>SCHM01000004.1:3836315-4436315 GCA_004123355.1 Amphirosellinia nigrospora
AGGTGAGGCATTACATAATAAGAAGTGGAAGAAGAGAGTGCTTCGCTACCTTGTGCATGGAGTAGGTAGTGTAGGTATGGTGATACCAGCAGTGGTGTACAGCATATAGACAATCGCTAATATACACTGGGTTAGCGCCCCTCAAGCGAGACACGTTCAAACTGCCTACTATCTGCTACAAGTCTACTATCTAAAGCACGCTACACAACATGGCCCTAGGCGACTCCGAAGATCCCACGCAGGGATCTCACCTCTAACGCCTCAGTCGGGCCAATGGACGAGGCCACAGCAGGCAGCCTAGGAGACGAGGCCCCACACCAAGCACAAGAAGCGCCCGAAAAGTAAGCTTATAAACGTACCTTAAACGTCTCCCGCATACATCCACATACATCCACATTGGCTTCTGGCGTTCTGCATTGCAGAGTAGCGTCCAGCCCATCGGCTATCTTATCGACCTCACCAAACTCATCTCTCGCTCGAGGGACGGTCGCATCGAGTGCCACCTCCCCAGCATCTCTTCCCCACCACCTTCGGACGCGATAACGTGGCACCCTTACTTTCGTCCCTCGTACATACTGACAGGTAGGCGCCCCATGCGTACATGATCCACGCCCACGCTTTTGGGGGTTCACCTCCCGAACGAGACAATGGCAGGCAAGCGTGGAGAAGGGAGATAGCGAGCGCGGCCATATGAGGTCGCCGTTCCGGACTTTTCGGGCGAGCAGCCAGATCCGTCCTCCTCGTATCAGAGCCGCAGTCTACCTACGCAATTTTTCGACGATTATATAATTTTTGCACTTTGCCGGATCGATGTTGGTTGAGCAAAATGAAAATCGGCCGACCAGGGACAAGGGACACAGACAGATGAGTGAATGTAACTTGGTGACAAGGGCATGGACGGCCACATTTCCTGCCCTCCATCCACCCCTAAGAGTGCTTGAAACCCAGTCTAGCCATTCAGCGAACTTCATGCCGCCTCCAATGGGGGGCAATAGGAAAGAGGAATCTCATTTCTCCCACCATAAAGACAATCTACCTACATGACTGCCCGATCCAGCGATGTCAGTTTCGTTACAAATGCTTGGCTGGATGGTCGCTGTAGTAAGTCATATGTCTGCAACAAAACATGTAATAGTATCATGAACTGGGCATGTCCTAGATCTGTCATCTTTCTGGCCTGCCTATCCTTGACGGTTTCCTCGACAGCTTCCCCGGCAAACTTTGACAGGAATCGGCTAAAATGGACATAAACCATAAACGCTGTCGAATGGCGGAGGACGAAGGACGCGTGTTCCGGCCGAGCGTTTTGATCCGCAGCCGGAGGAGGACTTGGCAAAAGCCGCGAGGCTTTCGTGCTTTGTAATGAGCCGGCGGATATAAGTGCCTCGGAATTACGACGTCGATATTGGATCAACATCCACAGCAAAACGGAGTATAATTTTATAAGCGCGAGAGTGAACGCTGATCTAGAAGCATGAACATACACTACATACTGCCTCTGTTTCGGTGCTGCGAAACGAACGGCAACATTAGACGAGCCCAGAGGGCTTGGGTTCAACAGGTATCTTGCTCGTCATAACGATGTTCGAACCTGGCTGTCCTAGAACCAGCAATCATGACGTTCAACCCTAGTAGACCCAGATTCCCATTGCATGGATTCGCTTATTGGTGACTTTGGTTTCATGTTAGTTGAACGAAGAATCCGGGACGCCTGGACAGGCACGTAAAACGCCACATACGCAATGCTTTGCTATGCACTCGACTACGAGCGGCCGGCCTATTGGTTTATTTCGTGTGCCTTTCTGTTTCTTATTTTTCTTTCTTTTCATGGTAGTCGAAAGTATGGATAGATGGAGGGTCACCGTCGCTCAGATATCCGTATCAAGAAGCTACACAGCATGTGCCAGATCCTGTACCTGCCTAACGAGTGCATCTATACCGATGCAGCCCAAATGCCGTTGATACCAGACGCCGCCGAGCGGAAGACCCATACAAGTGTAACGTCTTGTCGACGTCTTGTCTCTTTGCCACCACCGTGGAATCCGAATCTACGAAGGGACCCCAGATCTGTTATCAACGTTTGAGCACACCTCGACATGTCCCTGCATCGAACTCTTTGTTCTTCTTGGTTTTTTTTTAGCTCTCTTTCTTGGTGGCTTACTCTGGCACGCTGAATCCACGCTGGTCGGATGCAACTTCACCACGAATGATCGACGGCAGTCGTGGTTTTAGTGTTACGAAGGGAAGCAGTCGGTGTTCTTCCTTTCTTCATGGCCTGCCTTGTCAAGCCATATGCCGTCGTTCTAGAAGTCCACTTGATTGCTCACAGAGTCTCATCGGCTGCGTTGATCGACATCATGTCTATGACAATGCAGTTAGTTAGCAAGAGATGCTCACTCTCCCACCCTCTCGATAGAGGGCATATCCACCGCAGCACATGATAACACATGCCCACGCATCTGATTCTCACGCCCAACGTCCTATTCGAGAAACGCGAGAAGTGGAGCTAAGAGTGTTCTGCTAATGCATGTCATCTAGAGCGTGATGTAAGTAAGTTTGCTGTCCCCTCACATGTTGAAACGGCTTTTCCGCAGGGAAGTTTTCCGTGTGCACCTCATTTTCTTCGCATGAAGAAGAGAGCCTACGATCGTCGCGCCACCGTTTGAATGTTATTGGTAGGCCGGGCCACCTTGCATAGGCTACCTGCTCAATGCCGATGGCCGGCCGGAGCAAGGAAGGCGATTTGATTACTGCGGTGGTTTCTTGACGTACTACTAGTATGTAGCAATGGAATTTTTACATAGTAAGAAACCATCGCTAAGACGTCGTAGTCCCCGATTTCTTGCGTAGTAGGTGACATCCCAAGAGAAACCGATAATTCCAATTAAACAGAACCCTTCTAGTATATCGCCCGTCTTGGATTTGCACAACGCAGCCACTTGGTATAGGACGGGGAGATAGAGACCCATCTTGTATAATGGGGAGCTATAAGGGCCAAGACGCGACATCAACACGGTTCTCCAATGAGGTTCCTGCGTTAGCGCTGGCGACACACTACAGCAGATGGCGAGCGGCCGGGTGTAACATTACGTTACCGAGGTGACAGATGTCGTCGGCTATAACGCCTTCTCGATATCGAATTGCGTCTACGTGAGTATACAAGAAGAAGAAGAGCTCTTGAGACGTACGTGCGTTGGTGAACGTCAGCCAAGACAAGAGCCATGGCGCGATGGGACGTAGAAATCAAGGAAAAAATGATTTAAAATCAGTAACCGGTCTATCTGTCTGCGCAACCGGAGGCATGTATAATGAATGCTTGCGTGGATTGAAGGTTCCGGGGCAAAAGTTTCGGGCGTTGGTGTGGTGGTGGCTGAATGGCCGTTTTGATCATGACTTTCGAGGCCTAGTCACAGCAGACCAGAGAAACAAAAGAAACGGAGATCGCGATGTGGCGGGAAAACGTGCGGAACAGACCTTTGGCGGCCGCCACAGTCTGGGTTCGCCATTGTTGAGATTGACCGGTAGGCTATGCGTCCTGTCGTGAACCCATGGTTTGCTGCCTCTCCCTCGGTACCGGATGCGACCGCCTCTGGCACGCATTGACTCGGCTTGGCTGCAGGGTCACCAAAGTGACGATATGTACAAAGCTAGATTCGTTGTTCAATGGCACGTTGTTTGCGATCTATCCTATGGCCACCCAAGGATGGCGAAAAAAAGCAATTTGAGATGACGCTTAGTACCTGGCATAAGAGATGTGACACAATAAAACGTGGTGCAGCATGTCCTCTATATTCACTCCCAAAGGGCAGCCTGTCATCGACGCACTCTATCATGTTATGGAGCTACACGCCCCCTCAAGTATGCCCAAAGCAAGATGGGATATTGTCATTCAGTAGAATAAAGCCGTCTTCGGATCTTCATCCTTGCGTGTTGCCTGCCCCCGTTTGCGAGTCCCAACTGCACCATCTTGGCGTAGACCAGATCAGCTATCGCAGTCATACCTTCAGGTCTAGGGTGATATGCACCGCCTTGGTAGAAGAGCTTCCAGGTGAACCCGGAGATCCAAGGGCTCTCGGCCCCAACGGCGTGTGTTTCGCTGGCTTTTGCCACACTGACGGTGCTGCACCACTCTTCGCGCCCGTGCACGGCCCTGTATGTCGCTTCCAACAGTCGCGCGGCCACCTCCCGATGACTGCAACGCCCGATGTCAGTTCTTGTCAATACGAGTGAATTTGTGAGCTTCGGGGCCGTGGGGAGTGTCTGTAGCATGTTCTGTCCCCCAAAGGCAGGCCTTGGACTCTGCAATCTAGCACATAGGAAAATGATAGTGAGGAGTCACTTACTGCTCGATACGGTCGGCGCCGAAGACGACGTCCTCGTTAGGCGAGTATCGGGCCTAGAACGGCCTGGTACTCGACGACAAGGACATGAGCGTCGGGCGCCTTGCGATGAATCGCATCGAGGACGGTCGCATACCGCTGGGCAAGACCGTCTACATCTAACTGAAGCTGTGCCTTAGCTTCGCGGTCCGGGTCGGCGGCTTGCAGGTATAAGAGTAAGCTGCCGGGCCAGCTCCGCTGAAGGTATCTTCAAAGAGTCCTCCGATGTACCCGATGTCTTACCTGCGAAGATGTTACTTGAATTGCCTCCATCTGATGAGTTTCTGCATACCGCACCAAGACTAGGACAACGTCGCTGTCGGCGGGAGGTCCTCGATCTGTGGGGGGAACACCTTGCCGCCGGCGTTCTGGGGAGTATCGAGGAGGTGCAATAGAGTTGCTCCACAGACGCTTAGATCGGTCAAGCTACCGGCCACCCGCTCGGCGACGAGGTGTGCATAATTGGCGCCCGAGCGGCCGGCACTGTTGTCCTCCACGGGCGCAATGCTCGGGCCTGCTGCAAAAGACGAGCCGAGGCTGGCTATGCGGAGAGGCATTTCTCTTCCTCTTCCGAAGTCACTTCCAATAATAATATTATTTATTGTCGGGCGGTAGCACGGCAGCAGAGAAACGTCCGATGTCGCGGAACCTGATGCTCTCTTCTGGTTGATGATCGGGGCTTACAAGTACTACCGCGCGCGTCCGACCGCGTCATGTATCAGTACCAGTACGCATTTCTCGTCCCTATTGGCTCCCGTATTGGCTCCCCGCAGCTGTATGTGAAATGGCCTAAGGCAATGATATCGATTGATGGAGATGCAAGGGAAAAGTGATGACCCCGATATCTCAAATTGGAGTTGGTTAAGCTTAGCAAAGCCTGACTTAGTAAGCCTCCCTGAACGCTTTAGGGTCATGTAGGCGGGCGGGCTACTGAGAGAAAAGGGTTTGGACAAAGTATAGGTATTGATATGTAGAAGAGATGGAGGTCTACTACAGGGGAGTCCCACAGGAGTTTTCATATGTAGTCCGTACGCCCAGTTCCTCCCTCATACAGTGGCAGTACCTGCCCACTATGAGAAGCGGAGAACGACGCAAAGGGTTGATCCCGGCGTGAGGCGTTTGCTAACTGCTGTTAATCTAGACCATCTATTTCTACTTATAGACTTATCTAGATATTGCTTTGCTATTATTGTATTTCCGTGGTCGGTCACCGAAGCCTGATGTATACAGTACATGTTCATCGGACATATTCCGTACTACATGTGCTCCGTAGTTTAGGTAGTCCAATGGTCATGTGCATCACACCGTGACATGGTACAGAGTAAATTGCCGAATACAAGACACACGACACACGACACACGACATAGCTTGAATGGGCTGAAGACTGTAAAATATCAATTTTGACCAGCCACTATTCTTCTTGTCTTGTTATTATTTTCGTGTCTCTCCGAGCTTGGTTAATTCATTCATTATAATTATAAGTAATTCGTAATAGAGGAAGGACATGGGCTCCCTGGCACGTTAGCTCTTCCGACCCCCGGGCCACGCCGCTGGCCGCGCCGGCACAACGGCTTGAGAGATATGGCTAGGGGCCCGAGTGGACGATCCGTCGCACAACATAAACAAGCTTGCGAGCAGTGGCCCGTGACTGACACCTGTCGTGACCCCTCGCACCTACGTTTTGATCTGCAGGAACACTCACTGTCTTGCCCCTTCGTATGCACTGACTGACTTACTCTCCGAGACCTGCAGCGACAGCCGCCTCCTAGTTCGCCGGCGAATGCTGAAAGTGGACGGACACGTAACGACAAACTGCTCGATATTTAAAATTTAAAACTCAGCACGGACTTCACGGTTGGCACTCGGCACGTGACGCTCCGGCGGTGCGCTTCACTGGTGATAGGGCAAGGGCAAGGACGGACTATACTATGGCGACTTCAAAGCCGGGTAAGAACCAAGTGTTCTTTGGGACCTTCATACACTCGAAAAACCTCGGCGAGCTGGAGTATTTACACAGCGCGGCCGTCTGTGTAGATGCCTCGGGCAAGATTGTTGCCATTCAACCCAATTGCAACCAGCAAAAGGCTGTCGAAACATTGTATGCCGGCTTAGGTTGGGGCCTGGATGATGTAGCTATAAGCGTGGCCCGAGATGGCCAGTTCTTCTTTCCTGGCTTCATTGGTGAGCAATTCACTCCTGGTTTAATGTGGTGGCCGGCATGTCTGTCTATATCTCGCTCTAACACACGTGACCATTCACAATTCACAGACACGCATATCCATGCCTCTCAATATCCTAACATTGGCATCTTTGGCAAGTCGACCTTGCTGGACTGGCTAAACAAATACACTTTTCCCATGGAAGCCTCGTTATCATCACTCCCCAAAGCACGCAGAGTATACACACGATGTATCAGACGGACGCTGGCAAACGGGACAACGACGGCCGCCTACTACGCGACCATAGACGCCAACGCAACTAATCTTTTAGCCGACCTCTGTTACTCTATGGGCCAGCGCGCCTTCGTCGGCCGTGTGTGCATGGATCACCTGGGCCCCGATTACTATCTCGATGAGTCGCCCGACCAGGCCCTGGCCGCCACTCGTGACACCATTGAGCACATCCGTAGTATAGACAGGAACTTCGAACTCGTGAGCCCCATCCTCACCCCACGGTTCGCGCCCGCGTGTAGTGCAGAGATGATGCGAGGCCTATCGGAACTTCAGAAGCAGACGCGGCTGCCCATGCAGACGCACATTTCGGAAAACGTCAGCGAGATCGCGCTGGTGAAAGAGCTCTTCCCGGACAGCAAGAGCTACGCGGACGTGTACGACACGCACGGCATCCTGACCGAGAAGACGATCCTAGCCCACGCCGTTCACCTGACGGAGGAAGAGGCGGATCTCATCGCGGAGAGGAAGGCCAAGGTCGCCCACTGCCCGTGCAGCAACTCGGCCCTCACGAGCGGCGTCGCCCGGGTGCGCTGGTTGTTGGAGAAGGGCATCCAGGTGGGGCTCGGGACCGACATGAGCGGCGGCTATAGCCCGAGCATACTCGAGGCGGCGAGGCAGGCGAAATTAGTATCGAATCACTTGATTGCGCCTGGGGACCGCTAGATGGTCTACCACAAAAAGAACGCGACGAAGCCAAATTGAGCGTCGAAGAGGTCCTATACCTAGCCACGCGAGGAGGCGCGCAAGTCCTGGGTCTAGCCGACAAGGTCGGGTCATTTGAAGTCGGGAAGCAGTGGGACGCCCAGCTCATAGACCTGGGCGCCGTCCCGGAAGAGGTCGCCGAAAACGATCAGACGGTCCACGGCAACGTGGATGTCTTCGGCTGGGAGACGTGGGACGACCGCGTTGCGAAATGGGTCTTTAATGGTGATGATCGTAATACGAAGAAAGTATGGGTGCGGGGACGTCTTGTACACGTGCAGACTTACCGAGGTTAGCTTTTAGGATTGATGATTTTTGGCCTAGTGACATACACGGATTGGAAGGGGCAAGATAGAGTGAGTGTAGATATTTAGGAGGAGCACCCAGACCCGATGCCAATGAATCATCATCGTGCACTATCGTTTTAGGGGACTAAGTACCAATGTGCCGTCGTGATAACTGTGAGTGAGACTATCGTCCTCTTACCGATGTGTGCTCGTCTCCCTGGGTTAGAGGCAGTGAAATTAATTTACGCGTGTTCATTTATATCAAGCTGAGTAGGGGTTTCTGAAGTGTTGTATTGGACATAGAGGACAAATCAACGGTACGAATATCGCACAACGAAACGTATTATTACACTGGCTAGGACATCGGCCCTTCCGTATAGGAGTCTTCAACATTACTTCCTTAGCTGGCTAGTTCGCCAGAACCTACACAAGCCGAAACTCCAGTGACTGGAAGATAGGACGAGTTAGCAAACATAGTGTGCGAGCCAAGATCCAAATACGTAAAAACCTGATTGGATCAAGGATATCAAACGAGGTGAAATAAAAGTTCAACTACCAAATCGCGTTCAGCGTCTCTATCATGGAAACTGTATACATTATTTCTATTCGTGATACATTTAGCAATACAGGCCGCTGAGGTCTTTTGATAATTCATCCTATTTCACAACACTCTATCGACTTGCTTCCTGCTAGTAGCCGTGCTCATTGCTGGCCATTAACCGGAACCTCAGTCGCATGCGTTCCGTTGATACCACTAGTGCCATTCACTTTATCTGTATCGTCCTGATAGCTGTCCCAGTTCTGGAGAATCTGGGCAATTTTCGGTGAACTTGTTAGTTTGTATACATCTTGGAAGTACTCTTTTGTGAGTTCAAAGGGCCGAGCAGTGACATTGGGAATGTACTTCCCAACAAGCTTGGAAGGGTCAATGGATGTTTTGTTGATCTTCTTGAGGAGAATGTTTCGAAAGGGCTTAACACCAGATCGCAAGAATGTAGAGTGGAATGGCACATCAATGCCCTTCAGTGGGATAGTGGCAAAGCCTCGCTGTAATTCTAATGGTTGCGGCTTGGCCAAGGTTTGTTCAGCAGAGCCCTTGATAATGTTTGCGAGTTGCTCCTTCAACTCTTCGCTGCTGACGTTGTTGAGTAATTGGTTGGTATCGATTTTTTGGGCCTTCAGATAGTTGGTGACCGTGGTAAGCGTATCTAGCGCACGGAGATCACCAGCGCACACGTATTGCATGTTGGCAATGTTGTAGTTGACGATCTCCAAAAGCCAACCTGTCTCTTCGGCTATGCTCTGAACTACGAAGCGAAGTGCTCCTTCGCCAAAAGTTTTAGAGATGCGGCTGGGGTTCACGGCACACATGGAGTAGTTGGATCGTCCTTGTGCATCACGCTCGACTGCTACTTGCATAGTTAAGCCGCGATAGAAGACAACAGAGACCAAGGACTCAATAGGTAGCACATTGGCCAAAGCAGCAAGAGCCGAATACTCTCCGAGGGAGTGACCAGCAAAGGTGCTGTCACGCGGTACTAGACCCTTGGCATTCATGTCTTCAAAGCTGGCTTTCTCCATCAGCGTTAAGGCCGGTTGGGTGAATTGTGTCGCCGATAGTAAGCCGGCGGGGATCGGTAAGTGTAGGATGTTGTCTTCTCGTTGATCTCCTTGAAAATACGCTCGGATTTTACGGTTCCATCTACGCCGATAGTTTCGAAGTTCATTTGCATATAATTCTCTCGGATAGCTTTACCGCGAGGGCCACCAAAATGAACAGTGAGTTCCTTTGGATTATTCTTGACAATATTCAAGATGGAAAATCCTGAAAATAGTTAGCGGCAGTGCTAGAGTATGATATCAACTAACTGACCATATGTGTCGAGAAGATACTTGTCGGCCCTGTCCCAGACCTCTTTGGCAACTGGACTGGATGCATAGAGATCCATACCCATACCTTGCTCCTGGGAACCTTGACCAGTGAAGACGTATGCTGTGACAGGCTGTTCAACCTCCGCCTCGCCAAGCAGAACTTTCTCCTCAGTTTCCTTGTTGCTAGCCTCCACCTTGATAATCTTCCGGCCACCAATCATGCCGACGTGTTGTAGTTTGACCTCTATGTCATCGTTGGGAAGGACCATGCCAACCAAAGAGGCATGGAAGCTTCGGACTCGACCAACATTATTCTCGGCAGCCCATGTCTCTACTAAACTTCGGACGGCTGCGCTTGAGTACATACCATGCGTAATTGTACCCGGGAGATTGGCATAAGCGGAAAATACACGCGAAACATGGATGGGATTGTAGTCGCCCGAGACTTTGGCGTAAGTCTCGTTCGAGGCAGGCGCCTTCAGGAGCAGCGGGGTCTTTCCGTTCAGAGGAATGGGGTTCTCAAAGAGGATGGGTTGTTCGATGGACGAGCCGTGACGTTCAAGGTAGTCCAGAACAGGATTGCCGTGAGAATTGCCAGCCTCGTAGTCCACACTACCAATTTGAATGATTTCCTTGGTAGGAAGCTCAAGCAAGACTTGACCTCTGGTTTCCACGCTATTGAATACCGTCTTGTTCTTGAATGATACAAGACTCTGAAGGCGGAAAGTTAAGGTCTGACCCAGCAGCTCACTATCATTGTTGTCAAATTGAATCCAATCCTTGGATCGCAACACTGCAACATCTTTCGATGTGGTTAGATGCACTTGCATCGGCGTCTCGAGTTTGCGTTGGAAGGTATTCTCAAATCAGTGTATACGCCTCGATACAAAAACTGTGATGTGACCTCCATCACAGCTTCATCGTCTCGGTAGATAGTACCACAAACTTCCACCATTTTTACCAGAGTCTTGGTTAATGACAGCATTGATACAGGCAGTCGTCTTAACTTCATCACCCTTCTTCAACGGCTCTGCACCAGGCATCATACGGAAACCGTTGGAGAGGTGAACAAGCTTCAGAAGGTCGCCGTCGATTTTGCGAGGGAATATCGCTTTGTGATTGCCTTCCATCCAACCACAATGGCAAAGTCCATAGGCGCGAGCATGTCTTTGCCCGGGCGATCGACGAATGCTTCACCTGTATTGCCAACGGCATGTACGAAATCGTTGATCTCGACACTGGTGATGGTAGTCTTACCACCGTCGAACTGGGAATGCACATCGCTATCTAGATCGAGCTGCTCCTTACCAAACCATGCTTGCCAGTAGAATTCTTTGATGCGGTCATTGCGGCCCTCCATAACCTCGTGAATGGGGCATAACCCGCTTCTGGTCGGTAGACAAATCTGAGAGGCAAAGATACAGTCGACCTAGGGCTGTGATATCCTTGACCATATTGACAGTAATTTCTCGCTTGCCATCGAATTTGACCTCGATCACATCCTGGTAGTGGTTATGACGGGTTGTTTCTCGGACAATGATGGACGTTTTTGCTGGGTCATTTGGATGTCGGACCTCGACAAACAGGCCACGAACGGGCGCAAAGATTCGTTTCATTGGTTGGTTTGGTATTTTTTTCCCTTGAACTACGACTTCTGATGTGAAGAGGGCATGTCGCCAACTGCGGCTTGGGCCAGCTAACAGGGGAAAGCCAGGTCTCAATCGGGGGTAGTGTGGCAGCGGGTGATGAGGACAGTCTATAGGTGTGTTTCTGCTCCTCTTCGGAAACGACTAGACCTTCGAGATCTGAAGTTGTCTCTGTTTCAATGAGCTTGCCGCCAAAGTATTCAGCAGTTGGAATAGAGTTCACATCGCCTCCATAGACGTCCTTGGTAAGCCTGGAGATATGGCCATGTGAATGCCATCCAAGATGTCTTTGATAGGCTCGTCCATCTTAGTCGAGAATCTAGCGGCCATAGGGCCCTGCAAGATACACGTCCGACCGACATCCTGATCAATGACTGCTTCCAAATCTTCTGATTGCCATAGCGAATCTTCTTGAAAAAGAACTCAAAGTTTTCATCCAAGGATGGAACAAAAGTCACCGGCTTTTGACCGCGGCGTTGGCAAAGCAGCAGAAAATGCTGAACATCTTGTGCGTTGATGATTTGAGTATCAGCTTCGGAATACTGGCTAAGGATCTTCTCAACACAGGGAACAGGCTCGTTAAGATCCGCGTAGTTCTGTAATAATGATGGCTGGTTAGGGTTGCTAGTGAACCGTTCCTCCAAGCGATGAATAAAATCACCAGTTAGCTTTTTGTAGGAGGGGTCGATCCACCGGGCTTCATGTTTAACGTAAAGAAGCTCAACCATGCGTCGTACAACCTCACCGTAGGTCATATCCTCAAGGTCCACAGTCTGTCCTTTTTTGTTGCGGCCGAACCATACCTTCTGGAAATCGTCATTGAGCTTCTTGATGATGTAATCGCGATTTCTCTTGAGCTCTGCCACACGCTTCTCTTTGGGCAAGCTGAAGATTTTCTGGTCCATCTCGGCCCAGAAGCGGACACCTCGGGTCGCAAGCTTGTGAATCGGCTCACCCATCTCAGATCTCACAGTAATAACACCGCCAGCAGGGCCCTTGTAAGTCTTCTCCCATTGCTCATCATCCAGACCCTCTGCGTCGACGATGGCTTGCTTGGCAGCTTTACTGGTATGTGCCTCTTTAGCGACCATCATGCGACTACCAAACTGGCAACCGTCAAACGGCATAGCGGGATAGCCATATTTCTTTGACCAGTCCCCAGTAAGGTAGGGTACGTGTCCTCTATGCCGCCAAATCCACTGCCGGCAACTAAAATTATGTTATCTGATCGCCTGATGCGACCGTACATTTGTAGGATTGGCTGATGAAAGTCTTCGAAGGAGTGATGCCCTCCTCCTCTCCCGCCAGTCCATTGAAGAATGACGGGAATGTAGGGTTGGCTCTTGCGATATTAATGACGGATTGAATCGCTTCCATAGATCCAGGCTTGAATGATATATGTTTAAGACCGAGCGTCTCGATATATTCCTGCGCAACCTCGAGAGATGGCACACCAGCACCAATTGTGAGACCCTCGATAGGGACACCTTCAGACCGGAGCCGGCGATCAGTGGAATTTGCAGACCATCGCCCGTGGATTGACGTAGATGAGGTTTATGGTGATACCACGGCCTGCGGGAATCGCTTGTTCGATCTTATTCAATGCCTCTGTCATTGTCTTGGCATTGTAATACCCACCACCACCAAGCTCGATTTGGTAGCCAGCATTCATGGTTGCAGCGACGAAATCCCAAGGAACGGTACTGGGTGTCATACCGGCGACAACAATGGGGGTACGCCGAGTAATCTGCTCATCTTCGTGTCGACATAGACTTCACCAGTCGACGTTTGACAAGCCGTGGCCCATATTTCTTAACCCAATCATCGGCATAAACAATTGCATGCTCCTCGTCACGGTTAAATAACTCGGACTTATACCCGATTTCTTGCGCTGAACCATCGAGTGTCCCAGCAAGAATAACGCGCACACCTGTACCCTCCTTGTTACGGCTGGTCAGGACACCAAGACCCGAAATACCTCCCGGTCCGAAGTCAAGCACATGAGTAGCGCCGGGGAATTGAGTAGCTTTCTCCCATTGAACCGAATCTCGCGTAATCATACGCACCAGCGAAGGAACGATATCTCCTTCAACGGTCTCCTCAAGTCCTCACCAGTGCACGTGTTGTAAACCGCACACCCAAGTGATGACACATCGATCTTGACATCGCTGAGATCTTGATCGATGAGCTTGGTCGCATCTGCGAGATATTTACTATGAAATGGCGCTGTGATAGGTAGGAAGCGATTCACAAAGCGGACTTTTCGTTCTGTATGAGGTATTCTGTTCTGATCCAATCCGGTTGGGGCCTTGACTTTTCGTAATTGGAGGTTGAGGCCATACAGTGAGATAGGAGGACCGGTTACCACCATATTTCTTGGACTGTTGACTAACGATATTGCAATATGGCGGTCTTTAGGGAGATATTGGTTCGTGGCGTCGATGTGCTTCTGCACCTCGCTCTGCGGTAAATCGCGAATACTTAACATAGGTGTCGGTTCCCCCTCACCATTGTCAATGGAATCTTGGAGTGTACCTGGTGTCAGCGAGGTTCTGGGAAATACCTGCTGACTACGAGCGCCGATCCAGAACAGAATCGTCAACGCCTGGGCAGCGTACTTCTCGAAGGACTCCCAAGAGTCAGCGGCCGCTGTGACTGCCGCAACTACTACGCCTTGAGAATGACCCGTGGCGCCGTGGATACGCTCTCGTAGAATACCGGATGGACACCTAGACCCTTACCAAGAACCTGATAGTGGCATAGCTGCACCAATCCGATCAAAGGGAAGCTGACTGGTGCCGAAACGAGATAATCCACGTTAGGGTGGCATCAGGAGAACGTAGCCATTCCATAACATCAATCCCTTTGGCATATAGTTTCTCGGCTCGGGGATCTCGCGCCAAGTTATGAAGAAGTTCTGCCGATCTCATAACCAGCTCGCCCACAAATGCAGGATAAGTCTCATACAGCTCGCGAAGCTCGTCGAAGTATTCGACGATGTTTCCCTGGCCGCCGAAGATGCTGTATATTGTTGTAGCTCCCTCGTCGGCAGCTCTGAACAGAGCTGATTCATGAGGCTTCATTGCCCGATTGGCCACAGAGCGAGCAGCGTAGTAGCATCTTACCACAGCAATCTGCTTTTCAAGAATACCAGGCAGAGTTTTTGCTAGAGCGTGGACATCATTGCCCCGAAGAAACATGCGCTCAAATTCATTCAGAATGAGCTTCAAGACTTCTTCGTACGACCCTTGAGCATCGTCTTCCCCCTCTTCAACCTCGTGGGCAACAAACCCCATATATCGGGCAACGAGCTCGGCCAAGGATGATGGTTCGTCATCTTGAGCTAACTCGTCAGTTGGTGAAGGGAGGCCAGCTGTGAAGCGGTCTTTAAGCTCTGAAGCATGGAAGTGTAGGTTTGTTGGAACGAGGAAAGAAGACTCGAGTGACCCATGGGAGAGGGTTAGGGGCCGGAGTGATGATGAAGATCTAGGTGTCGACACGCCCGTCTGGGGCCCGGTGCTTGCGCCGTACATTTCGTAGGAGCGTCGATTTACTTGCAAGGTAGAATACTAGGTTTTAGACCCGCGTGTCAGTCAATGCCACGCGCATCGGATTAGCACTCCAATGCTGAACTCACGTTGGTCTAGGTGTAAACAATCTCCGTTGACTCAGCAAAGAGAAGGAGACGTGTAACGGCGATTCGGTGTTTAAGTCGTTAGGGAATTCGGAAGTTAGATGTAGGAATGACGAGCAACCAGTAGCTCTATTAGAAGCGTCAAGACTTGAGCGCCAAAAAAAACTGTATAGTCTAAGAGGTGGGATCTATTATTTTGAACTTGAAAGAGGCAACAAGCTTCGTTCATTCGTTCGGGGGGCAGGTATGTGATCGGACCGCCAGGACTCGGATGAGTTAGAAGTTCAAGACTTGAATCAAGGGAGGGGAGCTGTTCACGATAGACGTGTGGGCTAGATTACTAGTAGGACACTTCGTTCAACCAAGAGGTTTTTTTTCTTCTGGGGAGTCGAGACCATGCACCAGTACTTGCTTAGCTAGGTACCTGCATTGTAGATGCTTGAGGTAGGTTTGCTGGGGTTATCCCAATTACAAGCACCAATTGCCCACGCCGAATACTTGGTCGAGTACTTTTGGAGATACATATCCCCTGGCTCACCATTTAGCGAGCGATACCCTTAACCCACTCCCTCGTTACTGGGAGTACTCTCCTCACACACCCTCTGTGGATCAGTGGACACCTTCTCCCCACCCAACGATACTAACAGTACCGGAAAGCCAAATTTTGCTGCCGCTAGGTCGCGCCAAATAATTAATCAACATCTTGTTGGGGATTGAGCTGGAATTGGGTGCCACACCTACCCACATAGATCCCTGTCCGTGCACCGATCAGTGGGGTTAAAGCCTGGACGTTCGTCAGTCGTATCTTCATGTCGCGCGACCTCAATCCTATGCAGATAAGTATCTAGGTAACAGGAGCAAAGATATAAGGACATTAGACTCATCCAGTACATAGAAGATATTGAATCTGGCTGGTAGCAGTCGTGAAACCGGAGTTTTGAACTTTTACACACCCAGGTAGGTTATCGTCGTCATTTCCACGTCTCCCTTACATACATATTTGTTCATCGACAACCAGAATTTGTAAACAATCTTGCTGTTAGCACCGGTCGCTGCAGGCAGTAAACTTTCGCTACATGTATGTTAAGCCATGCCTTGGATGCTGTACCTACGTAGGGGATTGAATTTGAACACTAGTGTCGATTATCTTCGCCAAGACCATAAGAGTGGGATAGAACCCTAGCTCATAAGGCCAGAGACAGAGACAGTATCCCTACCGTACCAGTAGTCTGTTCTTAGTATCGAATTCTGTCTCGGGAAAAGCAAGATAGCATGGTTTTGCCGACATGTTCGTTAACTGCAGCGCGTGTACGTCAATGTTCGGTGGCGCCACGGCAAGATCAAAACTTGTGGTTCCAATACAGACACATACAACTACATCGACATACTACAAGGTGTGTACAGTAGGGCCCAGTTTAAGGCCTCCATCAAGCCCGTCCCATTGGATTTACGGCACAGCGGCCGCCAAGCCGCCTTATGTACACAAATGGGGCTCGTTCACTATCGCTAGTTTTGACATCAGTGACGTTTTTCCTAGTCCACGCATGTAACCAGTTATCTGAGAAGACCTAGAGAGTACAGTTTCATCACATCAGAGGTAGATATATAGAAGATCTGGAAACGTCTAAACAAAGTTGTAGGCCCGGGCCTAGTGTACACGTGTAATAGATCAAGATTCAAGATGAGTCCAGTGTGGGGAAGTTGTCAACTATTATGCCGTACGAGTAAGAGTTAGACAAGATCGTTGAGAAACTATGGATACGCCGATATGGCCCACACGAATCAGACAAGGCATAGCAGATAGACAAGTGGGATATCATGCAGGTAACTACATGGTATCTCCCGGTACGCTGTACCGATGGAACTATTAGTGCCAAGGCTACCTACTTCGTCAATGTCCACCTGCATCGACCTAGACTTTTCTATTCTAGTGCTGTAGCTTAGAGGTAGGTACATGCACCCTTTCCCCCGGGGCCCGAGGGACACCCAGGTGTCAGACCAGGTGCGGGTGCCCAATCAAGAGAGGGGAGAAAAAAATTAAGATTCCATGTTCATAATTGAGTTCAACATTTGGGAGCGCTCCGTCTGATTCCGTGTGTTGTACGGCTGCCTAACTAGCGAACTGCTGCGGTACTGTATTCTACCTCAGTTAGATTGATTATAGGGTTCCCTGCCTTGTTCACTGGCACCACATCGTTGTCCCCTACAGATAGATTATAGTGCAGAATCAGAGCTATTGCCCACTAGGTCCTGTTTGGGGTCACCCATCCCTCCCTCCCTACCTAGGGTCAAATCGTACCGTCCACCTAATTCTCGAAATTACTGCTTTGCAAAATCTCAGCTCCAATTGACTGGACTCGATATCAGACTCGACTCCCTTACAACAGTAATAGACACCTTTAGTTAATTATATTCTCCTCGTCTTCCTCGCCGATACCCCTAGCCGAACCGAACCGGCTACTCCTCCGGCCTACTGGTCTCCTATCACCATCCTCTGGCTCGTCGATTTCATACAAGTCCAACGAGACGAGTCGAATCAGGACGCAGCGACCAAATATCAGTTCATACATCAAGGTGCCCGAAATAACGACATCCCTACAACCGGCCACCACTTACGTAGCTCGTACCTGTCCTTCTATTCGATATCATCAAAATGCGTCCTGAAATTGAGCAGGAGCTTGCCCATACGTTGCTCGTCGAGCTTCTCGCATACCAATTTGCCTCCCCAGTAAGATGGATTGAAACACAAGATGTTTTCTGGGTGAGAAGACAGCCGAGCGAATCGTGGAGGTTGGACCTGCAGATACTCTCGGGGTCATGGCAAAAAGAACTTTAGCCTCAAAATACGAAGCGTTTGATGCAGCTAAGTCAGTGCAACGGCAAATACTGTGCTACAACAAGGACGCCAAGGAAATCTACTATGATGTCGATCCGGTCGAAGAGGAGCCAGAGCCTTCTTCCAACGCCGTAGAGAGCTCCTCAAGCACTTCACCTGCTCCAGTTGCTGCCGCCCCCGCTGCTGCGGCTCCAGCCGCCACTGCTGGCCCAGCCGTCGCAGTTCCAGATGCGCCAGTCACTGCTGTTGAAATCGTGAGAGCTTTGATTGCTCAGAAGCTAAAGAAGCCGTTCCTAGAGGTCCCACTCGGGAAGGCAATCAAGGATTTAGTTGGAGGTTTGTGTTGTTCCTGAATCTTGGCGATTGATACTAACTACCAACCTAGGTAAATCAACTTTACAGAATGAGATACTAGGGGACTTGGGCAAAGAATTCGGGTCAACACCTGAAAAGCCAGAAGATACCCCCTTAGATGAACTCTCAGGGCTTATGCAAGCGACCTTTAACGGACAGCTAGGGAAGCATTCTCAGTCGTTGATCGCGCGTTTGGTGTCGTCAAAAAATGCCCGGTGGTTTTTAACCATCACTCTTGTGCGAAAATATCTAGAAACCCGCTGGGGTCTCGCATCCGGTCGCCAAGATGGTGTCTTAGTATTAGCAATAACAACGGAACCACCCTCACGATTGCCTTCAGAGGCTGAGGCCAAAGGATACTTTGACGACGTGGTCCAGAAATATGCCTCCAATGCCGGCATCACTCTATCGACCGCGGCAACAGCTGGGCCCGCCGCCGGCGGCAGTGGTGGTATGATGATGGACCCTGCCGCTATTGACGCCCTTACCAAGGATCAGCGGGCACTTTTTAAGCAGCAGCTCGAGTTGTTGGCGCGATACTTGAAAATGGATCTCCGCGCTGGCGACAAGGCCGCACAAGTCAACAATGAATCACAGCAAGTGTTGCAGGCTCAATTGGACCTGTGGAACGCTGAACATGGTGATGTCTATGCGGCTGGTATTGAGCCCGTATTCAGTCCCCTCAAGGCACGCACTTACGATTCATCTTGGAACTGGGCGCGTCAAGATGCACTGAGCATGTATTTTGACGTGATATTTGGTCGGCTTCAAGTGGTTGATCGGGAAATCGTTAGTCAATGCATACGCATCATGACCAAGTCGAACCCACTTCTTCTGGAATTCATGCAGTATCACATTGATAACTGCCCAACGGAACGAGGAGAAACATATAGACTTGCAAAAGAGCTAGGAGAGCAACTGATCGAGAACTGCAAAGAGGTGCTCAACATTTCTCCCGTTTATAAAGATGTTGCCGTCCCAACCGGGCCTCACACAACAGTTGATGCTCGTGGCAACTTGAGCTACGAGGAAGTACCCCGACAGAGTTGCCGAAAGCTTGAACATTACGTTCAGCAGATGGCTGAAGGCGGCAAAATCTCCGAATACGGTAACCGGACCAAGGTGCAAAATGATCTTGGCAGGCTTGTGAAGCTCATCAAAGAGCAGCATAAGATGTCCAAGACCGCAAAGCTCGAGTTCAAAAACCTGTATGGGAACGTTCTTCGTTCTCTCGCCATGAACGAGAGTCAAATACTGCCCAAAGAAAACGGCAAAGTGACTGGCTTCGTAAAAAAGCCTAGCCTAAAGGCAAACGGTCAACCAAATAAGGGAAGATGGAGACCATCCCCTTCCTACATCTTAAGCGACACAATCTCCATGGCTGGGATTATAGTAAGAAGCTTACTGGTGTTTATCTGGACTGTCTCGAGGAGGCGGCTAGGTCGGGCATCACCTATGAGGGCAAGTATGCTCTCATGACTGGTGCTGGCGCAGGCTCAATTGGCGCTGAAGTCCTACAGGGCCTTATCAGTGGTGGTGCTAAGGTTGTGGTAACAACTAGTCGGTTCTCCCGCCACGTAACCGAATACTATCAATCCATGTACGCCAGATATGGCGCTCGCGGATCTCAGCTTGTCGTTGTACCGTTCAATCAGGGCAGTAAGCAGGATGTTGAAGCGTTGGTCGATTATATATATGACCCAAAGAATGGTCTCGGCTGGGACCTCGACTTTATCATCCCTTTCGCTGCCATCCCGGAAAATGGGCGACAGATAGACGGCATTGACTCCAAATCGGAACTTGCTCACCGAATAATGCTCACTAATCTATTGCGCTTGCTCGGATGCGTGAAAACACAAAAGTCTGAACGCGGATTCGAGACTCGCCCCGCACAAGTAGTGTTACCCCTTTCGCCTAACCATGGAACTTTTGGTAGCGATGGTCTTTACTCTGAATCAAAACTTGGACTTGAGACCTTATTCAACCGCTGGCATTCCGAGGACTGGGCTAACTATCTTACCATCTGTGGAGCTGTCATTGGTTGGACCCGTGGCACCGGTTTAATGTCTGGCAATAATATTGTTGCCGAAGGCGTGGAACAGTTCGGTGTTCGTACCTTCTCTCAGCAGGAGATGGCATTCAATCTGCTTGGCTTGATGTCACCTGACATCGTAGATATCTGTCAGAATGAACCCGTCTTCGCTGATCTCAATGGTGGTCTCCAGTTCATTCCTGACTTGAATGAAACCATGACCCGACTTCGAAGAGACATCATGGAAACCAGTGAGGTCCGAAGAGCCGTGACTAAGGAGACCGCTTTAGAGAACAAGATTGTCCATGGCGAAGACTCTGAAGTATTGTACAAGAAGAAAGTCATTGAGCCACGGGCCAACATTAAGTTTGACTTTCCGACTTTGCCAGATTGGGAGAAGGAGATCAAGCCCCTCAATGAGAGCCTTCAGGGCATGGTTGATTTGGATAAGGTTGTTGTAGTAACTGGCTTCGCTGAAGTTAGTCCCTGGGGTAACGCAAGAACCAGATGGGAGATGGAAGCCTTTGGCGAGTTCTCGTTAGAAGGCTGCATCGAAATGGCCTGGGTCATGGGCCTGATTAAAAACCATAATGGGCCTATCAAGGGTCAACCATATTCCGGCTGGGTGGATGCAAAGACTGGCGAACCCATTGAAGACAAGGATGTGAAGCCAAAATATGAAAAGTATATCCTTGAGCATGCGGGCATCCGATTAATTGAGCCCGAACTATTTGATGGATACGACCCCAACAAGAAGATGATGCTTCATGAAGTTTCGCTAGAAGAAGACCTAGAACCGTTTGAGGGCTCGAAGGAAACCGCAGAGGAATTCAAGAGGCAACATGGCGACAAGTGCGAGATCTTTGAAATTCCAGAGTCTGGCGAGTACATCATTCGAATGAAACGGGGTGCTACCCTCTGGATTCCTAAGGCTCTACGGTTCGATCGTTTAGTTGCCGGCCAGCTTCCGACGGGTTGGGACGCGAAGAAATACGGCGTCCCCGAAGATATCATCTCTCAGGTAGACCGGGTTACCCTTTTCGTTCTCGTCTCTGTTGCTGAGGCCCTTTTGACTTCCGGTATTTCCGATCCTTATGAATTTTACAAGTACGTACATGTGTCCGAGCTTGGAAATTGCATCGGATCTGGAATGGGTGGTATGACCGCCCTTAACGGAATGTATAATAAGCGGAAGATGGACCAGCAAGTACAGAACGACATTCTCCAGGAATCGTTCATCAATACTATGGCAGCTTGGGTCAACATGCTACTACTCTCATCATCTGGACCTATCAAGACTCCCGTCGGCGCCTGTGCTACTGCCGTTGAGTCTATTGACATTGGTTACGAGACAATCATGGAGGGTAAGGCACGGGTTTGCATTGTTGGTGGCTTTGACGACTTTAGCGAGGAAGGCTCTTTTGAATTCGCCAACATGAAGGCGACAAGCAATGCCGTTGACGAATTCGCCCATGGTCGTACCCCTCAAGAGATGTCTCGTCCCACCACCACTACTCGAAATGGTTTCATGGAATCTCAAGGATGTGGTGTCCAGGTCATCATGACAGCCAAGCTCGCAATCGACATGGGACTTCCAGTCTACGGCATCCTCGCACTAACGACCACGGCAAGTGACAAGATTGGCCGGTCTGTACCAGCACCAGGGCAAGGTGTCCTCACAACCGCACGCGAAGCACCCGGAAAGTTCCCATCGCCTCTGCTTGATATGAAATACCGCCGTCGTCAGATCGAACTTCGCAAAAAGCAAATTCGTGGTTGGAAGGAGTTGGAGCTCGAGTACCTCTATGAAGAGGTTGCCGCAATACAGGCTCAAGGTCAACAGTTTGACGAGAAGGAGTACACTCGAGAGCGGGCTGTTCACATTGAAAAGGAAGCAGAGAGGCAAGAGAAAGAAGCTCTTCGAAGCTTTGGCAATAACTTCTGGAAACAAGATTCCACCATTGCTCCGCTACGTGGTTGTTTAGCCACTTGGGGTCTGACCATCGATGATCTCGGCGTTGCGTCCTTCCACGGCACTTCAACCAAGGCGAACGATAAGAATGAGTCATCGGTCATCTGTCAACAATTGCGCCACCTTGGCCGTAAGAAGGGCAATGCCGTTTATGGCATCTCCAGAAATATCTGACCGGTCATCCCAAGGGTGCTGCTGGTGCTTGGATGTTCAACGGTTGTCTTCAGGTCCTCAACTCTGGCTTGGTCCCCGGTAATCGCAACGCTGACAACATCGACGAGGTCATGGAGCAGTTTGATTTGATTGTATATCCCAGCCGAAGCATCCAGACAGATGGTGTAAAGGCATTCTCCGTCACCTCATTCGGCTTTGGTCAAAAGGGTGCTCAGGCTATCGGCATTCATCCTCGATATTTGTTTGCAGCGCTTGACCAAGAGACCTATGCCGAATACCAAGCCAAGGTAACGGCTCGTCAAAAGAAGGCTTACAGGTATTTCCATAATGGACTTGTTCATAACTCCCTCTTCCAAGCCAAGTCAAACTCGCCCTACACCGATGAACAGCTCTCGTCAGTTCTTCTCAATCCCGATGCGAGAGTCACTGAAGATAAGAAGACGGCCGATTTGATATACGCTACAGATTTCGCCAAGCAGGTTACTGCGCCACAGCTCGCAAGAACCAGGACTACGAAGGAAGTAGTCGAAGGTTTAGCGCGTAGCCTCAAGACCGGGCAGAATAATAAGGTTGGTGTTGACGTTGAAGACATTGCCGCCATCAACGTTGACAACGACACGTTTGTGGAGCGTAACTTCACTGAGCAGGAGATTGCTTATTGTCGGACGACGGCCAGCCCGCAGAGCTCTTTCGCTGGGCGTTGGAGCGCCAAAGAGGCCGTATTCAAAAGTCTTGGTGTCCAAAGCAAAGGTGCTGGCGCACCACTAAAGGAAATTGAAATCCTAGCCAATGAGAAGGGTGCTCCCATAGTCTCCGTAAGTTCAAACTCGATTGATCATTCTTCTAGCCAGCCGACTAACCGTCTTCAGCTCCATGGTGATGCAGCAGCCGCCGCGAAAAAGGCAGGCGTCAAGGAGATTACCGTCTCGATATCCCATTCTGAGACGCAGTCCATTGCCATTGCTGTGGCCACCTTCTAAGGCTATAAGATTGTTCTTCGTTGGCTTTTATGCATTTGTAAGCTGGGCGTTCGGTTATGAGGTGTTGCCGCTCATTATGTACGATGCGCTGGTGTAAGACGAGACACACATAGAGAGGCTTCAAATTGATTTTGGTGCCTAAATGGCTGTTCACGAAAGACAACCAACACGATCGTGGTTGCAGGAAACGCCGCGTCGTCGGTAGTTGCTAATAAACCTATAGATTATAGCATGATACAAAATCGAAAGTTACTATAATCCACTTCCTTGAGTAAAATGGAATGGGCAATAAGAGACGGCGTGGTGTGCCGACTTTATGTTTTACGATTTGGGACTGATTTCTTGTATACAATGTGGGGTCAGAGGCCCGCTTCTCTCCACCCTATTCCCTTGACATGTGAAAGTTGTCAGCACACAAGACGAGTTAACACATGATAATTACTAAGCATGTAAGATAATATACAGCTAGGGCAGATACAGTATGGTGCGTGATGTATTGTAGGGTGGTTGTAAACATTTACAGCGTCTTTTCATCCCTACTATACCCTAGAGGAAGTCTCTGCACACAGCCTATTACTTCTACAACTCAGAATGCACACCATGGAACGATTATTAGTGAAAAATGAAATAGAATTAGTAAACTAGACTTTCACATTTCCTAGGTTATCATATCACAATCACCTTACACTACCTTCCATATAATTATAGGTGTTGGGAATCTTAGCCGTACATTCCACAAAATACTACACCAAAGGACCGTACAGTATGTAGACCGTTAGCTTAGTTGTGGCTTTGTAGCAAGATTAAATGATACCGTTACTCTCATCCTCAAGGCCAGGAGAGACGCAATTGCTGCATAAGAGGCGGTACCTAAATCCTAAATGCTGTCGAAGCCAAGAATATGCTGCTTGGAACAAGCTTTGTGTATGTCACAAGGGCTCTGATTGAGGGCTTGGAATAGGTTCAATTGAGTAATAAGCAACTATGGTGCCAAAGGGCCATATAGAGCTAAGTTCCTTATTCTGTTTGAAGGGAGGATTCACTGCCTTTTATGCTCAGAATTCCCTTCCTATCCCTTTCCTTCCCTACAGCTTCGTCAATCTCTACGGGACCGAAAGGAAAGACCTGTGTAGCCGGTGAGGCGAGTGTCTCGGTGTTCGAGTTCAGCTCGGTATCTGCTTCTAAGACTCACGATAACCTCGTACGACTGCCTCAGCCTCGTAGGGTAGTATCTAGCGAACTCCGTGTAGGACCCTGTGTGGCACTGTATTGCGCACTCGCCAGGGTCCGTGTGACAGTGTATGAAATCCTGTTGTTATCGAAAATGATACCCAGATAAAAATAGATAGGAAAACAAACCTCTTATTAGGGTGTTATATAGAAATGCGAATAGTTGCTTTATGATCGAATTGTACTATAACTATTAGAACTCTGCCCAATGCCAATTTCCCAAGCCAACAATGAAGCCTATCGATATCCGACATAAGTCATGGGAACATGTTTCTTTCAATGATCATTAAGTCTGGGTTGTATAATGTTAGCTTCCAATTTGAAGTATCATTTTACTCACCACACTTTTCATGTGCCTACGGAGCTCTAGGACTTATTTAGACATATGCAATGAAAGGCGCGTTGTAAGGCTGGTACGACGATCAGTGTATAATAACTGCTTCTCACGATAGCTATACGTCACTTACTCCATCTCTTTTACTATGTACAAAATCAATATCCACAGTTTAGCACACATGCTGAGAGCAGTCAGCCGCCAAAGTTTCCCTAAGCGGGTTCTATGGATTACCCCTGCGTGGATTATAAGGGCAAATTAGGCCCACGAAGGCAGGGTGTAGATTAACTGGAGTAAAAGTACGTAAAAATACTAGAATTCCTTGGGCCATTTCAGTAGTTCATCCGTTATCATAATATTTTCAATCAAGGCTCCTTTATAATCATATGGAGAATCCATTTTACGTAAGAGTTGAGCATACACTATTTACTATGCCACCCCTGCGACTCCAACGTAGCAGATTCTATATAGACCTCCCATTTACTTACTGGCCTATACAATCATTATGCTTAACTCATATCAGCATATTTACTTGATTGAAACTAGAGTCGAACAGTTGAGCAACGGTTGATGCCACGTGCATACTGCCGATGCTATATTTCCTGAGTGTCAAGGGTCCGGTTCCTGGCCATTTGGTATGCTTGACCAAATGTTGAAAAGTTCAGATAATTCAGTCTCATTGTTTGAGATTCTCCGCAGTACCAAATGATTTAACTGTTTCCTTTTTGGCGGGTCTCCATGGAAGGGAGTATAGCCGTATGGAAGGCAACAGCAATGAGGAGTGTACGAAAGCTACCCCTCACGACGGTGGAGACTTCTATATCTTACCTTGTTTCTTTTATTTTGACTTGTAAGACTTGCTAAACTACCTATGTAACGGAAAATCGTTCTGAAACCTCTTGCTACACTCCTGCCTTCGACTGGGATTAGAAATGGCACAAAACTGCAAAACCTGGCTCATCACTGGCTGTTCCAGTGGGTTTGGCGAACTGTTTGTCCGCCAGCTCCGAGACCTGGGGCATAATGTCATTGCCACGGGCCGGAACGCCGGAGAACGGCTCGCATACTTGGCCGATACAGGAGCCAGCATCTTGGACCTCGATGTTACTGCACCAGCTCCTGAGATCGAAGCTAAAATGTCTCATGCATGGGTCTGTACCCGAATGGAATCGATGTTGTGGTGAACAACGCGGGATATATCCTAAGCGGCGCGGTCGAAGAGTTAACGTGAGTTTCACAAGTCTTATAGTCCGCTATAAATTTCCTAGTCATCACTATAGTTTCAGACCCGAGTACATCAATATCTAACGGTATCTACTAATAGACAAGAAGAGACTGAAGACGTATTCAAGACTAACTTCCATGGCCCCATGAATATTACACGAGCTTTACTTCCTCGTCTTCGGGCCAAGGGGAATGGGACGCTCTGTTTCATGGGCTCACAGGCCGGCTGGCATGCCGATCCTGGAGCTTCAGCCTACTGCGCTACGAAGTTCGCGCTTGAGGGTATATGACACTCGCATCATGATCGGTGAAGGGTTAGCTAACGCCAGCACCACCTAGGCGCCGTTGAATGTCTCTCTAAAGAGCTCGCTATTTTTGCGCCCAATCTAAAGGTGCTTATAGTAGAGCCAGGCTATTTTCGCACTCGAGCTTTCAGCAATATTAGTCACGTACCAGCGCGCGTGCCTGCCTATGCCGAATTTAATGCCAGCGTCCGAGCTGTCGAGGCTGGTATCGTCGGCAACGAACCTGGAGATGCGGCAAAGGCAGTCTCAATTATGATCGACTTGATTAATGGGACCGGCGTCGCCAGTGGCAAAGTGGTACCGCTAAGAGTGCCATTAGGTAGCGATGGGTGGGAAAGAATTAGGGCTCAAGGGGAGAGTATCGTGAAAATATGTGACGAGTGGGAGGAAGTAGCTAAGAGCACCGACTTCAATCGAGTCAACAAGAATAGTGATTCTTAAAAAGCGTAGACTAAATAGGAGCTAGTATCACATACTAGTCTAAGTTCCAGCGGCTTATATTCAATATCGCATTACGTTTCAATACAAGTCAAGTACGTCTACGGCGCACTTAGCCCGCGCGTTACTACAACCTAAGCCGAGAGACTTGTTATCATCGAGATGGAACAAGTAGTCGAATATTAAGCACCTAAATGCGGCGAGCTCATTTTAAATGGTTACTAGGCTTCTAAATCACGTTTTATTCTAACGGATCGTCGAATGATTAGGGTGGTGTCTAATACTCATGTTAAACTAGGACAGAGCCACCACCCCCTTTTCAAGAGAGTCAATCTCCGTCCCAAATTCTTCTCGTATATTTCTTCGTCTGAGTCGTCCTGCCTCGTCATGTTCGCTGTCCCATTTGTTTACCTCCTCCAGAGGAACTTTAACCAGCCGATGGGTGTTCGCGCCTTGGTCACCGATATTTAAAATTTCCGGGCGTAGCTGATAGCCTCTGACTTTGGGAAGAAGATACATCCAGATAACGTAGTAAACTGAGCATAGAACAATCCTAGCAATAAAATCAGCAACTTGAGGGTATAGTAAGCAAAACATCAACTTACGCGCCAATGCCCACCACAGCCTAGAACACTCGGAGTCAGTCGTTAATTATCATTTTGAGTTGCTTCAAGTCACCTGGCATTTGGCGGGAAATAAAACAGGTCTAAAGAAGAATGGGAATACTTACGTAAGTAGCGTACCAAAAGCTAACCTCACCAGCATATGGGCCTCCTTTAGGAGGGATCCAAGGTGTTGCAATGGTGTAAATCTGTACTAGCAAGAAGAATACAAGACAAATGTCCCAAGCCTTGAAAGCTGGCCTCTCGCGGTTTAGACGCTTATGCCTATACCGGATGATCCAGACGCCAACTGCCATGGCGACAAAGAAGATTCCGTCCGGGTAAGATTTAAGACTGACAACTATCCGTTAAACGCATTAGAAAGCACATAGTATTGAGATGTCGGGCAGAAATAGTAGGAAAAAGACTTGCCAAATTGGAATGCATCGCCTGCTGGGGGGCGATGATGAAGATGACCGTCACTACCCATTTGATAAAATATGGCCCGATTGGTGTTCCAAAAGGCCTAGTGCCCACCCAAAATTCCGTGAACGGCAGAACCCCTTGCCTGATTTCCCAAACGTCGTCGCATTAGTAATTGGTTTTTATGAAAGACATGCGGCGTTGGTTGAGGGTTTACCTTCCGATCTCGCGAATGAGACGAGACTGGCCAATGAGGACGGCCAGGAGGTTGCCGAATGCGCTGATTAGGACGAGTGCATTCAAGGCATCCTGAGCACGGCCTTGTCCAAATACAGTAGCAAAAAACACAGATGCCGCAGTAGCCTTCGACTGGGAGAATTCTTCCTTGGGGACTTTCCTAATGAGTAAGTAACTGACTATACGCAACTTGCAAAGGGGAAAGAGGCGCACCAGCCGCAAAGTATGCAATGTTGCAAAGAAGATATAGTATGGCGACGATGCCAACGGATATAGAACTGTTCCTTTTCAACGTCGGGATAGGGTTTTGGATTTCGTTGACCACCGCGAAAGCGTTGGCGTAACCGCTATATGCGAAGATAATGTTGACCAATGCCACTGAGAGGTCATTGCCATTCTTAGTGGTGCCCGCAAACGCGTTGCGGAAATTGGCACCGGGATCTTCGACTCGAGAGACATGCCCACCAAGAACAACGAAACCCGTGATGCTAATGCTTTACAGATTGAAGAGTTAGTGTTATGATAACATCTCGATGGTGTGGTGGTGGTGTTACCACTTCGGTAGTCAGATGTTTATACGTACAATATAAGAGTGATAATCTTAACAATGCCGATGATATTTGTTGCCCACTACAATACTCAGAGTCAGTTATCGCCATTTGGGCGTAATATATGATAGTTTCAAGAACCTGCAGGCATTGTCTTTCTCCCAAAAGGAAATGTTGCCTTGAAAAAGCTACCGAACCAAAAAAACCAGTCCCGAAAACTACTCACGAGGGAATATTTATTATGCGCGATGACGCCTGTGTATCCTCAAGATGAGAGAATGCTTAAATTCTGATAGCTTCGAGACTTACATATGGCCGCAACGCTATAAGCCGCTACAGCAACACCTTTCACTTGCCAATCCGTTGGTGTTTTACTGGTAGAAATCAGTATCAGTTGTCATCGCGCGTCAAAAGAGGGACGAGGAAATTTTGGAAGACGTACTGAGCTAGTGCCCATAAGTAATTAGATAGCACTAGTGACAAAAGCTTTAGTCAGTCGCGACGATCTCTCGGTGTTGAAGTTGGTATAACACGCACCAATCGCATTACTACTGCTGAACGAGAGAACGACAGAGTAGAAGGCAAAAGAAATCGGGAAGAAATGTCTTGGCCTTGGGTAAGCTTGCTCGAGATAAACCACCTCGGATCCAGACCGATTTGGAAAGTAGCTCGCCAGCTCGAGGTAGACTGCGAGGCCTGCAATCGCCAGGAAAATACCAATTCACCCAATAATGAGCGCGAGCCCAATCGAGCCTGTTCTCGCTAAAATCGTGCCGGCTGCGCAAAAACGTAAGATTTCGTTTAGTAATTACAGTCTGTTAGGCTGAGCGACTGGTAATATCAAGCGTACGTACGAGTCGCGAAGATTCCAGTCCCAATCATCTGATTGACGTTGAGGAAGATCACAGTCACCCAACCAACATGATAGCCAAGAGGTGATCTGGACTCAACCGGTGCACCGACTACTTCCTGATCTACAGCACTCGGAGTCAGCTATTGCCATTGAAGGAGTGGTTTATGAGAGTTTCAGGAGAAACCGGCTGCGGGAAACACCCACAAGTCACCCCTGAGCCATTCTGTGCTTGAGCTACAGTATAGGTTAGGTCGCCGTCATGAATCACTTCTACATCGCTACGACTGTCTGATTCCGTAGATGTGGTAGCCGAAGGCTGCCCCAAATTTTGGGAAAGCCCATTTTGAAAAAGCGGGTTCACTAGAGAACAATTTCATAGATAGGTCGAGATGTATTGGGGGTGATCCAAGTCGAGAAGAGAGCTTGCGCCGCTGTAGGGATGTCGGCATTTTATACGAGAAGAGTATAACGTACTAGGAAGGACAGGACCGGCGTGGCAAAAAGGTTGGTAGACATCCGATAAGCTCTGACGAGATTGAGAGATTGCGTGCTTGAGGTAACTTGCCAAGGCCAACCGTAAAGAGCTTCCAAATGTGATGTTGTGTACACCATTAGAGCCAAGGAGCACGCAATAAACGCCAATATTTCGTTACAACCTGACCATATGGCCAGCGAAGCAACGATGAAGAAAATATACTGTTGCTCTCTACATAGGTAACTAGCAATTAGATATGAGAAACGCAGAGATAGAGCGATATTATAGGATTATGTATATGTAGACTCATCAACACAATGCTCCAATGATGAATACCCACGATACAAACACTTGAGTGCACTGCTAACATATAATCCAACTTTTGATTACGATATTAAATGCCAATTATAAATTGCTCTTCATATTCGAGGTTTCACGTTCTGATTCGTGTTTTCACTTCGCTTCTTTAATAGAAATGTAGGTATTTTCATTGTTGCTAACAGTCGGCGTTTACTTATAAGGTGAAGAAAGTCTTGGCATCAAGGGTTTGAGGAGATACTCGAATTGCAATAATATTTTATAAAGTTAAGGGGGCTATCAATGTCTTAACCATTATATAATCTAAGTAGGCGATCTCAGCTTAGATATCGAACACCTCGCTGTAACAAGGGGCTGTGAAGGTATTATCCCTTACTCCCTCAGAGAGATCTCCAGTCTATATTGTGCCTGAACAACATCACTTTTAGTTGCTGTGCTAACGCACCCACTTTCCCCTTTCGTCTTCGTATAACTTTTTTAGAGGGCCAGGATAGACACAGACAGTTGCATAGCTCAGGCTTCGTACAGAGAATCGCGCTCGCATGATATCATACATTGTCAGGGACAGGGATCTAGACACACGTATCAGACCAGACAAGAGACTCTCTGTACATAGTCATGTAGTCACATTGTGCTCACGGAGATGGCTTTGCTGGTTCTCCGTGCAACAATAACGTCTACACCCTACCCATACGAGGTCCCTGACATACATGATAGATATGTTCCCGGTCTTAGATTCGCGACGCAGTCCTTGGTATGTGTGACCGTGTATAGTGTTTTAGTGTGCTATCGGTGATTGGGTAAAAAAACAAGTAAGCTGAAAGCCAAAGTCTCATTTAGAATTTCACACTATTATGACTATACTCGCGATAGTCCCAAATACTTGTGAGACATCGCGGAAACGTGGTAAAATACCAAAACACTATGAACAAAAAACCAGAGAATGGGAGGTTGTTAAGCCGAATAACTTTTATCATTGTCACAAAGGCTCAGATAGAGGGCTTGGAATTGGTTCAAATTGAGTAATAAGCAACTATGGTGCCAAAGGGGCCATATAGATCTACGTTTTCTATTCTCCTCTTCTCTGCGACCTCCGCCAACCTAACTAGAGACATGTGTAGCGCGGAGAACGAGTTGTCTCGGTGTTCGTGTTCAGCTTCGGTGTCTGCTTGAGACTTACGATAACTTTGTACGACTGCCTCAGCTTCGTAGGGTAGTATTTGGCGAAGTCCGTGTGAGATCCGTGTAGCACTGTATTGCGTACTCAGCCAGGTCCATGTGACAATCATCGAAACGAAAATGATGAGCTATTCACTCGTAATCCTCTAGTTTATAAGGGAAACCATTTATTTAATCGAGCGATATTACATTGACTTAGGTTATGGTTATATCGCCTTTTATTGCGACGATCCTCGACGGCCGCGAAATAATTCGGACTTGAGTTGATTGAGAGAAAGAATTTCCTATGCAGGGCAAAATTGCGCCTATAAAACAGTATCTCAGTGTATGTTTCTATAGTACACATATTTTCTACTATCTTTTTATACTTCTTATATCCTTTCCTTATATACAGCTACTTGTTTCCAAGGGGCTTCCGCGGCTTTGCAGATTTTCCAAGTAGGAGTTGATGAGAGAGCAATATCTCGTGATACACAGCACTGGTGTCCAGTATTGTCAAGGCAACAAATAGCTGACTATATACTAAGTGAGACGAGAAGGAAGTAGGCAGCGTTAGTGAACATCTGGGCTTGGCTCGACATCATGAATACGTTTTTTTGTTTAGGAGATAATAACTTTCAAATTTATTAAGTAGTTAACCTCTAAAACGCCAGACTATGATCAACGTTAATTTGATTTATTAGGCAGCCAAACTAATACATAATATTCCAGCAAAATGCGGCAAAAAGGCTTGAAGCCCCAATCGCCCAAATCTCAATATGGCGCCCCTCTGCACCAGATGATTTAGTTGGAGAGGGCGAGGTGATCGACGCACTACGGGATGCACCACCTGATTTTGTGATTGTGGGTAAAGTCGTAAATGTAGACTTGGCCACTTGACTGGTATCTGAAGTGGTTGCAGCTCCTAGAGTTGTCCACCCGGCGACTTGACTGGTATCCGTAGCAGTTGCAGATCCTAGAGTTGTCCACCCGGCATCTTGACTGGTATCTGTAGCAGTTGCAGCTCCTCGAGTTGTCGACTCGGTGCCGTCGCCCAGGTTGGTGGTGACCCCTCCGTTGGCCGACGTATATATGCCAGTATCAGCATTGCCATGGCCACCCACGTCGTCGACGTATTCACCTATGAGACAAGTGAGTTAGTTCAAAATCCACGACCCGGAGAGTCGAGATATACGTACCGGTTTGGATGTTCAAACAAAACAACGACCCATCAGTGTACCGATAACACGTCTCGTCGCTCGCACAAGTAAAAGTTGATCTTTTATCTGTATCTGGGCACCCAACGGCGTTGCATTGGCCTTGCTCGGCTTCCGCGTAACATTCTTGTAGACATGCGGAGTCGTTTCCACAAGCATTGGCACACGGATCACTCCCTGGTGAACTAGACGGAGCATAATCTATGGCATTTGATTGGGTGCATGCGGTCGCAACAACTAGCGGGACCAATGACAACACTGCTGTGGCCCTAGAGAAATACATGGCGATGGGTAAGGGGTAAAATATGCTCAAAAGTATAAGAGACGTTGAAAAACTTGGTTAGAATTAACACCAGACCAGAAACTATTCCCAGGAAAATGGCAGCCGGATTTCATCTTATGCAAAACCTGGAAACAGGCCTCCAAGAAAACTCAAGGCTAGATGCTGTGTATAGTGGATTGAATTAAATAGTCTCAATATCTAGCTTCCTCCTTTCAGCATAACTGTGAATTGGGAGTCCATATGGACGGGCCTAGTTCTCGAACGATATCAGCCGCAAACTAGTATACCCAGGTAGGTAATCTAGGATTGGCCAAGGGCGGCTGACTATGCCTGAATAGTCAAAGCTAAAGTCATCTTTGGAACGGCTCTACAATCTAAGCCTGAATCTAGGCAGGCGACTTGACTCAGCTGTCCTGGAATATTGGTCACGTGAAGCCATCCGTTCTGTCGGGTCTATTACAACTAAGGTTCTAATCAAACCTAAAATGTCTGCGTCTAAACATGAGTATGTCCTCTGTTGTGTTGTTCGAGCCTTGCGCTCTCGATTGGGTGTGAGCAGAGGGGTCAAAAGCACTTTCGTAGCCGCTTTTTTGGTAAGGAAAAAATACATTTAAAAACATAAAGTTGTAGCGTAGTGGCGTATGATTGACTGACAGGAATGGAATTGAACTAACCTTAGTGCATAGACAAGCGATTGTACCAGAGTAGCTTTGCCTTGGCGGAATATAAACTATTCCTAGCCGGGTCTTCCGGTTCGACGAATTGACCGGACACTGCGTGTTCAGCCATGTCCCTTAGGGAATGACAACTTAAAAGGTCCCCCCTCCTTCAATACAGTTTATAACTGGAAAGCCGTGGGTACGGACAGTTGGGCAATCATCTGCACACTTTTGCAGTCAATCGGTGTTCACCACGGGGCGAACCCCACCAGCGTCTCGGTCTTGCGGCGTCGTGTAGTTATCATTGGCACCGCCCTCACCGGGTAGTCTGTCGGCTCGAGCTACCAGTGGCGAGCGCACAAGCGTTATCGGGAACAGGGTGGATGGGGTCCTACGAACGGGGAAGTGTGCTTGCAATCTGTTGATTAGGTGTATGCCGTCTTGATGGAGAGTCGATCGAGGTAGACGCGGGAATAGCTGGAGACCGAGAGGTTGCTACTGGTCGGCCATTGAATCGGATCTTGTGGCAGCATTGTCAGGTCGTCCTCGCTCCGGGAGCGACTGCTCTCTAGAAGGCGGATATATATGCCCGTGTGTGTTGTTGAGGGTACCAACAAACACGTTCCATAGCCGCGCAGCAATCGGGTTCCCAGGCACCAGACTCTGTGAGATGGTAGGTAGGTGTGGGCGCAACCGCCATGAAACATCAAACATTATCGTCAAAGTGCCCCATCAATTGGGTTGGCAAGGTGACGTTTGAGTTGCCGATACCACCGACACAGTTATCCCGGTCTAATTGCCTACATTTCTCATCTCACCTATCGCTACATCGATAGACTCGACTTGGTGCGAGTATATCTGACAACCTCGCGATAAGTCGTCTAACGGCGTCTCCGGGATGCCTGGGACCAGAGCTGGTTATTCTAGATATAAAGAGCAGACAAGCGCGGTCTGGAGCACGCTGGCACCACTCTCGCAGAACTGCGCGCGATGCTCGCCCTGTGGAAGTTCACGCTTAGTCGAGACGGCCCCTTGTTTCTAAGACTGGCCGAGCTAGTTCCCATAACCTGCGTTCAGATAAAGGAGCGGCCTGGATTATCTGGAAGTGCCATTTAGAAGATTATAATCAACCAAGGTGCCAAAAGGTGCCATGAAGATCTAAGTTTCTATTCACCAGGCAGGAGGATTCCGTGCCCTTTTATGCTCGGATTTCCTCCTGCCTTTCCTTCAGCTTCGCGGACCACTGTAGACTCGTGTAGCCGGAGTCCATGTATCCCAGTGTGCTATCCCAGCTGTAGGCGAGTGACTGAGACTCACGATAACTTCGTACAACTGCCTCGGCCTTGTAGGGTAGTGTTTAGCGAGCTCCGTACGAGATCCACGTGGCACTGTCTTTATACGCGTGTGGCGCTGTTTACCATCAATCAACTCTCTCTTGATATGACAGTGGTCGGCGTGTTGGATTGTGATCGAAACATTGACGGAGTTATAAGTCAGGTGTTTGTCACGAGAGTTGGTTGTTTTTTTCTTCCCTACAACCTAACCCTCGAAATAGACTCAAACCACGGCGGGATCCCGAATAGGCTATTCAACGACATCCACCCGGGAAACCGGGGCTCGGGCTTCTGACTCGGAAAGTGAATCCTAATTTTCAGTATGTTCATCGCCGGTCGCCAAGATACGCCATTTCATGGCTTGATTGACGGTTTCCCGCCATAGCGACATAGCCGGCGCGATGGTACTAGTAATGGTCTGGGGAATGTGTATATAACCCCAAGACAGAGTTTACTCGATAGCCCAGCCCTTTAACTTCCCTCTCGCCTGTAGGTTTATTCACCACAAAGCTTTCTGTGCCAACTAGATCAAAATGGCAGCCGAAGACCCCAAGTATGATCGCAGGTGCGTAAAACAGGCCCGTCCGGACGATCGACAATGTCTCGACTGTAACAACTTCATGAGAGATTGACACCAACGTTCTAGTCGCCCTCTGCCATCTCTCGAGGTCGTCTTCCAGAACAAGATCGGCAATGCTCCGGGAAAAACCATCCTCGGCATGGTGGTGACGTTCCCGCCTAACGCCTCGACGCCGCCCCACCGCCACGGCGGCACATCCGTGACCGCATACGTCCTCGAGGGCACGCTCCTGAACAAGATGAACGACGAGCCGACGCAAGTGATCCCAGCCGGGGGCACATGGTACGAGGCGCCCGGGTGCCACCACAAGATTAGCGACAATCACAGCAAGACGGAGCAAGCCAAGCTATTAGCGACTTTCATTATCGATACGCAGGTGCTCGAGGAGCAGGGATGGCCGCGTTGCTGCAGGTTGACGAGGAATACAAGGATGTCAAACTTGGCGGGTGATGAGGGCTACCCAGTTCCGTGGAAAGAATGTTTACAATCATGTCGTGCCCGGTAAAGCCAAGGTCTACAAAATCCTTAGATTATGCAAAGCTGTGCCGCATGAGTAATCAAACAACCACATCATATTCGCATCATATTTACAAAGTCGGGTCAGAAGGAGGAATGAATATCGAAGTGCAGCCAATGCGGATTAACGCATCCCAGACTGGTAGTGCATTTGAGTTACACTATAGCGTGCTGGAGGTTGTGCCCGCGCGTCGTCGGAATTTCGAATCGAGTTAGAAAGAAATGCCTCATCCGTGAAGAGGTGAGATTCTTGACTAGATGATCTGACCAGGCATCCGTTCGATCCAATTACCTAACCAATGGCATCTATGCCGTACGTACTTAGTAGTACACTGCATGGGTGAAATCTGTCGGTGAGTACTCCGTATCTGACTCGGACTCGATTTTGGACTAGTTGCGACTAGAGAACTACCTAGGTACGCTAAGTCTTGCTTTGCCGTACGGAACAAGTGTAGATCCCCGGTGCCTGGCGCATTGGCATGAATACGAATCACACTACGTACACCATGTCCAGCAGGTCGGCTACTCGCACATCAAAAACTGCTATCCGCACATCAAACTAGCCGTTTCTGGTAGGTCTCTACCCACATCTCTTCATTGCTCCACACGCCACTTAAATTGGGTTAGAATCGGAGCAGCCAAGAAGCAATTCAGAAACAACAGTCCAGTCAACGCGTTTGCAGAGGTCAAAATCACACACAACAAGAAAAATATAGCGGATAGGTGTCTTAATATAAAAAAATAAAAGTACGCTCGATAACTAGAGATATAATAAAGCTAAAAAAAAATAAAAGTATTCTAATAAGAATAGCAAATAAGCGGTGGTTGGTTGAATGGTAGTATAGTGTAGGTAAGTGTAGCTATGGTGGTTTTAGTAACTACCATTAGGGCTCAAAAACACCATTTTTGTTGACTAAGAGCTACGTTAACTATATTTTACGCGTTTCTCTTTTGAAGAGGTAGATTCTACTGGGTATGCCAAGATGCTTATACAAATTAGGTTAAAAGAGGGGCGGAAGAGGGTGTGGTGGGCTTCTTGACTAGAAACGGCTAGTTTGATGTGCGGATAGCAGTTTTTGATGTGCGAGTAGCCGACCTGCATGTCCAGTGCTTGGGTCTTGGCAAGTATTACTCATCTATCAGTCACGACCATAGCCTATTGGGAATTAACCGCTGTCTCTCGAGTATATATAAACACTTACCTCACCTGAAGATATTAGCGGCACTAGTTGAAATTACCTAGGTCCTAAGTACTTAGTAGGTAGTGTAGTTTGGCGTTTAAAAAGGGTTTTTACTAAAGATAGAGTCCATGGCTGGATCTACTGAGAAAATAGAAGGCGGCTAAGGTATACGATGGTCTAGGTTCTATCTAGTTAGAAGCGCGAAGGAAAACGGTTGGAGCCGCTTGATAGTTTAATCGAGTCGATAACGACCCAGAAAATGATAAAGGTTATCTATCAGATAGACGTCCTCATCTTCGCCGAAGATGCGTATATCGTGTAGTGCATTTTCCTTCAATGCAGGGCATGACCGGCAGTGCCGCTCCGGGCGGATGCGGCAATCCGAACAGGTATTAGCTCCTTTCTGTTGGCTGTGGGGGTTATCAAGCCGCGCGGGACTGGCTCGACCTCACTTCACCCTGTAGGCTACGGGCTATAAGTCCGCTGACTAGATCCAAGGGTTTAACATGGTTTTGGTAGATATCATTGCGCTTCTTTTGCCTTCGTTAAAAGTCCTCATGATCTGCTAAAAACACCAAGCCAAGCGGGTAAACAAACAGTGACGTTGCCGAGGCAAAAGAAAGGCAACCTGTAGGTATGAGCTGACGTCGATGTCTTTTACTGTGAATGATGCCCGGTAAGCACTCTCTAGTTAAATGTCCCATAGTATCATTGAAGTGAGCAAACCGGTTCTAGTGCTCACTAAGAAGATTGAATTCCACTGCTGCGTGGATGTGGCACAGCAGAGTCTCTCCCAGTCAGCATCAACATGCGCTGCGGCTAAGCAGATTCTTAACTTAATTTCGCAATGATCAGAACGGCGCAGTGAATAAATTTTCAAATAGTTGAGAGACTCGTTAGAGGTTATTTATAATGTCATTATTACCCTCCGTCATCTGCTATTCCCCTAAACTGGGTATCTTTATCTCTGTCACATCAACGGATTTGAAGACACAACCATGAAGACGGCAAATTTGTGTGTTCTTCTCTCTGGTGCGGCGGTCATAGCCACTCCAGCACCTAGAGGGAGCACTAGTGATGGCTTCACACTACCGACCGTTGATTATAGTTATGGAGTTAGGGCCGGGGCTATCGACGCGAAACGAAAAGGTTGGCTATACAAAGAATTCCCAATCGGTGGTGCTTTCTACCCTACCGGAACACTTGCGAACAAAACTATAGCCCAACAGCAGGCACAGTGGTTTCCTATCGTGGTGGAGCACGCACAGTTAATTGCCCAAGAATCAGTATCTGCTTTAGCTGGCATTATTGCAGTAAGTTAACTCAACCGAGTAACTGCCTAACTTTGCTAATCGAAGACACAGAAAGGCAACTTCACTAAATTGGACGATTATGCGAATACATATAACAACCAATGGAACATGTCCCTTCCTCGCGGGCCAATGCTAGGAATGCTTACCAACTACACTGATGACCGCTTATTTTCAATGATGAGACTGGTGAGAGAATTTTGATCTTTGTTATTTTCTTGTTCCACGGCCCTCGGTAATATCGGAACCAATAGACTTTAACTCATAAAACATCTCTAACTGTGAATATTGTGGCTAGTCTGGGACACCATACAAGATACAGCGTGTTCAACGTGACGAAAGTTTGCTTTTCCCAGTCGATAATGCCGCTTTGATTACTGGTGGACTTTCTCTGAAAAGCCTACAAGCTCAAGGCCGGCTTTTCTCTACGGATTTTAGTCAGCTAAAGGTGTGTACACAGACTTGTATCTCCCTTACACATTTATCAAGTTGATCCAACACTAACCTTTTCTAGTAAGTACTTATTAAGCTATTAGATTGACGATCGAGGATCTCGTCGACTGTAATCTAGAGAGCGAACACTCGTTTGCTAGACGACATACAAATAACGTCATGGGGCAGTGCTCCGCAGTTCCTCATGCCATATATTTACATATGTCAGGAACAAGGAATTCTAGACGTGGCTTTTCTCGTCCCACTGCCCTTAGGGGACTCCTGGAATTCCACATCTTGTTTACTATATGCGGCCGTTACTAATCGAAGTTCAAAATAGGGATCTCCCTTCGAGTGGAAAGTACGGTGCTGGATGTCAAGCGTACTTCTACATAGACCGGTCAGGCGATTTCCTCCCTCTGGCCGTCAAGCCTATCGTCAAAGGTCGGGAGACGTCGGCTCTTGTCTACACGCCCAAAGATAAGCCGGCGGACTGGCTACTCGCGAAGATGCTCTTGAATCAAAATGACGGGTATAGTTGTTTTACAAACCAATATCTAAATATACACTGACTAAGACCGACAGGTACCATTCTACATGGGCACACGTTGGGCAGTCACATTCAGCTGCGGAAAGCTCCCGTGCGTAATCCTCGGATCCATTCTCTTCCTGTTTCAGCAAATTTAAGAGCACGATATCTTATTTTTAGGACATGTATCGAAGCTTCTTGACAACCTTACAATTCACACTCTAGCGACAATAACTGACTTGAGTTTTGTAGTATCTTGCTGCAATTCGAACTCTTAGTGACAACCATCCGGTTTATGGGAATGCTCAATAGGAGTACGTCTTACCTTCTACTCCACAGCTATACGGTCGATCCGCTGACAACTACTGGATAGTCGAGAAAACGCCATGGGGTGTTCGTCCCCAACTCGAAACTGGTCTCGAGTCAGGATCAGCATTCTCCGGGCCTCAATATTACCCGTGGTCTCCAGATGCCGCCCGAGACTACGTGAACAAGTTATACTTGTCTGGGGAGTCGGCTGATTTCGAAAGGAATTATTACCGTTCCGAGTTCAAGGCACGCGGTCTGGTAAACAGCTCATTTGGGCCAAAGCTAAAATCGTTCCCCTTTTACGAAGACACGAGCGTCATCACCGAAGCGATCCGAGAGTTCATGGTGGCCTTTATCAACTCCTATTATCATAGCGATAAGGAGGTAGTGCAGGATATAGAGCTCCAGGCCTGGCAGCGCGAGACCAAAGCGGCACGGGTCTATGACTTCCCTCGCATCAACACCAGGCAAGCTCTTGCCGATGCCCTCACACATCAAGCCTACCTAAGTGTCATTGTGAGCAACGTTATGAGCACGAACGGCATCCACCTCAACTCGATGTCCCTTCCATTTGCCCCGGCCGGATTTTTGCAACCTATCCCATCTAAAAAGGGGCTTACGGAGAAAGACCTGAGTACGAATTCCCCTATTCTTGTTTCCTTGGCGAAGCACTTGCTCCTATTTGCTTCCTGAACCCCCAAAAATGCGTTCAACTCTTGACTGGCATAAGCTCTAACACCTAAACTACCATAGTGACATTCATGCCAACACCTGAAGGTGCAGTCTGGCAAGTTTCAACGTACGTTGTAGGCCATCGTCCCATGTGGCGAGATACCAACGAAACGCTTTCCCATCTCTTCGACGACGAGACGTTGCTAGCGAAGACGAACGCCGAAACACAAGCCGTTGCTTCCAAGTTCAAGGACACCATGATGAAATTCAGCACCGAAGTTCGCGCGCGTACCTTTGATAAAGATGGTCTCAACCGAGGCATGCCATTCATATGGGATGCCCTGGATCCCAACTACGCTCCTTATTGGTCTGTGATCTAGAGAATTGAGGAGTCGCGTAAAGGAAAATAAAAGGGGCAAGAATATAGTGCTGTCATTATGCAGTGCACCGGAGTCGATGATTATCTTCTATACAATCCCTACGAAGTCCAAAGGACTATTGTGATACCTATTGCATGATGTAGGGATTTAAAGTTATACTACGTACAATTCACGTTTATGCAACATGACGTGTCGTTATACCTCCAGAGATGGTGAATCCATGCTCAATGCTGATGCCTTCGTCTGCGTTGGTGGTTACCCACCGTGTTGCCGTAAAGCCTCGCTGTTGGAATTACTTCCTATAGAGCGACAGAAGGAGCATCGTCGCGAGGCGGTAGAGATGAATGTAGAAATGACTGAATCGTGTAAGCTAGTATTCCCGGGTAATGGAACCTGTCAGGACGAGGGAGGGTATGTATTATTGTTGCTGCGCGAGTGATTTAATCTCCCTCATAGGCTATGACTTCGCTAGATACGTGCAGGTCCTTTATTCGAGGCTCAGGGGCCCGGTATTTAGGGGTCCAGGTGAGGTATGGGATTAGGGGGGCTGGTAGTAGAACACTTCGGCTCTGATCTACTAGGGGGCTTCAGGCTTCCTATTTCACGCCGAACGAAAATAGTAGCCCGCCGAAGTATAGCCGATTGTCACAATTCGTACCTAATATAAGAGCTGCAGACGGTCAAGTGTTCGACTTGACTACGTTATACCTGTTGGTAGTGTGGTGGTTTAGTGCTGCAGTTCTGTTCCGTGACACAGATGCACACCAATACGACACTTCCAGCGCAAGTAGAGGATAATTTAATAGGACTTAAATAGAAAGGAGTTCTCAAAGATGCCCCTTAACTACTAAGCTCTCGGTGTCGCCGTGTGTAATGCCACACCTATTCGTTGATTAGGGCTGGTATGTGGCACTAGTTGCGAATAGCGCCCTATTTATTCTATTTCATTAGCCATAAATGTGAGTAATGTCTTGCCTCTACTATCGCTCTAGGCCTTTTTTTAAGAGCTTACCTTTCATCGTAATCTCTCCATATAGCGATAATGTACTTCATAGCGCTACTGAGATGGCGGCCGCTGGTCGGTGTACCGCCCATGTGTAATTCGTATAGGCTTATAGCCAGTGTTCAGTCGGGTTTTCCTCGTGTCATGAAACCGAAAACGGCTTCGGAGTCTTCATTGGCTATCAATGAAGACGCATCATTCTAATTCACTAGCTAGAGAACGAGGAGCTCATGGGTGTCGGAAGTGAGAGGGCGACAGTCGAGATCCAAAATAGGGGTGTAACCTAACACTGGTCTCGTGATTTGGGTGCGTATTGTAATTACCTGCGGCCTGTTCTACTTTCAACAAGTTATTTGCGCTAAGGATGGCGATTATGTTTTGATCTCATGCGTAGTCGACTGTTATGATGGTCTCTATAGGCCAGGTAAGTCACTATTGATACTGATCCTTAGTGACTCAGATTCATCACAAAAATTGGCCTCCTAGCTATCTAAGAATATGCACCCCCCGCTTGATGTACAATTACGACTCCTGATTCAGATGCCTTGCCCAAGAAAATCCTGCGGACATTGTTGGCTTCCTATCAAGGTGCCAAATATTAAATTAAGGGTGATGAAATGCAGTGCTTCGATTACGGAGAATGCGCTCACCGATCTCAGAAAGCAGACCTCCAGCGGCTTCACGTAGTCTTCGGTTCCTAGATAGGAGTGGGGGGGCCAGGACTTCTCAGGCGAAGGTACATGGTCGTGTTGACAGTTGAGAAGATGATTACGACATACCTGAGATCTTCCAAAACGTCCTTAGTATGGCCTAATCGTAACCCATGTGTGACTGCTACGGCAGTTCCAAATGCAATACATGTTATTCTTGTGTAAATTGTCGTCATCTATCTAAGACGACTAGCTAACCCCCTCCCCAGCTCAGACGCCTCACTTCGGTATATGCTGATACTTTCTCCTGGCGCCCCGGTCTAACAAGCTTCAGGCTGTACACTTGGAGGACTTAGTCTAATCAAGTAAAAGCTTGGTCAAGCTGCGGGTGCAACGTGGCAATGTGAAGCAGGTGTTGGTCATTGTATGCGTGGGATGTGAAACGAGGACGATCTATTACCTAATCAATCACCGACACCAAAGAGGTGATTTATTCTAATAATAAAGTTATATGGTCCGTTGGAATATCTTTTGCCGGCATCCCGAACAATACTCGGCTTCCGTCCACCAACACTCAGTTGGAGCGGTGGACAACAAGGAGCCACCAATTTGTTTGATTGAAATGACCGATTCTATCAATAGGACGACTGCCCGTTGAGTCACGACGAACTCCATGGATCCAAGTTCGTGCTTAAGACAAATGCGGGGAGGGATATAAAACACACGAGGTACTCTCTCTATTCCTACATCGTCGTGGTGATAGGACGGCATTTAGGTAGTGACAAGTACCAGGCAGCGGAATTGCTTCCGTCACGAGCCAAGACGGTGCCACCCCCCCCTAGTCTTATCCTGGTCTAGGAAACGTTCCTGGGGCCTGGTCCTGGTTCGTCGTAAGGCACTTCGCTTGACGCCGGGGGCGTCCCGGTTCGATCGCAATGTTCTCGTCAACAGGATACTGCTTCAACCAGCGATCACCAACGCACGATGACGCTAAATAGCTCTAGTCCTTGAGAAGGGCGCTGGCCTACAGCTCGAGGTGCAGCAACGCACAGCAGTAGTCTAGGCAGATTTTCCCTTCTCTCTTGGTGGTTGAATTCCAAATCGTCCCGCAGGACAGCCCCTCGCGTTTCCTCGAGTAAAATTCCCAGATCGGGATAGAGCTTGTCTCTGTTGAGATAGGGCGCGATCTACCACGTGATAGAACATGCATCCGACGAAAGAGGGAGACTGATCTCATCGCTTGTTGCCTTATACATGATAGCGTACATATAGCTCTATGTACAACACGTTAGCTAACGACTTACTTAACTTAGGTAAGTACTTACATAAGGTTCTTAAGGTTCCAAGCTATCTAGCCGTGATCCGGATCTTCCATTGTAGTGCCAGAATATCTGGTTCAATTTACCAAAGGATGCCATACGTGCAGTAGAACCTCTTGTTCGAGATGCAGAGCAACCTGACCAGACCAGATCGTAAGCACGCCCACATTTGCGTACGCACACTTACAGTACTAGTACTGGTGTTGGTGTGTACCATTTCTCCATACATACCTGCATGTATCTCGTTATCAAATGGGCGAATGGCTCTTGGCCAGAAGTTCCTCCGGCTTATTTATGTACATATATACCTCCTCGACAGGCTACATCCTTGGTGGATGCATACAGGGGTCTAGCACGACGTCTGCCACGCGCTTCATCGGCTTCAGCTTGCAACGGTGACATTCTGCTCTCCATGCAATGCGACACAAGGCACGAGGTTTTATGTTAACGATATTAGCTGCCAATAATCACCATATTGAATGCGCAGAAGGCGATATTTCTTTCTCTCCTGCATCTATGCGCAGTAGGATTCGAGGCAGGCCACATGACCGTCAGGTAGCCCTGAACTGCAACCTGCGGACCATCTCTGTGTGTATTTGGAGAAGCCTGCAGGTGAAGGCAACTCGACTCCTTTTAACCTACCTATTCCCTACCGCCACTAGACGTCTAGCCATACCTGGGGTCTTGGCGTGAGGCTGAATTGCGGCCCGTGTCTACACGCGGTATACACTAACTAGTGTGTGATGTAGCGCGATACGATGTAGGTATGTATGTACCTTATGTATGTAGGCCTCGGCTGGCGGCTCCGAAGGCCTATTACGTGTGGTTTCTTGTCCATTGTGGCGTATTCGGGATAAGTTTAGCTACCGCAATCTACACATGCATACCATTATCGATGCAAGCGGCACTCCAGTACCGTAATAATCCCCAGGTCCCCCGTCCCAGATAGGTAGATGGTAGGCCAAAGGGGAGGGAGGGAGGAGGTCTTGAAAACCCACCGTTGAGCTGAAACCCCAAACCGGAAGGGGATTATCCCTCCGCACATCATCTACCCACACGTGTAGCGGAGTATAGTTAGCAAGAGAAACAATGCTGGGGATTCTGCTGGGTAGATGCTGGTCTCAGAGCGTCGGGCCCTGTACATCAACATCCGTATCAAATCTAACCTAAAGAAGAGGCCTCTTAGCGAGAGTGTTCCACCCTCCTGAGAAGGCAACCTATAGCTAGCTGCCGCTGGAGCCGTTGATCCCGTTGATCCCTGGCACGAGCTAAATCGGACGACGACATCGGCAGGGACCAGAGATCCCGGTTCGCATCATCCCATGCGTTGCCGTGACTAAAAACAGCCTGCAAGAGGGTAGGGAAGGGGGCGGGCTTGTCAGATAGCGTCCCTCCACCCGTAGGTTGTGGCTGAAAGCACGGCAAGAGATAGCTTGGCGTCTTATTACCTGCAGTCATGACCCTCCACGTCCACGGTACTCTGCCATGATTTCAAAATATTTTCGTCAGGCATAGGGTAGCATATCTGCCGACGTTGACCCTTTGTGTATTAGACGTATTAAACAGATGCAGGGTGGCGCCACTGCAGTCATGAAGGTGTGCTGCTTCAGATCTTCGAATGCTGGTTCTTGGCTTCTCCTTACCCAACCCTCGTCATTATTGGACTACTTATACTCGGCTTCGGCTTGACAACGGCGATACATAGTCCGACTGAAACTGGTTTGACTTCACACTTCAATCATCTCACAATGACTGGACGACAGGCGACGAGAACACGACAAAAGTACAAGGACAGCTGTACGCATTGCGCAGGAGCCAAGGTGAGGTGCAGCAAAGAAAAGCCACGTTGTACGCGATGCCACGAAAGAGGACTGGAATGCTCATACGGCCTTTCGTATCGCTATGGACGTCTCCCGGCCCGTGCTAAGCTGAATGCCGCCGGCTTCATCGACCATCAGGTCATCACGACTGCTCCGTCCACACCCAGAGAACTCCTCCCAAATGGCTCGAGGACGCCTTCTCCAGCTTCAGAGCCGACTACAATGCCCATGTCTTGGCTCAGCGAGTCGAATATGAGCATGTTGAATGCCAGCACAGCTATCAACGGATTCAGCAACTTGAATTACGACACCCACACATCTGGCAACTATATGGGACATAGTTATAATACTACTACTGCACCATTAGCCCCCATTCCTCCTGCCCAGGCATATCAAGCTCTCACACCAACTTCAGACCCATGCCCTCCACAGCATCTACGTTCAATACCATCAACTACATCTCATGCTTAGACACCTTGAATCAGCCCGCCACCCGACGACAGCATTCGAGGAGCGTTTCGAGTGCATCAAGCATGCCGTCTGGATATGAATATAACAATGCCGCATATCCAAATACGTCCCCGTGACGTTCGGCACGCCGCCAGAAACTCCAAGGGCACGGCCTCTTCAAAATTACTCGGCTAACATGCAGCACGACTGCCTTTCTCAGGCTGCGGCTACATTATTATCACTGCGCCACGAGCCAATATCGACACAGGCCAGAAACCGAGACATGATGGAATACATTCTTCAGATGATCGACTGCGATTGTTTCGCCCAAGACAGTCATGTGCGGATATTCATGGTGCTTATCGGGTTTGAAGTTATGGAGAGGTACTCGAAGGCCACTCGGGACGATACAGCTATGACGAGCACTGAAGGCATTCTCGAGGACTTGCAAGTGGTTTTAAAGCTCATTGAGCGACTACTGAGGCGCCTCAGGGAAACCGGGACCGGCAACTATACTCACGGTCTGGCACCGAGTTCCCGTCAAGTCAAATTCGGGGCAACGCTATCTCCTTCGCGGTCTTCGGTCAGCTCGAGGCCGATCTACGCAAACATTTACAGGATATTTCTCATAACACAGTGGACGTTCTCCGGCGAGTTTGAGCGACGATTTATGATAGCATTGGCGTTGGGGATTTGTAAATTAGTCTTGATTTCTTGTACAATACTTTCATACAGTCGTGCGGCTTTTTTTCTATCGACGTCATGTATTTGACATTGGAAGGTTGACGCTATCAGTGGCAAGAGAGCTATCGGGAGCAGATCATAGACTAATTCAAACAAACCACCATGATTTTCAAGAGTATAGTTGTACGGATATGTGAACAAGTGCTTCCAAATCCGTACCCCCTTGTCTCTAAGTGTGGCTCACGCTATTATTTGATCTACCGTTAGGTACTATTACAACAACCGTCGGCGCACTGGACGATGTGTCTTACATGCCGGCCCCCTTGTCGAAGCAGAAGCAGCGTATGAACGTCTTACATATTCTAGTGGCGTACCCCGTCTTATCCCCAGGCCTTTACACCCCTGCACTAGTAGAAACCTGCTTATAATAAGTTTCGAAATTGGGCTCGCCGGGCACTAGATATGTATGTCAATCCTTCGAGTTGTTCTGGTTAATCGAACCCCTTGATTTTGGGCTCTCCTTCTCGAAAACACTACCGACCCCGGCTCACGGAGGTTATTGATCCTGCGCCACTCCATGAGACGATAAGCCATAGGCTAGGCCCAGGCGGTAGATCATTACGCGCCACAATGTTACGTGTGAATAAGACAATTTAACTAATACTACCTACTGCAGCCATATGTGAGGTTGACATCTATGAATAGAAAAGGCACGATGTTACCGTCACGTACATATTATGTTGTTACTAGATGGTGCGATACACCTACATTACATCCCGCGGTAATTTCCGCACTCCTAGGAGACTTTTGCGTACCCAGACATTGATATAGCGAGACATAGAATAGAAGATATCATAAGACAGTTTACAAACAAGAAGAAACAACGTTCAGCGGCCAATCAGCATGTACACATGGCTTGAGTATATTCTCGAACCAAGACGTTGAGAATAGAAAGGCGCTAGAAGGTCCTACACATAGATAAGAACGTCTTATGCAAAAGCAACATAATCCCCATAACGTTCCTCCGCCCCATTGTGTCACGAGAAAGCTGGGGTACTTCTCGCCTTCAGCTGCCGCCTCACCGTTCAATGAACCTCCCTCCTCCCCACCGACAGGCGAAAGCTGGAAGGCATTTGCGCGCTGGAGAGGTAAGGCGAACAAGAAGCGAGATGAGAACTCTATTATCAGCTGTTTCAGTGAGCCGGTAGATATCCACAGGGAAGAACTACCAGCAGCACCTGAGAGATCGATCCAGATGTAGCATGTCTTACATATAAGCCAGATCTACAGGCCAGACCACTGTTTTGTTCCATGCAGCAGCGTGCTTCACCTGATACAACCGGCGCCCGCGTGCCCTCCTTTACATTGTGGCATCCCCCCTGTCTCCCTCTTTGAACCACCTCCAACTCTTCAGATATCCCGCTGGGATATTCTGGAGGCTGTGATATGCGCCAAGTTGACGATGATCTCGTACCCTCATCGTTTGTCGCGAAATCTGCGCGAGGCCTCACGTTTTTTTACGGAAATGGTTGGCTCTCTCTCCCAACGGATACACACCTCTTCTTCTGCAGTCCTATGACAATTGCGGTCTCAGGGGTACCCTAGGAGGAAGAAACTGGTTGAACTTTCATTGCTCTTTGGATCCGTTGGTACACGAGGGGAATCTATTAATCGAGTTTGGGATATATGAATGTCAAGGGATGGGCGTCTAAGATGCGGAAAGAATACCGCGGATATCAACGTATATGTCATGATACACACTTTGAGAGAAGTTTGAGACGTAATTAGATGGCGGAAGAGCCAGAATAGGCCATGACTCACTAGAATCAACCCAGCATGTTACATATGGTGATTAACTAGCTGTTCTCTTCCACGCCATGTTCGATCGCATCTGGCCGAATGATTCAGGAGGTAGATGACTTTACTCTGCCAGGTACGCCATAATATTTGAACTCGCAGCTACATAATTATAGTTAAACAAATTGTGAGCTCTTGGGGAGGATTGAAAAGGCATTCATAGGCAAATACACTTTAATAATGACATGAACCAGTAAATTAAGTAGTATAGATGTACATAATGGCGCAGGCTCTCGAATATAGAGGTCAATTTCTGTTGCCTTATCCCCCGCTATTAAGGTTCGTCAGTATCCTGAGCTGCTTTATACAGAAAAGGGGGTACCTTGCCACATAGGTAGGATAACACGAATTCAGCACAGAAGACCATATACTACGGCTTATCAAAGCATCTTAGGATAAGTTTTTATCGACAGTAGAACTGGATACCATATTAGTTGGTCGTTGTAGACCCTGCCTTTATCACTACACTCTATTATAGCGTTTGACACAGCTAACCGTAGCGCTACATGTTTCTCAGTGACTAGGCCACAGAATATTACCATGGCGCTAATTAATGCCGTGAAACTCCTTGGACATTAATAGGTTTTATTATCGTCCCTCACAGCCGATTTAAGCACCTTATTAACTATTTTATGTGTTTGCTAATTAATATATATGCCCTGAGAAGCAAGGAACGTTTATTTTGCCCATTGTATCTGTTTTCTCGACTTTTATCTCAAGTGAGTACCATGGAAGTTGTGCAGTGCTTCCGCTGTGCTTTGATTATCCCATAAGTGTAAGTCGTCACCAAAATGAATAACCCACAAGTTGTGTTCTATCAAGTACCTAGTTTAATCTAGTTAGTTGAAAATTGCCTATTCTAACAATCTTTATATCTACATATACGATAAGGCGTGAGGTGGTGCAATCGGCACACAGGGGGATAAATAAGAGGAGTAGACAAAGCCATACGCCGTTATAAAGGGCTAACGAGTACTGGAGGTTTAGAGGCGTAGCTTATTTATAACCTAATAGCTTTGATGAGGAAAGATATCCTTAGAGTGTGAGTATGAGTTAATTAACCAACTAATGAATTTGTTTATTTGTATCACTAACCCCCTGTGGAGTTATCCGCATAGATGTTTAAAATACCAGTGTCGTTGCACGGAAGCCCCAAGGTACCTACCTACCTTAGGTAAGTAGGTATGCTGGCTAGCGATGTTTATATACTAAGTACCTAATGTTGTGTGTATTTTCCACGAGGAAGGCACCATGGCACCCCATACTATGCATTTACCACTTTTCACGCCCTATGACCTGCTCGCCCTGAGTTGGTCATATTGCAGCACAGCTTCCAGGAGGGTCTGAGCACCAGTTGCACTAAACACACATTAGGAATGAAATTCATGGTCAAATATGGCAATCAACATACCAATCTTCTGGGCTGCAATACTCTTCCGGGTGATGGCTGACGCCGTTCTTACACGGCACGAAGATCATAGCACTCGGACACTTGGTACTAGTGTAAACACTATCGTGCCCAGCACCGCTCACGATGGGCATGTGATTCCCATGACCGACCACGCTGTCGGCGGCGGCTCGCACGCAGCGCACGCAGTCCTCGGAGAACGACACAGCGGCAGAATCCGTGTCGACGGTCCAACTAAACTCGACTCCTTTCCCATCTTCCCTGGCGATTTCTTCAAACGATCTAAGACACTCTTCCTGGACTTGAGCGACCACATCGTCGCGGAGGTGGCGGATATCCAAGGAGAAGACGACCTGCGAAGCGATGGTGTTAGTCGACGAGCTGGGCGGGATCCGGATGACGCCCGTAGACGCCAAGGCTCCGAGCCTGCTCGCGATCGCGTTCGATGAAGCGATCATCTTGGCGGCGGCGAGGAGGGGGTCCTTGCGCGAAGAGAGGGGCGTGGTGCCCGTATGAGCATCGCGGCCAGTGACGGTAAACGTATACCATCGATACCCCTGCGCCCCCTGGACGACTCCGATCCTCTTGCCAGTCTCTTCTAGTCTCGGCCCTTGCTCGATGTGCAGTTCAAAATGGGCGCCTAGCGGGAAGCCCGTGGACGCGTCGCTCGAGCAAGCCACGTCGCCGATTAGCCCGTGTCGCTCGAGTTCCGACCTCATCGTGGCGGACGGGTCGAATATGTCGGCCAATCCCCACGCCTCCTCGCGAGGAATGATTCCGGCCCATACGCCGGACGAGACCATGGACTTGGGGAACCTGGCGCCCTCCTCGCTAGAACACGGCAAAACGAATGGTCAGAAAAAGCAGTATCGCTACAGGAGAAGGGATGTTCTAACTTTGTCCAATTGATAGCTCCGATGTCGAACTCGGTCCGGAAGCCGTTCTCGTGGAGGGTCCGCAGGACCTCGACGGCGGCCACCACACCCAGGATACCATCATAGCGCCCACCCCTGGGCTGTGTGTCTAAGTGACTGCCCATACCCGTCATGGGAGCTCTCGAATTTAGTTGGCCGGCCCGCCTCGCGAACATGTTGCCCATCTGGTCTAGCTTTAGCTCACAGTCGAGTTTCTGGGTCTCGTCGGCGAACCATCGCCGCGCGCGAGCGTCATCGTCTGAGAGAGCCAGCCGCGCCATGCCTGTTTGCGTCGGGCCCCTACGAAACCTAGTGAGTGATGAAGCCCATCAATTCTAGATGATCAGGACGTACTCGCCATAGCGGTTAGCAGCACCCCATTGGCAGGTGTGGTGGAGTGTTTCGTTCAGCCGGTCTGCATTGATCTTGAGTCCGAATGGGGGCTTTGAGACCGTGGATATCCGTCTCAATTGTAGGGGTATGTGAGCTGTGTGCTTCTTCATCGCGTCTACTCGATGCTTAGCAGTGAGATCTAGACGCAGGTGGGCGTAGTGGACTTAAATGGCAATCTGGTTCACCAAACATTTATATGAGCTTATGGCGAGTTAGATACTGCTAAGAGTTCCAGAATATGTAAGCCTATCTTCAAGCTGCTCCTCAACATGAATGCGGTTTTCGGAGTGCTGCTGCCCGATACAACTCTAGCCGCCAAGTGAGCCCTCTAACTACAGCCCCATTTTTCGCCTCTTGCCGAAGGCTTCTTGACCTCACGAGTCACTGCAAAGGAAAATATGACTTTATTACACTAATTTTCTATTCATAGAGGGCGCCTTAAATATTAGACATCCGAGAAACGGCTGCAGGCTTATATATTAATGGCAACGATTTCTCAGGGATCGTACACTTCTCTAGGTTCGCTATCTAATACAATAGACTCACTCCATGATCTTCTCCTACATCTTACTGCATTCCCACGAACTAGCCCGCCATGAGCAGTAAACGCCGCCCAGTGTTATTCAATGTAAATGCCCAGCCGCGGATAGCCATTCCCGACTCTTCGGCAGCATTAGCTACTTATTTTCACGAACAATTACCAGGGTTTAGCCACACGCCTCTGATCGACTTAGACGATGTTGCTAAGGAACTCGGATTGCGCGCTGTCCGCTTAAAGGATGAGAGTATGAGACTTGGCCTGCCTTCTTTCAAGATCTTGGGTGCTTCATGGGGTACCTTTCGAGCTATCACACAGAAATTCGATCTCCCCTTGAACACTGACATTGAGGCGCTCAAGCAATTTGTGGCCAATCACCCAATCAGCTTACATGCTGCTACAGTGTTAGACCCCGATGTCATTTATTCACCCCTTTGGCAGGTTTCGGGCCTCGTTCCTCCTGCATGCTCCCAAGACATTGCTCAAAACCTTTACTCACAGTGATTTCTAACCCCAGCGTATGAACAGTGACAACCATGGCCGTGCAGTAGCTCGAATAGGTACCCTACTGTCACTTCCAACTGAGATATGGGTTCCAGCAGGCATGCATGAGAGCACGATTGAACTCATTCGCTCTGAGGGTGCTACGGTTGTGGTATCATGTGGTGATTACAACACTGCCGTCTCCGAGGCGCAAAAGAGTGCAGAGACAAAGAAAGGACTGTTGATCCAAGATTTCGCCCTCAGGGCTTACAAGCATATTCCCCAGGTGTGTCCTTCTCAAGTTCTTCCACAAATACCTCCCTTATCGTTATAGTAATTTCTAATCAACATGAATAGTGGATTGTCGATGGATATACGACCATGATGGTCGAGATTGACGAGCAGACAGGAGGAGAGCACGTCGACCTAGTGATAGCACCAGTCGGGGTGGGTTCTTTTGCTCAAGCTGTAGTTTCACACTACAAGGGCAAAGAAAGACCTACGGCCGTTTTGACTGTTGAACCAGATACAGCGGCATGCCTTTATAAGAGCCTGCGTAAGGAGGAGATGGTCGTCGAGTGTACGAGTCCTACGATCATGGCAGGTCTCGACTGTGGGACCATTTCATCGATTGCCTGGCCAATTCTTCGTGGTGGCGTGGATGCAAGTCTGAGCGTGTCCGATTACGAAGCTCACCAAGCGTCTGTCTACCTCAGAGAGCACGGCGTTTCGTCAGCGCCCTGTGGCGCAGCTGCTCTGGCAGCCCTTCGCCGTCTGAGCGAGTCAGAAAAAACCACTCTAGGGCTAAACTCAAATTCCTCGGTGGTCCTATTAAGTACCGAAGGCGCTCGAGAGTATGTGGTGCCCTTAAGTGTTGATACAGACGACGCTGTTGTCTTGACTCAAACCCTAGTCCGGATCAACTCCGTGAATACCACGTTAGTTCCTAGGTCAAACGGTGGCGAGACCGCAATTGCTCGATATATCAAGGCTTGGCTCGAGCACCGCGACATTGAAAGCCACTGGATCGAGCCGACCAAAGGTCGCCCCTCAGTCATAGGAGTAGTGCGAGGCAAGGGGGGCGGAAAGAGTCTCATGTTTAACGGGCATATCGATACAGTTACACTGCGCGGTTACGATGGCGACCCGCTAAGTGGTCACATAGAAGACGGCAAGCTGTATGGTCGTGGCGCCGCTGATATGAAATGTGGTATAGCGGCGGCGCTTGTCGCGCTGGCGAGTACCCAGGGCCTTGGACTCTCGGGAGACGTAATCTTGGCAGGGGTGGCCGACGAAGAGGCCGAGAGTAAGGGCACAGAGGACATTTTGCGAGCTGGTTGGCGAGCAGATGCCGCCATCGTTTCTGAGCCGACTAACCTCGAAATAGTTCACGCGCATCAAGGTTTCGTATGGCTCGAGGTAGACTTTTTTGGACTCGCAGCTCACGGTTCACGTCCAGACCTAGGAATTGACGCTATTATTAAAGCTGGTTATTTCCTGGTGGAACTAGACAAGTACGCCTCAGGACTTAAAGAACGGGCACCCAACTCGCCAGTCGGACCTCCCAGCGTCCATGCTTCGATTATCAAAGGCGGCGAAGAAGTATCGTCATACCCAGCTCTCTGCTCGGTTTCGATAGAACGGCGTACAGTCACGGGTGAAAGCCCGGAGTCGGTTGAGCAAGAGATTCAGAGCATACTTGAGAAGCTAAAAGACACTATTCCGGACTTCAGATTCGACATCCGAGTTACATTTAGTCGTCCTCCTTTCTGGGTTTCAACAGACGATCCTTTTGTCTTGATTGCCGCAGACGCGGTGCGCCATAGTCTCGGGACAGAGCCAGTGTTACGTGGAGACGCAGGCTGGGCGGACTCGGCATTATTGTCTGCAGAGGGTGTTGCAACTTTGATCTGGGGGCCCCGGGGAGAAGGCTTGCATGCGAAGGAAGAATTAGTCTACGTTGATTCTGTGACATGCGTGGCAGACACTTTGTTAACCATTGCGACAAGGTACTGTACTTAGAGTTAAGTAATCGTGCCCGATAGCGGTCACACTCACCGTAGACCACTATAGGGGAGACTCATGCAGCCGCCCTCTGTGAACAGAAAGTGGGGTCCGAAGTATAGACCACTCACGCATAGTAAACTCCAAGCTTTACACTACTGCCGTCGAAGCTTCTGAATGCCCCTCACACTTATACATGTGCCCAAGTAGGCAGCCTAGTCCAGACACAGGCCTGTCAGAGAGACCATATCTATTGCGATGACAAGGCCAGGCGATGAAGCTTTCCCAACCTCGGAACAGACGATAGATCCATCCTTGTTGACACTATTAGACCCCCTATGGGAATTCTCCTCTGGACAGAATTTGGAACCAACCGCATCCGATCTGTCCGTGTTCGACTTTGCATCGCAGTCTCCTGGCAATGGATCCGAGCAAGCGCCGGTGGATGATTTTGTTATTACCAATTTAGAGAAAGTGATATTCGGGAACGGCGTGGAGCAGCCGTTAGCGCCATGCTCTCATTGCTATCGCCGGCGCCTCAAGTGCTATGTTCTGCAGACCACATCGCATAATCCCAATCCTATCAAATCTTGCTCCAGCTGTGCAGCGCTTTTCCAAGATTGTAGTCTGGCTGAGCAAGGGAAACGACCGGCTTGTGACTTCGAGACCCCACATCCGGTCATTGGCCGGCTTCACGGCATACCTGATGTCGATGTCGATGTCGATGTCGATGTCGACCTACCTTTGCACGATTCTGTCCGTGACCGTGAGACTTTGTGGACTGCCCCCAGCCTGGCCTCGACTAAGAGATCGCATTCACGATCTGTTCGCAAGACCCAGTCTCTCAGAGATTGGTTTTCGACTCACCTTGATCATCCGTATCCATCTGAGGGAGAGAAGACATATCTTATCGAGCAATCAGGCCTTACCAGGACACAGGTGATCGACTGGTTCACCAATGCTCGACGCCGCAACCGCCTATCTTCTTCCAGGGCCGTGTCCAGGAAGGTGTTTCGTAAGGGCTCCCCTATGCCCACCCCTCCGCTCTCAAACATGTCCCCTTTGGAACGCTGGCGGCATTCACCCCCGGACGACGAACCGGCTTCGGCAGCAGCCATTGAAAGTGCTCTCGCTCAAAGTTTAGACATCCCTCAAGAGCTCAACCTCCCTCACGCGATAGAACTCCAAAGTTATTATCATTCAACACATACAAACCCGCTTGCCGCCGACTTTTCTTCATCTGCTCAGACCTCTGACTCGGCAGCTTCCTTCTACTCATTCAGCTCGTCTGATGCCCGCTCTATCTCCACAGCACGCAGCGCAGAGAGCGACAGTAGCACTAGGCGTTCCACGGCTGGCGCGTTTTCATGCAGTGTATGTACGCGCAGATTCAAGAAGAACTCAGACCTACGCCGTCACGCAGCTTCAATTCATCGGTGTTAGTCGGTGGGTTTGCGCCAATCCTCTACCGACGTCACAGTCGAGCTGCGTATGGCGGGTAGGCCAGGCCCAGCCCGAGTGTGCCTTCTGCGGCCACCCATCGCCCACCGAGGATCATTTCCAGTCACATGAGTTTGAGTCCTGTAGTAAGCGTACCGTGAACGACCGGACGTTCTCCCGTAAAGATCATCTGTGGCAACATTTGTATAAGTTTCACGGCTGTCGAAAATGGGAGGGATGGTCTATCCAGCTCAGATTGTTCCAGCAACCCCCGGGAAATATAGAAGAGAATGTTGGGACTACTCAGCCGAATTCTCAATGCCGGGACTAGCTTGCACGGAGCAACCAGACATGGTGAAATCACCGCAAGCCTCGCTAGTTTCCACTTTCATATGACTAAATGTATAAAGAACATATGCCGGCATAGCGAGAGCGCAGAGTAATGTTAGCATATAATGTTCAAGTTCTCGTCCCTTTTGTCCCGTCCCTGCAAACGGTGGCCTTTTGGATTTTTCTAAAAAAATTCAATGGCTTGCTTTTCTTTCTTCGAATTCAATTCATCGCCGTGCCTACAACTGTTTACTCCTAAATTTTTCCTTGAGCTGATTTTTGCCATTGCGGTAACTGCAACGAGGGTTCCGGGGAGGATGCGATGTTTTAACAGCACCTCTTAGTGCTACCGCTACGGGGTATTAGACTCTTACATGGTGCATTCCATGCATTTAGTGCTGCTACTACCTTATGTTGGCGTTGCTTGTTTGAGATTGTGGCTCTACTTCTACTTCCCTTCAAATGAATGAACCTCCGGTATAAGCCTTCTGGGGCAGATATCCCCGCTCGAAGGGGGGCTCAGGGTTACATGGTTACATGGTAGGAGCTTTGCATAAAGCTGAGTCGTGTTGCCGGCCGCGAGTTATGACAGAAAGACTTTGCAGCGGTCTGCCGGAGCTACTCTTAGGATTTGCACCTTTATCATTAGATCAAGATTTCCTCTCATACTATTGAATGAAATCTTACTAAGATGATAGCGCTGGCAGAGCCACCAACTCGCGATACATACCGGGCGAGAAGACATAGAGTCACATAGTACAAGGGATGCAGCCACGGAACGTAGGCTAGATCCTGACTAACTATGGCCGGCCTATATCAACATTACATGCGAAAGGTAAATTGAACTAAGGGATCTTAGCGATACCAGGCAATAAAGCGATCAACGTAAAGACAGCCATGGTTTAACAAAGGATAGGAAGTGCTTGGTGGACCCCATCATGTAGCAAACCGAAACTTAAGAACGATAAGAGCGCTTCGTACTCTTGCGCACAGTCCAGCCTCCTCATCTTTATCTTGGTACCGAATTTTCTAATATTGGTGTCTGATAGTAATATCTGTAGACTTAGTGTAGTGCACTGGCTTGAGCTCCTTGGCTTATTGTGTTCTCTGTTATTATGTAGATCTGACCATGCGGTCTGGTGATAGTGACGACGTTGACTCTCTCAGCAATACCCAAGACTCGATCGGCATCCGAATTGGAGAAACTCAATTTGAAATACACAAATGCGGGCATTTTAGAAGTGACATATCATGGATATATTCGTTCGTCTTTACAATATCCAAAACGCACAGCGTACTTCAAAGAGCGGTAAGAATACCAGAAGTAGAATGCTATTTTGCGAAAGATACCGGCAACGCCGGACGGTTTCTCGTAGGCGGGTTTATTGATGGCGACAGGGAATATATTATACCACGTGCATTACAATTGACTATACGACGTGTGCTTCCTAAACACGATGGAGGGGATATATATTCGAGCCTTCTATGCTTTGCCTAGACCGCCTATTGCTTGCAGATATTTTTTTTTCTTGGCCAAATGTGCAAGCCCCTCAGACTGCAGGATATTGAGTATTCTTGAGTTCGGGGTAAGTAAGGCACGCAAGTACCGGCTCTTAATCTATGTAGGTACTTATCGCGCTAGCTTAAGACTGATGACGGGCTGTCATTGGAAACCGAAATTCCAATCAGAAACTTTATCTGCACTACACCCGTACATATGCTGCCATGCAATGTAATGTATATGCGCGCGCGCATACATACATATATGCCCCGGCCGCAATAGGAAACTCCCCTGCGTAGTAGAGTGTGGAGAGTGAGTGTACTCCTAGGTTAGGTGAGAAGGTAGGAGCTTACACTGCATGCGCCTCGCTTGTTCAGGCAGGACAATCTGTATTCGTGTTCGGTGCTGGCAATGGAATATAAGCAAAGCTGAGTGAGGTAAGAAAAATTTCAAGGCTGTTGGCGCCAAGTACATGGCCGGGCATATCAGCCACCGCCTCTTACGTCAACTGTTGTAGGACTTTTTTTTTCTTGGTCATTCAAGCAAGTTGCAGCCTTACTAGTATTAACTAGCTCATTTGGGCAAATGTGTCACTTCAATGCAAGACTAAACAACGGTTGCGATGAAATGAGAGCAGTAGATTGTTACGTCTAACGATTTGGTTCTAGAAGCCAACAAGTGCGATAGTTATAGAACGATTCCATAAACTTAATTTCTAACCTACAGGTTTTATAAATTGAATGCTAATATAATTGTGACCCCCAACTCCGACGTGCTTGCCACAGGTTCAAGGTATTACCGCTCATCTCATGCTCAAATAAAATGGACACTGCCAATAATGTTGCATTTCCGTCATTACATCATAGAGGATACACTAGGGTAACGGATCAACCCTATCATCAGAATGAACTTCTCATTTAGAAGCCACCGATGGTCGCCTCTGGCTTGGCGGAGAGGACAGCGTTGAGGGAGTCGCGGACTTCGAACTCTTCCATGACGGCGCCGAAGCTATCATACGCATTAGTATCACAGATAGTAAACATGATGTTTGATTTAGACTTACCCGTAGCATCGGACCTTGCCCTTTAGATCATCGGTGATCTTCTCAAAGTCTTTGCGATTTAGCTCTGTGAGGCGCGGGTGTCCCAGGATCATGCCCCAGGCCATGACGGGGGTGATCTCTCCGTCGAGATCGAGCCTCTTGCTCAGATCCAGGAGGGTGGTGAGATCTCCCTTGGATAGCTCCCAAGTCTTGAGGGACCGCTGCTCCCGTTCTTCGCCTTCGGCTCGGCCCCATCAGCCGCGGTGCTGTGGGCGTTGCCGAATGGGATCTCGCCGTTGAGCTCGGCGAACGGCTCCGGGGGCACGAGGCCATCAGGGCATGGCCGCAGGGCTCGCCGGGGTTATCGCTGCCCTTCTCTAGCAACCACGGTAGGTGGTCCATGCAAGGTTTCTCGAGACTACAATACCCAACGCGACCGCTGTAATTAGCGACACTGTTCCCATTTTCTATTCGGTTTTCTTTTATGATGAAAAAACACCAACGACGATGGGAAACACCGGAAAACTCTCTCCTTGTTTCATCAAGCGAGAAAGAAACCAGCCCATCCTCTCCTCGAAGTGGGGGACTTGGTTACCTTTTTCACTGATGGGGAGGTGACATGTATGCCTTCGAGGGGTCAACGGGGAGCTCGTACGTTAACACGAAATCAATCCCAGCCTGGTCGTAATCCACAACACTCTGGACGGGGTGCTGGCCCATGTGGGCCCCCATCATCTGCGCCGAGCCGGCTACGGATGGGAGCGAGGAGATGGATGTCATGGCGGCGTGAATGCGGAGCTCGAGCCAGGCGCGTAGCTACCAGAGATGCTCCCGCTCGAGGTGTATCCCATGCTAGGATTGCTGATGACATCGTCCATGGTCCCGACGCCGGAACTGGCAATGCCATTTTGATGTAGAAGGTTTCGTAGCTGTCGGTTTTCCTCGGCGAGCTTATCCTTGTCTTGTGAGACATTGCTAAACACCTCTTTTAATCGTAGCACTTCATCTTCTAGCGCCTTGATATAAAGCTCTTTACGCTCGCGATGAGTTCTATGGAGCTCTAGTTAGAATAGTGTGTTCTCAGTGTAGACTGATTTGCCCATACCTCTGCGCTTGACGGTTCAATTCCTGACGACGGGTCAAAGCTGGCTTGCTGTCGGGTTTGGGTCCTCGCCGTTTGGGAGGATTGCCGTCTCTTGTCGTCCTCTTTTCGCTGAGGGTCTTGAGGAAATTGAGATTCAGTGACGACAGGGGCTCTTGTCGTTAGGAGTGGCATGTGGAGACGAGGACATGGAATTGGGCTCGTAGGTACCGTCCATCATGGGCTTATCTGAAGGAGAATACTGTGGAGGAGAAGGGTAGCTGGCGGCAGGGCCAGCGTTAGCAGTCATGGCGGCCATGTTTACTCGAGAGAACAAAGAACTTTTCACAATGAATGACGAACTGAGGACATACAGACAGAACTCAAGCCGGGACTGCGGGAGTTAAAGCTCTCAAATAGCCAACGAGAAGTGGTGGCGGTGCTGCTGACCGGGAGCGAGCCGACTAGAAGGGGTGTCAGTGTTACATACGATGACAGATAACTCAAATCACTTGTCGCCAAGGGTGGGTTCGCCGGTGTATGGGGCCTTTTCCTTTCGCGCACAACACCAGAGGCACCATACCAGAATAAGCACCGTCCTTGGGCGGGAGGCAATCCTCTTCATGCCAGGATGGCGTACATGGCTCGCTCTAGGGCACGACAAGGGGACTCGGTAGTAAGAGCCTAAGTCCTGCCTAAGCAAGAGCTGAGACTAGATCTGGTTCCTGGCGAATGCAGTGCGGAGGGGATCAAGTCACGACGGGCCTTGTTTGTTTTGTGGTCCTGTGTGTGGGCGAGTGTTGGTTGGCTCTCGATGGGCTGAGGCGTCGGGGCAGCGATTGGACAAAGGGAGGGCTGCGTAGTAATAATCATGCTAGCCCGTCCCCTTCACCTCCACGGTCTTCGCCAACCAGCGTCGAGGGATCTCAATCGCTGACTCCTTCTGGTTAGGCGATTTGCCGTGTTAGCTTATCATTCAGGGGTACGCGACAACAATGCTAATGCTGCTTATGACTCTACCTGACGCCAACGGACAAGGCGTACCATTTGTTAGAGCACGAACAATTACACTGCATTTTTAATATACTTAGCCAGCTACTGTAGTGTAGTGTTGTGTAGTGTACATACAGTATTCTATGTATAGGACAAACAAGCTTCCATCTTGTTTCCGTTCAAGCACACTAGTGTGGCTTGGATCTGGTGCGGAGAATCGTATACATAGTACAACTAATTGTCATCTTCTGGGGTTCTGGGGACTAAAGATCTCGAACTCTCGAATTGTTGTCGTCTCATATAAAATGTGCTTTCAATAAAGCATCATTTTCTCTGGTGAAAAGCTGGGCAACCCTCGCACAGTATGTTCTACGCACGGTATAGACTCCTCTCATTAGCATCCCTTCACGGTACAACCACTATTAATAACAATGATCGGCAGTGCTCTAGTTTGTATTCGCCATCGACTGTCCTTAGGTACTTAGTGTAGTCTCTGCCAAAAGCTGTGGCCAATGCTTTCGTAGCCCTACCGGCTATCGCTGGTTAGTATACAATAGTAGGTACTGTACATGCAATGGCCTAATCCAGTGCCGTACGGCCCTGGGCTGATCTTTTGCCGTAGACCTTTTAGAGAATGTCAGACCCTGTAATACCAGGTAGGCATCCGTTTTGTCGAACTTACGGTGTACTAAAAGCAGAGTCAGACTCAATGCGCTTCCTTTAGACTCCTTCCAGAACGTCCTGAAACACGGAAAGCCTTCGAGGCCAAGCATTTATGAAAGGATCGGCAGACTAGGTAGAAAAAACAAAGCGCTACCGGTCATCCCCAGCTGTGCAGAGCTGTGCTGTGTACTTGTACCGACAGCCTAGGTCTGAGCCCCCCACCGAAAAGAGATTAGGTGCAGGTGAGTAAGCTATTATTACCGTAATCAGTCCCGGAAAGGAAGGTTGTAGGGCTCCCCATTCCAGATGCGACGTCGCAGTGCCATCGTTCTCTGCCGTTTCTAGAAAACCAGAAGCCTAAACTGGGAATAAGGTTACGATCGACAATGCCTGCAGCTTGTGAGTACCGAGCATGGGGTTTTCTTTGACTGTGCCATCCTGTCAGCGAGCCTGGGGATAGAATAAGAATAGATACCGTTCATAGTTTGTAACGACAAATTCCCATGTGGACAGTAGTAGTCTACTGATTCAAGACTGAATGTCATGCGACTTACGGTATAGTAAGTATTGCATAATTCTGTTGACCTTGCCTCGCGATCTTGACGACGGTACATACGTTCTCCGGACAAGCATGATGAATGAGTGAAGTTGAAGAGACGAGCGAAGCTATATTCGAGGCGGTCGACGTTATATATTTCTGCCGTTTTGGTGAAAAGACGAAGTTAACTTGGGAAGGCCTTCATATCTAGAAGAAAGAAATTAATAGTAAGTCTCTAGCCGTCCAGCCTTGATGCCGGTGGCTCGTGAGGTTTTACCTTCGCTGCAATCTATCGGGGTTGTCCAGTTTACGATAACTCTGAGTTCGTGTATACGCAACCCTCATCTACCTGGTTTAACATTCCTGAAAGACTCGCTATTTGCTGGAATGAACTTCTTTTCTAAGCTTCTATTCGGTATGCCCGCATCATAACGTCGATTTTATATGACTAATGAAGCGAAGGTAGACTGTTGCTATAGTCCATATCCCTTCTCGCCCATCTTCGTGAGCTGACACGATCATGGAGGCCTACATCACCACTTACAGTCTATATGTTACCTAGTGGTGTTTTAAGTCATTGGGCATTAAAAATACCACGCTCGGTGACCCGAAAGCCCTCCTATAAATTTTGACATATTCTGGAGAGGCAGTATTTTGATCTTTATAGGCGCTTTTATATAGCCGAGTCGCTCTTGTACCCGGCGTAAGTATTCGGCCAGAATGATCTGACGCATCACCTCCGCCTCGAATTTGATACTATCCAGTCACAGACTTTGATTGCTCACGGGTCTTCGATGGTACCAGTACAAACACGCCAGAACTTTCTCTGAGAAGGAATCAGTCGTTGTTATCTCGAGCCCTGGCATCTTACAAACCTTCGATGTGATCTAATGTTTCGCCTATACACTGGCATGCCACATGAACGTAAGGATACCACTTCGGATGTGGTTGCCTTTCCCGGCCGGGCGACAGCTTTGGTAACGTAACGACTAGAAATGTATAACGAAACCGAGTTTTAATATGTCTAGAGTGTGGATCAAATATCAGGTTATGAACAGTGAATAGGCAGTTGAACGGGTCGAAGGCCACATATACTGACGTTGGGTAGACATAATCAGCATTATTCATGGGAAATATGAAAAGATTATGGCTAGATACCAGGTCACTATCACTACGACGCTCGATCTAGAGGCGATGGGATCCATCTCGACTATGCATTGTTTGCGTAAGGTCGACTACACGAAGGGGGCCTTCGATTTCGATGACTACATATCAATACTTAAGCTATCAGTGCCTCGAAGCACATACTATGTTGAGGCACTTGGCTTCTTGGTCGTGACGAGGCCTTTGGATATTACATGCGCATCATGGCTCGTCATTTTCCCGATCATATGTCACGATCAATGTAATGTCGAGTAGCTGGCTCCATTCACGAAAGATAGAGAGGGGGGAGTGATCGGGGACTACTTGAGAACCGATCAAGTACGGTGCTGCAGTTTCGCGTCACGCCGTAAGAGTAAACATGGCAGCATTCCTCATCGTGATGATGATAATAACATACAAAGAGAGAGGTGCAGAAAGCCTCATTCATCCATGAGTTTCAAAACCCGCTTGGCGAGCCTACCGGACGGCGGAACCTGTTAGCCGGCAACGTTCAAATGACTGATAGACACCGGATGTCATCTGCCTAAAACCGCGGTTAGCTTCACATTGCCACGACTCGGCTATGCATCTCAACATTCGACATCGTGAGCGAGTGCTGCGAATTACGACATATCCTGCCTGAGGTGCATAGCATGGTGGTAGTTGCGGGCTCGAAGGTCCCAAAAGCCAAGAATTTAACGATATATGATGCACATTAGGCGATGGCCGGGCTCTAGATCGATCCCCCCGCCTTCGCGGTCGAGAACTACCATAGCTTAGCGGCAATGGCCTGGTAAATTTCTGGGGAACCGTTTCATTGTCAAGAATTAAGCTTCACAGCTCTAGTCAGCATTGGGACTCGAGTAATACCAAGACTTCTAGAAGCTGAACTGCTGAACCCTTTGACAAAGAAGCAGGCGCCGAGACAGAAGGTGATACTCGTACTACTATGTCTTGATGTAGTGTGGTATACTCGGGTGTGGTGACAGACACCCTGACATCATTACTCGTCCGCTTGAGTGAATAGGGCGTACCAACGGATATTAATCATCAGACCTTGGTACAAGGCAATCAATTCGTGTCTATCCCAATATATCTTGTACCGCAGGTGCTACTCAGCTCGACTGGAATTCATCAGTTGGAACAGGTCGAGATCGCGATGAAGCCCGCGATCTCGACGATGGCTACAAGGGGAAGGATGTTACATGACCAACGTAGGACTGGAATGAAGATCAACCGCGGGGGAGGGAGGGTCGTCATCTCCCTCGTGCTCTTGAAGATCGGTGTGGGATTCGGAGATTCCTAGTGGTCAATGGGATGACGATAATATCTGGGTTGTCTGCGACACGACATGCGGGTATTTTCATCGACGGAGGCGAAGGGATTGGCTGATTTCGTAAGGGTGTTGTTGCTGATGCTCACTCATGCGGGCATGGAAATAGCACTGGCAGGGAAGGCCTTTGGACTGCATGGTGTCGGGAAAACAGGTGATGGGTTATAAGACTGTACAGTAGCGTGTATATGTGAAGAAGTAAGATTATACTTACTTACATTGAAAATTGACTTGTTCGGTGGGTGATTGACTGCCTATCCATCATCAACGGGACCTTGTTATGTATAGGTAAACTGTCGGTGGTGGAATGGATATCGGCCGTTGCCGTTCTCTCGAGATCGACTATTTGTGGTTCGTCGTTCATCCGGCTATCGTACTCCTGTCGGGTCAGAAGGGGTGATATACACTGCAATCCCCATGCACATGCGCTACATGAGGTAATATCGGTCGTCGCATCTCTGGACGTTCGGTATGTTGACGTATCGACGGCCTGACCGCCTCCCCACCCCCCGTCCCCTCGTTCGAGAGAGGTGCATTTGCTGTGCTGACATGCAAGCCGTGTTCGAGAGACATCCCCAGCATGCATATCTCACCACTTCACTGCTCATACATGCGATAGTAGTACTTCGGCACATCTCTTTTACCAATGTGCATGTGTGTACAGGCAGATCCCGAATTTTGCATACGATCGTCTCAACTTGACACGGATTCATGCGCCCTCACCTTGGTTGGTGCGATTTATATATAGTACTATCTATCTGTGATCGTCATCTTTAGAGTTCGCGAATTCTGCACACTTCGGTCGCCTCCTGGAACAGTGTTCATTACCTATAGCAAGCATCCTATACAAGTTCCGCGCGTGGCTGGCAACGTGATGGTAGTCTCCCACGAGTCAGCTTCAGACTTCAACTGTACCCATCACGACGGAAAAGGGATGCGCTAATGTACTGCAACCCCGACCTTGGTCCTGTATCTAGACCAAAGACGCAATAAGATAAACGTTTGATGTGGTTGAAAGTCTGGGGTTCGAGCCACTAGTTTGAATGGTTCCCCAACTGAACGTCACCGAAGACCGAAGACCCAGCAGCAGTGGAGAGCCGACGCAGAAGTTATCCGGGACGAGTTTAGATTTGTCGACGAAACGGCGAGCATTTACATGTGTCTTGGGTTGTCTGGATACTGGTCTGGAGACATGGTGTTGTCGTGATCATGCCATCGACCGGGAATACCCAGGCAGTAAAAGAACACAGTATATGGTACTACACATGCCAGCCACGTTGGTTAAGGTAGGTAGTTGCTACAGGGACTCTCTTGCGCCGTTGAGAATGCATGGGCGTTTGCTATGTACTTTGAGACAGACCTGGTTCAGCGCGTAGTCTGCGTCCACTTGGGCCATTCTGAGCAGTTACCGAGAGAGCCAAATTCGCTGGTCTACTGGTAACACTTACTAAGGGTAAGACGGTGAGTAGAACATCAGGGGCTAGTCTTGGGCGAACCGGCCCAACGCCGTATACACCGGCCTTACAGATACCGACACATGTGCTCGTCCTCGTGAAGAGTTTGCCCCAAGTGACCACTGCATTTCTCGGGTTGTGTAAGGGGCTGAGGAGTGAAATGTGGTACAGTATAGGCAGGTTGGAGAGTAGAGAAGCGGAGCGAGAGTGGATTGCGGCGGCTGTACTTAGTATCATGCACCGAGCATGACGGAGACTTATCCGCTACCGCCCGCCATGTTTTGGCGTGTTCGCTTACAATGTTCCCATTGGCCGAAGGAAGCCGTCTATGGTGGGAAGCTAGTGTAATGCCTTAGTTCTTCTCTTCCTTTGTTATGCTTGGTAGTGGAGGGGTAAGTAAAGGATTGGACAAGCGACGCATCAGTCGGCTACTCTAACACTGGGTAAAACTGGACTGTAGGTAAGGTAGGTCGGTATTGTACGGTCGAGTTGTAGAAACCTAAATTTTTATTGGCCGATATTTGTTTTGGGAAAATTCTACCCAAGTTAGGTAGGCATAATTGAGGGGGAGCTATAGGTACTGCAGTATTCGCATTCGCATATGGGACCGTTTTAACACTAGACTAGGCGATCCAACCTAGATAGACTTGAAAACTTTCCAATATAGCAAGAAAGCTATTCCTACCAGCTGGTTGATAGCCACAAGCTGGACAAATGTTAACCTCCCTCCCTAAAAAGGATGCCATTTTGGTTTCCACAATTGGTGGTGGTTGTTGTTGTTGTAGTTGTATTTAAATTGTAACTGTTCAGGCCAGTTTAGTAATAAGAAACCTCTCAAAACATTTATTTGTCCAACTGCGTGACGCCTCCTCTTCTAGTTAGCTTAAGTGATATAGGTCAGTCCATCCCACCATATCGGGTGCCCCATCCCCATCCCTCACCCCCCAATATACCAATATAGGTTTGGTAACCTGTTCCAACACCACCTCACCACCTCTGGGCTGCATTAGCCACCACGCAGGATAGAGACATTGGACTTAAAATCACAGTCGTTTCGTGTCCAGCGTTTCCGCTTTATGCAGTCGACTCTTTCTAACTTCGAATAGCATAGTGAAAGAAATAGAGGCCCGTTGGTAGGCCCGGGGCCTTTGTTCCCAATTGCCGGACCTGTGACTCCCTGCCAAGTTAATAGCGAACATGCCCGACTGTCCGTTTTTTATCTTTATAAGCCTGGTGTTTTGTTTCGTCGTCCACCACCTACAGCAAGGTATAGGTACTATGTAGTCGGGTAAGAAGGAGCACGAGACGTCAGCTCAACTTAGCAACTATCTACAGTGCACCAGAGGCCCCACAGCGCCTTAGGTAGTGCACCCATCTCAGAGACTCCAATTCCCTTCACATCCGCGACGTTACGGCCCTTTGCCCTCACTCCAACATTGTTCCTCCGCGAGACTGACTGACGGCAACAATAATAACACAATAGCAAACTCGTAGCTAGCTAGTTGTATTGCACCGATCACATCAACGCCTACCGCTTCCAAATTGATCGTCCGGCCTCGTCCGAGCTCGACGTTATCCACCCTCAGCAACCGACTTGCTCTTGTAGGAAGACCTCAACAGCACCGACGCAACCTGCACGCACGACACGGCCTGGGCAACAGCTCCCGACGCGGCGTCAGGCCGCCTCGTCTCGTCCCGTCTCGTCTTCCATTGCCTCGACGTCAGCGACTACGGTCTCTGGCTGTACAGCTGCACCGCCCTTGCGCACGTCAACTCCCGTCATGTCTCGGGTTCTTGCCACTTGTTGACTCTGGCTCCCCGCCAGCCCACCTGGCCTCTTGCATCGTGTCAACTTATAGAACCTCGATTTGCCCTGAACTTGCCCCCAGCGCGAGCCTCGTGCGGCGTCTGACGTCCGACGACGCGTTTGCGCCCCCGCAGCGTTTCTGCCGCCTCACCTACGGGGTCGGACTCGTTTGATCGATGCTCCCACTGCGCAATTGAGCTCTCTGTGCCCAACACATACTCCCCGAACAATGGATCTCGATCCGACCAAGCTGGCGCCTCCTGTCGTCAGGTCTCTCCGAGCCCAGGCTATTGGTACCGCCATGATGGAGAGATCGCTGAGTGAAGACATCAGGGAAGAGGGAAAAGAACTTCGTGAGGCCGCTGAGCAGACCTTGAATGTTATCGTGGACCTCAACCTCGATGCGTCGATCAAGTGGGTCAGCCCATCTTGGGTTGACGTGGTCGGTACGCAACCAAGCCCGTTAAGAACAGCCCTATCGCGGATCTAATCATCAGCGAAAACAAGAATGCTTTCGCTGAAGCTGTCGATTCTATGAAGAAGGATGACTCACGCAGCCAGTACGTCCGCTTCGCGGTTCGTCTTGGGCCTATGTCCAAGCTGTACCCGCTTGAAGTCATAAACGAAGGTGAACCTGCAGAAAACGAACTTGTGACAATCGATTTGGAGGCTCAAGGCATAATGGTATACGATCGTGCTACAGGCGGCGAAAGCCACGTAAGACCTCCCGCTCCACATCCCTCTCTTTATAGTTCCGTTCTTTACTAATCCTTCTAGACCATGTGGATGATACGCCCATGGGTTGCACCTCGTGAGATTAAAATCGATCTTCCGCCTCTAATCGTCGAGTCCCTTGGCTCAGGAGCAGAGATTCTTGCTAGCTACCTGACACAACTGGCGGAATCGGGTCAGGATGATCCTGCCACTGCGCTGTCCCCGCCAACACCAGTTTTATGTAGGATCTGTGAGCGCCAGATACCGCCATGGTGGTTTGAAAAACATACAGAGCTTTGCTTGCAAGAGCATCGGGCCGAGATGGATGTCCAAATGGCACAGGAGAGCCTAACTGAGCATCGACATGCCATCGTCAAAGTGCTCGACGCACTAGAGGCGCGCAAGAGCCGCCAGATATCGGATCTGTCTTCATTTCCAATTGCCGAATATAAAGGCCAACCAATCGGCCCAAGTTCCAGCACATCGTCTCCTGGTGGAGCCTCGCCTGCCCCATCGTCTAGAGATAGATCCACTGGGTTTGGGCATTCTCGCTCTCGGTCGTTTGCTGTTCGACGACCGCAAGCTCGCATTGTTGAACTACTCTCGATCTTTGTGATACCTCCATGGAGATTAGCACACCCGCAATCAAAGAGTCTGCCTCGCAAGGCTCGGGTGAGCTCCGTACACAATCCCCTCAGTCGGAATCCCGCATATCTCAAGTCCTTCAGTGGCAATCGCCTGGGTCGAACACGGTCGAACAAGAACAAGGCCTGGCTCTTCTATGTGCAGATACAGAAAGAGTAGCAAAAGACAAGGTGGAAGCTGTCTTCCGCCATCGTAGAATCATTGAATATTCTGAACGGATACGCGTCGAGTTTGCTGTTCTTGTTCAGGATTGCATTGATGAGGCAATGGACAAGCCGCCCGTATAGCCGCCTCAGTGACTCTACCGAAGACGAAGCTATAGAGGAAGAATTAGAAGAGGAAATAGGCCCAGAGCCATCGGTGGAAGAAACTGTACAACCTGAATCTTGCGAGACCGCTTCGTCGTTAACGCTTGCCCTCAAAGATCTCGGCGAAAAGGGGAGAAATATTTCAACTACCATCGAATCAACGAGGTCAAGTAGTCCTAGAGAATGTCTTACTCCCAAGTCTCATCGAGACGCTTTAGGAGTTTTAAGTCAACCTCGAGACTCGCGCCGGGGTTCGATGCTAGTCGAAAGTGATGCAGGAGATAGCGATAGCGGTAGATCTGCTTCTGTCACCTCTAGGCTCGCTCCTCGCACTGATTCTCCCATCTCTGAGTTTGGTGGTCTGCGTCGTGGCGCTGGCTCTCGTCAGCATAATAGGCGTAGTTTGATTCTCACGGGACTTCATCGCCGCACCGACAAGAATCCCTTCTAGGGGCGCTCAACCTTCATCGCCTTGCGAATGTCGAAACCGCGCAACCTCCAGTTTTACTCACGAAGGTATCGCTTCCCAGAAGCTTCTCCTATGCTCCCGCATGGTGAGTTCACGTCCCCATCAACGGGGCCCCCACCATCGGCGGCAATCCACTACGGTATTCCCAGATTTTCACAATCGACCAAGCTCACCTCGATTAAGTGCTTCCAACCCCCACCTCTAGCACGAGCAGTCCCCCTTCGATTAAAGATTTTGAGATTATTAAGCCTATAAGCAAAGGTGCCTTCGGGAGTGTTTATTTATCAAAGAAAAAGTCTACTGGCGAGTACTTCGCGATTAAAGTTCTAAAGAAGGCGGACATGGTTGCAAAAAATCAGGTCACAAATGTGAAAGCTGAACGAGCTATCATGATGTGGCAGGGCGAGAGTGACTTTGTGGCAAAGCTATACTGGACTTTTTCAAGTAAAGACTACCTGTATCTCGTGATGGAATACTTAAACGGAGGTGACTGTGCTTCACTCGTGAAAGTCCTAGGTGGGCTACCCGAGGATTGGGTAAAAAAGTACCTCGGTGAAGTAATCCTAGGAGTCGAGCATCTGCACAATCGTGGTATCATTCATCGGGACTTGAAGCCTGATAATCTGTTAATCGATCAGAAAGGTCATCTCAAATTGACTGACTTCGGGCTTTCACGTATGGGCCTGATCGGTCGTCAGAAGCGAGCTCTCAATAGCACTTCTTCGGATAAACCCCCAGACCTCCTTAAGTCAGGCCCCTTTGCGCGTTCAACGTCTGTCGCATCTTCTCGTTCAGCTTCGCTCGATTTACATGGCGGTCACCAATCTCCAGGTGCTACTCCTCAAATATTCCCAGATAACAGCCTCGGGCAGCCTTCTTATTTCAACTTGTCGCACGTTTCTCAAGAACCCCGCCGGATATCAGGTCAACGCAGTGACAGTGGGGGCAGTGAGACCCTCACACATATGTTATCGAATTTCTCTCTCAATGATGTTCTCCCACCCAGTCAGTTCAGTCTATCGTTCGGTCTCCTCCTGACGAAGGAAGTGAAGGCGGCGCTTCTCCCGATCTGCCCTTGTTACACCATACAGGCAGCCAGAACAGTGAAGCATATCGAAGTACGCCACCTCAGTCAAGTATGATGCCCCTCATATGGCTCTATTCGACCCACAAGATACGAACCGGAGATTTGTTGGAACTCCAGATTATCTTGCCCCTGAAACTATAAGCGGCGGGCTACAAGACGAAAGTAGCGATTGGTGGTCTGTTGGCTGCATCATGTTCGAGTTTCTTTACGGTTTCCCCCCATTTCATGCAAGTGAAGCAGAGCAAGTTTTCGAAAATATACTGGCCCGCAGAATTGAATGGCCAGATGATGAAGGCATGATTTCACCCGAAGCTAAAGATTTAATAAACCGATTGCTTTGCGTTGATCCCCAGCAAAGGCTAGGCAAGAACTTGGAAGAGAAATTTGGTTCTGGTGGCGAAGAGATCCGGAGTCATCCTTGGTTTGAGGGTATGAACTGGGATACACTATTACAAGACGAGGCACAGTTCGTTCCTCACCCAGAGAACCCCGAAGATACAGAATATTTCGACTCGCGCGGGGCTACATTGCAATCGTTTACTGAAGAAATAGAGGATCAGCCGACTCCGCCAAGTGCCTCAACCCCAGATTACCCAGACCGACCCCATGATGCGCTATCTCGGCCTCGATCCCAAATTCAGGTCAACCAAATCAAACGTGGATTGATACCGCTCTCTATACCTCCGCACATCCGAGATCTCAAGAGCCGTCGGCCAGCTGAGCCGGTGGCGTCCGATGACTTTGGTTCCTTTGCTTTCAAGAATCTCACGGTGCTTGAGAAAGCCAATAAAGATGTTATCCAGCAACTAAAAGCCCAAGCAATGGCTGCCCAGAACAGGGCTGCCTTAAGTCCTGGTAGCTCGCACAGTAGCACAACCCCTTTTCCAAGTCTTGAAGGTAGCCCAGTTCTGTCGATGCCTGTACAGAGGAGTTTATCTAACGCCAAAGCTTCAGCATCACAGCGTCCAGCTTCGCCCTCTACTGCTAGTCATGCTAATTCATCACCGAGTCGAGCCTCGCAGCCTTCCTCGCCACTTATGGTCTCCTTCCATGCACCACCAGGCTCAGAAGGCCGTCGAAAAGCGTCGAGTAACGCGTCAAGCCTTTCTCAGCAATCAGGGGCAGGATCTTTACAGCCTGGTAATTTCTTCGATGTCGCAAAATCGACCCCTAGCCTTCAGAAATCTACGAGCGCTGTAGCTACGTCATCAACTAAAGGTAAAGGAGCTCCGCCTCCATTAGCAATCTCTCCACAGAAGTCGATCGCCACGCCGAGACAGGTTAGCGGATCTTCGACTCGCTCACGATCGATGACTGTTGGCTCTCAAGAAGGCAGCCCTGTGGCACCAGAACTTCTGCATCATCGCCACCGCAAAAGCCAGGTGTTTGATATGTCCCCATCATCGTCAGACAACGAGAGTAGTGAGAGAGCAAACGCCCTACTCAAGGTTCAACGCCGCCGCCAGTCCTCGCGACGAATGTCTGCTATCATGCTTGATAGCCCCACTTTCCGTTCTCTAGATGTTCTCATCTGTGAAGATCACCCCGTCTCGCGCATGATCATGGAGAAGCTTCTAGAAAAGCTCCGTTGCCGTACTATATCTGCATCTACTGGCTCAGATGCTGTTCGATATGCTGTCGGCGAGGTCAAGTTTGACATAATCTTTACTGAATTCAAGCTTCCTGAGATTAGCGGAAGCGATGTCGCTCGTATGGTCCGTGAAGTCAAGAATGTTAATGCTCATACACCCATTGTCGCCATTACAGCTTATTTAAAAGAGCTACAGGCTCCCCATTACTTTGATTCGCTGTTGAGAAACCTACAGTTCTTCGAAGCTGATCGAGGTCATCTCAACTTATGCCAGTGGAAGCCGCCTACCCCAAGCCAAACCCTGGCCATAGCTACCCGAACCCTATTTCCGCCATCAAACCAATCAGCACGCGTCTCGAAGATAGCCCGACATCGGGCTCTTCCGGGTATGTTCGCCCTGGAAGCAGCAGCTTTCGTGGATCTAGCAGAGAAGATTCTATTGGTTCTAGCCTATTTGGCGACTCGGAATCAGTTGCCACGGACGACATACCGATTGTATTATCTCGTAAAGCCACGGGTGACTGGAATGATGAAGGGGACTAGGAATCACTGATGAGAATCTTTCAGGCTCGGTGCCACGAGCACCCATTGCATTATTGTCCCAACAGTCAGCCCCAGCGCAAATGGAAGCAAACAGAATGTTAACTCCACACCAATCATTAGAGAAGGTAAAGTCGAGGCGTGAGCACTTAGAAAGACGAAGACACGAAGGCACCGATTCGGCGGACGACGAGGATGAGGAGATGGGAACTTCCCGTGACCGTACTCTACGCGCTAAACCGTTACCCCCAAGTTCTAAGCTCGGGATTGAAATGATGAGGGCAAATAGCCACGATAGTGTTGCGATTTCATCTGATAGCACGGCAGAACCTGTCACTCAAGTTGTCACTCCATCAGAGGAGATGGAAGCACCTACCACCGGTACTAAATCACCATTGAGATCCGCGTCCAAAGCCACTCCAGAAACCACGCCGGGTTTTGGGACCGAGGATACCGATCACACGCCCCGTCCAGCTGCTAGCTCACGAGGCAGTCTGAGTGACGAACTTACGCCTCGGCCAAGAGCCAAACCTTCAGCGGCCTGATTCTGGCTGAAGCAGCCCGTTTTACGGGCCTTCAAAGTTGTTTTTAAAAAGAATGAACATTTTAATGCAGTCTTTTAAAAGGATTCTACAGCATGGCGTTGAAGGGGTGGTCATGCTAAGACTGGCATTTATTTCCTATGTAACCAAACCAATGGCCTTGGAGTTTAAGGGAATTTTATTTTTATTTTTATATTGATTTCTCTCCGTGAGAGGGGGGCTACTCATGATGGTAGCTTCGTTGCGACTTGAAGGACAAAGCATGGATTCGGTTGCCGCATCCCATAATCTGTCAGCTCAAGGGTCCCCTCATACATCCAATGCATAGTAAAAGGAAGGAAACCAATTCCGTGCCTTCGCCCACCCATCATCTGTCATTTGCACGCGAATTAGAGCTTGGACGTGGTTTTATGTATGTACGAATGTATAAGTATGGCGTTGTCAGCCCCAGGCCGACAAAGGAAGTTTCTTTTCTCCTATGCTACAGTCTCCATTCTCTTCTTCTCATTCGTCTCCTTACTTTCGACAGGCCACCATGAATCACTTGACGAAATGTCGTACAGTGCTCAAGTGACTCAGGAAAATGAGGCTAGAATGAAGAAAGGAAGAAGGAAGGAAGGAAGGACTCGGTGAATGAGAATAGAGAGATGGATCTGTGCAATGTACATAACGTAAAGAGAGACGGCAAACAGGGTATGATATGGCATGGCAATGAGCTTGCTTATTAGTATGTAAATACAATTATTCTCACGCATCGTAACGGAGATTTGAAATATTGTGTCGCCTTCTTTTACTTTAAGTGAGAGTGATTCCTTGAAATTCTAGTTTATGATTCGTAGCGTGGCTAGTGGTCGTGGGTCTATGAGAGGGTTATATAAGCTAATGGTTAATTATTGCGTTCATCTAACTCTCAAATAGCATATCAAACTTCTCCGTCTTTTTTTTTTCTTTTTTTTGTAATTGTCCATTTCTGTCAAGCATATCAAGAAACTAACAACTATTCGCACAACTCCTTGCCTGCCTGCTTGGGTATAAATCCATGATATAGGTAGGCGAATACCTCCCGTGCACAAGAATAGATAAGATAAATATCTTCAAGACCTCGAAACGTAGTCGGTCTGTTAATCCAGACACCACTAATCGATCCATCATCCATCATCGCATTCTTCGGGATATCTGACCCAAAACACGAAAAAAAGAAATCCCAAACCCAAACGCCAACCTGATGCCGATCTCGATTGGCCTTCTACTACCTCCTTCCTCCTCTCCTAGCTCATAAACGATAGCGGCATATTAGAATGAATTGGGCTAGGTATAAAGGGCAGAAAGAAGGTGCGTAGCCTTGACACATTTATAATCAGATCCCAACAAAAGAAAGTTGAACGTCAAGTGGACGGACGAATATGAAGTCGGCCTAGAATCCCCCAAACGCCCCATTCCGTGCTTGAGGCATGGTTTCGCCTTCGTTGCTTCATTCACTGTTCGTGTTCGTCCGAAAATAGCATACATACGTGCGTCGTAGTCCTAGTACTTCGGATGCCGTCGTAGATTCTGGCTAGGATAAAAATCACCGAGCAAAATGTGGTGCTTCTCCGACCCAATACGGATATTCTCTCTTTTGTATAGGTAAGGTAAGTAACATTAATGGCCTAAATGTTCATGGTTCTCAAGAAGGACGAGGACGTTCCGTGCGTCCATATCCACTGGTATTATTGCACTGAAATCGGCGTTAGGCCTCGGTTCATTCGCGGCCTTGTGAAATTTGGCGAACGCCTCATGCCCGGGCCGAAGTAATCGAGAGCTCTTTTCGCTTCCAGTTTCAATAGGATCAACTGCTGCGACCAAAGTTGACTGGTGTTTATTCACGCCGCGATACTCCGTCCCATGCCACTTCCCCAACGAAACCTTCTCAAAGTGCCTCCGCTGCTCTTCAAGACCTCTCGCCCACAGCTGCCTCCTTCAGAAACTGCACTCATATTGCCTGCACCGCTCAGGCTGCTGAGTGTTTCTTGGCGCCCGACCTCTCTTCCGATGACATATCCCGCCCCAAAGCCCACGACGGAGACGAGCACGACAACACCTGCACTGACAACCCATGTCAAAAGTGTTGGACTAATCAAGGCGTCATCACTTGCCACCGTTCTCTCTTCTTGGTCGCGCGAGGTGCCTTCGAGGAAGATGTTGGTGTTGCGGCGCGCTTGATTTTCTCGCCGGCTGCAGGCTCTGGCCGTGATGGGGGTGCTGCTCTAGTTGGAGCCGATTGGGTGGAGCCCCGAGACAGCACTGGGGGTGGTGATGGCGCCATCAGCTCGCTCTCCGGGGCGAATCGTAGTGTGACTGGCTGGCCACTATTGAGCGCAGCAGGACGCTCACCCAACTCCTTTTCGCCGTCTCTCGGAAGACTCCTTGCCGCTGCGGCACAGCTGAGCAAAGTCGTCAAACTAGCACGCAGAGCCGCGTCGTTGTCAGCCTGGTAATTTGGAGACATGAAATCGGGCGTGTGGCGCTCGGCTCGCGTATGCGACCGTCGGGTAAAGGAAGGCCGTCTACCATGCTGAGGGACGGCTGAGCTAGCCGAGTGTCGATGGAGTAGGTGAGATGGTGGGTGGGAGAAGGCGTTAGGTTGGGGCGGAATGGTTCGGATGGCCGCCTACCCAGGGCGGTAGAATTCTCATCGTCATCATCTTCCTCACTCGAGTCGATATCGATGACTTGCGCTGAGAATACTTGTCGAAGAGGGGTCTCGCGAGCGGCGTGTCCGGAGATGACATTCTCAGTAGAGCTAGTTAACAGATGATCCTCCTCGCTTTCAGTCTCGTCATATTCTTCTTGGCTGCTGGTGCCAGCACCAATATGCCCGCGTCCAGTGGGCTGTCTTCTTGTATCGACGTGCGCGTACGTCTGTTGGTGTGGGCGTCGCCGCCTGGGACGGTTGGACGACCCAACTTGAAGACCAGTGGTGTCGATCTCCTCGCCAATAGAGGACACGGACGATGAGGAGGGGTGCGAGGACACTTCAATCCACGATTCTGGGTCTCGTTGTCTATCAACATTCGACGACGTGGACTGACCATCTTGCCGTTGCCGCTGTTGGCTTGGGGCAGCGGTAGGTCGGCGCAATGCCGTAGAAGCAGTAGTGGTAGGCGCGGCTGGTCGTCTAGCAGGATAGCCTGACGAGCTCGGGGCTTGGCCAGTCGACGACATGTTGTTTATGCTGGCGTGGTAGTGTGATCATGGAATTCCACGCTCGCGAATCGAGATGATGCCGTCGTTGTAGCGCAAGAACAGTGGTAGGTACTTATGGTATATGAATGGAGGAAGAGGACGACGATGCCCGACTTCACCAAGTACGAGATAACAGTTTACGGCAGTGCTACTACAGTACAGTACCGCTCGGTCGGGCTGATATGCGCGGGACAGTCGTACTGTAGAGTTGTGCTGTTGTTGTACACGTATTCGCCCAATAGTTGAGTTGGGAGGGAGTAGGGGTGGGTGCAAAGTCTATCGAGCAGAGGCTTTGTGCTGCTATGTTATCCGATCCGGTGGCGGGGTATCCTTCTAGATGGAGTGAGCAGATGCTCTGGTGGTTGTGATACCGCCGGGCCGAAGCTTAAAAGTCAAGCCTGCGCGCCTGTGTGCCTATGCGCCTGTATGTCTTCTATATGTATGAACGTATGCATGCATGTATGTATGATGCGGTGGATGTGATTGCGCGCGTGGGATGAGAGGGGGCCAGCAATGGTAAAAAAAGAACAAAAGACGGATACGGCTCAGTCCAGTCTGAGGATGTTGGGGATGACCAGCCAGTCAACTGTGATGATGGTAAAGATGATGATGATGACCAAGATCAAGATCACGGGGAGCGCGGTAGTGGCAGTACACGGCCAAATGCGAGATTTGGAAGCCGTGCCGTACTGCCAGGTGGTACTTATCTGTAACTGCTACTTAGTCCCGGTCTTAGGTACATGTGCCTAGACGGGGTAGTGGTTGTGCTAGGTACTTAGTATGCAGGGAGCATGATACCGAGTGGGAATTGGCGTGGGCGCAGGGGGCTTTATGGGATGGATGGCACAGGGCTTAGGATGGTGTAAGTTAATGGCGTGGTAGCGTAGATGGTCCTCTCTTCCTTTGTTACGTGCTTAAATGGTTCTTTGGTCTTACCATGTATCTACCTATTAATTACTTAAGTACCTAGTTAGTGCCTGAGTATCCTGTCCGTCCCGAGGTCCTATGTCTTGGGCGGCAACTAAGGATGTATCGCATGGAAATCGCATGTACAAAGTATGAGAAACCAGACTTTCGACTTTAACCTCTAAAGCGATAACTACCCCACGCTCCGTACGTATGGAAGCAGTATAACATTGAAATCTCGGTGCAGTTGGAGTAAGCTCGAAATACAAATTGCGCCGTCGAATCAGCCAGGAAAATGCAGGTGATTGTTTGAGAGCCTGGGGTATTAGACAAGTGACCCCTCCGATGATGTAGTAAGGGATGATAGTTCCACAACCTGCCCACAGTTGTCTGCACAGTTCAATGTTCCCCGGGCCCACAGCATGCTTTTCTGGCTTAGTCCCTTAGCATGGCCGCTGATAACGTACATTACAGGCTCTTTAGCGTACCAAATGCCTGGCAGTACTGTGGGCTGTTGCATACGCCCACTTCTAGACCCTCACCTATCTCCTGCCAATGAAGGTCCAAGCAGATGCCGGATATGGTCAACACGAATAGAGCAAATATAATCCTTGGTTAGAAAGCTTGTTTCAGACATATTTCACGTCTCTAGTTTAAAATCACAAAATAGGTAGACTTCTATATGAATCAATCTAGGAGGTGCTAACTGCGAAGCTAAGTACTACGCACAAGTAAGTAACGGGTACCTAACTCAAGTGACCCCCCTTTTTTTATACTAAATACCCCCGTGATTGCGCCATGACTTGACTTGCTGAGCCATCAGGGCCGACCCGGCGCCGTCTCAGATCGTATTCTTGGTCAGTCTTCACAATCCCCAGATTTGATCCGCGACCTATAAATGAATTCGGGCCACCAGCACCTGTAACGCCATGTGGACATGCCGCAAAATATAAAGATCGCCCAACTGCCAGTCAAGGATTCGGGTGACTAGATCATTAACTTCGCCCGGAAGATATAAGGTGAGCATTATTGCGTATGGGTATGTCACTGGCGTTTACCTCCACTCGTGGATGAACACACCCCATCGCAGATGTCGCATGAGTAGTTTGACGCATATACTCTTCACGAGAGAAAACATATACAAGGAAAGCCGTGTCTCTTAGGAGAAGCGGCATAGGAGGTGAAGTCCCCGATCCATCTGCGGTAGATCCTTGGCGGTATCGTTCAACCCGAGCGTTGCAAAACTCGAGTCGAAATGTCTTGCGTTCGCTGCCACACGTGAATCGTCGCATTAAGGGACTCGCTGGTTAGAAATGTAGAGCCATCAAAGTACGCACGGTGGATCTGTAGCCAGCCGTCGTCAGTTACGTTCTGGTTCGTTTTCGGCCATGGAATTAGGTGCTGGTAGGAGTATGCGCCACTGGTCGCGTCCGCGCTGGCGAGTGTGGTTCTCGGGTCCTTGGAACACAGGTCTTCAAGTGAGAGTATATACGTCGACGGCTCCGCGGTCGAGAACTCGGGTTTCTGTGAGACGGGCTCGAACGGATGGACCGCTGCGGTTTTTTCTTTAGGTACACTTGGACTAAGAAATGTATATTGCCACCGTAAGAACATCAGTCTCGGCTCTAGCCATAGTAGCGAACTATAGGATTATATTTATATCATCACGTAACTTCTATTTTATAAGTTAGTTATATCTCTTCCTGACCCATGTATTCCGGCACCTTTCATGAATGGAACGGAAAAACCCTATATATAGGTAATATTTGACTATGCACCAGGGTGACGACGTTGACTCCGACTCACGACTCAAGTATTGGTTTAGTTCGAAAGATAAAACTAGACCTAACTGTTCAGGATAGACATGCCAGCCTTACTCCATCCCACAGTAATGCGCAGGCACTCATCTGTTTTTCCATTATAATCACACTAGCAAGTCCGAGAGCCCGTCCTTGGTTTTACACATTTATACGCTCACCCTCCGAGTAGCTTGAATGCTAGTTACTGACAGGCATGTGCTAGAAACTACTGCACAGCGGCGATATCACCTTGCCTTGGTGTATATGCATCCAGAGACTTAACTTATGATACGTAGTATGGGACAGGGGATATTGTCAAGGGCCAACACACCTGCTCTACGAGGGTCTGGTTGCAGCCCGAGAAATTGAGATTTGAAATCATCGTTGAAACTCTTAAGGTGGTCTTGAATACATGGAGGCCTTAGACCAGGGAAGCTAAACTAAGGCATACGAATGCCACATAATACACAATTAGGTGGGGTATACTCACCGGCAACTGATTCGTAATTCCAGGTCAGAAATATACCAAATGGTATATAATAGACAGGAGGCATCGACCGACACATGAACTTTTATATCCGCGAAACCAGCAAATAGACGAAGCCAACCGTAAAGCCCTCGAACGCCATCATAAGCCCTCATAGTTATAGAAGCGTGGTCCACATCAAAATGCTCGCAAGGAGCATAAGAAGTTTCTTACCAGCCTCGCTCACTAGAAGCCCTCGGTGCCCACAGAGGAAAAGCCGATCGTAACAAAGAGTCGTCTCACAATAATGAATTAAGACGCGTAATGAAGCCCAAACATAAACGCGTTCATGAAGCCCTCAGCCCTCAAAACCACGCAGGAGTACCCCCCCGGATCAAGCCCACAGGTAGATCACAGCTTCAGAACGAAGCTTAGCCCTCAAAGCCACACAACCCTTCGGGGTTAATAGTTTTTGTAAAGCCGACAACCCACAAAGCCAACCAGTGTATTTGAAGAGCCCTCAGAACCTATCATGTGCGGCTATATCACCTTAAAAGGTGGTCTGTGAAGGCCAAGTTAGTTATCGATATGTAGCAGAGCAGTTGCAAAGTTCCTTACCTTCTTGCTCAAAGGATTTACCACCGCGACCGCCGCCAAAACCTCCACGGCCACCACCACGGCCACCGCCGCGACCACCAAAGCCGCCGCCGCCGCCACGGCCACCGCCGCGACCACCAAAGCCTCCGCGACCACCACCACGGCCGCCGCCTCGGCCACCACCAAAGCCACCACCTTCACGGGGAGGTCGCTGGCCGGCGAAGTCCAGGCGGACAGCGCGAGAGCCACGGCCCTCACCGATGTAACCACCGTTCTTCGTGTTGAAGACGGACTTAGCATCCTCGATAGAGTTGAAAGTAACATAGCCGAATCCCTTAGGGTTACCAGACTCACTAGAGAACAGTTAGTAAACAAGTACCACGGTGAAAGAATAAAAGGTGTTGGAAACATACGGATCTTTGGGAAGGCGGATACTCTTCACTTCGGCAGTGTCACCAAAGAACGCGGCGATGGTATCTTCATCCACTTCGAAAGGCAAGTTACCCACGAACAGTGTGTCACTCTCGGGACTAACGGAGTCTCCGAACTGCTTAGCGCGGTCATTCGCACGGGCACCGGGGGCTTCCTCGCCGGCGGGACGAGGCTTAGAAGGATCAAGGTTCAGTGCCCGGCCCTCGAGCTCAAAGCCTTGCATCTTCTCAAAAGCAGCCTTGGCAGCTTCATGGGACTCGAAGTCAACGTATCCAAAGCCACGGGATCGTTGCATTGCCTTATCAGTAACCACGCGAGCGCTCGACAATCCCTCGCAGTCCTTGAAAGTCTCGTATAGAATGTCATCGGTCACACCCCAGCCCAAGTTTCCTGCAAACAGGGTTGTGTACGCATCCTGGGATTGTGATGCCTCGTCCGTCTTTGTCTTCTTGAATGGTGTAGAGGTTTCTTCCTCGGCCTTACGCTTCTTGGGGGCTTCGGGCTTCTTTTCTTCAACCTCTTCAGAGTCATCAGAATCGTCGGAGTCTCCCTCAGATTCATCCGAATCGCTCGAGTCTTCGTCAGAAGACTAGTTTGGGTTAGTTACTATGCATCAACTCAAGGACAATTGACTTACATCAGCCTTTGCCTTGGTATCGCCCTTGGTCTTCTTGGTGTCGACCTTCTCTTCCTCAGATTCAGAGTCAGAGGAATCAGACTCGGACTCAGCATCCTTCTTAGCCTTGCCATTTGTGGTAGCCTTTACAACAGCCTTGGCCTTCTTGGGATCAGCCTTCTTCTTGTTATCCTCCTCGTCTGAGTCGGATGAAGCAGAGTCGGAGCCAGAGTCAGAAGCGTCATCAGACTCGACCTCAGACTCAGACTCATCGCTCTCATCCGAATCGGACTCTGATTCAGAAGAGGACTCGACCTTCTTCTTCTTCTTGAGGTCCTTGGCCTTGCCATTGGCGGCCTTGGAAGCTACCTCCTTGGCTAGCTGTTTAGACTTGGCCTTGGGGCTGTCAGTAGCCTTGGTCACGCCCGCCTTCTTCACCACAGTGAGGGGGTCTACGGCCTTTGCGGCCTTGCCGTTTGCCTGCTTAGTCTTGCCCATCTTGACGAGTGCACGAATTGATAGTTGAAAGGGATAAGAATGATGGTAAAATGAGAATTGGAGAAGGATGGTGGAAGGACGAGCAAGTGCAGGTATACAGGAAGCTTGCTTGTATTTATGCGGGATGGGAAACTATATTCTAGACCTGCCGCAAAATTTGCTGGACCCTTCCTAAAAAAATCGATTTGCCGGCGGGACAAGTGGGGCTTATCGTAGGCGGTGAAAAGTTAGTGTTTTAGATAGTGGATGTTTGCTGCACGCCAACACCTACTTACTGCCCAATGGGGAACATTTGCCGCCCAGAACCCTGCTTCCATATGTACCTACCTTACCTAGGTGCTTCCACCATTCACCATTCACCATTCACCATTCACAACTGTGGTACAAGTACCTTAGGTAATACTAGTGTGCCAAGACAATTCACGTGACTCAAGCCTCCAGCCAATGCGGGAAGCTCTGCTTCATTAGATACTGGGTAACGCAACAAAGCAGCCCTCTTGCACCAACACATATCCCCCTTGTTCCAACATTCTGGACATAACTTTCAGCTACCCTCGGGAGCTACATAGCTAGACGTCCGGCGAGCCCCGAGTACCTTCATATTTGCCATGCCGACCCCGAATCCGCGGCCTTCCTGGCCAAGAAACCGACCGTCCCTCTACCTTCGAGGGCGTCGACTTTGACGACAACAAGCGACTGAAGCAGGCCCAGGACGCCGTGATCCGCGAGCAGTGGGTTAAGGTCATGATGGGACGTCTAGTCCGCGAGGAGCTCGGGAAATGCTACTACCGGGAGGGCGTGAACCACCTGGAGAAGTGCGGTCATTTACGAGGTTAGTTTGTTTGCCTAGTAGCTCTCGATCAATCAATGCAATACAAACCCAAACAGATGGAAACTTCACCTCCCTGGAAGCTTGGATTGTCGCGGGCTACTGGCTAACTCAGTCCACAGAGAGATACCTCCAGCTGCTCAAAGACAACCGGGTACGAGGCTACCTATTTGAGCAACAGAACTACCTCGAAGGAAGGAAATAGAACCAACACATCTAAACCAAAAAAGAAAAAAAATACGAGAAGCGCGGGATTCCGGGCATTCAACGGCATGAATGCCGGTCCGGGGAAGTGCACAAAGAGCCACGAGTGATATCTCAGGTTTGCGGTGCAAGCGCCTCGTGACGTTCACTCGACTTGTAATTGTACATAAACAACTCAGAGAAGAAGAAAGCAACTATGAAATGAACTTATCAATCCACAAGTATCCCTATTTTACAAATTGAGCATCATTTAGGGTCCGACATCAGAATTAGTGATTATTTTATGTATTGCATTACTCGAATGAGCCGGTTAGTCTCCGCTTGAGAGCCGCAGCGGGCATCGGTCCCTCCGCCCTCGAAGCTCCGACCACCCTACAAAATTTCTGGAGCTTGAACCCGTTCCCCAATTAATTAATCGCTGCCATTCTCAACCTTCAATTGCCCTCCACGTCCAGTCGCCGGGTCTTCGAAAATTTAACTACCCGTTGACACGAGCCAGCTGCGTGGCCGGCGTCTATCGATACAGACCGCAGAAATGATCTGCCGACGGTGTCTGCAGCGCATCTCGGCGCTGAGAACGCCACGAGCCGCCCCAAGCACCTCCATCAGCTGGAATTTGCCGATCCGGGGCAGCAGCAGACCGATTTCGAGCACCGCAACGAGGCCATCTGCCGCCGCCGCTGCGACTACGGCGACAACGACGACCCCACCCCTGAGCATACCGCTGGCCGGCGCCGAAGGCACCGAAGACGCTACAGCGAAAGAGAACCTGTCGTCATGTCCCGAAGGCACCGTCATGACCGGCCTGAACTACTTCAAGAACAAGACAGACCCCACCGCGCTCGCCGACGATGCGTACCCGGCGTGGCTGTGGAAATGCCTCGAGGTGCAGCAGAAGATAGACGAAGGCGAGGCTGACGACGCCGGAGACGAGTTCTGTAAGTCCTGTCTGCCGTCTACTTTTCTTCCCTTGCACAATATACATACCACCATCGAGCGAGCTGTCTAGCCCTACCATGTACACATGGAAGAACGGATAGAGATAGTATCTCAAACACTACCTACCAGCGCTAATCACGCCGCCCAAAAAAAAAGCCAAATCCAAGAAACAGCGTCGCATGGCTGCCAAGCGCCAGCGCATCCTAGAGGCGAAGCTGGTCGCCGAGGGCAACCTCGAGGCCCTGGCACCCAAGATTCCCCTACACCACCAGACCATCAACCTACCCGCCAATGAGTCGGGTACAGCCGAGGGCGCCGTGGCCGCCCACAACGCCCGCGAGGAGCTCCGCCGCGCCATGCGCCGCGAGCGCAAGGCCAAGATCAAGGAGACCAATTACCTCAAGTCGATGTGATGAGCCTAGCTACCCAAAAGGAGGATGCGCTGGCCAGGGACTTGGGGGATCTTTGCAAATATCTATTTGTGGATTTTTCGCCCTTTGGAGAGCTACTCAGGGTGCCCTGCAACATACAGCACTCCCTACAGCCCATAGTATTCCCAGGTTAATGCCAGAAGGTGACCTTGTAGGTCTTCAGGCCCAAGAGAAAAAGTGGACAAGGCGACAAGAAGATAGACGAGACAGATATCATCTATCAACTTGCCACTCTATATATGTGTTGTATGTATAAATATTCAGACTAAAGTCTAGAGGTAGATGGTGCATATACTGAAGTTACGTCAATACTTGCAGTTTGAAGCCAGTTCTCGTGAGAGAGTTGTGTAATAGAAACTGTTACATTAAATAGGTTGCACATTAGGGCGATCAAAGCTGGAAGATAACCCGGCTAGCTGCCGAATTGTGAGTGACTTGAGAAGGTATATTCCAATTTGTATGGCAAAACTACACAAGATAGAATGTGAGCAACAGACCGGGGTATCAAATGAGTTTTTCCCGTCGCCCTTGTCCCCGTCCCATAAGAAATACCAACAACCATATATCTGTAAATGCACAACAAACATGGAGGAAAAAACAAAAACCGCTATTTTAACCACTTTACTTTCCCCCAACACACGCATATGCATCATAGCCGAAAGTGCATTACGCGCATCTAGGGTTAATCGATGCTCAATTTGGGCCGAGAAGAGATGTCTCTTTCTCTTTATCCAACATGAGAGGTGTCTGGAGTGTCACCCGGCACCCACAGAGGGCAAGGCTGGACCATAGTTTTATGTCTTGCCCTCTATAGAGTGGTCTTCTCGCGTATGTATCCGTTGTCTAAGATCCGCAATGACTGTGTCCAGAGCCGCAATCTGAGGCCCGGATAGTGATCGCAAATTGCTATTGGGACCGGTCCTCGCAACACACTGTAGTAGTTCATCCCGCTTTTTCTCAGCCACGTAGAGCTCCTAGTCCTCTTCCGTTAATCCGAGAGCAGCCTTCTTGACACTAATCTCTTTCTTGATACTTTCTATGCCCGAAGAAATCCGTTTCTTGAGGATCGGCATTGTTGTGGTCGCAAGCTTCTTCTCGGCATCTTGTAACTGTTTTTGCAGCTCGTGAAGCTCACTAAGCTGTTGCTTGCGTTCTCGATCATTGTCACCATCATCATCATCCGCCTCATCGTCATCATCTTCGTCTTCGTCAGAGATGTTCTCTTCATCCTCTTCTTCGGAAACTTGTTCTTCTTGAAGAGGCATGGGTGTATTTCCACCCACGGTCATAGGTGTAGGGGCTTCTAGTTGTGCCGCAGGTGTGGCGCCGCCCGGCTCTTCATCGTCTGCTAAGAATTCTCTTAATAGATCTTCTCTTCCAACTCTGCTTCCGCATCCATATCTACATCCTGTTGGGTCTGGTCCCCGAAATAATCGTCTGGCTCGAGCTCGCCTTCGGCATCCTCGTCATCATCGTAATCCGCATCGCCATCATCTTCCATGATTACATCCGTTCTCACTTCGTCTGCTGCCGCGTCATCCTCAAGAAGCTTTGATACCAGGTTCTGAGTGCGTTCCCACTGTTTCTCCGACAGAGTTTTCCTAAACCGCCGGTTCGGCGCATCATGCATAGGGGGCGTGATGCCGTGAGGCCACCTAAGGTCGTTCCTTATTACCATAGAAGGTAACGGCGCAGTCTTGGCTTCAAGCTCTCCACTAACGACTGCAAAGCACAATAACATCTCAGTTACATCGGAGTTCTTCATCATGCTCTTACGATCCCAAGTCTTCATCGCTTCGGTGATGGTTGGGAGCTGGACCAGGACAGCCGCATAATTGACACCGTTAATCGTCACCATCGCCCGACGCTCTCTGCTATCGATAAACTGCACAGAAAAATCTGCGCCGCCATTGGCTTTCGGTTGTCCGACTGTGCCTTCCGCTAATGCATTCTTTAGGTATTGGGCAGGCTCGCCGTCCATGACACGGAGAATGAAATTAGTCTCTCGTTGAGGATCTGCCTCACGATCGCTAGCCTCCGAGTCATACGCATCACCCGGCTTGTGCAAGATGATTTCTCCCTTGGTCTAATTCTAATAGCGTTGATAGGTGTCCCGGGCTGAGAGGCGGCGGATGAGGGTTTGATTTTATGGGCGATTTTATGGGTGGTCTTATGAGTGAGTTTGATGGTCTTGCTCGGACGAGATTCAGCTCGGGCGACTGATAGCGGTGTATCTTCGTCACTTTCATAACCGCGCTTCTTGGAGTCGGCGAGTTTCGCAGTTGGTTTGGAGGTCCGCCCAGCCTTGGTCTTTCATAGCACTTGGTGTCTGGATGACCGGAGCTGGGGTGCCTGGTTGGCTATTGATCTTAATTTTGATCTTCTTCTCTCCAGATGGGGTATGAGCGCCATCACCACTAATGATGACTTTCTCGAGCCGGTGTTGAGCTTGAGGATCGGTCTCGGGTTCTCGGTCGCGGGGGTTGTAGAGGCTACGGGCGGAGGAGGCATCTGCTGATGATTTGTGTTGACCTTGAGAGTTGGTTTGCTATTGATGGACGCCATCATGGAGACGCCTTCTAGTGGGCGGTAATGTGAGGTAAGGCGACACAATGCGGCGGAATGGGCGCAGCGTTGAATGTGGAAGGTTGAGGATGGCCTGATATCGATTGGCGGACGAGAGATTGCAAAGCTAGTCAGAAGTTTGCTAATAAGAAGCCGAGAGAAATAGTTTCAATAGCGCTCGGTTGCTGTCAGCGTACAGGCGCATGCAGAGTACAAGGTGTGGTTGAGCCGTGTGCTTCGCGCTTTGGAAGAAGGTGATGGAGAGATGGGTTCGTTGAACTATAGCGGTTGTTGTTGTTAGCTGTTGCGCTTCGAGGTCGAGAAGGTCCACTACGGACCTAGCTATTAAGTACCTAGGTACATAAGATACTTAGTATAGTAGCTAGCATGTACCTAATTAAAGTTGCTATGTGAGCGCCCCGCGGCGTGGGGAAGTGCCAGGTACATATTGAGTTATTCCACAAAGGTGGTCAATACAGTTCATTGGGTGCCTGAATCTTACTTGCAAGCAGGGAGCATCTTGGGAGTTCCTAATCGCGTAAGATATACCATGATTTGAACAATTTTCTTAACTTATGTTACATATCAGTCCTTACATATTGCTCATCAATGAACCTGATATTAAAACTCTGGAGTAACTAAGGTTTAGGTACATTGTACAGCAAGGAGAGAAGGCCAGCGGGTACGTAGCCGAAGAGGTACTAACCCACTATCGCTACACGGTGGGGACACGATCCAGTACTTAACGTAGGTACCTAGTAAAGCACTTTCATATCATGAGTTCCCGCAGCTATGTTTAAAACATTCTAACACTGCTTGCCCACCATGCAGCTGGACTCTTCTTGCTAGTTGGCCCAACTCTCTCTCTAACATTCTACGGAAGCGCACTCTGGCGCGTCGACCACCAACTCAAATTCCCCTAACCGGCACACCTTCAACGCCCATACAGACTGACCAGCCAGCCGAGAGCTACTACAGCCGAGGCCATGGCGTCGTGCAATGGCCACCGGCTATACACGCCATCTGAGATTCACCTCGCGCTCCTGCGCCCGGCCATCCTCCAGATCCTGCGCGCGCAGGGCTACTACGCGTCCCCAAGCACCATCGACTGCCTGACCGAAATCGCAGGCAGTACCTCTACACCATCGCCAAGCGAACCGCCGACCACGCGCCATGAACAACTACGTCGGGCCGCCGGGCACGCCTGATGTAGTCGACGTGCGGCTCGCCCTGGAAGAATGCGGCGCGCTCTGCCCCAGCGCAAGTCGAGCCCCGCCAGCGAAGCGTCGTCGTCTCAGCCACAGCGACGTAGCGGATAATGACGAGACGCTACAGGAGCACGATGATGAGGCTGAAGATACGAGCGGTGTTGGTGAGTTTATCCGTTGGGCTACTGGTCGCAAGAATCAGCGCATTCGCAAGATTGCCGGCGTTGTCGCACCGCCAGGTGTTATAGTAGCAGGCGTTGAAGGGGATGATGGTGCAGTGGGGAGAGACCATCAGATTACTTAGATGGTGAGTTTTCTTGGCCGTAACATTCTTTTCACTTGCTCTTTCTACTATATCTCCGCAAGACTTAACAATCCGCTGATTCTGGCTATGCTATGCTTCAACAGCATTGAAAAGGAAACACAACAAGACCGATCAAGAATCCAAGTACGCTGGTACCATCCTGGGACGCAGTATCGATCATGGCGAGGTGCTGATAGGGAGGACCCGACACGAGCCTTGCCGCATGGGCCGCCAAGATGCGGCAGGCATCACTCCGGCCCCCGGATCCCCAACCGACAGCAGACAACGACAACGACAACGATTCTCGACCTCCTAGTTCGGGGCTCAGTTCGTTAGGGATGAAGAGGTAGAGTGATGAACTTTGACTGAGTATCGATCAGACGAACAAGTGGAGATTCCGTGCCCCGAAATTATTAGTTCGCTACGTAACGAAGCCCGGATTCGACAACTGAATTGTTCTTGAGAAAGATGCCAGCAGTTATAAAGGAGAAGATGAAACAAAGACAAAGCACAAAATCGCGTGGCAGGCACCTCTATTATTTCGATGATACCCACCCCTGCCTCCTATGCCTCAACCACGCCATCAATGACCTGGCATAAGCCACGGTCCGCTATTGATGAGATACAGCCACGCCGGACCATCCGTCCTTTCCGGTTTCCATCATACCTACACTCATAGCTGATGTAGGCATTGACGTTGTGAGGCCGCGATATGCTTTTGCTAGGCGTTGCCCTCTTATTTTATTCGGGTTTGATGGTTTGGTGTCATCTTCTCTATGGCCACACCAGCTCTAGTCCAGTCTAGATGGCACCCGTCATATGAGCAGGAGAGGGACATGTAGCATAACCCGGCGTTACTGTTTTTAAGAGTCTGTATTTAAGAATATCCGGAGCGTAGTCGCGCGTTACGGTTCAGATGAAGAGAAGAATATAACCACAGAACTACGAACAAAGAATGGAAGACAACAAGTTTCCTCGCATGAATACGCATGTACCTATGCAAGTGTATATGCGTGAAGTTTGTTAGCAAGAGTATTCGTGACCTAATCGGAACAACTTAATTGCGTGACGAATCATAACTTGGTCTTACTACAAAGTGAAGGAATTCCCTAACTAACCTATAACGCCGCCGTAATGATAATGAGAAGAATGAATTCGGGACGGCAGTGTAAGTCCTACCACGATTCACTTGATCATCACATGTGTACGGGCATCATGGGTTCAAATATTTCCCCGGTTATTTTCTTTTACTATTCTATCATGAGATCTCTTCTACACACTAGAGCGAGCGACTTCATACACCAGCCTAGGAAGCCAGCCCACTATATATCCACAAGGAGTATACTATACTTCGAATAATTCGTCTAGAGACCTTCTCCTGTCTTTGTCTTTTCAAATATTGTTTGCGTTTCATTGTAATAACAGTGCTTGGGTATCACCAAATCCGTATTGATTGTATAATTCATTCCAACTTTCCAAAAAGTGAAAAAGGTAGTCGCGTAAGGAAATCCTCATAGCCGATGTTTAGTTAGTCAACCTCCTCACATAACTGTACACTTCTTTTCTTTCACGTGGTCCGGCGGCTTATTTGGTGGCTTGGGAATATCCGTCCACCCCGTAGCTGTTACCGTCTCGTCCGCTTTCGTTTCTTCTTTTTTCTTCCCGTCCAACCCTTCTCTCTAGCATCTTGGAGATTCTTCAGAGCACCTCGACGAGCTCGGCTTGGACGGCGATGCACACTAGTACGACGAAAGAAGAACTGTGTTGAGGGGTAGGTGGCACGGCCAACGTTTCCGGGTCAGCTCTAGGCTCTACCCGAGGCCTAGTACCTGTGATATTTTCCAGCCGTTCAGCAGTAGGTTGATTTAAGGGATTTCCAGGGTTGATCGTGGATGACGAGCCACTGGAGCATGCAGTACTGGGCCTTGTAGTGTATTGGCGGCTGCATTTGGTCGCAATACATCAAATGCTCCAGCGACTCCGGTTGGTGTGCTAATAATAAGTGGTTGTTCAGGAGGGATGGGGGCGCCGCTGAGGCAGCCCGCCGAATCTTTGGGAGCCATCGTCATAATCACCACGGCCATTAGTAGCAATCCGCGACAGTTGCATGTTGCCTGATGCAGAGCGATGGGCGCCAGTTTTATCCCGTCTACTCTGTATGTTCATTACCGGCCCCAGCTCCGGTCCTAATGAGGCTGCTATTAGTTCTTCGTTGTTTGCATTTGTGGCTGGCGCAGAGCGAGGTAACCAGCCAGCGGAGACACAGATGTGACCAGCGGGACACCAGGCGCTCTTGGCCATGTCGATGCATTTGGTAATCGACGAACAATAGGAACTTCGCCATCACCCTCATTCCCAATCAATCCATCGCGGAACAAAGGGCCGCTTGTAGATGACAAGGGATACTAGAAACCGGCTCGGGAGACCGCATGGAGCCCAAGCCAATGTTTTCCCAAGAGGCAAAGACCTAGACGAGGCAGGAGTGTATTGTGTTGAATATGACTGCGCTCCCGCGGAAGGCCGTTCGCGTTCCGGGGTTACTGCCGATGTATATGCCGGGCCTTCAGGGGAGGGTGTCCCAATAGGAGTAGCATCATAGATGTCATCAGCATCAGTAACTTCTCGATGTGCTACGCTATCTTGCGCAAATGCGTTTGATTGTAGATCAACTTGACTCTCTGTTGTTTGATTTATATTCCGTGCAGTCCCCTGTGAAACAAGACTTATCTCAGAAATTTGCATAGGCCAGTCTCTTCGGGGAGGTGAGGTACGAATGCGTGGTAATTCGGGACGGTTCGTTGCAGATGTTGTACCGACTGGTGCAATCTGGGAAACGGGCAGTATACTAGGCAAGGGCGGCACTGGAGGTATGTCGGAAGGTGTGGGAGGATTTCGAGCTGTCTGTCTAATCCCATGAATGGGTGTATGGCGTAGAAAAGAAGGTAGGTCGACCACCGGGTCCTCTTTTGAATACGGGGGAGGTGGAGGCACCCAATTATCGGCATCACTTTCATGGGGATGCTCCGCCCTACCATCAGCCCGCCTGTACTCAACCTGACCAGCAGCCGGTGGTAACGGGTTGCGCTGCCGGCTCACAGCGGCAGCAGTCGCAGCTCTGCGCAGGGTCGTGCCCGAGCGCGGACTAGCATGTGTATATGGAGCGTCCAGCGCTTCTTGGGCTTCTTCTAGCGACACATCGTCGAGAGCATCGGTAACAGGGGATTGATGATCATCCCGAGCTGTCCTCATGCGCCTCGGGATAAGAGGATCCTCCATATCTTCTTCCGTAGCGGGCGCCCGAAGTAAGGCTCCAGCCTGATGATTAATAGTGGTAGCAGCGCCCATCACACCACTTCGGTTTCCTCTCCGCTGCGCCACCGTCCTCCTCCGGACAATAGCAACCTCCGTATCTATGTCGCGATACTCCTCTTCAAGTGTTTCAGGCTCCATCGTGCCCACTTCAATGGTAATCTCTTCTTCCCGGCCGTTCACCAGGCCGCAGTCGAAATCGAGAATAGTAATTCTCCCACCATCAACGAAGTCAATGCCCTCCTCTTCAGTGATTTGCCTGTGGGGCACAATTCCTTTTGATGCAATGATTAAGCGTTCTTGAAGGGACCACTCTCCGAAGTCAGAAACCCATTTTACGTTGCTAACACCACCTGACTCAGCGATCATTCGCCCACTCACAAAAGTGTTACGCAGTTTGTCACACAAAATTTGCCATTGGGGAACGCGACACCCGTTAGCCTCTTGTACCCGTGACGGCGAGCGAACAGAAGTCCCACTGCTCCGGCGATGGAGGGTCGGTAAGGTGGACGACTCCACGGGATGGTGAGCGTCCGGCATAGCCTCCAAATCCTCGGGCACGCCATATAGCCATATTTGCTTACCCTGAAACCCAGCGGAAACCAGCTCTCCCTGGTAGTTAGCGGCAGGTAAAGTACATGGCAACAGTGGACCAGGTGAAGCAATGGTTGGAACAGGGCCTGTGAATATATGTAGTACCATTGCGAAGATCGTCTATTCGCACAGCACGGAACGTCTCAAAACTCCTATCATAAGTGAATGTCCATGTTGCCTCCATCGAACTCGACTCTTGTAAGAGTACAGCATGACTACAATCACGGCTCGTGTTGGGGAATAAAATAGAAGTTGTCCACAAAGCACTGATATCATCGTTGGCCAACTGGCTCCCGGGGTCGTAGTATGGCGCCGTCAATATAACGGTATTCGGGGTTGTGGAGGCTGTCGTAGTACCCAGAAGCTGCGTGCCATCAAGAGAGAAGGCCAGTGCGTCTACACCATCGCATTTCACAGCCCTACGTTCAGTAGGAAGAGCCCAGGGTTAAGGGACGAGACCTCTATACCACCCTCATACGCAGCCGCCAAAACTCGACCACAAGGCGACAAAGTCATTGCTCTGGGCGTGTTGTCAAGGATCAGGGATTGTTTCCTCCGGGGTGGCGTCTGGGTCAAGTCATAGAGGTCAACTTGCATATCGGTTGACAAAACGGCTAAAAAACTGCCGTCATCTACAATACATGTCGAAACCGGGCGGCGGAGGATCTTGAGCTCGCGTTTTACAGCTAGGCCGGGGCCTCTGAGGTCCAGGACATAGATCCGAGACGAGTTGTAGGCGAGGAGATGGTGGCCCGGGATGATGGACTGAATTGCATGCCTTCGCCACCAGGCGCGGAGGACGAGCTGATCGAATTGGAAATTAATTTGATGGTAGTTTTATTGGGTCGCAGATAGGCTTCGAAGAGGTTTCGCTTCACTTCACGAGCGAAAAGCCGGCGTAGCTTAGGTAGGTTATCATCGTTGATCGATGTCACAGGTATAAGCGGGTGGCTCGTAGCGTAGGAGTGGCATCTCGAGAGGTGATGGGCGTAGAGGTGGGCTTGCTGGGATATACGCCTCCATCTCGAATTGAGAAGGACGAGCGAGGCGAAGGAGTCGGGGTCGGTCAATTGCAAGATGCTGTCGCCGTCTGTCAGGACTAAATAGTTGGGAGCACAAGGAGGAGAATATGGGAGGAGCAATGCACAAGAAAGGCAAGCCTACTGCTGTACGATTTCATCCGGGAGGCTAGCAAAAGCAGAAGTCACGGGTTCATCGGGAGGCAACGAAGGCTTCTCGTCTAATGGACGCGACAGCGATGGTGATGGCGATGGCGATGGCGATGGTGATGGTGAGGATAGAGGAGACGAAGCAGAAGGCGTTGGCGACGCCATTGCGACGCGCTCTTAAAGAGAGAGGTTGTTTGTGAAGCGCACTTGTCGAAATAGTTCAGACTAAGGCGGCAGGATTGTCAGGATTCCAGGATTGCCGAGATCGAAGCACGCTTCAGGCCATTGTCATGCATTTGACAGCATATGAAGCCATCGACAAATGATTCGCACGACTCAATCAACGTGAATGTTGATTTTCACTACTTCGTAAGTAGCGATGCCGTTGCTCTATTAGCGTCAGTAGACAATAAAGACTTTACCCTCACTTGTCAAAGGGACAGCTGACGAGTTGAAGAGGGAGGTAGCAGTAAGTAGCAAGACTTGTCACAGAATCGACGCGGCCGCTGCCTTGGCACACACACCCATGGATGTTGAGGGCGGAGTACCCAGTCGAGATAGACACAGCACAGTAGGTACCTACATGATAATAGCAGGAGGTGAAGGTTAGTGCTGGGAACCGTGTTGCCGATCGGTATACTCTACTTAGACCCCGTCCTAATTTTAGTTTCCGTTCAAGTTCCTCTACCTCTCTTACACAGACCTGCTACTGGGTAACCGGGACTCTGATTGGCTGTGCAGGCCCCGTGCCGAAGAGGTCGCGGCCAATTTGGGACATCTGGGGGCATGAAACAAACTGGTCTGGAGTACTGATATATTGGTGGTTATTTGGGGGCCATAGACTACCTAGGTATAGAGATATACAGCTTCCTACAAGCTCAATAACGTCGAAGGAAGACCATAATCACATACATATCAGCGTCCCTTTTACTGCACTGATATTTACTGAGGGTCCCTAACTGCCTACCTAAGTAGCCACATGACAGGAATAATTGAGAAGAGAAATACACATGATATGTCTGCGCAGATAATACACTATGCTTTCATTTCAGCTCAATACAAGCAAGACTCACATCCATCTTCGTGATACACGTATGCTATGATTTTACTCTACTATGTATATACTCTTACAGCTCGTTACATGTCAACCCTGTTAGTCTTTAGCAAAATGTATACTAAAAGAGGTTAGCGTTGTTTCAGGCTAGTGTGTATCTATTTTTAGATTCTCGTCGTTCACCATATCTGTCCATGTCAGCCCTGCCAACCCTGATCAATTCGATCCGTTGCAAAACTATGTTACCATTACCAGTGTGCCACATCAAAAAGGAGGCCCAAAATGCCTCGTTTGCGCATTAATTATATTCCGTATCACTACTACCTCCTAGGAACTTGAAGTAGATACCTTCACGACACCGGCACGCTCCTCAATTACAGAGAAGTTGAACTTAAGAAGTTCTTAATTAATCATTCTTGAACTTCTAGTCGGTTTTTTAACTCTTACAACTTGTGTTGTGGAAAGCAGAGGTCTTAAGTGTAAGACGAATTTAAAGACACCTCATAGTTAGAAATGAAGACATAATACAAGACAACTCCGCATAGGTGCTTCAGAACCTAGCAACGGTCCACTTATAGGGCGAACAAGTACTGTAGACCCAGTTGCCGTGTCTATGATGTCACTTGCTCGATTAACTTGGCCCCATAAACCACGGTTTGATCATTTATTGATACCTATAGATATAGATGCCCAGTATTTGTTTAGTAGACAGGTCGCTGAGTAAGGACATTGTAAGTGATCATGTGACCGTTACCAAACAACTTAACTCATTCGCTCTTATCGCTACCTCATAAACCAAACCCCATTATTAGTCGGACACTAACTTCGCAAATCAGTCGGTTAGTCCATTCGCTTTTGACGTAGCCAACAAGAAGCGCACACAAACAGGCCCTTTTTCTTTACAGCTGGTCCGGGCCTCCCGGACTCACATCTACTCGTTTACTTTGTGTTTACCTACGTATCGTGATTCGACCTTCGAGGGACCTGGGATTCCAACAAAGATGTCTACAAATAAATGCAGCACAATGAACGCGTCGACTCGAGATGCCTCGGGTTATCTCCCCATCGAGCACTACGGGATGATTGGTAATATGAGGACATGTGCACTAGTGAGCATAGATGGCAGTATAGGTAAGGCTACACATAGCCTTCTTTATTATTCCAGATAAACTAACTCGAGGTCTGATCACTCCAGATTTCATGTGTTGGTAGGTTAATAATCATTGGCCGCTCCCTTGCTGTCTCACACAACCACAACCTTAGATACGCTTCTTCAACTACCTGTCTACTGGCCGGCATGCCTTGCTTAGGCCAAGGGTTTGTAGTTGTCTTGGTGTAGAGCTTGTGGCCCCAGGGCTAGCTTTGCGATGTAGCTAATATTGGATATAGGCCTGATTTTGACTCCCCATCTTTATTCTGTCGCCTCTTGGACAAAGATAAAGGTGGTTACTTCAGCATTGCACCACCAGACCTTGCAGCTTGCACTGCCAAGCAGCAATACTTACCTTCTTCGGCTATCCTCCAGACGCGTTACATTAATGAAGATGGAGTTGTTAATCTCGTGGATTTTTTCCCACGCCCGAAGAATGCAAATATTCTTACCCCAAATAGTGCATTAACTTCATATCGAGAGACCCAGAGCGTTCCCGAGGAGCTCAAGAAATGGCTAGTTCGACGAGCCGAGTGCATTAGTGGGCAGTTCACGTTAGGTATGATATGTCCAATCAAGTAAGAATTCTGAGTTACTTACAATGACGAAGAGGTCGAGGTATTCCCAGCTTTCGATTACGCTAGAGAGCCCCATACAACCACGGTCTTGCAACATCCCAAGTGGGCAGACGATTGCCACAGCAAGACTGTTACATTCCACAGCAAGCATGAGAAACTTCAACTGGATGTCTGCATCGATCAAGGAGGAGATGACTCGACGACGGGTCCGAAGGTAGACTTTGAAAAAGTCCAACGTGACGGTATGCAGGGCGAGGGGTTGTAGCCAGAGTGACGCTACAGGAAGGCCAAAGTATCTCCTTCATCCTCCCGTCAAGATGTTCCGGACCACGTAACTCCTAACATCACCACGGCGGTCCTGGACTCGCAACAGCACGACACACAACTATTCTGGTATAATTGGCTATCTAGGTCCCGTTATAAGGGTGCCTGGCGAGAAGTCGTATTTAGGAGCCTGATGATATTGAAAATGCTCACATTTGAGCCCACAGGGGCGATTGTCGCCGCCCCGACTTTCTCCATTCCCGAAGCTATTGGCGGTGTTCGGTGAGTACTATGTCTTGATGCTATGCGGATGATGCTAATCAGCTATAGCAATTGGGACTATCGATTTTCGTAAGTATTTCTTTTATACCCTACCCGATAATTCTGTATCCCCGACTAGCCGGTATCGGATTCGATACACCGGAGCCCGTGTTTTCTTGCTCTCAAATGAAAAGACTGGAACACAACATATACTAACAATTTATAGTTGGGTTCGCGATTCAAGTTTTACAATATACATTTTTCTCCGCTGTAAATCTTACCTATGATCGTATGTACTTTCTATATACTTTCACGCGTACTAACACAAGTCGCTATAGTAGGATTTACGGACGAAGCAGATGCATATATGGGGTTCATCAGCGATCGATTTCAAAAGTCGCTCACTAAGGAGGGCGCCCTACCCATTATGTTCACTATAAGGGGAGAGACAGAAATACCCGAGCAAGAACTTGACCATCTAGATGGTTACAAGGGGAGCAAGCCGGTCCGAATCGGGAATGGGGCGGCTTTTCATCAGCAATTCGATATTTATGGCGAGTTGATGGATGCAATTTATCTATAGTACGTAACCCCCGAATCTTATATATGCTGTCTACTCCCGCATGCTCCAAAGTCTCTTTGAGCATAGGTCGTCTCCTACAAGTGGAGATTTCTGACCTTTGTGTCCTTACAGCAACAAGTATGGGAAGCCAGTCTCCTGGGATACCTGGGTATCTGTTAGGAAGATGCTCGGTAAGTCTTTGGGTTTTCATCAACATACGAGGAACGGTGACTAACGCGTTCAAGACTTCGTTTTGACTATAGTAGACCGTGAGTGACCCTAAGATCGATTATCCCATTAGGAGGAAGCTAAGTTGTTTCCATCTATACATAGAGCCAGACATGTCCATCTGGGAAGTGAGGAACAATAAACAGCACTTTGTGTATTCGAAGATTATGCTATGGGTAGCGTTCGACCGTGGACTTCGCCTCGCAGACAAGCGGTGCCTCCCATGCCCAAACCGTGCGAAATGGTTAGAGGCGCGGGATAACCTCTACGAAGAGGTCATGGAGAAAGGTAAAGAATACAATGTTGCTTCAAGATTCATGCTCAAACGATAGATCTCCTCATTTGACACAATGACAACAGGGTACAATGTCGAATTGAAAAGCTTCATTCAGAGCTACGAGAATCAAACGATGTTGGATTCATCCATCTTAATTGCACCACTTGTCTTCTTCATCACGCCTAACGACCCGAGATTCCTCAATACCGTAGAAAGGATTCTTCTCCCGCTCGAGAAAGGTGGCCTGACGGTTACCGGCCTCGTCCATCGTTACAATAGCGAGCTTTCTGACGATGGTTAGTCCCCCAGCCCAACTACAAACGATCAAGCTGACTTAATATGACAAAATCAGGCGTCGGTGGTCAGGAGGGTGCCTTCTCAATGTGCACATTCTGGCTGGTAGAAGCGCTTACACGCGCTGGTGCATATGATCGCAAATACCTCGTACGCGCGGTGAATCTATTTGAAAACATGCTAGCTTTCTCGAACCATCACTCGATGTTTAGCGAGGAGATCTCGCGACGGGGGGAGCAGCTCGGCAACACGCCCCAGGCCTTCAGTCATCTTGCGCTGATCTCGGCTGCGTTTAACCTGGATCGTGCGATGAATAACAAGCGCGAGGAGTCTTAGGGGCATCGAAGATCGCATAGACATCGCCGATCGCTAGATAGCATTGATGAATTAGACGGCAAATCTTGACAACTTGACCAACTTCCATACCATATTACAAGATGCCCTAGGAGGCTTAATAGACGATTTGATCAAGTTAGGCTATCGTCCTATGTCGGCGACGGAGTGGAGCGGAGGGCGGGCGCCGCGAGGCAAGGCGATGTCTTCCAGAAGCCCGCATTTCTGATAGGAACGTCGTACCGTTATCCCCTAAATCAGGAAGTGGGCGATCACAAAGAAGACACGCACTTCGGCACCGGGGATGGAGACTAGTTTTATTCAGGAGATTCTACCTACCTAACGTGTGCCAGCTCTGACTACGTGTCTATAGGCTATAGCCGTTGCGCCATCACTTCGTATAACGGGTCAATTATGTCAGGGATCATGATACGGTGCCTGTACCTTGTAAAAAAAAAAAAAGGCCTGATAGGAGAGACAGTTTGTTGTCCTGAACCCATTCCACCTTCTCCTCTGGTCGCGCTCGTAGGAGACTAGCAGAAACAAATTATGTTTACCTTGATGGATGGCCGGTATGCGCTTCTTGGAGCGATAATAAGATGCGTGAGCGCTGGCGCCAAGACCATTCGGGAACGGATAAGGGAGATAGATACCTGCTCTGCCGTGGTGCGCTTTTCGCATTCATCACAAAACTTCATAGCGCTCCCCGTTGTTCGTTGTTGATTAGCAGTGTTTTTGACACAAAACTCTGGGTCGTTTATGGATGCGCTTGAAGCTCGTGCTGTGGCTGCATATGTCCGGCTGGGCGCATATTTCCGACTGGGCGCATATTGACACATATAGTGGCACCTTGATCCGCCTTCTTTTGGTGCCTAGTGTAGGTTATTGTACTTATAGTAAGTCAAGTCATGAGTAGGTTGGCTAGTCCTGACATAATCACGGGCGCAAACGTTCACGCTGAACACGGCGCCTTTTCTTTTTCTTTAGCTAGGTACCTAGATTTATAGTTCGGAGGGACCGATGGTGGCTTTCCTCTAGTTTTGCATCTTCAACGACGTATGTCATTCCCGTTCATAAACAAACTACCCTACTTAGTAAAATCACGCGCTGCTTATCACAGAATCAAGTCAACCAGTCTTGCCTCCAGTTTCCTGCAGTTACTACATACCTCGGGCGTGTCAGTATGCAGTTCATCAAGTCGTGTAAGTTGATTGGGCAGAGAGAACCTGATTTAAGCTTAAATATCAGAACGTTGCATTTCAAGGCACGGCCATTTTGGATCTGTAGTAAGAGAAGAAGAAAGCCCCTTTCCGCCCAATGGTAGCCAGACCGAGGTTCCGGATCTGAGCTACTACACTAAGTAAGTAGATGGCACGATAACGAAGCACGACACGGCCAGGCCGCATCAATCCTCATTTCGCTGCCCTCCGCCCGCGCGTGTCCTGCCTAGCCCATACTAGTCCACCGTTTTTTCCTCATGCACGCGTTTTTGTGCTGGGGTCAGCTCGGGACAAACTGCTGATATGCATGCTGTAAATAGCACCCACAAGCGAAAAGACGACAATGCGGGAACCACGCACACCCTGGCACAACATAACCCATAACCACCTAGACTAGCCTCCCTAGGCACTTGTTCCCATCCCGGTAAGCAGAATCTAGGCGGGAGGCTAGGCTGAACGCTACTCGCCGATCTACCACATCAGTCCCGCTAGTTACTAAGTTAGTAATCTTGGCGGAGCTCGGTCGAACGACATAACATACGACTTATAGTAATACTACTAAAATCTTCATCTTTTCAACATATTCTGGTCTTCTACACACATTTCCCCAAGGCCCTTAATCTTATCCAATTCTGAGCAACAATACGATAATCCGTCCGTCGGTGGTGTGGCCTTCATCCTTCATGACAGTCCGAAAATAGACCACCACCGCCTTGGCGAACTGAATACCTACCCAACTGTATTCTCTCCGTACCAATCATACTCGGGCTGGGCATACATGAAGCAGAGCCAAGAAGGCCCAAGAGACGAAGCCAAGAAGTGAGAAGACGTTCCTACCGTGCCGATAAACATGACAAAATACTGTGAGTTCACTGTGAGTTCTCTGCTAACCAGCACCGCTCTGTCGATACCGGTAGATAGCTGCCTTAAACGGAACGATTGCTTGTTACACTGGCGCTATGATCTGGCATTCTCAATAAGGGGTCTGCTGTAGGCCTACACTACACTAGTCTATATTGATCTGCCGTAGCCTAGTCGTAGATGGACTAGCTAGGTGAGCATCACACGATTTCTCGATAGGTGGTATCCCGATTCGTCGTGTTTTCGAGCTGAGTTTATCCTAGACATTCACACGCAAGCTTCTAGCCTCTTGGCTAATGCTTCAAGCCAGGGACTGCAGGACCAAGCCTCTCCACGCTCCACATGTCCTACATATGTACACCGTGAGTTTCTGTGTAAGCTAGGATAGCCGTTTTGTTGGTCGATTCGGTACCTGACTGGGACATTCTGAGGAAGGCTGTGTGCTTTCTGTTCGGCATGCGTCCTCATTATTCGACCCTGGTCATATCACGTTTTGGACGATCCTCCTTCTAATGGGGCATTGACAAGCTTTTGCATACGATGACCCTAACCATTGCTCGAGATGAATCTCGAGGGTCAAGGATCCAACTTCGAGGCATCCGGGGCTGACTTTGGCCCGCTAGTCATCTCTCTTGCGATTCCAACCGTAAGCATCACATCATGAGGAGTGAGCTTCGAGTAATCATCCACAGTTGTGGCCCTGCGGATGCGTATTGCCGAACATGGGATCGAGAATAGTGTAGTTAGACTAGAATAGTTCTCACATTCGAGACACAACAAGCTGTGAAGCCTATTGATATTTAAGAATCCCTCAGCCGCTCTCTCTAAGATGGAATTTTAGCACACCAGCCCTCACGCTCTCTTCACCCTTCCCCTTTCCTCTATTCTCCGAACAATAGTGGCGTCGCCACGATTAGTTCAGGTCACTCTTTATCGAACACTAGACTTCATTCTTATAGACTTTTTATTTTTCTTCGTGCTTTATTACAATGAAGTCCTTCTCATATTTGGCGCTTCTTAGCGCCATCGCTCCCTTCACGGAAGCTGGGTATGTACTAGCCTCAAGAAAACAAACCCAGTCGCTAACCGTTTTCTCTCATAGAGTGGATCAAAATGGTATCGACGTGCTCATCGACAGAGTTCCAGTCCAGAACACCTTCCCCCAGACCGGTGCCACTCTCAAGGCTGAACGCCCCAAGCAGAAGTCGTATGAATACATCGTCGTCGGCTCCGGCCCCGGCGGTTCTCCTCTCGCCGTTAACCTAGCGAAGGCTGGACACAGCGTTCTGCTGGTTGATGCCGGTGGCGATTATGGCCACCTTCGAGAGGTTGAGTCTCCTGCTTTGGCCAACCCTGCATCCGAAAGGAATGAAGTCAGCTGGGGCTTCTTCACCCACCACTACTCGAACGAGACCATGGCCAAGAAGGACCGAAAGCTGTCCTACATGACGCCGTCCGGTCAATACTACAGTAAGTAGCAACCGCCATATGGCAATGTCGGCTCGCTCCAGTTACTGACTAAATGTCACAGGTGGTGTGAACCCTCCTGAGGGCTCTACCGTCCTCGGCAACTTCTACCCCCGTTACGGCGGTCTTGGTGGTTGCTCCGAGCACAACGCCCTCGTCAGCTTGCTCCCCAGCAGGAATGACTTCAACTACATTCGCGACCTGCTCAACGACGAGTCTTGGGACTACGATACCATGCGTCAATACTTCGAGAAGATTGAGCATCTTGAGTACAACGTTCCCAGCACGGAGGGCCACGGTACCGACGGCTATATCGACGTTACTGTCGACCCCATCGGTATCGCCGCCCAGGACATCAAGCTTACGGCTGCCCTTATGGGTGCTGCTAAGGCTTTCGGCGTCGACACCTCGGCTCTTTACGCTGCCGTCAACTCCACCATCGCGACTGCCAATGCCAGGGGTACCGTCGACCCCTTCTCAGAGCTGCTACCTCTAAATGTCTCTAAGCCCATTGCCGATGCCCTGAGTTCCCTGCTATTCCAGGATATCAACTTGGTTGACCCCGACCGTGACCACAAGAAGATCTTCGCTCAGCTGCCCATGCACATGGACAACCTGCACTACCGCCGTTCATCTCCCCGCGACTACGTCTACGACACCGTTAATGCGAAGAACGCGGACGGCTCCAAGAAGTACAAGCTCGATGTTGCCCTCAACACCCTGGTCACTCGGGTCACCTTCGAGAAGACCAAGAGCAGCTGTGGCAAGCCCAAGGCCAATGGTATCGAATATCTCTACGGTCAATCCCTATACCGCGCCGACCCCCGCTCCAGCTTAACAGAGAACACTGGCGAACCCGGCTCCGTCAAGGCGACCAAGGAAGTCATCGTGGCCGGCGGTGCCTTCAACTCTCCCCAGATCCTCAAGCTGTCCGGTGTTGGTCCCAAGGAAGAGTAAGTTACCCCTTTCCCCCGACCCACTCGCCCACTAACACTGTATTTCCCACAGACTTCAAAAGTTTAACATCTCCGTCGTTGTCGACCTCCCCGGTGTTGGCAAGAACCTCCAGGACCGTCTCGAAGTCTCCGTGAACGGCAACTATCCCACCAACTTCACCCGTATTCTCGACTGCACCTACCTCGGAACCGAGGACGACCCGTGCTGGGCCCAGTACGTCGACCCCAACAACAAGGGCGCCGCCAAGGGTACCTACGCCTCGAACCAGGTCTTCAGCGGTGCTTTCTGGACCTCCCAGAACTCCGACGACGGTGAGCAGGATCTGTGGATCGGCGGCTTCCCCGCCCTGTTCACCGGTTTCTACCCTGGCTACTCCGCGAACGCCGCCACCGCCGACAACAAGACGTGGTGGTCGTGGCTCGTGCTGAAGGCCCACACCCGCAACAGGGGCGGCACCGTCGAGCTCGCCAGCGCCAACCCCGCGACACCCCCATCATCACCTTCCACAACTTGTATGAGGGCCAGACCCAGGAAGACGCCGACAAGGACGGCATGTCCCTGGTCGAGGGCATGAAGATGGCCATGAAGTTCTTCGAGGAGGTCCCCGACATCGACGGACAGCCGACCGTCTTCTGGCCTCCCCCGGAGTACGACACGGACGAGAAGCTGCTCGAGTGGGTCAAGGAGGAGGCCTGGGGACATCACGCCTCGTGCTCCAACAAGATCGGCACCGACGACGACCCGCTCGCCGTGCTCGACGGCAACTTCAAGGTCCGCGGCACCCGCGGCCTCCGTGTCGTCGACGCCTCCGTCTTCCCCAAGATCCCCGGTACCTTCGTCGTCGTGCCCATCATGATGATCTCCGAGAAGGCTTCCGCCGCCATCCTGAGCGGAAAATAGATTTAGGGAACCTACCTACGTTGTTGAAAGGTTGTTGGGGGATAAGACTCTTGTCACTTCTATTGTACATAAATTTAAGCATCACATTGTATTAAAACATTTATATAAAGTTAACATATTTCCGGGCTGGTAACAAGCGTGCGACCCCTGTGATCAAATGCATTATTCTATTGCGATGGGACTCTACTGAGGAGTTCTTTTCACCCAGGTTGTACGTGTTAACTTTCGGATTAGCCCCATGGTTGCGGGCTCTGCTCACATATTTTATGCTGGCTTGAGCCCTCAGGAAAGCTTGATTAGATATTAATTGTATCAAGGCACTCGCTGATACTTTAGCTTTTAGAAATTGTCACTGGTGGTGCGTTGCTGGGCAGTTGAACGAACCGATGAATCCGGCCCTGTGCTTGCGTATTTTAGCCTGTGCTATATCTCAATGCATACTTTGAAGCACCACATCTACATTGATCATCAAAAATAGGCCTTGTTGGTAGAGATAGCTGATGAGCTAAGCCCTTTGTGCCAGCTTCTTGGAGATTTCAAACCACTAACTCCTCATTCGCCCTCCTAACTACTAAACAAAAGATGTTTTCAATGACAAAATAGCACCTTTTCCTGGACTGTCCTCGGAGAGCTTCACCACATTGACTATTGTAATACCTCAATTCATCAGTGATATATCTAATTAAATACTCGGTACCTGATGGTGGTTTAGGGCTGTTAGAGCATTGACGCGTCCCCTGACAGCCTTGCAAACCTAAGGGCGTCATGGATGCCACGCCTCGCAAGTCACGCGCCTTTTCCGCCTTTGGCTGCAAGTTTTTTTAACACTCAAGTCGAGTGGATCCTCGCGCGGGAGACCTTACTTAATCTCTTTCCATTCTTTCCACGGCCTGATTTAAGGAATCCGCTGCTGGGCTCAAAAGCTCGTTTCGTAATTCATTGCTTCGTGTCGACCAAACCATGGGTACGTGGGGTTCATGTGCATCCCACTACTATTTCTGCTAACCTTCGAATGCCTCCAAGTGACCACGCGATAGTCTCTCTGTAGAAACATGATCAAGCATTATTTCCTTCTTTACGCCGTATTAAAACCTCTCCTTCATACGGGCTGATACAGCCCGCAGATTGTTGTACACTTTGCCAGGTGGTTTCCCTAGAATCAAATTCACAATGCTTCTGCGTGCAATTGCGATATTTTTAAATCTGAGGCGCTTCAGGTTAGTCAAGAGGTCTACATGATGGGTATTTTCATACTCACGCCCCCTGTTTATACGCTAGGTTAGCAATCACCGTAAAGAGTAAAGAATTTAGGCAAGGGCTCAGGGGCGTGCGGGACCGATGAGGCCCGAAACCAGACAAAAGGAGAGATAGGTGATACTAGGGGACTAACCATTATATGCACTTTCTGATCTGCGAGAACGATTCTAGTCCTTGATGCTGGGTAGGTTTAGTCAGCTGTTTATTATCGAGGTTCTCTGATCGTACCGTTTTCTATCGCGAATTTTGTCTTTCCTTGGTTGCCCTTGATTTCGAGTCAGCCATGTTCTTTTAGTACTGTGTTCTAGGAAGTCTAACAGCTATGCGCCCGATCGCTCTCGATAATGAGTCGCCGGAGAGCGTTTTTACATCCTTGATCTCAAAAGTTTCAAGGTACTGTAATAGGGTTAGCTTCGGTTCTGTAAGGAATAAAATGACGTGAAACATACCAAATCGTCAAGGCGGAGCAGTCCCACCGCATCCTGCACATGAAACCCCAAACAGAAAGCCTACATCATAGTAGTTAGCGACTACCAGTCTGTATCATGTATTCACCTACCCTCACGAAATCTTCTCCTTTCTGTAAAGCGCCTGGCGCTGATGTCTTTGAGTTCCTCAGCTCGACCCTTGAAGCGCCCTGAGTCAGCGAACGGCGTATTAAAGTATGTGTTGTCGTTTTGCCCATATGCAAATAGACATGAGCCTAAACCACTATGGGCTTTTCCTTCAAAGACAGGCGAATGAACAATCTGAACCTACGCTTTACTTTTCACATTCATTCTGACTGCAAGCTTCAAATGTTCAACGAGCGGAGCTATGAGCGACTGTGAGTCAGCATCTCGCTCACACACTATAGTACGGCCACGTAAAGGATAAGCAGGCGCACGTACGGTATATCTGAGCCCAGTTCGCTTTCAGAGGGCGAATCTATGAGGCGGTACTGGCACTTTGCGCGACTGAATGCGGAAGGAACCGTCATCGTTCTGAACTTGAGGAAAATGCGGCCGGTCCTCCTCGTCGACGATGTCCATGTCCTCTACCTCTCCTACTGCTTGTATGACGCTAGATTCTGGCAGATCATTCATACCCTCGAGGGCAAACTCTTCGTCGTTGTCGAGGCCTGGTAAGACGGCGTCGGTCGGAGGGGCATTTTCGACCGCGGGCTTGAGTGGAGCGGTTGGGGCGGGCATGGCGTACTATCTATTTACTCCGATGCCGGATCGATCAATATTGTGCGTAATGTGTATTGGAAGGTGCTCGTATCCAGGGGGAATAGAAAGATTGTCTTGTTAGTTCGTAGGATAGCAACGAAAATCGATAAGGTGTGGGACTTGGTGGTGGGATGTTTTAACTGAACAAGACAAAAATCCCTTATCGATAAACATAAATAGGTATTCCCTACCAACGGTACCTAGGTACCTCTGTGATTATTACCTGGCATAGAGCACAGTGGGGTATGGCGTACATGAGCTAGACAGGCTAGACCAGCTAGACCAGCTAGACCTCCCAAGATTTTAGCCCCGTCACTCGCCGTTGATGATGAATGGTTTCTACCTACCAATGACGGATTTTGCCCTGGCAGAGCTCCAAAGTCCACCTCAATCCGCACGTCAGTGAATGATTCATGCCTTGTGGACTGAACGGGACCCTCAACATTAACCCTTGCCATACACCATACACGCCCTCCAACCCACTAATCCACCCGCCCCTCACCTACTAATTTCTTTGTGTCCCATTGCGTTCGCCGATAGACATAGTCTACCGATTCATCTTCTTGTGCTGCTATAGTCTAGATAGATCGTACTTGTTCAGTTTACAGCAACATGGTGCTATGATGTGGATCAAGAGTCATCATGAACTGTTCTTGTAATGTCTTCGGCTAGATCGACCACCCCGTGGTTGGGGCGCCATGTCTTACGAACCCTTTACGAGTCACTCGATTTCTCTTCACGACTGTCGCCAAAACGATACCCTCCAGCCCCCTCCCTTTGAGCCAGTCTACTTCTTTCTCATCCTTGTCTGGTTTGCGTTTCTCCAGCACCCCCTGGTGCTTGTTTCCCCGGGCACCAAGGCCGAATTTCAACAATGCTCGGCGTAGCTGTACGTCGGGCGGGCTGTTGCTCGTCACATTCACTCCCAGTTCCTCAGCAGCCAGTACCGTTGCTGCAACATGCTCGGCAGCCACCGATTCTGCCATGTCTGGAAATACTACCTCCATCCTGACTGTTGCCAAACTGTCGAGACAAGCGTGGACGCGGACCATACACACCAGCCGCGGCCGGACGACAAGGGTTCATCGCAGAGCTAAGTCTTCTAAGTCGCCTGGCGAAAAGGTTGAAGCAACAGAAACCCATCGGAAAAAGCGCTCTTCAAATGTTTCCGAGCCCCGGCCAGAACCGAAACTACCCGATGTAGAATCCCCCCATGTGTCGAAGTACTTTCATTTGCCAGCAATGCCACACTTACCTCATCGCCCGACGAAAGAAGAGTTCCTCGCCGCGGCCAATGGTTTTTGGGAACGTCTCAAAGTGCGATTCAAGTGGATTTCCATAAGAAGCATGAGGCCTTGGAATATCGACGAATGGGGCGCTTTCGTTTCATGGTTTCTTTTCGGCCATCTGGTCTGGATCTTGGTTGGGACGACAACCTTCTTCTCGCTTATCATTCTCTCAATTAATACGGTGATGGCTCAAGGTCAGCATGATATAAATTTTGTTGAATTTCCCGATACTAACCTTGTCCAGAAACACTCGCTAAATGGGTAGGCGATTACTTGACGGAATCCGCAGGGCTGACCGTCATTTTCGAATCGGCGATTGTCCCACGATGGAAAGATGGCGTTATTAGTTTTCGTAATGTCTTCGTTTCTAGAAGACCTGGACAAGTCAAATCGTCTGTGAGCAAAGGTTCATCTTCGAATGCTGCTGCAGTTGCGGCCGCAGAGAGGGGGTCTGATAAAGAACCGCCAATTGTTGAAGTGGACGACGGGAACTACACGCAGTTTGATGTGACGCTCAATACTGTTAATGTGACGCTATCATTCGTGAAGTGGTGGAACGGTAAGGGGCTACTCGAAGACGTTGAAATCAAAGGCGTCCGTGGTGTCGTGGACAGAACATCGCTTCAGTGGTCAGACGGACATACCGATCCTTTATCTTACCGGCATGAGCATCAGCCCGGAGATTTCGAGATTGATTCTTTCAAAATGGAAGATCTGCTTGTGACTATTCACCAGCCAGGTGGCTTCAGGCCGTTCTCGGTTAGCATATACTCTTGCGAGCTACCCCAGCTTCGTAAGCAGTACTTATTCTATGATTTCCTATCTGCCAATCACATGTCAGGCTCCTACGACGGCTCTCTCTTTACCATACACCCTCGGCAAATTCACGGGCTTCCGGCTGGACAAGTCCGCGCCGTCGACCCTCTAGGCGAGCCTGATGCATGGAAGAAACATAGCCGATTGCGGATAGATGGTCTGAAGATCGACCATCTCAATCGTGGGGTTGAAGGGCCCTTTGGTTGGATATACGAGGGAAACGTTGACATTGTGGCTGACATCCGGTTCCCATACGATGATGATGACAGTATCACGAAGGTGATGTCTGACTTCTACGACCGCCTCGAGGAAGCCGTTACGTCAAATAGGTATCTACATATTCTTGACAGGCCGACCCGCCAGCAGGAGGAGACTATTGTCAACCGACCAAGTTCTATTCGGGATTCTGATGCGACGAACATGGTAGATCCGTCTAATGATCATCTCCCCGTTTTCCAGACCGACAGTACATCAGCTTCAAGTCCGTCATCATCCAACGAGGAGCCGCCACGCTACCTCGTGATGGACCTGCGGATCCATCTTAATGACGTGAAGGCGACAGTGCCTGTATTTACATCAAACTTATCCTACGTCAACCAGGCACTTGTTCGACCCATTGTGGCCTATATCAACGCAAAGCGCACTTACATTCCAATTGGATGTCGCATCGTTAAGCGGGCATCAGATTTCGACGGGTCTTGGACTATTCACGACTGCGGTTTGATGGACGATACCTCAGCCGAGGTCTACGCCGCCTTCGCGAGCGGCGTCGAGGATCAGCAGAGCCGTGTCCGCCGCCTCAAAAAGGTTGGTTTCTGGACGCTGAGTCTCGCCATACACGCCCTCTTTATGGGCATGGCTGGTAACGTCATTTAAGCTTACACACCGGCTTGAAGGTCTTACGACGTATCCTGCCTCGTTCCCACACGTTACATTATGGATGATGATTTTACTGATACCCTCCCCTCCCCTCCCTCCTCTCTCTGTAAATAACCACGTCTATCCTACCTTTGCTCAAACACCGCATGTATAAACACCAAAACATGGAGAGGAGTTGGAGTGTCGAATTTGTTTTTCCCCATCGGAGTTAGGCTGTTCTGTGTTCCTTGGCGTATGGGTATTTATTGATGAACGAAAAACGCAATGTTACCATAGACGCAAACACGGTGGCGAAAGTGGATAGGCGTTTATGGCGTATCTATATAAAACGAAGGAAGACAGGAAGAAGCAAGAGCGAATAGGGCTAGAAACGCATACCGCATTTAAGCCATGTGTCCTATCTTCATATTGCAGTACAAGTCAAGTAGGCATATGCTCTGAGTATCAATAGAACACAACTCACGACGATGGTTGCCTTATTCAATACGCCGCTCAACCTAGGTTTTGACGATGCTTGGGGCGTTTAGGGGTCGTTCACAACACACTGGTGAGCCAGTTAGCATGGTGCCAAATTTGTAGTAACATTTCCAAGAACAGTTGCTCTAAGCTTCGCCAAATGAATTAGAAAGATAACGAAAAAGGCTGGCTAAAGCACTGCAGGTTAGGAAACCGATCTCTAAACCCTTAATAATTAGTGGTGTGAGCGGGTTGTGATAATCGCAGAGCGGGGTGTAGGGGGTTTTAGCGTTCCTGGGCTCGGATGTGTATCCGCCCCGTCCGCTAGAACGGCAAGTGGGGCCCGGCGGATAATAGCGGGGTGTTTCACTATCACATGCATTTACTTGGCCTAAGTAAAATTTAATGTAGTACCTAGTAGTACCTACGGTTAGTAGGTAGCAGATTATAATAAAGGGAGGCCGCAAATACGAAAGAAAAGCACGTAAATAGCCCCTCGCAAGGCAGAGAATCCCAGGTCTTCAGGCATCATTATTCTTGGAATGGTTGTAAAAAAATCTTGACTCGTTGAGTTGGGCGCGTTTTGAAAAGTCAGAGCAAGCTGCTAAGTCTGTACTATCATTGAGAGGACGAAGGGTTGGATAGACGCGCTGCTTTGTTTGGGTACTTGTAATCGGCTAGCTTCTCTACATGTATCTCTCTAGTACCTCGGGCGGATTTACAACACGATATAGTAACTTCTGGTTACTTACTTGTGTCCTCCAAACTTTCTGGCTGCAGATCTAGCAGAAATATCTGCTTAGAACAGCGTTCTAACGACGGTAGCATTCATATAGAAAGTTATGATAACGTGACCTGTTGTGAAAGCATTAAGACTAGTCGTTCTGATTCGTTGGGGGGCTGAGAGTTTTCGGAGCTATTGGTACTAATGTTACACACTTCTAAAAGGGGATATTTTGAGTTTCCAGGAAAGGTTTGGCCATTGCTAAAAGTAAAAAATGCTGACTTCTATATCCGTGAAGTCAGTTTCTCAACAGCTTTTAAGGTACGCCGACAAACGAGGCTGAAGCGAGAGAGGAGTGACAGCGCAAGTATGCCTGTTGAAAAGATTCCAAGGTTACAACTGTCTTATGGCCAGTCAATATAAGAATACATGGTAGTTTGCAGTTAACTTGCTTGGTTTTCTTACGCTGTGGCGAACTTGAGATCGAGGGCTTGAGGGGAAAGATGTCTATGCAAAGGTCAGAATAGAAGAACATACCCCAAGCCCCGACGCCTGCGTATTAGTGGTATTTCGGAATCTCTCATCATCAGTTCAACTATATCACATGAAGCGCTAAATCAAATGAGAGAAATTATACAGGTATCACCTAAAAACCCTGACGGGCCACCACAGTCGCGCATGACGGCTCATTAAGCCATGATTCCGCGATGTTATGAAGGCTGGTTCTACTTGCACCAGAACAAAAGCGACAGCGTTACAACATCTGTAATACATAGCGATTGCAACATAATAGGTATTTGGACATTTAGGAAATGTTGAGGGTTAATCTTATTCTAGATAATCGACCCTCGTTGGCAAGATATGTATGTTTGAAGCTATGCGCCTCTTAATACAATCCCAAGGAGTTTGAGGTTAGTAGCACATGACAGCAGGACGCGCGACGACCAAATTGCATTTGTAACCTACACACATCTACATTTCGATAGTTATCCTGCTACCAGCTCCTAATTAATCTTCAGGGTGGGAGGCAGTAGAAAAAATGAACACGACTTGAACGAAATAAATATCTGTATGCGTGACGGCCCCTCCCATGGTAAATTGATAATTGATACAACTATCAATTTTAGGTAAGGGGCTTCCAGTTACAGATTCTTGTTCGCTTGTCGCAACTGTCCTATACATAGCTATACAGTAGAGAAATAGTAAGGGGTATGAGGTATTTTATTAAAGGGGCTGTGCATGCAATCTATCCATGGTCCAAATCCAGAGTTTTCTCTACCGACTTATTCCTTCTGCTTCCTTCCCTCCCATAATCCCATAATCCGAATGCCGCACTGAAGTTAGGCGCCCAACCAATTACAATGCTAGTAGCTATGCTATTAAACTCTGTAGGCCTGGTGAAAAGCTCGATCTCGCTGGGTCATAGATAATGTCCATGTTAACACGGCACTCCTGGCGCCAACAGTATTCCTCGCTCATGCAGTGACCAAGAAGCGCCAGGTTGGAATAGTATGGCTATTTCCATCCATCACCAAATCCCCCACACGGCCTTCTAGCCCTCGATACAGGGCAGAACAGAGCAGCCAGCACTATGACAATATAGGATATTGGCGTGCAAGCGCATTCAAAGGGGTTTGAAGACCCATAAGGGTAGTTCCTCGAAAGCTGGCGCGGCTTGTGAAGAAAAGCGCCACAAACGAAGCTGCGCGAGTGTATAGTTTACTGAGCCGCTTCACATAAAGTCATCCCTACAATTGTAAGCCAATAGAACCGATACGGGTTGTTGGGTTGTTCAAAGACTTATCTCCAAATCCTTCCTCATCATAAGCAGCTACGTCGGTTGTGTTAGGACGGCTCGCGACTAGCTGTGTCTTTGTCTTTTGAGCTTTCGTCTTCTTGCCACCCTTCTCAGCCGCCTTCTCCTCTTTCATCTTCTCATTACCAAGAGCAGTCAAACTGCTGCTGATCTTCTTGATTTGATCGCTCGGCAGATTCTTAGCTAGCTGCTTAGTGAGCTCTTGTAGAAATAGTGTGTAATGGGCTTTTTTGAAGTTGTTGCCAAGGAGGGGGATCAAAGTGTTGCTGAGTGTCTCAAATTGCCCCTTTGTTGCAGGGTTAAAAAGGGATAGAGTGGCCAGGTCGACCGTCTTATTCGGATCGTCGTCGAGCTGAATGGTTGTGCCGGCAGTGGTGGCCTTGCGACCGTTTCTAAGGCTTAGTCCAGCGCCCCGAAAAGGTCCTCAGCATGTTTGAGATCAGAATCCTTTTCAGTACGTCTCAATCTCTGAATACGCTCAGCGGCCGTTTCCTCGTCCTCACTAGACTCATCTTCCTCGGCTAGACGGCGAGCATTTTCGGCTTGACGTTCGGCGATGCGTTGGGCCCGAGATTTCTTATTAGCGGCGGCTTCCGCTTCGGCCTTTGCCTTGGCTTCAGCGGCCTTCTTGGCCTTTTCACGCTCGACCTCTGAGTCTTCGGCCGCGTCCCATGATTCTAGGACCTGAGATAGATGGCATGAGCAAATGAAGAGGTTGGGGGGGCAGTGAAGGCTAGGAGGGGAGGGCACTTACATCGCTATCGTCATCTTCGTCAGCGAACTTGTTGCGGCGAATGGCGCCGATGGCTGGGGAGGCGGGAGCCGAGCTAGAATCGCTTTCCTCCTCGTCTATGTAAGCGAAGAGCGGTCAGTGGAATGTGTGCAAAGCGGTAACAGATGCATGTCCAAGGGGCCACATAGGCCGGTCGCATCACTTGGAAACCCAATAGACGGGTATCAACAGGCCGATCAGACCCACTGGGACTTGTCAGGGCCTATCCGGTTGTTCGGAACGGCGTTGAATACCTCAACTGGTGAATCTTGAGCGATGACGGGATTGTTGATGTGGCCATTTAGAGTAGCGCGTATTTCTCCCGCGGAGGGTAAATATGAGAAACTTACCCCACTTTTTTCCGGCAGGCATATTGAATATGCGATATGTGATTATGGGATGGATGCGGTTGGTTGAATAGAGTCGTGTTTAATATCGTCGTTTGCGAAGGGATGGATGAAGAGATGGATGTTTGCGATGGGGTTGTGGTTGAGAGTACCTAACTTATAGGGAGAAAGGTGGGATGGTGGGATGGCAGGCGGAGGGGTAGAGGCAGGAGGGGCAGGAAGGAGTGGCGCGGTGAAATACCTAAATAAGAATGAAATTAGAGGCAGAGTTGGGCACAAAGTTTCCACCTCCACCATAAACCTATTAAAATTTTTGTGGGTGTGTGGATTTGTTCCCTACCTACTTACCTATCTACTACTGTACAAATAGTGCCTCAGGTGCGACCAGCGCAATGTCAATTACCTACCTACTAAGTACTTAAGAGGAGGCAGTTAGTTTTCGGCATAGTGTTAAAGAGTAAACGCGGGGCAATCCGTCAGGTTCAGGTTTCATTCCATCTCTTTGCCCGCTATGCGCCTTGAAAGTTTCCTTCACTTTACCTAATGACGTAGGCTGGTCGCATATGGCAAAAACTTAACATAAAAGATAGTATTACTTTTGCCTCTTTGAAACACCCTACCAGCTTATTCCGAATGCCTGATGCTCTCAACCTTACGCTAAAAAGCACAAACACTACCTCACTAGGTGCAGCACGGCGTGTCTGATCCACTTACAACCATGAATGACAATAACTTATGGGCGTATATTCCCGTTTACGAACTATTTTAGGATGATTGTTTTCCTTGAGAACACACACGAGCGCGTTAGGTATCATGAGTTACCTACTCTGCAACTATCCTAAATTTCTCAAGGTAGCCGCACACCTGTATTGCTAAGGGTCACTATAAGCCACACCTGTGTATACCTAATATGCCGCTCCGTAATATAGTTGTCAGTTGCCTTTTCAAGAGGAGAATGTATATAAATCAGCCAACTTCTTACAAGCTGTAATCAACACATTAGTAGAATGCCCGAACCCCACAGGTGAGGTATTCGAAGGCGACTGGGTTGTCGCTGTAGACAGCATCCTTACCTCAGCTGGTGTTTCTTGTAGCGAGATTGAAATAGGAGGGAGATCGGAAAGGCAAGACAACCCTTCAAGGCCATCCGATGTCTCAGGGACGAGGGCTGAAGTAGATGGAAGAAAGCACAGACCATATATATATCAAGACTTCGTGTTCAAAAAAGAAAGAAAAAAGATTGTATTTCACTTCGAGAAGATGAACCAACGGCCATGGTGCACCAGATCGAACTTGAGCTCACGGTCGTGGTCGCGGTCAAGGCTCCACCTGCCGACCCAAGGCTATCTCTATAAATTCAAGCCGTGGAATCGGTGATGGGAGGACAAATCAGGCGAGATATTCTTGGGTCTCTTTAGGCCTGCCAATTTAGCATGTTTTCCTGACATGCTAGTGAGGCGGATTCATTTAATCCCTTTGTCCCAATATAATTTTCTACGTTGTCATGAAGTCGCAATGCGGTCATGCGGCGACGACGTAATATTCTCCTCGTAATAGCATTGCGTTTGCCGTCAGATGGACCCAACACAAGGACTCCTCGGCATAACCGCTGAGCTACTGAGCTCATTTTCTCTCGGAGAAATACAAACGGGCGCGCGTTGCAAATGTGTTTCACTATTAGTGCTTATAACAGACAACAGGGCCTCTATTGCCGAACTTCTACCGGACTTGGTGACTGGCCAGCTGCGTTCAACATAATTGCTGTTGCTTAAGTTTTGCTGTATACATTAAGTAGGGATCGCAAAAACGTGCAAAGTAAGAAAGTAAAAATCAATCGCCACGTGTTGTTAATATGTGAAATCCATACAAGAACTCGGCGAGTAAACACCCCTTTTCCCAGATTAGCTAATAACTTGCTAATCATTAAACAAAACAATTAAAAGGCTAAGTCTTAGCTAGAAGGTCCGGTTCCTTATCGTCTGTACCCCTCCATTCCCGACGCGGCATCCTTAGCAACGTCGGCTGATGCATGATTAGGAGAGTCGATGCTAGTGCCCGGCTGAGTACTCTCTGAGGGGACATCGGGATTTCCAGGAGAGCCTGGACCGACTTCCTCATCCCCAGGTTCATCCCAGAAAGGACATTAAAAGGTTCACCATCTGCCAAGCTTCCGTCCGGGTGAGTACTCTCTAAGGACATATGCGTCTTCTGGCTAGCATCAGTATCATTGCCGCTGTTATCATCAGTGATAGTGACAGTTTCTTTGGACTTCGGAGCTTTGGAAGTTTGTCCTTTGGGTTTACCGGCCTGAGTACTCGATGAGGACACACCCTTTCCCCCTGCTTGCTTCTTATCGGCCGGCGGGTTTTTCTTTCGGCGTTTTGGGGCACTGCTAGTAACCTCCAAGTTTGCCCAAGCCTCAGAGTCGGCCTAATATTTTCGCCCCATTGTCCACGAACACTCAGTTTGAACTTCACCCACATCAGGCATTCCTCATTTCGAGTTCGAGTACAGACTAATACAATAGTTAGCAAGTACTCTGCCAGGAACAGGGATCTGGGATGATGATCAGACCAGACAAAGAGACTCTCTGTATATAGTCATGTAGTCACATAGAGCCCACTGAGATGGCTTGACTGGTTCTCCGTGCAACAACAGATGTCTACACCCTACCCCTGCGAGGTCCCTGACATACTCAGAGAATAAATAACAGGTTTCTTGCAGTCTAAGCTATGACGTTTGCAGTGCTTGCAAATTTCGGGTGTCTTCACGATTGTACGCATCTTAGCAAGGTTTGGCTAAAGGTGTTAGTAAGTACTCGGCAAGTAAACATCGTAAATCATACAATTTTCTTGTCTCCTTTATATCCAGGGGGATAACCCCAAGGCAGTTCTAGCAAGTCAGACTTAGCAGTCTTTACCGTGCGATGAGGGATCTTTGCTGGTATGCTTGCCATAAAATATCAGATATAAACATCAGTCGGTCGGCAGGTGTCCAGTCGTCTTCGCGCCTTAGCTCTTCTATTATGGGGTCCTTCATATAAACGTCAAGCGCACGCCAATATTCTAAAACGTAGTAAGTACTCATAGACTATACAGCGCGTACACCACCTGGATTACTACTTACTGCATGCGCCAAGCCGGGCTGTCCCATCGGGGCCTCCCATAACCCTAGGCACTATGAGATGGTTACCTTCAGCAGTCTTGTGACTTTCGACATGGCGAATAAAGTTGTTCCCTCCTACGGCTCTAAGGTTTATCTTTTAAACTGTTAGTGAGTATTCATATAGTATACAGTGAGTAGTGTCACACGGACCAGCAACGGGGCTTAGCCATAGGAGCCACAATGCCTCGTGGAGACTCCTGGAAAGTCCTGGAAGGCCGATATCACTCCCATCATTTTCGTGGGCTGAGACATACGTATATTGGCTCAATAAAATTGGTTAGAATAGCCTCAACCCCTCTCGAGAAGCCCTACTCTCGGAGGCCTGCGAGGAAGTAAAGGTCCTAGAATTCGTCTATAAATTGAAGTTGGAATTAGCACACCAGAGCCCCTAGAGACCCCAAAGATATTATTAGCTGAATTGAACCCCAAATTCCAAGCGCTTGAGCACAAGCCCTTGTCACAGGTAGAGATTGCATAACATACCGTAGTGCCACATAGAATATCTTCGCCAGTGTCTTCATCTTCATCGAGCTTCAAGTGGTAAAAACATTCGCCAACCGGAATGTATACGATACTATCCTATAAATAGTTAGCGAGTACTTACCGAATACACACCCATATTTACCTTGCCTCCACAGCGAACGGCGGCAATCCTCTTGGGCGTTTGCTGGGCCCTGCATATGCTTTCTACTCAGGCTATACTAAGTTAGTATTTAACTCAGACCGACTACCCATAGCGTAGACCCTGCGATTATACTTGCTATTTTTGCATAGTTGAAGGCGGCCTCTGGGAAATCCCGGCCTTTGGCCTTTGCCGATTTTGCCATGATGGCAAAGGACTGCTCAGGGAGTATGGCGCTATTGTATAGGGGTAGTAATAGAGTAAACGTATAGAATATAAATAGATAGAATAATGACCGAGCAGAAGTGGCTATATAGGTGGGCGGGCCAACCTACATGAAACGGAGGGTGTAGTAGATGGGTTAGTGAAGGGCGAGGTTTAGAGGGCATGTAGAATTCAATGACCTTGATATTTTTTTAGGTTTCCAAAATAGATCACCTACACTTGTTATATACGATGTGCTTTCGCTATTGCTAGGTATATATATTATGCTTTCCTTGAATGTTTTACCCTGCTTCCAAGTTGCTAAATTAACTATGAAACGGTCCTGTGGGGTAGTGGTCAAGCCTAGCGTTTGATATCGTCTATAATCCGCGACGCTGGTTCGAATCCAGCTGGGACCAAATTTTTACCACACTAGGCAAGTGGTTAAACTGCCTCCCGATATCTAAGCCTATACCACGAATCGGTTATTCTGGTGGGCGACGACCCGAACCCGCACTAAGTGCTCGACCCCTGCGTACAAACCATTACGCACACCCGCGGCAATCTGGGCCCCCCCCCTGGGCCCCCCGAAATGCATACGACCCCTTAACCCAGCCCTAGCCCTGTAAGGGGATCGTATGCCCGAAAGACAAACTGCGCGCCTTGCCCCCCGCGGCGCCCCTGAGAAATCCCTTACGCTCCCTAGCGCCCCAAAGAACGCACAAAGCACGGTAGTCCTAAAAGGAGTGGACACGGAGTTATAACATTACACGCCCGGATTGAGGCTAGAATTTGGCTTCTGCAGCCGTTATACTAATGTATAATAGAACAGCTCGCCACGTCTGATGCCCTTACGGAGGCTTAGATATTAAGTAGCTTAGCATACTTAGTACCCCATGACGTTAAACACTATTAATCAATCAATCAACCAACCAATTAATTAACTATGATACATTCTTTCCTAAAAAACAAGCTTTATAGATATGGTTAGATGAACTAAGTAGGTGCCCTGTTTTGGTTTAACTGGGCTAGCTTTGCTGCAGGTATGGTCAGTTGATCTAATACCACGTCAGGAATGAGCTATGATAAAGTTGAACACATACTGTAAATAGGTACTTAAGTAGTAGTGCTGTCATAATACTCGATCCGAATCGAAAAGTCGCGCCCCACTGTCAATTCCGAAACGAAGTGTCGCCGACATTTCATTCCGGAATTCATTAAACTCCCATGGAAAATATAGCTACTAGTGTAAATAGATTTAGTTAATGTAAGGTGACATATCGTTCGAGTGTACCAGGGCTAAATGTGTGCATTAGTCTACCTCTTTTCGGACAGGCTATGCTGCCATTGGGGAACAAACAACCAAGAAACCTCAAACGCCATGTTTGCCTGGAATAAAAGAGTAAGAAAGCACAATTAACGCCTATAGAGAATTCCAAGTTCTTCCTCGCATGGCGCGCTATCATTGCTCTCTGTATTATACTAACTAGGAATGGGATAATCCTTCGTATTCTTATAGCTCAGGACAGGTTATTCATTGAGTACCTCGTACACCTGGTACCTGACATGTGTCATGTGTGTAAGCTAGGAATAAATTCTGTATATGGCCCTCCAGAAACTCGCCAACAACCTCAATTATTTATAGTACTGTACCATTAGCATTGCAGTAGCCTTGCGGCTCATTGTGGAGAAACATGACGAACGAGTGCATGAAGATATTACAGAGTCTTGCGGCAATCATAGGTATTCACTCGCCGTTCTTGTACCTGGGCGGATAGCGGCCGGATTCCTCCGACCAGGCGATACAAATGGACGAAAATGCGACGGAACGGTTATTCGCGTGGTGAAACGAACTCCTGCAGTTCCCGACACTCTAAGCAATGTCAGCAATTTTCACCAGCAGCTGACCAGCTCTGGGCTGCGACAAACATCAAATCCCGTAACTCTCATTTGCCAAGTTTACCCACTTCTAGCTCTTCTAGCTTTGACTCGGTGACTCAACCAGATCTGCGGGTCTAAGACAAGGCTGATTATGCGGTAAGATCCCGCACCAAAGGCCTAATCATACTTTGCTTGTGACGTCCGATTTGTGAGAAAAAAAAAGGTCTACGGGCCTGGGTCAGTATGGATCGGAGTCGGGGACCCGGCGAACTGGGCTCGGCCATGGTGAATAGCGAGGCCACTGCGTTCCTCTCTATGAGTGGTTACTTGCTATACGAGGTGCATTGCACGCCGGTTTGTGCTGAAATTGGTTCCTCTTTGTGTCCCAGCGATTCACCGCGTCAGCACCGACCCCGAGTCAGAACCTCGGAAATAATATCAGTCAAAGAATTAAATAAAAGCGAGGCACTGCTTTCTGGTATAACCGCTTACTCTCCTCCTGCTCATCAGATCACATTCCCAGGGATATAAACAATCCAAATCCAAACAGAATCTCGTTTGGTACTGTCTACATAGTATCTATTACCCCAATTGCACAAGAACTCCAGCTCCTTGATTCGATGCTATCAACCACGGCACAGACAAGGCTCTGCTCGCCGAAGCAGGCCGTTCGGCTCTCCCGAGCTATAACACCGCTTTTGACAGCTTCAACGTCGACGCTCGGCCATCCAGTTGGCCTCCATCTCACCTTCATCCCTGCCGGGTCACAACACAACCACAATCAATCGTATGGCAGTACGAGGGCCTTCTCGACAGCGCCCGTAAATCGGATGCGGGACTTCTTCCCCGCAAGGGAACCAAGAACATCAGACAAACACCAGCTGCATGGCCGCATCATGGCTACACCGAAGCCGAGATGCTTGCCGTTGTACCAGCGCACCGCAAGCCCGCGACGTGGGGTGATGTCTTCGCCTGGAAGTTCATGCGTTTCTGCCGTTGGGGCATGGACTTTTGCACGGGGATGAAGAGCGAGCAGAAAGTCGACAAGGCCAACCCCACGACAGCCACCCACTCTATAAAGCCCCTGACCGAGTCGCAGTGGATGATTCGTTTCTTGTTCCTTGAGTCGATCGCAGGCGTTCCAGGTATGGTGGCCGGCATGCTCCGACATCTGCATAGTCTTCGGCGGCTAAAACGTGACAATGGCTGGATCGAGACGTTGCTTGAGGAGAGCTACAATGAGCGGATGCATCTATTGACCTTCATGAAGATGTGTGAGCCAGGTACGTTCATATATTACACACTAGTAGCTAAGGGATTATTCTAGTGGAAGACTGCTAATAGCCACTAGGTTGGTTCATGAAGCTCATGATCCTCGGAGCTCAAGGCGTCTATTTTAACGGGCTGGTGCTTTCGTACCTAATCTCTCCCAAAATCACCCATCGATTCGTCGGCTATCTAGAAGAGGAGGCTGTGCATACCTACACAATGGCCATCAAGCAAATCGACGACGGCCACCTACCCAAGTGGTCGAGCCCAGACTTCGTTGTTCCGGATATCGCCGTCCAGTATTGGCATATGCCTGAGGGCAGGCGAACCATGCGCGACCTCATCCTATACATCCGCGCCGATGAAGCTTGCCATCGCGGCGTTAACCACACGCTGAGCAACCTCGACCAAAAAGAGGATCCAAATCCCTTCGTTAGTGATTACAAGGGCGACCGTAGCCCGCCTAGACCCGCGCTCAAGGGCGAGGGCTTCGAACGAACGGAGGTCCTATAACCTACTCGTCTACTTGGCCATCTTGGTTACGGGGGAAAGACATGACAGTGCCGGATGAGCTATTTTTCTTTTTGTTTGTATAATCTGCATTTTCAAGGTGTCTGGGGTCGCATACCTGGGGTACAAGTGTATGGACAAGGGAGGGAAAAATGGCGCGTAGACTGATTTGATACCCCAATAGATCGCGACACCGCGCTAGACTACTAGACTAGATACAAGGAGCATTCGGGTCGGCGTTCCTTGTGATACCCACAGGGACAGATAGATCTATTCTCCCCACTCATAGAATAAAACAATGTCTCTTCTTTACTGTTCAATTAAGTTTACATACTTGACAGTAAAGCACGCATACATATCATTCGTCGTGAATTCTTCGTCACTCTTTTCTACCGATGCCAAAATCCCGACTGGGCAAGCAACTAACTGTAACTATACCCGGCATAAACCCTACCATGCGATCAGTCGTCAACGTCGGGTTTACGGTCGGTAAGGTATCTAGTAACACTATCTTTAGTTAAAGGTGTTTGAACTGATATATGCCCACATATGGATCGTGTCGCCTGCCTCAGTCCATCTGATGTCTACCATGCCGTTTCGACTTTGACATCATTTTCTCCATGACAAGTGCCAGAAGGTATATAGCAGTCAGGTATAGAGAAATTAGACTATTATTGCATTGCTGGGTGTGAATATTCATGTGAAGATCATTTGTTTCGGGCTACACGCCAGTGTGTTCTATGAATGATAATAGTTAAGGTTGAACTGGAGGAATCAGGCGAGCTATTCCCTTGCTTATACCTAAAGAAATCTCCGTAAGTAGTGCTCCTTAGTTGAAATCCCTTTAATCCCCTATAGAAAAACCCCTTTCTAAAAATAAATATAGTCAGTTTGAAAAAGGCCATCAAGATCCGCGAGAACCTCCACAACTTGCCAAGATTACATTAGCATTACCCAGTCTTATCCAGGAGAACAATGAAAATTTGATTGAAACACCTTCTAGGAAGAAGACAATGCACGACATCGACCTCGTTAGGTAGATGCCTCCCTTCTACTCAAACGGCCTTCAACCGTCAGCTCATCATACATCGAGATGATATCGTATTTCGAATGCATAACTCTTTAGACATGGCATTTTGCTATGCATAGGGGGTAGGAATATTCCATACAGAATGCCTTTTTCTTTTCTTTTGGATTGTCCACAAGCAAGTCGTGTCGCCCAAGATTTACGAGAGAACGTAGAAGAGAAGAGGTGAGTGGGGCCGAAGACCTCATCTGAAAGATGATTCATAATGCCCAGAAAACCCCCGCTCGAGAATCTAGATAGGTAGGTACCTAGTCGGGCACGTTGTCGTACCATCTTCTCATACCTACCCACCAAGCAGAGAAATTAAAACTCGCCACGATGGCAACGCAAGACAAGAACGCCGCCGCCGCCGACGTACTCGTCCAGGTCATCGACAACGCGGAGGATTTCACTGAAGGGTACCGATGCATAAGCGAGGCCTTCGGCCGGCAGACGCACGACGCGATCTGGACGGCCTTCAACCCGGGCTGGGAGACGCCCGAGGGCAGGCCGCGGGCGCGGCCCGGATGGTCCAGCGGTGGGAGTCGGTGACGACCGATGACAAGGGGAACCCGAACACCGTGTTTCTCAAGGCCACGCTCCCGGCGGACGACGAGGGCGAGGGCGAGGGCGAGGGCGAGGGCGAGGGCGAGGGCGAGGGCGGGCGTCGCCGCATCATCGTCGGCTTCGCCATCTGGGTCCAGGCGTCTGCGGTGGAGGGCCGCGGAACATCGCCGCGGACGACGTCAACATGGACCTGGGGGCCCTCTACCCGGGGAACGAGACCGAACAGCGGTTCCTCCGGCAGATGCTCCGCTCGCTGACCAAGCGCCGGGTGGAATTCGTCAGGGAGAAGGCCACGGCGGACCCGCCCGCCATCATGGCCCTGGACCTGTGCGTCACGCACCCGGCCTTCCAACGCCGCGGCATCGCGTCCAAGTTGGTGCAGTGGGGTCTCGACGAGGCGCGGCGCCGCGGGATCCCGGATGCGACGACGGAGGCGTCGAGCATGGGGCGGCATGCGTACGAGAAATTGGGGTTCAAGCCTCAAGGATCTGATATCGTGTACGAGGTCGACGACGAGTTCTCGGGTCGCGACAAACCGCCTAATGTTTTCATGCTTTATTCTCGTACTCCAGAATGACGCTGCAGATATGGATTGGAGGTCTTGTCTTGTCACAGAGGGAAAACAGGGAATAAATGAATCAGTAGATCATCCTATCGTGATAACAGACAACCCATAGCTGGAATAATGGTTGCGGGTTTCTGAAAGGTCCATGATATCGGCCAGGCATGTTCACACATTTGATAAATATTGACCTCATGCAATCTTAGTACTTATTGAATTTCTAAAAGGGGCGTAACTGACCTAAGACTCCTTTGACTGGTCACTCTCCCATTACCTTCATAGTATAGTGTGAGGAAAGAGGCGTTATTAATTGACTATTTTTGTGAGACAATATTTTTAAGCTGCAGTATTTCTAATACGGGAGGTGTAGTAATATATGATGGGGAGGGTCGTAGAGGAAGGTGATTAAAATAGGGGAGAACCACAAAAGAGCGAGGAAAGTTAAAAATTTAGATCAATGAGTTTCAACTAAACAGAAGAGTAGAAGATATGAAGATATAAGTATGCATGCATATAAAACAGCATGGTTTAGTAACTTAACTTGTATTCTACACTTCCTTTACCATGAACAAACGTCAATGACACCACTAGCATCAGTGATGATGCTATACCGGTTTGTTTATTGAGCAGAACCTTTGAATTAATTTACAGCTTATCAGTATGCCCTCTCCTATCTACACGATTACTCATATTAAATAGATATGATATGATCCTGAGTGCTTGGAACCATCTTGATGCCGTGATTACGTGCACCTTACCATAACAGTTTTTACGGATGTGTACCAAGCAGTTGTAGCAATGTGTGTAGTCCCGAAGGACAAGGGTGCAATTCTTAATCTGGGCCTGATGGTACCATCTACCCCTACAGATGACGATGTATTATAATAATTAATTTTAATGCTGTATTCGCCTCGGTGGGTACAACCGGAAATGTACATCGCTTGACAGCATTGGGCTGTGTTGTGAGAGGCAATTTGTTCGCGGGCGTCAATACTGATGGATAAATGGAGTACGGACATCTATATCTGACTTTCCTCGGTAAGCGATATGAGTTCTCTACTAGGAAATAGGGCCCGGGACGGTAATGTCCTAAACCAAGGACGATACCATCAAATGCATGACGTCACGTATGGTGAACTTGATGAACAATAGGTCGATCTATTTGGTTAGGATAGTTAATTGCTAAGAAACACCATACTCCGTATCGTAATCTATGTAATGGCGTTAGGACAATAAGCTGCGAACGTGAACATTCGTCCTCTCGCTCATCTTTTAGCTTTCCCAGCTCACGCAAGAAGAAGAAGGTAGCTCTCCACCCCTAGATTTTACCGCGACGCCAACTTTTGTCCTATCTCGTTTGACACATTGCGTAATGGAAGAGGATTGCGTTGTGAATGGTGGAGGTTTTTAGATCTGTTTGGTTACGAGGTTCATGACCTCCTGAGGGATGGCACCCGTGACTTTGCCGTTGACCTCGCGCCGTTTTGAAGGCGATGAAGGTGGGCATGGCAGTGATGCCAAGCTCTTGGCTAAGGTCGGGGAGGTGGTCGACGTCAATCTTGACGAAAGTAGACATCCTTGAACCTGTCCTCCTCGGACATCCTTCACACAACACGGTTAGTATATGTCTTGTCTAGCGTGTATGTAATATAAAGAGAAGTGATGTGTCCTTGATGATCGGGGTAGTCGTAGACGCGCGCGCGATGATAAATGGGTGTCATATGTGACCCGAGGGCTGCTTACTTGGCAACGATAGGAGCAATAGCCTTGCATGGGCCACACCACGTAGCGAAGGCATCGACAATGACGACGGGGTACTTCTTCACGGCCTCGTCGAAGGCGGCCTTCCTGTTTACAATTGCACATTAGTATCAGTGTCTGAGAAAGCGGGCTAAAGGGGCCATCAAGGTAGCAGCGGTTTATGCGACAGGGAGCTGGAGAATGCGCATGCTGGCCGAGCGGACTTACGTCTCGATGTTGTGGACGGTCATGTTGGGCTGTGTGGTATGAAACTGGCGCAAAGCTGAAAGGCGTTGATTAAGTGCTGGAAAGGCTGCTCGTCTGGATGCAAGATGTGTTGCTGCTCGAAAAGACATGTGGAAGAGAATGAGGGTGATGAGGGCAGGTGGGGTTTTATGGTTTGTAGAGAAAATTAGGTGAGGCGTGATGAGCTTTGTCAGGTTACCCTTCTACAGCCTATAATTGGAGTCGGTAGCACACTACAACAAGGCTATAACCCAAGTAGGTACTACGGATTAGCAGTAGGTAGAGCTCTACCTACCTAAGATAGGTAAGGTTTCCCAACTGCCAGATGCCACAGCTCGCTGCCGTGAGAGATAATGGCCAGTGATGTCAGCTGCGCTGTGATTTGTCAGGACACCTTAAAATGCAATGACGCGATTTCTCTTGCATCATGCACCAACTCGCCTTGCCTGGCTGTGGTGCCGCCGACAACCGCCCGACCCCGCTAAACGGTACGTTTACTTATACAAAAGAAAGTCTCCGTTCCGCTCGGGCTTTCTGGCGTCGTAGTGTAGACAGAAAGTAAGCAGCACTTGTGGCGTTTCCACATATGATTCCATATCATTGTCCAGAAGCTTGTCAAATACCAGACATATGCCCCTGGCTGACTAGCATTGTTGCAATTCCTAATATGCTCGAGGAGATATATTGCTTATGTGATAGCATAATAATGGCGGCCTGAAATTACTATTGATTGATCCACCGTATTTCTATTTGATTTGATTTGATAGGAGGATTTGCCCCCCTAAATCGGTGTAAACTATCCTACCTGTACTCCGTATTAGGCGGCATATATCAGCATGTTAAAGTAGATAAGTTGCCCTTATGCTGTAATACCAGACTTGCTGGATGCTTCCACCTTCTAACATTTCAAGCATCCGGCGAATGAGTCAGCTTCCTAGGCTTTCTGGAAGTCTCGTTATAGATATCTCTTGAATCTATCTTCTGTGCACGAGCAGTGCTGAATATAATAGATGATTAATCAACTTGGCGGAGTGCGTGCCTTATATATCGTTAAATCACCTGGTGGATTGATGGCGTTGTTTTTCCGCTGCATCAACAGTTCTACCCATGTTCGGAAATCTGCTTCCAACGGTACCCCGAGTTTAGTTTGGAATATGCCTAGCCTCGGGCCAAATTCGACAAACGGGCTATTAAACTGTTGTAGCGTACGTGTCTCACATATAAATGGACAAAGACCGAGTGATTAATTATAAAATAAAAGAATCTAGAATTCGGCTCGCTAATGATATCAGACATACACGAGTCTGCTGAGACTTGAATCTCGAGAGTGGTACCTGGAACTTAAGGAACCTAGGCCTTCTCGCGGGGGGCTCACTTGCGATTATCACAGGTACCCTACCCAGTCAAGTGCATATCTTCCCCTCCTAGATGTTTCTTTCTGATTCTTGCAAAGCACACAACCCGAAACACCGCAAGGGAGCCCCTTGACTGCAAAGTAAAAAACGAAGATGGGTATTGAATCAGCCAGAGACCGGTTCCACGACAAATCCAATGGACCTTTGTGTCGAAATTGGAGGTTGATTCAGATTAATCAACTAGTCGATGTGTCGCTGGTAGGTTCCTTTTCCTGGCAAATCAAGACCTGAACTCCATGCCGCGGTACGAAAAGTCATTGGTATCAAATGAACCACCGCACGCAATATATTCAAGGTGAAGAGAAAAGTAGTCCGCTGTTATTTTCCAGTAACAGCGGGCAATGCTGCTGAAGCGTATCGTACATGCGTCGCGATTTATGTATAAGTCTGTGTAAGACAACCAATTTCCGTCTGTCTCCCGAACAACTTGGCGAGAGATCCTCCGAGGCCCTAACGGCTGAGATGTTATATTCAGTTGCTGATATTTGGGTGTTAGATGACGATTAAATTGTGAAATGGCCAGGTAATTCGTCTTTTTCCACTTTTTTTCTTCATGCTTTTTCTCTCCTTTTTTTAAAAGTTTTTTTCCGTTTCGGTTTTTTTCTCTTAAGGGTGCAATATATGAGTTAAGGAAAGAGGTAAATGAGCGAATATGGTCGGTGTTAAAACTGAAGGAAAACTCGAAGGAGTAGGTGAGTGAGGTCTGCACGGAAGCCGGAACCTCGGGATTTTTTTTTGTTTTGGGAGACGTGAAAATGATGAAAGATATTTGGCCATCTCAGATTTCATCGCGTGCCTACACCTACCTTATTAAGCATACTGAAATGTAACAACCACCAAGTTATTGGGTAACGCGCTCCATCGCGCTTCTCCTATTGTCGCTGGATGCGCGAGGGGAAACCTCTAATAGTTTCGCGCTACCGGCACTGAAATTCCGGAAGTGACCCTTGCCGAGGTTAACGCTCGTTGCTCGTTGCGGCTCAACGGACTTTGCCCATCACCGTCATCTTCACTTTCATTAGTGCTAGCAGACTCCTTGTCATCCAAGGACTGGAGAACCCCTTCTCGGCTTCGCATAGTTTCGCTGTGTTGTACAACAGTTGGTGTCTGTCCTACAGCGCCCCATTTTGGGGATAAATCACCCTCTTCGTCACTGCTGGGCTGCGCTTCGCCAGTAGAGAGCCGATGCGATCGAGTTGGGACTACACTGTTAAGATATTCATCATCGACAATATTATCGTCTTCAGTATGTTCCGAAGTTTGCCCTTCGGACCGACCAGATAGGGCGGAGACGGTCCGAGGAGGATATTGAAGAGAAGACCGCATGCAGATGAGGTACGTTTCCGACTGATTCGGCCGGAAAGCCAGGATGCCTCAGAGTCTACTGATGCGAGGACATGGAGTGGAGGGCAGGTGAGGGCTGGACGTCATCACGGTGTATAGAAATAGGGGTAGCTCGCATCGCTTCTTGGTGTCGGTGACCTTCAACAGGCGTATCATAGCGCATGGCTACATCATCAGGTATTACTGGTAAGGGCTCGGCTGCAACTGATTCGACTTCAGGGGAAGCCATACGAGAGTCTGGGGGTGAAATGGGTAATTCTGGCAAATCCTCCCGAAATCGAGACATAGTTCGCTTGGGAACTCCGGAGCTTGGCTTCCGAGGGGCTATGTAATTTGTAGGTGGCGTTGGTTGGTTACCTAGCATTGAATCTCGCGAGGTATTAGAACGACGACGGCCCTGATCCGCGTCGGTTTCTACCCACCTGAATAGAGACAACCAAGGCCGAGAGGATCTACTATCTGAAGTCCGGCTTACAGACTCTGCATCATCGAACTTGATAGAAGCTGTAGGTGGCGAATGCACCGCAGTAGGTATTGGTTGTTCGGTTGTTTTGGTGAGTTTGAGCGAGACTTTTCGACCGGATGAAGCCGAATAGTTTGGGACTTTGGGAGCGAGAAGTTGTGGATTCTTCTCGCTTCAGTGGCACGGTAGATTCATCAGCCTTGACTGAATGCGAGCGCTCGGTGGCGGTATGCTGTCCGTTCTATAGAATTCATCCAGCGGTGAGGGCGTCTTCCTACGGTTTTCTATGTCTTCAAACTGACTGGATGGCCTGCTCCGTCTTCGGGAGTCGCTCGAAGATCGACGTCTCGATGAAGTAACGACGGCCGAGGTTCTGTCACCACCAGAATCGGGTGCTTCCCGACCCAAGACTCCCCGCTCGAGGTTCGCTGGCGCTGGTTCGCCGCTCTTAATAGCCGCGGCTTCCTCCATTCGTTGCTTTTCTTGTCTGCGAGCTAATCGCCGCTCTGCACGCTCTCGTTCTTTTTCTATTTTACGTTGCCGGCGCCTCTTGTCCCGCTCCATGAGTTCTCGTAAGTCTGACGCGTCGAAATCGTCTGCCAGATCATGGATCCTCTGGCGGGCGTGAAGCGTCGACTCCGTGATTGCCATGGGCCCTGTAAACTTCTTGCGAGCCGACTGAGATCGTGCTAAACCTGAGCCAGGGACCGAGCTCATCACTGGGCTAGAGGAATACCGTAACGTAGGACGAGGAGAAAGAGCATCGAAGGCGGAGACCTTCCACGAAACCTGTTCGGAGTCGGACGACATAGCGGAATGCAACGACTCGGGTACGGGAAGAGAGATATCAGACGATCGTTGACCGACAGCGCCGCTTGACCCTATACCGGACTGCCTACTTTCTCTCTTCATGGGGCGGCCTGCAGTCCACAGGTCTGTGGCAGGTCTAGCCGGCATGAACTGGCTCATCGCCTTAATCTCGGCTTCACGATCATGGTCCTCCTTCCGTCGTTTGCTCGACTTCTTGCGTGGCAGTGGCGGACCTCTTCTCTTGTTCCTTGAATTATCGTGATACAGAGTCGGCATCCGTTGTGCTACATCGACGTTGGGTATCGATTCGCGGGCTTGTACGCTTGACCTTTTTCTTAACTTAGTCGCACGAAGGGAATCTTGACGCCCAGGTGAGAAGCTATATGCCCGACCCGACGTTGCGGCACTCTGGCCCCTCCCGTATTATCTGCATTGAGTACGATAGTGGTGGGTTCAGTTTGCGTCCGTGGCGGAGGCTGGTATTTCTGGCTGCCGCTCGGTGCCTCTATGTTGGAATTGTCGATAGGGGCGGTACGGGAGCGCCGCCGTGAGCCCTTGCGGCGAAAAGGCCACATCGCCATGGTCGCCTACTGCGTAGCAGGGTGATCGGGGTCGATGTGGGCAAGGGCTGTTTGACGGCTATCGGCTATTGCTGAGTGGTAGGTGCCTCAAAATCGTGGTCGCCATGTGCGCAAGTTATTTAGAGTCGGAGTAGGTCGAGATTCGCCGAGCCTAACAAGACCGATTGAGCATATTCAGCACGACTAATTGGATCCAAAGCCTCAAGCGGTGGCCGATTGATGTTGTTAAAGCAGACCTAGATTGTGATGAAAGAACCGCACGTCTCGCGCCTGTCTAGAGTTAGTTCGTTGGCGCGCGAGGTTGATTAGGCTGTCTCGGTCGGCATTGTCTGCGAGTACGAGGGGCTTCTGCTGACGAACGGTAGGAACTGGGATGTGGGTACGTGTCGACGCGCCAGAAAATTGATTCAAAGGAGCGAGGAGGCAACAAGAGAAAAGTGAGTTGAAATGGGACAGGACTGACGAGCCGGAATGCTGTTGTGTGAGTTTCAAAGTGGTGTGGGTGCGGATGGGCTGTTGAGGTTCCTGTCAAAGTGGGCTACCAGGTAACCCTTTGATGGTTACAGCATACTGTCCAGCATATACTTACATACGTACATACGTACATGTACGGGAAAGGTGGGCGGGAGAGCGGCAAAGGCAAAGGGTCTGGCGGGAGTGGGAGGATCAGGACTCTGCCCTCCCAATCATGTGCTGACCAAGCCCACTTTGGACGAAATACGGGGGCAAATATAACTATTTTCGGTACGTCAGGTTCCTAGTCAGTGGCAGGGGGTCGATTAAATGAATTTTCGTGAAAAAATACGCTACGGCGAACAAGGATTGGCCACTCGCTCTAACCGCTGCTAGTAGTTCACAGTAGATGCCAAGACATTCAATACTGTCCTGTAAGCTGTAGGTACCGTGCCGGGAGTGGGGCTATGGAGCTTTGCCACCTGTTTGCTGCAGCCCAATGACGATGAGTACCTGTCCCAGGGGCATATAGCTCTACATGTTGTGCAATATACTTCTTGGTGCGACGGCGGGTACTGCCCTAACTACGGTAGTGCTGGCCTCAACGCACTTCCTCAATTCTGCTCGGATTAGGATAAGAAGCCGTAGATCAGCAGGTCGATCACCAACTACCCCGTTATATTTACCGGTTCAAGACGAAGAACTGGTGATGTAACCTACTGAAGCTATTCAGTTCTGCGAAGCCAGCCATGTGACCTCACAACCATGTACAGGAGGATGTGTGTTTGTGAGTGAGCTACCCCGACCTCTGGGCCTGCCGCATCTGTGAACCGCAGTTGTGTTGCACCATGTTCTCCTCTCCTGACGCTCGGTGTAGCTGATACACAATTCGTATCTCAGTGCGACGAAGGGGATCAACTGAGGGAGGGTATGCACGGGTTGATGAGCACTGTACTGAGAAAGGCGTGCAGGAGCCTGGGTACGTGTGTCCCGAGCCACGACACAAACTGACACCGATTCGAAGGCCAGGAATGCTAGATGGTAGTACCCGACCCTGTCATTATCCCGCACGTTCTTTGCGGTGTGTGCGTGTGTGCCTGGCGCGTTTGCAGTTACTGTTAGTCAAGAGGGAGCAGAAAAGTTGACCCTGGACAACACTACGTTCCAGGACGCTGGCTGGTCCAGATCACACGTGTCGCAGCCATCAAACATTGCCTATTTCAGTGGAATGCCTATACTATTCAATGATATTGATTCCAAGGATGCTACCACTCGAAGTAATAGGGGATGTCATGAGTGATGTCAGCGCAGCATGGAGCTTTCACGCCAATGAGTGAAATGGACATGGCTCCCTGCTTAGGCTCGCAATCATCACCAGCCTCGGTCCGTTGACTTGCATGTACCACGCCGCTTACTTCAACTTGTGCCGCAACGCCCTGGTAGTGCCCTAATGTTGCGGCTAACTACTCGCACCCCGCCTTGAGGATGCTCAAAGGGTTGTGAGTTGGGGGAATAGTCCGTCCCTTCGAGCAGTCTTGAGGGGCCAAACCACCAGTTACCTAGTAATTTTTTTACCTAGTGTACGGGCGGTTGGATTTGTTTCCAATTTAGCGTGGGCTCGCGCTTTACGCTACCGATAACTAGCCGCCCACCGAAAGGACAGGGTAGATCGCATTGTTAAGTACTTAGATGTTTGTCAAACATACCAGAGGTTTTGTTCTTCAGTGAGTGAAAGTCCATTGGTTTGACATGCCTAAAGGCTGGTTGGTCTGCTGGAATTGTACGCTTCAGGACCTAGGTAGTTGGTAGTTGATGTACACCTCCTCTCAAACACGCCTACCATCCATCCTCCATGTCTTGCATGGAGTCCAATAAGTCATCGTTTAGTTCTCTGAGCTGGCAACCTGATATATGGCACGACCTTACCTTCCGAGTTGAAGATGCATGCCAATTGGGAAAATGTATATGCGAGCATTCCGAAACGTTAGGCGAGTTACGGCCCTTTCGCAACCAACAGGCAATACAATACCTATGTTCCCACAATCAGCAAATCTACAGTCTTTCCACCTTTCTCTGGGATGGACTGTCATCGCTGATCAGGATTTGATAGCATTTGCCGGGTAGATGCCGGTCAGCCTAAGTAATGCTGGGTATAAGTTTGCACGTCATTGTAGAGGGCAACGTGATTGGCGACACCCTTTCTTGCAAGCCCGAGCGCGATAGGTGACAATCGACACCACCATCTGACGTGGTAGGCACATCTTGGGCCACTAGCCTTAGTTGTCTTGTAGCTCCGAACGCGAGTGGCTGGTAAAATCTGGAGGTGTCCTAGCTGCATGAGTTGAGGTTGCTGGAAATGGCTGTGAGATTGACACGTTGAATATGCTACCAGATGCACATAGTAATCTTTACATGCAGGAGGATAATCTCGAAGACTCCTAATGGACAAGCATTTGGTAGTGTTTCATTGACCAAGGCAGGTATTAATGCGACTTTCAGCCACTGCTCCAGATCGCAATATGATGCTGGAGTAGAGCAGTTCTATATCTAAGCGATCTAAGCATTGATGCGCGCGATACGTGGAGACGACGGAAAGGCGAAATTAGCACACCAGCTGTTCGGGTCTTCGCATGGAGCGGCAAAACTCGTGCCTCAGGGCTGCGAGAGTTTGATTAAAACAAGCAAAGCTAATTTGATTGAGTCAATATAATAACCACAAGTCCGGCCCAGTTGCTTCTTTCGAGACTTACACCTTGTTAGCAACGTTATGTTTCAGGACAAGCCAGGGCCTCGAGTCTCATCCCTTCGGTTCTGCAAATTGTCACGAAGACGATGGGCGTGTAAGGTTACCCAACGGCTAAGACAACAATCTGAAGAATGGAGCCAAACTCCCTTAGCAGCACGTTCATATCTCTCAAGTATCTAAATCATGATATTTGGCAGATGTCCACCTTAGTACATATGCGAACTGATCATTCTTCTGAAAACAAACCCACCACCCCACTAATGGAGTAATTTACCCCCGCCTCTTATCGATAGCACGATAGAATAGCCTATCAGCATGCATGTGTGATTCTATGTTTACTTGACTCTACAACGTAGCAACCACCACCAAAAACAATTCATCACCACGACGCCCATCAAAACAACACAGCAATTATATCCGAAATCTCCATACCACTATCGTTAGAAAGACGGCGTACTATTTTTGACCTTAGTTCACTCTACAAAAATGGCATATAATGCGCGAATGTCGATAATACCGCCGGCGCAAACACAATCGCGCACGCGCAAGAAAGAAGAGGAGGCCGATGCATTCATGAAATTGCCGGATAAGGAGATTGTTGGGTGTATAACAGACATTGGCATTCCCTTCACTGTCGTGGACCTCCAGAAGCCAAACCCAGTGCAGGTGCAGATGATATTCGAGTGGTTTGCCGAATTGCTGCTGAACGCGACCCGCGAGACGATCGAGCCCGCCATGCGCGCCGCCGCCGAAGATGTTTGTGGCGAATTCATCGACATTGTGCCTCCTGATACACGCAACTTGATGGGCTTTTACGTGTCCCTACGCAGGCTCCTGCTCGAGTGCGGTATCACTGATTTCAGTTTCTCCGACTTATACAAGCCGACACACCCCCGGCTTGTCAAGATATTCAGCTACTTGATCAATTTTGTGCGCTTCCGCGAATCCCAGACCAATATTATCGACACGCACTTCAACAAGGCCGAGCAGACCAAGGCGCGCATCGAGGCTCTGTACGGCGAGAACCAGGATGCGGAGGAAAGGCTCCTCGAGATGCGGCATAACCGCAAGGCTATGGAGGCACAGGTTCGTGAGAAGACGGAGCGCAACGAAGAGCTAAAGAAAACGCTGTTGGAGTTGCGCCGGAACCAGGAAAAAGTGGCCGCTCGGTTGGAGGATGCAAAGGCAAAGAAGGGAGAGCTCGCACAAACGCTGGAACAGAGAACCACTGAGAAGATGTTGCTCAAGCAGGAGAGTGCAAAGCTACGACCATATACACTCCAGAGCCCGCAGGCGTTACAGACCAGTTTGACTGAGCTGAGCAACACTCTGAGCGCAGACAAAGCCCATATCGATTCTTTAGATCGCCGGGCACGAGCCTTACAGACTTCGACGGATTCTTTCGGCGTTGTGTCAACCGATGTGGCGTCTTGCATTAGGCTCCTGGATGAGATTTCCGTCGAATTGGCCAAGGAGGAGGAGGAGCATGCCAGAAACACCAAGCAACGCGATGCATTATCCGAGCGAGGGAACAATGTCCGAGAAGTCGAGCGTACGGAGGCCTTACTGCAGAGACAATTGGGCAAGTGGAACGAGCGCACCGAGAAGCTTCGCGACCAGAGCCGCGAGAAGGCACAGGAAGCTAAGGAGAAGATGGAGGAACTTCGGGCTCTACACAAGAAGCTCACGGAGGAGCGAGCATCTAAGGGCACGGAGATTGAGAGACGACGAGTCCGTATCGAACAAACCGAGAAAAAGGTATGGCATATCCCCAATCCATTATGGCGCAACGTATGGAAGAAGTCCAGCTAACGACAAGATAGATGCTCGATCTCAAAGAGAAGATCGAGAATGAGGTGCATGGCGCGTACGACGAGTATCTCAAGATGGAGTCGCACATCAAGCTGTACATCACGGAGATGGAGCAGGCTATCTGAGGCTCGTTGTCGTTGGGTTACTTTACGGTTCTATACGTGTCATGAGGTTATGAAACAGGCTAGTGATACCATTGTCGGCGTTCAAGGGGTAAAGCATGATTTAGGTGTCAGGGCCGTAAACTGAGTGGGAGTGTTTTAACTGCCACCGATTTGATTTAGGCGAACTTCGTCCAGCATGGAATTCCAATGCTCAGCCAAGTTCATTACCGAGTGCCTACACCTAATCGTGACTGACACTAACATCCCACTGCGCCCTCTGAAAGCAAAACCAGCGCCTAGGATCCTGCCAACCTCGACTGTTCGTCCAGTCCAAGCACCCTCCTCGGAATCCAGCCTCGACCTCCGCGCCCCACCGTTGAGAATGGGCACCGCCTCTTGCAGCAGTTCCTCGAGCGCCGCGCCAGTTTGGGGCTCGATGATGAGAGCTCTCCATGACTGGCGGTGGACTAAATCCACGAGGGTCGACATGGTGCTGCCGAGACCCTGGGCACTCCACTCGCTTGTATCGCGATGCAGATGGAGGAAGCCGTATAGGATGATGTGAGGCTTGGCACGGGCTATTGTTAGTGGTGAGAGGGTCGGTGGAATCGAGACCGTGGATCCATCGGGTGAGAAGATGGAGAGATAGGCGCGTAGGTGCGTTACAGTTGGGGTGTAGACAACGCGGATATGGCGAGACGTTGCGACCTGGTAAAGAGGTGAGGACAAAGCGCATGCTTCACCTCGACATGCCCCTGATCCTCGGGATCTGGAGGATGTGGCGGTTCGTCTTCATGTTGTCCTTCTTGCCGATCTGCGTTTGGCGCGGGTTTCGTCGACTGTGTTCGTATGTCCTCAACGACCGACGTTATGAATTGGGATTGTGAAGAGCATATGATCAATGTCGTGGGATACACGTGGTGGCTTAGAACATAGGATAGAAGCTCGGACGGTAATGCTGGCGATAAGAAAATGGGGATTGTCATTGATGGGACACTCTACTTTCGGTGTCTGCTCCTGTAAGGTAAGAATGTAAGGTTAGGTTACTTAGGTACAACATGATGAAGGCGTGCCGGTCCCGGCGCCGTGAGAGATGCCTTACTACCTAGGCACCTAGATAGAGACGGTGGGGTACCTTAGGTCCCGTAGGAACAAGCCACTGTAAACAGCCCCGCGGAACCACCTACACCTACTTAGGTAGATAAAGTATCTGGCCGACGTCACTTTTCTAAGCAAGCCTCCATTTACACGGAGCAGCACCTAAAAGCTTTACCACGCTGGCTGCGTGCGTGTACGTCCAGCGGCCATGGAATCAATCTCTAGGATATCCGACCTGCTCGAGAGCGGTAAGAGCAGAAACACCGCCGCGATACCTCTCCTCTCCACTGTCTGCCTGTCCGCTGACTGACCTGCTGCTCCTCCTCCTAGCCCGGGAGCTCACCCTCGATGCCGCCCAAGCTGCCCGGAGCACCCGTGTCACCGCCACACGGTCTCTGCCCACTGCCCAACTCAAGAAGCTCCTCGACAGCCGGAATGATCGCGAGATCCAGGACGGGCTGCGGCGCGTCATCGCGGTACGCCCCTCCGTCGACACCGACTTCCTACATGCTAACATAACTCGGGACCACGCCAGATGATGTACCGCCAGCAGCGCACCCTTCCCTTCTTCTCCTCCGTCGTAAAGAATGTCGCATCGCCGAACATAGAGATCAAGAAGCTGGTCTACATATACTTAATCCACCATGCTGAACAGGAGCCCGACCTGGCCCTACTCTCCATCAACACCATTCAAAAATCACTGTCGGATACGAGCCCTCAAGTGCGCGCCCTGGCGCTCCGCACCATGTCTGGCATCCGAGTCCCTGTTATCAGTCAGATCGTGTCTCTGGCCATAAAGAAAGGGGTCGGGGACATGTCACCACATGTGCGCAAGGCCGCCGCCCTCTCCATTCCCAAATGCTACCGGCTCGAGCCCAACACCCTTCCCCAGTTGCTGGATTATCTGGCGACGCTTCTCGGCGACAAGCAGTACTTCGTCGCCGGTGCAGCCGTCAGCGCCTTTATGGAGATATGCCCCGACCGTATAGATTTGATCCACAAGCACTATAGGGGCCTTGTCAAGAAGATTGTCGACATGGATGAGTGGAGTCAGTTAGCCATGCTGAGGATGATGACGCTGTACGCGCGAAAATGCTTCCCGCGACGGACAAAGAGCGCTAAGCACAAGGATGCCGCCGAGGATCTCCAAGATTTCTATGGGGAGGGTGGCACACAGGCTACAGCCGAGGCCGAGGGTGAACAAGTCGTTGTTCTCGATCCCGACCTCGTTCTTCTGTTAAATGGGATCAAGCCTTTATTGCAAAGCCGAAACTCGGGGGTTGTGATCGCCGTGGCTCGCTGCTATGCGGAGATCGGTACACCAGAATATACAAAGACGGCTGTCGGTCACCTAGTTGCGCTGTTACGTGGGCCTCAGGATATCGAACAAATTGCTCTTTATAATATCGTATCCGTGTGCCTGGCGCATCCTGTCCCCTTCGTCAAGTATGCGTCCCATTTTCTCGTGCGTGCTACGGACACAGCTCCCGTATGGGAGCTCAAACTTGAGGTCCTTACCTTGATATTCCCCCACAGCCCGCCACAAACGAAAAGCCTGATTCTCAATGAGCTAGAACACTTTTCCCGAGGCACAAATAAGGCGCTGGTCCGGGAAGCCGTTCGCGCTATTGGTCGCTGCGCACAGGGAGATCCGACGACAGCACCACGCTGTATGCGGTTACTTTTGGGACAAATAACAAGTCTCGACGGTACTCTTGCTGCGGAATCGCTGACGGTCATCCGTCACCTTATCCAGCTAAATCCTCATACGCACATGGGCACGGTTGTGAGGTTAGCAAATAATCTAGACTCCGCCACCGATCCGCAGGCCCGTGCAACCATCATCTGGCTCGTGGGTGAATTTTCCGGGTCAAATGGCGAGGACAACATCGCAGCAGATGTCTTGCGCATCCTACTTAAGGACTTCACGAATGAGTCAGAGGTCGCTAAGCGGCAGATAGTCCTTCTGGCTGCGAAAGTGTATCTTCATCATATCAACCGAGAAGCAGAGAAGCAGGAACAATCAGAACCCAAGCCCGAGGAAGAGACCGAGAACCCTGCGCCATTAGGCTTCACGCCGCCGGCAGACCACCCGGTAGTGAGGCTCTGGGACTATGTATTATTGCTAGTCCGCTATGACACTTCATACGACCTACGGGATCGCACAAGACTATACAAGGCTCTCCTAGCCGTCCCCCAGCTCGCCAGCCTCATGCTCCTAGCACCGAAACCCGCACCCAAGCCCCAAGCCCGTCTGAGACGCGCAAAGGGTTCCCGCTGGGCTCGTCTGCACTCGTCCTGGCTGGTGGTCCCGCAGTTCATGCTCTCCGCGGCTACGAGCCCTTACCAGACTGGGTTCGGGAAGGCGCCGAACCGGACCCGAAGCTGCGCCAGGATACTACTGAAGGGGAATACACCCCAGAGGGACGTAGAGCGGTCCCCGCAGCCGAGATGCTTGGCGACGCCGGCGCGAGGGGGAAGAATAACGGGCTCATCGGCGCGGGCGCTGGCGCCGGGCTCGGAAGTATGACGCTGGACGAGTTCCTTGCTGAGGATGAAGAGGAAGAAGAGGAGTCGGAAGAAGAATCTGAAGACGCGGAAGACGGAGAGGAGGATGAAGAAGATGATGACGAAGAAGAAGAGGATGAGGAAAGCGAAGATGAAGATGATGAAGATACAGAACATGAGGAAGACGACGCGAAAGCGGAGCTGGAAGGGTTCCTTGATTCTTGAATAAACCGACCTACCAACTTGCCTTAGTAGTTACTACTGTAACACATACTAACCCATTGGAACCTAACTAACGAACTGCGTACGTTGGAGACAGAACTATATCACTTCGCTTGATGAAAGAACCTATTGGTTTTAGATATTCGCCCATGCGCTTGATACGGTCATAGAATAGAATGGTAACGAATATGAGTACCTGCCTATGCATATTCTTACGAACCAATGTGTATGAGAATGATTGAACATGTGTCGGGCAGACAAATACGAGCCCCCTTAAATCATCAGAATAGCGGTGAATTTCAAGGGGAGAGGGGTTAAGCACATGTATGACCGATATCAAGTCACGATTAGTTTTCCAACTTGAATAGTCCCCTTCACATGGCAGGCAAAGCAAAATAATCGCGTAAACAAGATAACGAGGAAAAAGTAGGCGGCTCATAGGTGCATATTCAATACCTAATGTCATTGGCTAATATTTACATGTCTATTCCTTCCCACCAAGGAATCGATAGACAACCGAGAAGTCTCTGCCTTTGCAGCCCTCGGCCTTCTCGGCCTCCTCATAAACTTCACGTGCACGAGCGCCTAGCTCTAGCTTCGCACTCGCTTCCTCAGCAGCTACAATGGCGAGCTTGAGGTCTTTCTTCATGAGACTGATACCGAAGCCGCCGGCGTAGTCGCGGCCTGCAGGCGCCGTCTCAACTACGCCCTTGACCGGGTTGTTCGTCTCCGAAGGCCAGCAGCGCCCCGTGCTGACGTTAATAATGTTGGCAAGTGTTTTCGGCTCCAGACCCATCGAATGCCGAGGTTCATCGCCTCAGCTGTGGCGATGTTGTTGATTGCTAGTAAATAGTTGTTCGCGAGCTTAGCGCTGAGACCCGTCCCCTGTACACCGCAGTGCAATACCCGCTTGCCCATCCGTAGTAGAATTGGTTCTATTGTGGGAACAAATTCTTCTGGTGAGCCGAGCATGAAGGTCAATGTGCCGGCTGTGGCGCCCACCACACCACCCGACATTGGGGCGTCGACAAATTGACCCTGCTTGGCATCAGCGATCCATTTGGCAACTTCACGTGAAGAGGATGGATCAATAGTTGAAGAGTCAATGAAGACCCTAGATTTGGGTGAAAGGTCAGATTTGAGTATTTCGGAGTAGACGGCCTTTACGTGCGACGGCTCAGGCAGCACCGTTATCACCGTGTCCTTAAACAGCAAGTCAGCTTTGGGTTTTTGTAAATCATAAAACATGAGAGGCTGTGGGTTGTTTTTCTTCAGAGGATTGGCTTTATGTATAAAAAACTTAATCACAATAAGGCCAGCAAGCTGGCCCCAACTTAGATCATAGATAGAACATACTCATCATAGAAAATAGGATGGATGGGCGGCGGGAGGTGAACTTACAGCTTCTTTCGCCGCGTGGGCTACGCTCTCTGATAGCTCGACGGCAGCACCTCCGGCTTGTGATGTCCGCATATCTTCAGCCAACCGACGCATAGCGTCTTTGTTGATATCGAACAAGTGGATAGAGTCGGAAGGGGATAGCTTAGATTGGAGATTCTTAGCCATTTGGTAGCCCTGCATGACAACACTGGTTAGCTGTGGGCCTAATTGTGTGGTTCAGGAGAGTCGTACCATCTGGCCAAGACCAATAAAGCCATACCGATCCAGCCGCCTCGAAGAAGCCGAGAATGCTCGTCGTTGAGTACGGAGCGTACTCGAGAAGAGTCGCTGTGCCCTCATAGTGAAAGGCGATTGCACGTAGCTCAAAACTGCCCTGGCTACCTAAGCTAGCTTGATGCGTGCTGGATTATATGCATCCCTCGCGACGAAATCAATCGATGCAGAGAAACTCGGTTCCAGAGGACAAGCTGTCTCGGTAGGTAGAGCACAGAATAGGTGAGGTTGCGAAGGTTGACTAAGGCAAGAATGCAAGAATGCACTTTTCCCAGATGCTCCCCAAGTTTCGGCCCGCGGGGTACTTGCTACCTGGAAGGGGTCCCAGGTGAACCGCTGAACCGGCCATTGCCGACTCTAAGCACACGCCCAGAACCACAATGGATCGACGGTGAAGGGCTAGAGAGTCACGCGCGCGCAGCTCATGCAGGGAAGACAGAAGTGAGATTTCAAGGCATATTCCAGCCTTGCTCATTCTTTGCCTACATGGTGAAAGAGGAAAGATGGCACTGCCAATGCTTGTTTACATTGCTGTAAAATTGGTGAGAAGATGGTGGCTGAAAGTCAAGTGAAAAAAGAGCGGAAATTTTCATTTATCTTCTTGCTTGGCGCACCAAGCTCGGACCACCGAGGGACTCGCTAAAAACGGGGCTGGAAACACGGTATCCTATACAGTACCGCACTGTATAATAACACTTTCTACATCTCATGCGTCCAGCCAAGTTTGATATCTCCAGCATGACAACAAAAGAGCCTCCAATGAGTTGATAAAGTATCTTGGCGAACACTCTTCTCCGTCGAGATTAGCCCCCATCCTCTCCACGTCCCTATGCACGCCATGAACTACACTGGCCATCTTACAGGAGCGGATAACTTAGATGGCCGGATCGTGAATATAGCGAGCTAGGTGATTTCATCTTACGATACAACACCACACCACGTTGGAATGAAGTGTCAATGGCCGGAATTAATCTGCAAACAAGAAGTGAAACGAATCGCCAAGCCGTGACATGGGTTCCCATCCCAGGTTAACGGAGAACCCTCAACCGAGCAAGTTCTCAACGCACGCGGAAAAATCGAGTTCCTGATCCCCATAGTCTTGGCAGCAAGGTTGAGTCCTCCAATGGCGTTGAACATAACTTGTATGTCAAAGACTTTGAAATGAGAACATCGTAGCGGGCGACCATTTACATGTAAACCTTTAAATACCCCCGAGATGGCGGCCGATCAACTCGCAGCCGAGGAGATACTAACCACTCTTCACGGACTATCCGGTACTCGCTCCTAGTAGGTGCTGTGACTACGGCCTGAACTTGCCTAGGATGAGATATACCGCCCCTCTCACGCTCGCACTCGCCGCGACGGCCACCGCAGTCGACTTCTCGGGATCTCGCGATGCAAACAGCAGCGTGTGGTCCTCCGTGTCCGACCTGCCGGTCTCTGCCTCCCCCTCGCGGCTATGGAACCGGCCATTCAAGCGTCAGACGGGCTGGAGCCCGCCCTCGAACCTCGCCAATGCTCTACAAGAGGTCTGGGATCACTGCATGTCCACGTACTCGAACTTCTGGGGCTTTAAGAACTACGGGTGGGACCAGATCCACGCCACGGGGGCAAGATCAACGTCTGCGTGCGATGGGAGTCAAGCACCGCCGTCACGGAAGCCCAGCGCGCGCAGGTGGCCTCGGTGTACGCGGCGCAGTACCAGAAATGGTTTTCCAGGCTGTACGGCTACGATAACTTCCCGTACTCCAATATCGACGTCAACGTCGTGGGTTGGGCCGTGACGGACAAGAGTCTACTACAGGGCTCGACGTCTGGCATTACTGTCTATACAGAAAGGATGCCGATGGTATCCCGCAGTGCTCCGAGGCCTGCGGCCGCTTCTTCCACAGGATGGGAATTACGGCTCATGCGCTGGTGGTGCCGACGCGCACTATGACCACTCTCTCTGGCTTACTGACGGCTTTGACGGAGGTGCTGGTGGGGATTGGGGACAGAGAATCGGGAGGGAGTACTTCATTGGTGCGCTAGGATCTTCGGACGTCCAGTTAGTATTCCTGAGTTTCCGTTATGTCATTTCATGCTCCTAAGACCTCTCAAAATCTTGCTGTCAACGGTAGTTACTAACTCTGAATTACTAATAGTATTCTACTCCATGAAATGGGCCATACTTTTGGTCTCGGATGTAAGCGTTCCTGTCCCAATTGCTGTAATGAAATCTTCAAGTGTACATTTTGCTAACGAGCATTGATAGTCTATGGTATGAGAACACGATAAATCGACAAACACATGACTTTGTGAAATTTGTTGACTAACGTTTCTCTGTTCTAGACTGGTTGCCCACCGGACAGACGAACTTTATAATGAACGCTGGGTCCTCTACTGTGATTACGGATTTCGATGGCTGGATGTTGCGCAATTGGTGGAACGGACGTACGTAATTCTTGGAATCATTTTATTTCTGTTCGAGCAACTTTCAGAGCACCTTGTTTTCCTTTTAGGATATGATGTCTGAAAACTTCTCCCACTTCATGCCCTAAATAGCAACAACTGACTCCGAGTATTGTAGTGAGCCGCTACCGAGGCTGGCAGTGATGGAATGGATGATAACGAGGGCATGTGATCAAGCGCTGGGTGTTATTGCCCGATACGAGGCTTCATTCTCATGTCTAAGGCCTTCGGATGAGGCTCTATAGGGACCATATATATTGCTACTTACATTCATTCAAAGATCATAAGTGCCAATAGATGTAGCACCGCAATTTCTACCCGCCTTTCTGTGGTTTCGACATGTGTAAACATATAGACTATAACACGCAATCCCCAGTCAGGCAAAATTAATCGAAGACCAGATGTGGCTATGACGTTCTCAGCGGCAAAACCATTGTTGATCACCTTCCCCCCATCGTCTCTATCCTCGGGCCTAGTGTCGAATCTGGGAGCCAAGTATTTTTTGGTGCCTACTTCTCTTTTTTTTTTTTGGCACTCTCTACCATCGTAGAGGGTGTAGAGAAACGGGGAAGAAAGGAAAGAAAGGAGAGAAGCCTCGGGCTCTGTTTCCAAGGTAAAACAAGACCTAAGTCATTCTCGAAGGAACTACGACTTTGTTGTCAACCATATTTTACCTTCAGAATTCCTGCGTTTTATCCTTGGCTTTAACGAATTTTCCGCAGTCGTCAAAGAACGATAACGAGATGAGCTAAGAGATCGGAACCATTCATTCGTTCTAGTTATTCTATCAATTGCTGGGCTCCTGAACCGACGAGTTATAAAAGTGGGGAAAAGATACCTGATGAAATGGTTAAATGGAAGGAATGTTTTCTAACATCGAAGAGATGTTGGCAAGGCGGGTATGGGACCTGCAAATACCGTCACCCCAAAGTCACAGGACCGACAGGGGCGACCATGCTGAAGCGAGATTCCTAAAGCTAAGAACCAATTGTCCATTTGTACATAACATTTATCAAATATCGAACTTCACATTTGGGATATCAACGACGGGAGATTTGGGCTTCATTGATTGAACGAGTGATCATTAATCTTTTATTGTGGACCGCCAATTCCGCTCACCCAAGCGAACCGCCATAATGTTAAGGGGTGTGTATACAAGTGCCATCTCATCATGATGAGGAAAATTTCAGTCAAAACCAGAGCTGGAACACAGCTGATAGGGGGTATGTGTATAGTGGAAAAGTGAACGACTGGGTTTTCCAGCTGATCAGGAAGCGTCAGTGTGACGCTTATATGTGGACTTTAGAATCCATATGTTAGATGAGACTAAATCAATCTTCGAGAAGTATAGAATGTTGATGATGATGCAGATTAGAAGACGCCCATTACGTAAGGGATCAATGCGCTGAGTATGGTTAGTAGCTGAATGGTAATATTTAGACGGAACACTCACCCAACAGCAAGGGTCGCACTAAGTCCGACCAATGCTCGGTTCCTAACGCGCTGTTTCCTCAGTTGCACTTCCGTTTTGACCTTCTTAGATCTAGGTTCTGCAGATGGCTCATCTGGTTGCTCATCCTCTTCGTCGAGAGCAATTTCGTCGGCCTTGCTTTGTCTTGTTGCTTTCACCTGGCAAGTCGTCAATATTGCTTGCCTCCGCGGATTCGGCTGCTGCGGCTGCGACCATCTCTTTTGCTTTCTCAATCATCTGTGCAGCTTCCTCCGCGCTTGGCGGGCCATCTACAACGGGTAGTTCAACTTCCACAGCAGTATGTGTCGTCTCAACGCCTGCATTGAATTGAACTTCCTGGCCAACCTTGATATATATTTCGGTTCCTCCTCAACTGGTGCAAATACGACCTCAGGTTCCTTCTCAATAGTCTTCATTGTGATTTCCTCAGTCGGAGCTGTTGATACAGTGTCGTCTGTCTTCGCACTATTTGTCTCGGGTTCGGTTTCTTCTTGAGTGAATACAGTTTCGGGAGGGCTGAGCTGTGAACCTGATATTTTGGTAGATCGCTTGCGTGGAGAAGCAATGGCTCTCTTCTTCGAAGGGCTTACAGAGCGACGGCTACGAGTGCTCCGAGGGAGTGACGAGGGCGTGGGTGGTGCCAGCGTGGGTTGTGGTAGACCCGCGAAATCGAACTTGGGTGGCGCGGCAATCTTCTTTGGAGGGCTATCCGGCGCATTCGTCACGGCAATCTCTGCTGGATCTAGTAGAGCCGAGATCCAGGGTGTGATGCCGTACTCTTCTGCAAGGGACATGGCCTGCTCCGGAGGAATCCATACGTTCCCAGCCGTCTCTTCGTGGCTTGTCGTAGGTAGTGACTTCATATACTTACGCTCGGCTTCCTCTTCAGTGGCTTCGGCATAAGGGAACGTTGCCTTGAACATGCCAGTCGCAGAAACATAGCCGTCTTGGCTACGGCGCATGAGGAAGTACGAGCTCGGGGAAGATTTGAAAATGCCTGACATGATGCCCTTTGGTAAGGGAGCTCGAAGGTGTGCATAATCGAACACGCCTAGTGCCGACGGGTCTACTTCGCCGGCAGCGCCGGCAGCAACCATCTTGGGGGTGAGCTGTGTTTGCCCCAATCGCCGCCGCGACACAAGGTCAGTATCTGTAAAAAAGTATTAGCGAGGCCCATTAAACAAACCAGACTGGCACACTCTCTTACAGACTGGTGTGTCCTCGGTCATGAGGGGATTGGGTTTGTTCGGAAGGTGTCGCGAGACCACCATTTTGGCAGATGTGCTGTCGGATTTCTTGACGCGACTAAACTAGTTATGGGGTCGAGGCCACTGTGCTCAGCTGTGACTTGGAATTATGATAGAATACGCAAAAGCTGATTAAAAAGGAGAATCTAATGAATGGCCTGGTGCTGTGTCGCGGGTTAGCTGATGATGATGACGATTGGGTCGCGCGAAGTCGCGGATTCGAGGGCCGCCATCGAGGCGCGACTCGCTGCTCAGCTCGAATTGCGCAGGCCGCCTGGGATGATGGATCTCACTCACGGTTGGGGATGGAGTCTAGTAAATGGGGAAGATGAATAGAAAATAAAACAAGCTGGCGCGACAACGACGATGTATTGTCGCAGGAAGCGCGAAGATGGCAAAACGGTGAAGAAGGATTGAATAATCAAAAACGAGTCAGTCGGTACGAATTGACCTGGGTGCGAGCTGGAGGTGAGAGGGAGACGGGGTCTATTGTAGCACCCGGCGCAAACTGTTGGCTTTTCTGTCGGTGGGTTCCAGCTTTGGTTAGAGAAGGCAAAAGGGTGTGGGAAGCCAGCAAGACAAACTGGGGGGGAGCAAGGGAAGGGAGAGATTTTGGTTGGGGAACAGCTGGCCAAGCACCGCCGATGGGCCAGGGAAGGTGCTCAAATAGGCTTAGAAGAGAGAAGGTCCCTCGATATGTATTAGCTCATAGCTAGATACAAGGGGGTGCCTGTCTGATTAAGGAAGCAATTTTTGCTACAAGTACACTACACGTGTATATTGCTTGCATGGGTGCAGCGTTTGATTGGGCCAGATGGGTTAGGGATGCGACCCTGCTACTAATACTCTTTTGGAACTCATTTAATTTAATGTACGCTATCCCCTTTTACGTATAGCCAGTCGCGCCAGCTGTTGGCCTTGCTCACAGGTGGAAATTCTTGAGCGCTAGACACGTACATGAACCGACAAGGTAGGCATACATATAGATAGTATATCTATCAAAACAGATAAAATGTCAATCAGTGCGTCTTTGCAACCTGCTCGCAGCTCTCGGTTTAAGTTTTTTTATCCCGATGGGATCCTGAGCTACCTACTGGGGAAGTAAGCCACGCCACTTTTAGCCTGAGGCAAACCTGAACCGCTTCGTAATGAACGGGTTCTACTAATTTCCTTTGCATTAGAATCTTGAATATGTTCTCGTTTTGTGACCACGAGGATGGCAATCTTTCATTTTAGCCGCTCTTCCTCCTCCTAAATGATAGCGATTCAGAAGACCTGGAGTAGCACAGGTTGGGTGGCTTCCTATCCTGTTTGCTTGATTAATACCTGCAATGCCCTGTCGCGGACGTAGGCCTTATTGTAAGGCTCTATGCCATAATAACTCAACTCTCTGAGGCCTCTAACATGGTGAGCATGATTAAGGCTAGTACACGGTCTTGTAACACAGCTAACTCTATTAGACGACAAAGAGCCAGTATGGGTGAATCTTAGATGACCTTTATAACTTAGTTTTCTAGGTACAAGAGCTTAACAATATAAGTGATGAACTTCTTCACCAAGTTGAAGTTCCTGGTGCATATTTCTCCTGTCAAAGATATTTTGTGGCTTAAACCGCATTGTTTTCATAAGAGACTAAGATAACTTATTGAGACCGCACCACGTAGCTCCCTAGTACCAACTACCTAGGTATGTTGGCAATTTCTGAATGGCAGTGGTGGTGAGAGAAGGCCAGCCTCTTGACACCTCACTCTTAAGCCTACTTATATTAGTGGTGCTCTTTCCCCAGGCTCCCCGCTCTTGTGTGTGGGGGATTGCGGCTGGCCCGGTGGCTACTACAGAGGTAGACTCAGAAATGGCTCTCTGTCCACTTTTGATAAGGGTACTTGGCCTATCTCAGGTCTACCTATAGATCTTTTCTTTCTCTAACCCGCCCCCCTAAGTATTTAATGGCGACTTTTCTTCTCTGCTACTTCATAATGTGGAAATCTCTGGCCACAAGCAATAATCAACGCAAGTTGACAAATGGATCATTGTAGCATTTGATTTTCCGGTTAGTAGAGGACATTGTACCTACCCAAATGAAGTGTGAGAATTAGATTATATAGAAGAACTTGGGATTTCAAGTCTTACCATGTCTAATCTTGCTATTCAGTCAACGTTTTGATAACAAGCAGACAACAAATGTCACATATGTATGAACTTGCGTGCCATTTTTCATTGGGTTTAATAACAAGAATATCAGGCCAAGCCAGGGATAGCTGCGCTTGGTTTTAGGCATATTCAGTCATTCTACATACAAATATCTTTCTGCAACTCACCACAAGACAATCGAGATCCTAACCAGAGTACCACCTTACCACCTACCTTAGCTACAGAAGCATGTAGTAGATACCTGTTGGTGGTCTAGTAGTCTGGCCTGGCAAAAAAGGGGCAGAGCCCCTCACCTAAACACAACCCAACCCCGAAAGAGCCCCACCATTGTCCCGCAGTACAAAACAAGCTCTGTGACGTCCAATCATCCCGCCTCTATAACTCACCTCACCACCAAACATCACCGCCAGTTTGTTTTCTCCCTTCTACAATTGAACACGACTTCTTCTGGGTGCAGAGATCTGTCTTTGGCTAGACGAACCAAGTGTTATTCTAAAGACAGGGATTTTGGTAAGATCTGTCGTCTCTCTTGCATTTGATTGTTGCTTACGTACATAGATACCTTAGCCACCTACCTACCCAACTTTACGATGGCTTCCCATGAAGAAAATGACCATCTCCCTGAGGAGACTCAGGGATACAAGCTCTCACAGCCAAAGCAAAGCCTGGCTGAGTATGAGGGTATGGGTACGTATCAAATTTGTCTCTTTTTTGTGTTATATATGCGCCTTTCTGCCATCAAGTGCACCACTTGTTAAGATGGTGACAAAGGCTATACTCGAGCCACTATACTATGACCCTCGTCATAGTTTACCATATGTTTCGCATATATGAGTATGTGAAGACTTATTGCTACCCTAGCCCCATAGAGGGAGAAATGGACAAACCAGTGAGCCTGGTGCAGCCGTGAAGAATGGGATTTGCACGGGCAGTTACCATAACCGCCAAAGTGGTCAGGTTCAACAAGCGAAGCATTTGGCGATTACACCAAGCTGCTACCACAGAAGGTACACATTCTGCAGGAGGTATTGGCTACGCTGCTATTTAATCTTAATTTATAACAGCACCGTCGTCCAGATTCCCATCCGTCGCTCGAAGAATGCCGCCAATCTACCTTTACCTTGTTTTGGGGAATTTTTGATGGAATTTCTCATCACTTCCGAACTCATTACTCCCATAATACACCTGTGGTTTTTACCCTGTTTCGGAGTTGAGCCCTCAGCCTCGAAGGAATAATGTCCGATTATTCCTATTCCATCAGCGACGTCTCGCACGGGCCCGTGGGGACGCCACCCCCGTAAGGCGTCAAAGAGCCCATAATCAATCTGCCGTGGTACATGGTAGTCGAGAAGGATGCTGAGAGAAACTTCGAAGTCTATCGTCATAGTTGCCGCAGGAGGCTATAAATGCCAAGGACAAAGTAATTGCTTGGCTGATAGACGAGAAACCATTTACAAAAACCCCAACCCCCAGCAGTTCTACCCTAGCCTTTCCTCTCACGCATAACAATATTTCCACGTCTGTTCCAAGTGGACGTCCCCATGTGACCAGGAAAGCGAAATCAATTACAAGCGTTGTGCAGCAAAATGCCCCAATACCCAGCTCCGCAATCCTTTACATTTCACATAGCAAAGCGCTTCTATACCCGATCTTCGCAAATTTCTACATTTCAGACAAATCACATCACGAAGCAGCAGCAGCAATAGCAGCCTCGACTCAGAGTTGACCTGCCGAGGTTTGCCTGATACAGTGATTAAGACAGAAATGGAGACGATCAAAAGCTTAGTTCCCAATAATGACTCTACCGATGAAGTGGCGCAGGCTGTTGATGAGGAGACCATCAACACTTTTCAACATTCAATAGTCATTACGCCGAATGAAGATGTCAAGGTTACTAAATTTAACACAGATGCAAATGACGAATCGCTTCAGCGATACAAGAAGTCCCTAGGCCTTGGAGGTGGCAAAGACCTTTCCGACCCCAGCGATCCTCGAGTCTGTATCATTCAATCACTTACGATGGAGTCTCCTGGCCGGGACCCCGTTACCATCGATCTCTCCCAGGCTGGCAGTGAGAACACCCTCAAGGATAAGCCTTTCAAGATCAAGGAGGGAGCCAAGTTCACCATGGTTGCGTCGTTCCGTGTCCAACATGAGATTCTCAGCGGTCTGCAGTATGTTCAGACAGTAAAGCGCAAGGGTATCAGAGTTAGTAAGGACTCGGAGATGCTGGTAGGTGATATGAAAATTCGCCGTCTATTAATCAAGTAATCAACTACTGACGATATTTGCAGGCAGCTATGCTCCCAATACTGATAAGCAACCCATCTACGCCAAACGCTGTGAGTTACTTGATCGAGGCCAGGATGTCTTGAGAACTGACTCTCATTCTCTATAGTCCAGGAAGAAGATGCTCCCTCCGGCATGCTCGCCCGTGGTCACTACAACGCTATCTCCACCTTCGTTGATGATGACAAGAAAAGCATCTCCAGTTTGAGTGGAGCTTCGACATCTCCAAGGACTGGTAGGCTGACCGATCGCGAACCTCCATAAAGTTATCGCACTGTAGTATTTCCGGCTTGCAAGGCTAGTGCCCAGATATGCCATTCTCTACGGTATGATTTAGACTTGGAACTGCCACTTTGGAAAACTCGGTCTGTGGAGGATCCGTCTTGGTCATAAAGGAAACGAACTCGACCATAGCTTTGCATATTGCAGCTAACGATGATGACGACGGAACGGTAAAATAGGAAGAGGTAGGGGAAATTCGGACGGAAAAAAGAAAAAAAACCAATTCGTTGTCAAAGTTCCTACATTAGGTGGTTAGGTACACTCCAATAACTTAGGGGAAAAGAAAATCCACATACACCTAGTACCCTACTCTCAACGCTCAATTGACACCAAGAGCTAGCGGAAGCTAGATGGGAATGTTCAATGGCAACGCAAACAAAACCGCACCTTTGCCAACCATGACGTTTGAGGCTTCTGTCGATCTGGTCTAGCCTTCTCTTCAGATGCTTGTAGATGATGGTACTAGAATGCCTTTCTCGAAGGACCGGCTCATTGCTCGTTCCATGGGTCAAATGTTGCTTATGAATGATGATTTCCCCCAACTAATGTATCTAATCCCTTAGACGCTTTCGGTTTTGAGCATGAGACTTGGGTAGTCCTTACAGTACATACAGCCACCCAGGATTGCCACGGGCGATTTCGTAGATAGGCGGCGTGCGACTTATGCAGAATACGGGAAACTACGTCTAGGTACACATAAAGATACACACATAAACCCACCAGCTACACCTATTCGGAATCGATTGGAATCGCTTGGTATTGTTATAGCACATTAAAATTACCAGGTGCTCTTCAACGGTACTATTTCTAACGATGTATTTCAAGTTCTCGCTGAAAATTGCCTGGTCCGGTTCATATAAACAAAACAAACCTGAAAGTCTCGCTTATATACCCACACCAAGGTCGAAAATACCATCCTCGGGTATGGCTACACAACTTGGAATCGCTGCGTAGCCAGAGTACCTTCTTTAGGTTTGTCGGATCTGGGTGCTAGCACCGGAGATGTAGGTCCATAGATACTAGCCTCTCTATCTCTGTGCGGCGTGTTTTCTGCTTTTAATATTAGGCCGTTATCTCCACCTGTTAATGATTGACATTGTGTAAACCAGCCCACCTACTGTTCGTTCTCGCTCTACGCCTATTTGGCGTTTTAAGTAATAGCTCTGCCAGCGCTAGCTCGACGTTTCTTTGAATCGTTAGACGTTGGCTGTCGGGCGCTTCGACCTCTACTCCCTCGATAACCTCGAAATCTTCAGAATCCTCCGTGTTGAGGATATGAGACCGTAGTTCTGGCTCTTCCTCTTCCTCTTCCCAGAGGAGATAGTCTCGTAGCGTGTCCTCTTCCTAGAGGAAATAGTCTGGTAGCGCGTTGCCATCAGCCGTCTTCTCTCCTTGTTGAAGATCTTTATGTTGATCATTCTCGGGTGCTGCTGCGAATACGTTAAAGTGGCGTTCACCAGTGTCGCTGACCTCCAGCACGCTTGCCATGTTACCACAACGATAACAGTAATTAGGCGCACTCCACACGGTACTTAGATGATCGTCGTATAAACCAGATATCCCTCCTGGCACAACTGGTGGGCTCGCAGGGATGTGGTTCATCCCGTTGACCGCCAAGAACTTCTTTCACGACCCCGTGCCCCGAACGTATAACCGGCACCCCGAGGTGACAGTGAGAATTCATCACGCTCGGGATCTGGATCTGACCATACCAGATCGGCCATGGGACCCTCGTGTGGGATCTCTCGGAAGCGGTCGATGATCTTAATTTGATCGATACTGTGTATTGACGGGGACAAGCCGCCGTGTACGCAGAATATCTGGTCGTTTATTACGACTGATAACGTTAAAAAATCAAACATGTCTGTAAAATAATGCCAAACATTTGCATTGCCGTATTTACGCGCACACTCGGTATAAAAGCCATATGACTGCGTGACCCCTCGATTCGTGATTCCCACGGATTAGGTGTACACGATTTGGATATCGTAATTTCAAGCATACGAGAAGTGATATGGTTTCAACACTGAACATGCCACGGTCGACATAGTCACCTAACAAAACCGAAACGGGGGTCAGCCGTTGCGCCCCAGTAGCGAGTTCTGGGACCGATTGGTTTCGACTCACCGAGGAAAAGATAGTTGGTATCCGGACACCAACCCCCGATCTTGAAAATCTCGATCAGGTCGTAGAACTGACCGTGTATATCACCGACAACCGTCACCGGGGCACGCACGTGGACGACATTGCTCTCGCGCATGAGCAATTCCTTCGTCTTTGCGCAAATCGCCTCGATGACGGACTCGGCAAGAAGTTCTTTTTATACAGACGCGAGATACATTCATCCAGATCGACCGAAGCTATGAAGCAACCACGAGTTAGCCCGATGCACTCAGCAGGGCCAAGCCGAACCCGGTGGTCAGACACGGGGTGGTCCACGTACCGGGCAGACCAGGCATTGTGATGTAGATAACGTCGTGGCCCGTTGCAACCAAGTTGGTCGCAAAGAGGCGGGAATCAAGGAATGTTTATTTCTCTTTGATGTAGCGGCGTAGATGGCTTCCTTTTGCTCCGGGGGAATGCAAAGTCGAGTAGGGAAGAGCTAGAAGGATCCGCAAACATATTCAACGAGGCAAGGCAAGCAGCTGTCGCGATTTTCCTCACATGGAGCCGATGTTGACCGAGTTGAGCAGGCGAGTCGCGACAAGGGGTATCAAATTGCTAAAGGCGAAATAGAGCATATAATCGTGGAATAACCCACGTGGCGATGGTCCAGAGATGTCTTGCAGAAAAGAAGCTCTACAGCACCTTGTCGTGGGTACCTAAAGGTTTGGCACAGTCTTGTAGGTAGACTACTACTGTAGTACTGTCGCATTGAACTCTGACGTATAAGTACCTAGGTAGGAGGTAGGTACCTACCTATAATGCCTAATCACGTAGCGCTATTTGCACTATATGTATGTCAGCTGGCTGTTATCTTTTCCCACCCCGCCCCCCTATCGTCGCCTTATCGGCAACGCACGCTGTGGGGTTCTCTATCAATAGAATTGGCTGTCAAGCTAGGTACTTACCTATTCTTATTTCACATGGGGCCTCGAAATTTCACACTCCCTCTTCATCCATCCTGTGATCCCATGTTGGTATGTCATCTGCCACAAGGTAGAGAGACCTACCTGGGTTAGTGTTTAGTGAACATGCAAACCCTTCCTCCCCTTCCCCCATTCTCTTTGTTTTTGAGATGAGGCCCAATCTCTTCTTCTTCTAGAGGGTACTCTTGGCGATACTAATCATATGATATTTTCTGTGTCTGAGTATAAACTGTTATTTTCTTTCGTCACTACTGCGATATCGAAGACCGTCCCCCGTGATATATAATATCCCAAGCACATCGGATTTGAGATCTAGCGGCTTAGACGTGAAGCGAACAGCAACGGCTCAATAGCTCCTCTTGTCGGCACATTATCTACCTTTTTCATAAGCCATTATTGTCTAGAGACCTTTTTCCTATCCAGCACTTATCGGATGGTATGTTCTATTCACGATTGGTATCTCATGGTGGAAGCACTTTTCGACTCTAGCATGGTCATGGCTGGTAAATTCAATAGATCTACTGTACCTACCTACTTGCCTATGTCATTTCCTGAGGAGCTCCCCTTTTCGTCAGTGATTACTGCCTCGCTTCTCTATGATATTTTGGAATGTTTTCTTATTCTTTCTACTATGGTTGGCGAGCATCTCGGTAAAGAGGTCTCGGATCTTGTGGTCTTGCTTTATAGGCGTCCGATATGGAGGATAGGTAGATTCAGGTTCCCAGGTTGCCCCGCGCAGCTGCACGGACTAACGTTCCGCCGCACCCGGTTCACCCATCTTGGCTCAGGGTCCACGAGATCTTGGGCAGCAGCGCCCAATTGGAGCCTGGGACAGCGCAATCTCATCTAGCTGGTGCAACCTCCATCTCATCTCAGCTTGTCCTTTCAACGTCGTTTATTTAGTATACCAAGTACACGCGACCGTGACCCTGGTCGTGAGCCGACATATCCAGCAACGTCTGCCATTTCAAATAACACTCATAGCTGATATGCGAATTGGAATGGTCGGCTTCTTTAAACACGCTTCAATTTGCTCTATTGTGGTCAAGGTAGTGGTGGTAGCGAATGGGATGGTGGATCCTCCGGCCCGTACCCGATCTCCTATAACGACGAAGCTCCTTTCTATAGTTCGTTGGGCAACATTCCATATTGCCTGTCGGAAACGGTAGTCGATTTTATTTCTATGAAGTATCGTATCCAATATTGCCGTCCCCTTGGCCTGGTACCACTACATAGTAACCTCCACGAGTCTCGTTCACGAAGCAATTCGGTCCCTTACCTCATCCATGCTCTAATTTTGCTCGGCCTACGCAATTTTCACTCAGGAGAGCTACAAGAGTTCTTGATGCTGCTGCTTAAGTAAGTTTTTGAAAATAGCGAATGCGTTATCAGTAGTAACCAAGCAACCATTCGTTCACTGCTAAACCTTGAACCTTGTGTGTGTTTTCGTTTATTTTTAGTACATCTAATCCTATTATACGGGTTTTATCATCAGTCTCCCAGTTTATACGCTTTCAAGTTTTTATCGATCACTCTTGTCAATGAGTATAAAAAATTCTGACGTTTGTTTTCTATCTGAATATCCGTATAACTACAATAGTTTCTAACGTCAAACTGTTTCAAGTTTTTGACGAGCTGCCTAGGGGCTTCGACATAGAAAAGAAAGGAATACCGGATCTACCCCAAGCAAGATGGCGAACCGTGCGCCAGGATATGAGCAGACAGCCGAAGACCTCGAGTGTTATAATTGTGGTATGAAGGGGCACATGTTCTTCGCCTGCCCAGAGGATACTAGGCGTGTACCTGCGTAAGTAGTTCAATCTGCTTTCACCCTCCCTATCTTATGTTCGAACCTAACGACCTGTGGTCGCGGATCTCTTAAGAATGTAACCTATATCGCTATCATGACTGCTGATGATATTACACACTCCGCTGGTAGCTAGTTTATTGACAGTCGTTTAGTGGTTTGGAAGCCTCACGAAAGCGCCAGGCTTCAGGCAATGATTATAATGTACCAGCAAAGCGTAGTAAGGCCCTGTGGTTACTCATTACCCTCCACCCCCTTCCCTCGGCCCATCACAAATTCCTCCACCTCCATTTAGTCCTGGCCCTGGTATGAGGTTCCATTCAGTCCCGCCACCAAGTATCCCCGCTCGCCCACCTTACAATCAACCTCCTCTAGGGCACTATGACCAGTACCCACCCCCAGCGCAGGACGACAACCATCACGTGGTTCCCATAACAGTGGCTCTCGAGATGTCTACGAACATCATTTCCACGGAGCCCCTCAACCCCCTGAAACGCCCTACAGACCTTCTTACTATGATCAATATGACCAACATCGCCCAGGTCCATCACCTGGTACTTCTTATGGTCGTAGCTACTCAGCCCCAGACCGATATGACGAGCGTTCTGTTAGTCTGTCTCAAGAGTCATCGTATGCCGCCACCTACCGAACTCCTCACCAGACGCATTTCGAGAAATACCCTCCGGCTCCTGGTGTGGACAACTATTACCCTGGCCCACCCCAGCCATACCCTCCACCTCCCTCAAGTGCTTACCGGACCTCTCCTCATTATGGGCAAGATGGTGTTTCTTCAGCTCAACCATTAACATCAGGCCACGAGCTCTCACCGCCTGGGATCTATCCCTACCACGCTCTTGAGTACCAGCGCCCAGATGTAGTCTCATTTCCTACCCGCTATGATGAGCAGTTTACTGATCGACCCTCGTACGAGCCACAAAGAATGAATACTCATTCACAACACTCGGGGCATCGTTCCGGTGACAACAGGCAGGGCCGTGAGCATTATAACCGTCGCATGCGCTACAACTCACCTAGAGGTCGTAGTCGATCTGAACGTCGGTTTTTGGACCGGCCAGCTAGACTTCCTAGCCCAATCACTTCCACCCCTCCAGCCCAACCAGAAAAAGACGCTATTGCTTCCGAGACGAGTGAGCCTCTACAACGCTTGAGCCATACCGTGCCTACAAGCATTAGCGGCAAGGAAAAGCATACTACTGAAGATTTGGCCTGGGAAGAAGAAATGATTTTCAAGGAATTACCTCTTAAAATCACGAGGGATCTTATTAGGGAGCCTTTGCCAGCCGACTGGACGGACGATCTTATAATGCCTCCGAAGTATCCCAAAGAGACAATAAGCTCAAAATACATCGATTCTACCAATGTAGATGACTTCTCACTGAGCGTTCGCGAGACGAAGGCATGGCAAATAATGCAGTCCGGTATTTTTGCCTCCTGACGATGTACGAATCGAAAAACTGTTAGACTACGAGAGAGCCCTGGGCCTACCCTCGAAATACAACAAACAATACCGAAATATTGTTAATAACAGTGGCGGCAGCATGCAACGTGGGAAATCATGGGGCTCAAGAGCGCGAGGAGGCCGTCAGACACCGTATTCTCAGCACTACGAACAGAACCATCCGTCAAACAATGAGCAATCCAATCAATTCCGGTCGAAGTCGACAGGAAAGGACTGTGACCACACTAGCTACCAAGATGCTGGGAAGCATGAAAGAGGCAGCGGAGACTCAGGAAGGGAACTGAAGATATCCTCTCCTGAACCAGGTGAAGTGTGTGAGACGGACGATCAAAGACCTACGCTTACAGCTAAGAGTACTACTTCCTCATCGGATCAGGAATGTCTTGTTGTTTCTCGGAACCCTCAGGACCGTATTGTGAACTCATTGCAATATTCCCGGCCTAATCTATATGAGAGCGATGCACGCCCGAAAGCTCCTTTAACACCACCACCTGCTAGCTCCCCATCTGGCTCTCTGTCTCGCCTGTCTAGCAGACGCATTTCTCCCCGGCGTCCTAGTAGACCGTCCAGCAGGCATAGCCTGAGGAGTAACCCTAGCCCGCAATCTAGCAGACGTAGCTCAATAGCTTCTCCTTTAACACCTACCGAGCTAGAACTACTTGGCCTGCGGCCCGATTCTAGCGATAGTGACTCAAGAGAAGCTTCGCTGCCACCTCAATTGAATGGCTCTGCAAATCGAGCTCGACAAAGACCCGCAACGCTACATGCGGCATACCAGTAAGTCAATTTAAAATTTAGTAATCATAATCTTTGGTTGTTGCTTATCAACGATGCAGGCGCCGTTGGTAAAATATCCCATTCGAATCCTAGGGAATGTATAACCAAATGCGACGACCGTCCGCAGCGGCTGAGAACTAATTCACTACATTATATGCTGGAGTAGACAGGATATACCCTGTGACATGGAAAATTTCTATTTTTAAAATAAGCACTCAGGTGCTTTCGCAACATTATTCAAATTTTGCGATTGTACATGCGAAGGCTGAAAGATCATAAGTCATAGTGGCCAATGTTCTGAAAAGCTGCACCCGATTTATCGTATTACTACTATCTCTCAGTTGTATACCGTTTCCCCCATACTCAAGCTTGGCTTAAAATTGTAAGCCTTTGTCCATTACAGAATTCCTTTTATACGCTGTTTTAAGCTTCTGGTTTTAGAAGGATACCCGACCAAGCAGGTTACCGACCGTGGTGTAGGTGGGCGTTTTAGGTCTCGTTCCAGCATCTTTTCGGGTTTCTGGTTAGTTCTGGCGGGTGTAGAAACCATGATAGATGAACCGCCACAGCACCATTCCATTGTTATGGTTCCGATTCCCTAACAATATGCTACATAAACAGAAGCCCTACTTCTAGATTTGTCACAAGCCAACATCTATCATTCAGGTGGTCGGTAGTCTATGGTCATATGCTATGTCTGTTTACAAAGCGTGTTGAAACAATACCTTGTATCAGTTAATTTGATTGTTTTGTTCTTTTACGTCCCTTTCTTTCATTCTTAAAGGTTAATGAGCATCAAGATAAGGAGAAAAATACCGTTAGGTTGAGACAAAAGTGAGATAGAATTGTCTTGTTTGGCTAGTTGAAAGGTGCTGAAGACTACGAGACAGAGATGAAATGTTGTTACCAGCTATAAATCCTGTTCCCGCTCGTCTTGTTATCTTAGTTCGTGTATGTTCCCCTGCGACCTCGACCTTGCCCTCCTGCTTCTTTTCATTTCGCCACGGACAAACTAGAGCAGGTTCTCTAGATTTGACACATCGCGGCGATAACTTATTTTATACAAGAATCACGATAACCTTTCGCTGCCAGAGCAAGGCACACTCGGCAAAATGTGCACCGGCATAACCCATGTACTTCGGTGCCGAGAGTGCAACGCTGTAGTTTTTAAGCTCCAAGACGCAGTGACAGGGCACACTTGTTATCAAGCTCGATACAACGGACGCAGGGGTATCTGCAAAACAGGAGTTGTCTACTCCCATTATGATAAATCATCCTCGGAGTGTTGTCTCTTCTGTGAAATTTATTTCGGCGGTGAGGTTGTAGATCTTACAGTGGAGACTTGTTCCGAAGGAGAAAATGGGTGGGAAGAGGATCAAGAAGACGATGTCATTCTTGTTCAGCGTTTCTTTGTTGAAGGCGCAAATATTTTGCGAAAGAATAAAGATGAGGAAGTCATGAAAATTACAAGCCAACATAAGAAAGAAGAGGATCAGAATGATGATGATGACGACGACGACGACGATGAAGAGGGTGGCGCCAAAGTGCGATAGTCTACCTATTCATTCTACATTCGTGTAAAGAATTAGAATATTATAAATATAGAACACGGTCTATATTATTCGCTTGGCTTTTACGCGAAACAGTGTTATTCTGAGGAAAGCAGGTGTAGAAACTTCTAGGACCTCAATAAGTAGATCAAAGAATACATTTGCACGCAGTTGATATCTTATGTACCTTAGGTACTAGACTAAGGTTAGTTGATTGACAAGGGTGCCGGAGCTGCGATAAGATAAAGCTACCCCGCCTCTCCATAACTTAGTGAGGTAGGTACCCTGACGTGAAGGTTCTATCACGCCGGATACTGTAGGTGCTGTCGCAAGACGGCATATAGATGCCCATGCTAGGGGGCGAAAGAGAAGGCAACAGCATGATGACATATAACTACATATGTAGGCATACCTTCCCCCCATTGTCTTTTTGAACATTTCATCCACCTAGGAATTGAAAGTGTTATAGAACCAAATCGATCCAGTTCACACGCTCTCAGCATAATCATCTATCTAGTTGATATAATAATAGCAAGTGAGGTCGTCTCATTGATCGCCATGGCTACCAACCCGCTTAGCCCGTCGGCCATCCTGCAGTCGATGACTGATGCATTATCCACACATGAACCAACGATACGACGTCGGATCTTAGTAGCTCCCACGAGGCGTTAGCTCTATTTACACATGCTTGCATGATATCGCTTGGCTTCCGCCTACTCGGCTTCGATGAAGACAAGACAAATGGTAAGTTACTTGGATATAATTTCTTTATTTGCCAGCTAACTATCATAGAACCGGAATGCCACGAGTTGGCTCCGCGTCTGCCTGCGAACTGGAATGCCTCCTTTAACACATATGCCTTTATTTATGCGCACCAACAGTCCGCCCTCCGTTTTGTCCTCAAGATTGATCGTATGGGCGGCAAGGCCGAGATTCGTGGATTAGCTGTGCAAGACGAGCGCATTGCGCGAGTCGAAATCACGCTCCGAGACTTCATCTCTAATGCAGCACTTCCCGTCCGGATCACTATGTCACCAGATGGGGCAGAAGATCGTTCTGACCTACGACACAAGTTTCAGAATGCTTTCATTTCGGAGAGTCGCATCGGGGACCTTGCTACTTTAATCAAGATCAACATCATTCAGAAGCTTCTGCCTGCGTTACAAAAGGAAGGCTATGAGGAGTCTCCCGACGACGCTGCTGTGCGCGAGGACGCCCAGGAGGCTGCTCGCAGACCGCCCAGACAACCACCAATGTTGCCCGATCCCTTACCCCAGCCCGCGGGGCCACACCCTTACGATGACCCTCTTCGTCCGCTACCCGACGCCCCGTCCCGGCTGGAGATTTTCCCCCGCCGGATTTCGAAGATCCTTACGACCTCAGGCGTCCCCGAGCACCCCTCTCCCCCGGTCGCACACCGTTTGGAAATATCGGCGCAGATGATCTAAACCCGCCGGGACTTGGACCGCATGACCCATTGCGTCCTGGACTAGGAATGCCTGGCGGAGGTCTGCCTGGATTCGGAGGAGGAAGAGGCATGCATCCCACATTCGATGACCCTCTCTTTGGTGGTAACGAAGGCATGGGTGGTGAATTTGATCCCCAGGTGCCTCCAGGGGCACGCTATGACCCACTCGGACCAGGTGGTATTCCAAGATTGGGTGGTCGGCGTCCTGGAGGAGGGAATGACCCCTTTGGCGGAGGTCGGGGCGGATTTGGAGGGTTCGGTGGTTTTGGTGGAGGAGACATAATTTGATCCAAGGTTGTTGAGGAGCTAACTTGGCGTGCTTCAGTTGTTTTTGTTCCTTACGAGAGCAAAAAATACTGCGTACTATCGAAGAATCCAAGATAGTGTTACTGAGACATGGAGTTAGTTGAAAGGATGGTCGCAATTCCATCATGTGTTATGAGTTATAATGTAAAACCAAAAGTGTAATAATACGAACCACATTGAATTGTGTTGTAGAGATACCGCAGAGATAATTTCAGCTTTTATAATGGAAACTTGGTTCAGAAATAGATGGTGAATATTTCCGGCCCGACCCCGGGTCGCCGATCATTCATTCGATGTCATTGTTTGCGCTGGTTTAGATTTGGCTTTGCCCTCTTCCACCCAGCATTCAAAGAATAATGGCCCAGCTTCTACGGCACGAAGGGGTGTCGTCTTGGCACCACCTACATCTTCACCAGGTGTCTGCTTGTCCTTGGACACGGTCTGAAGACTGGGCTGCGTAGGCACCCAGGGTTGCGGGTGCTGATTTAGATTAGCTCATTTATGCAAACGAATTTCCACATGAGATTGTTATCGAGCTGCACTCACCTCTATCGGTGCCTCCGCCTCATCGCGCAATTCGACAGCAACGGTGAATGTGCAACGTTCGGGGAGAGGTGCCATCTTCTCGCCCACGTAGGCTAGTCGCCTGACGGCAGCGCGCAGCTGTTCGTCGATGTCTGTCCAGTTCACCTTGGGCTGCTCCTCGTCGCCGGGTACGCCATCTTCAAGCACGGCAGCATCACCGCTGGCGTCGTCTCCGTCCTCTTCCTCGCGGTCCCACTCCTTCTCCTTCCCTTCCCCATCCCTGGACACACCTTCCACGCGGGAAATCGCGCAACGTCGAACATCCAGCGCTCCATGACGGCGCTGTTGCTATCGTACACGACAACTGCCAGACGCTCGACGGCGCCCTGGTCTGGGCGCGGGCCGCGTCTACAGCATCCCGAATCCAGGCGCATACGGCCGGGTGCCGGGACTGGTGCACTGGCAGGTTGTAGGCACGACTGGTGAGAAAAGTCGTGGCTGGGTACAAACCCCTGTAATATAGGATGTTATGGATGCAGACCGTTAGGAAGTGGGTGAATGTTGTCAGGAGACGGGTTGCCTGGGGGATGGTGATGGATGATCCCGGAGCTAGTGGCGACATATTGCGATGTGTCCACGAAGCACGAAGTAATTTTTAGGCACTCTCCTATCAGGACATCTCATCTAAGTTTTCGTCCAGCAAAGGGTTCGTGGACAATCATAATCCGGATGGCACTTGGTCTGTGGAGGGGCGGGTTTGCCCATTTAAACTCGCGTGAGTGAGACCGGCGCTAGTTGTTCATTTACATCAAGCACTTATAAGTTTGCATATATGCTAACCCTAGATTTCTATTAAATATACCTGACTTAGTTTTACTTCATTACCTAGACTAGGTGAAGGTAACATTGATAGGTTAAGTAGGGTGGAGGACCACTCAGCCGACATTGAAGGGCCCATCTTCAACTTTACCTTTAGGTAACTTTCGAGGCAGTAAGTAGCAGGTACTCGGGAATGAGTCTATAACCCGAATGCCGCCGAATGTCGCATGTGGCAACCACAAGTCCTCTTGCTCGTTTTGATGGTGAACAATGTAAATAAACACACCTGTTTGTTCGACGTTGCCAACTTTTGGGTCTGCCAATGTTTCTCGTTGCTCTCTTCCCAGGCTGTAAGGAGATGCTCGGCAGGTAAGGTTAGGTAGGTAGGTACCTTATATGGGTGGGTGCTTGCTTGCTCTGCCACCCCGCCGAGACCCCTCCGACAACCCAATCCCCCAATCCCCCAATTCCCCCGTCCCGCCGCATTGTTGCCCGCCAAAAAAAATCCACAACCCCCCAGAAACAAAATATATGCCGGCGTCAAAGCCTACCTAATCCACTCTCTCTCTCCATCCGCATAGCTCGCTCCCGCGAACAACACGCGAGCCGACGCGCAACCGACCCAAACCTAGAGGATCGTACACTTTGAAGGCTTGGAGCCTCGCCAACCATGGAGGACCAGCTTGTCCAGGTGCTCGCCAACACGCAGCTGGCTGCTGAGGGCCCCAGGATACAGGCCGAGCTCGACCTCAAGCGCGCTCAGACGAATCCCGCCTTTCCTCTTTGCCTCGCCAACATCGGCCGCCACACCTCCATCTCCTTAGAGATCCGACAGGCCGCCCTGTCGACGCTCCGCAGGTTTATCGAGTCCAATTGGAGCGGCGAGAACGACGAAGGCACCGTGATCCCCATCGCCGACGACGTCAAGGATCAGATCAGACCCCTGGTGCTGGAGCTGGCCCTGAACTTCGATGGCGACAGGAAGATCAAGACGGCTGCGAGGTGTGTTATAACGTCTTCTGTCTTCCTAGATTGGCTCTGTCCCAGCCGCCATTCTCACCGCCTCATGCCCGGCCCCGGCGCCCTTTCACATGCCTCACGCTCTTTCCGAGACATGCCTTTTAAGCGCTACCTGTCGCGTTTCTGTGCTCTTTCATGTCTTCTCTCGCTGACAATCGATCAAGTTTTGTTGTAGGCAAGATCGCCAACGTTGACTGGCCCGAGCAATGGCCCGCCCTCCTCCCTACGCTTCTCAACATAATCCCCACCGGAAACGAAGGCCAGCTCCACGGCGCCCTTAGGGTCCTCGGTGACTTAGTCGAGGAAAGCTTGAGTGATGATCAATTCTTCTCAATGGCTCAGGATATTGTTAAAGTTGTCTTTGATGCCGCTATAAATGAGAACCGGAAGCCCGTGCTACGCGCGCTTGCTGTCTCTGTCTTCCGAGGTTGCTTCGATCTAATGGATACGGTCAAGGAGGAGCATCCAAAAGAAGTTTCTGCCTTTGCTGAGGAAGCGTTGAAGGGCTGGTTTCCTGTCTGCCTCGAGATTCTGAAAGTGCAGTTGCCCGAGCCCGGCCAGTCCAACAACCAACCCGAGTCATGGAATGGTCTTATTGCACTCAAGTATCAGATTGTCAAATGCCTCCTGAAAGTCCGAAGTGTTTTCCCGAATCTCTTGCTGCCTCATACGCCCCATTTCTTTCAGGCTATCTGGCAAGAGCTGTCCAATCTCGAACCCTTGTATGAGCAGGTGTATCTTCAAAGCGAAGCCCAGGGACGGCTGGAAGATGCAGACGGCCTGCCTTACACGCTGGACTTTCTAATAGAGGAGCTTGACTTTTTGAATCAATGTCTCAAAGCACCACCCGTTCGCAAAGAACTCGAGGCTCAGCTGGTCGCTCATGCAGGCGCCCACGAGACACCGTGGTTATTAGATATTTCGAAGTTAACTAGCACGTACGGTCAAATCACATTGGAAGAGATTCAACTCTGGGATATCGATGTATCTCTATACCTAGCGGAGGAGCAGTCCGTGAGTGCTAATTATACGCCTCGTACTGCCTGTGGTGATCTCTTCATCAAGCTGGGTGAATGGCTGGACCAGAAAGCTTTAGAGGGTCTCTACGCGTATACAAAATCTCTTTTTACGGAGAATGCATCCTGGAGAAAACAAGAAGCGGCTCTCTATCTACTTAATATGTTGTTGAGAGACTATCTAGATTGTGGCAAGGCTGTTTCGCCGGAGCTAAGCCAAGCTTACTTGGAGCTTGTCAACCACTCCATTAACCAACCTCAGCAATCGCTCCTTCGGGCCAGGGTTACTTGGTCGCTGGCATCTTATCGCAATGCAATGGAATAGCTGCTAACCTGATGGACCGAACAATCGATGCGATAGGCTCCGAAGAGTCCGAGCTTGTTCAGGCGGCCTGCATCAAAGCAACTGAAGCATTCATCAGTAGTGAAGTCAGTGGTGTCGCGGGCAATACCCAACTTCAGGCGAAGATAGTTGCTGCCATCAACCAATGGATGTCGGGGCAGGATATGACTGATATTGAGGACGCCGACGATCTGCTTGTCACCCTAGCTGAGACACTACGGGCTGCAATTCAGATTGATAAGGCAATAGCAGTCTCCAACGACGTTCCTGCTCTTGACCTCCTATTTCTTATTGCCAAACACGGTTCAAATAACTGGCAGGTATGTTTAACAAGGCATGGCTTCGTCTTCTCTTATGATAATACTAACAAAGACTAGGTTACAATGCTTATCTGCGAGACGTTTGAGGATATCGTGCAAACCATGTCTGACCCGTCTGCATACCAAGCTCTGTGCCAAAAGGTGCTTCCTTCATTGACTGGGGCTTTTAATGTTGCTGATGTTACGCTGGACAACCCTCTAGTAATTGTAAGTTTGTGGGACTCGATGTTGACTGAATGAGCCGCTTACTGTGCCCCCTATAAAAGTTTGCAGCCGAGTTGATGGCTTCCCTTACACAATACGGGTCTGAGCCGTTGCCTCCCGGCTTCGTGAACGCTACTTTACCTAAGCTTACCAGGTTACTAATGGAAAGTAACGAAGGCGAGATCTTACGACCAGGCGCCGAATCCGTCAAGTATCTATTGGCTCACGACCATGAACAGATGTTCAATTACCATGATGAGAACGGCAGATCGGGCCTGGAAGTTTGCCTTCACATAATTGATCGCCTGCTAGGAACCGCGATTGAAGATAACGCGGCCTCTGAAGTTGGTGGACTTGCCGCCGAACTTGTTGAGAAGGCTGGCCATGAACGCCTTGGCCCCTTCTTACCCAGCTTCTGCAGGCTGTAGCTAACCGGTTGGCTACCGCCGAGACTGCAACCTTCATTCAGTCTCTCATCTTGGTCTTCGCTAGACTCTCCCTTGTTGGTGCCCACGATGTCGTCGAATTTCTAACAACTATTCAAATCAACGGACAGAGTGGTTTGCAAGTTGTCATGAGCAAGTGGCTTGAGAACTCGGTTAATTTTGCGGGTATGACGAAATTAGGCAAAAGTAGGTGCACTGGTTTCTTTCCGATTTCGTTTGCTAACATGACAATAGCGTGATTGCGCTTTCAAAGCTGTATAGCTTAAATGACGCTCGTATAGCGCAAACAATGGTTAGGGGTGAGTTGATTATGCCTGCAAGTGACAGGATTATGACGCGTTCTCGCGCCAAGCAGAGTAAATCTCAACCCAACTTGCGTTTTGCTCAGCCAATGCTCATTACATCTCTAGACCCAGACCAATACACAATTATTCCTGCGCCTCTGAAAATTCTCAAGGTGTTAATCGAAGAACTTTTGTCGGCCTCAGGGCTCGCAAGTGCGCCTGCTGCTGCCGCCGCTGCAGCAGCGGAGTTTGCAGACGTGGAAAACGATGACGATGGATGGGAAGATGACCCAGATGCCATCGATCTTAACCTTGGCTCAACCAAGGCAGACCTTATGGGCTATTTAGAGGCCAGCAACATGCGTCACCGCGATGACGAGACGCAACAATATCTCTCCGAGTTCTTCGTCGCTGCCGCTAGGGATAATATTGCGGGTTTTGGAGAATGGTACAACAGCCTCACAGACGGCGAAAAGGAAAAATTAAGTGAGATGGCCAATGCCCAATAATCTTGAGGGTGGCGGAGACGTTCTTAGCACACTGATGGGTTGCTTGACAATGAGTTGTCGAATTATAATGAGGGATAGTATACCAATGTGGAAGTACCATCGTGTAATGGGCCATGAGCGAGTTTGACATAAGACAAACGAGAAGTTGATGGCGGGAAAAAGCCCCATTCATTTGTTCAAAGTGATGGATATCATTAAGGACTTTCTAGTTGTGTTCTTATCAACCGGAAAAGCTAGCGTGAGGGAGGTATTAGCGGATACTAGAGGTCTCTATAGCTAGATTATCTGCCTTTGGTGCTGGGACCCTATGTGTTGTGGTGAAGCAGTAGCTAGTATAGTAGTCTAGATACTGCACGCTTGGTGATCGACTATGGCTTGATGTTGGTTTGATACAGGTCTCCAGAGAAGCGTTACATTGAAAATAACACCACAGACATAAATTCAACCATGACCAATTTCTTAATCCAAAATGCCTGACTACGATTATTTATATAGATACGAAGACATCGAGGCAGGCACTGACGAGCGAGATTGTCGAACGAACTTTGTGTATTAATTTGCTATCATATCTCGTAGACCGACCAGTGGATAGCTCGGGCAAGCCAGCCGGTCGGTCAGAAACATTTCACGTCGTAACAGGCATTAATCTAGGCGCAGACAAAACGACCTACAGCCGCCAGTAGAGTGTGTTCCGACACGTTATGTTATGACGCGTCCCTGAAAAGGCCTTCGTTGTACAAACACCCTTTTCTCCGACAGTTTTTTGTACAAAAGCAACAAGTCAACGCCATGGGCGACGAATCTTCGTGCTCTACTCATGTTCAAGTTTAAGCCCAAGCTCGTCATGTTCATCGTCGCAGGAAGGCGACGGTAGACATCCCCCCAACGCCTATAATTTTCGCCTTCCAATTCCGCTTCCAAAAGAGCCTTAACCAGTACGCCAATCTCCCAACCCCTACAAGGACTCTCTGTATCAACGCTGACTCCTCGCGGGCGTCTTCTCTCTAGGCGTCGCCTGTGCCTGTGCTACTTCCACCGCCCTTGATCAACGCGCGAAGGCTGATCATCTCCCTTTGAGACGAGCATTATCCTTCTTCAAGCGCGCTGTCTCCTCGCTCGAGTCCTTAATGCGGCCGATAAGCTCTTCTTTCTCTTCCCGCCCCTTGCCCTTGAGAGCCTTAACGATCTTGCCGAGCTCGCTATTGAATTTTTCGTATAGCAGCTCGTTCTCGGCCATCGTCTCCTTGTAAAGCTGGTCAATGGCTTTCGCCTTGGCTTCGCTGGCCTTAAGAGTGTTCTCCATGTCTTTTTGTAGTTGGTCCTGGCGGCTCGTGACTTGCCCCAGGATGCGTGGCAGACGCTCCTCGAGTGCCTGCACGCTGGATGAGAGTTTCTTGACATCAATCGTCCCGCTGCGGGGGAGGTTGGAATTCACCCGAGCCATGTCTGCAGAGATCTTGGATAGTTCGGACCGCAGACTTGAATCTACCTCTTCCACAGCATTCTTCTCCACCTGGAGACGTTCTCGTAGCTTTTGGGGTGATTGCAACCGTAATTTCCCCGATGGTTTCGTTGGGCTAGTCGTCGGCCGCGTGGGCGACTCAGGCAAATCGCTTCCAAGATCCCGGGACGGCTTCAGCGTGGGGATATTGGAAGTTGATAACCCTTTGAGATGTCTCTTTCTAGGAGATTCATTTGATGGAGAGTCCGATTTCAGTACCTCTTCGATATTCTCTTTTTGTTTAGACGAACGGAATGTAGGACTTGAGTATTGGTGCGTATTCGGACTGATAGGTATTTTCGATGGAGGTGGAACACGTGGTCCAGAGTTAATCTTCTCAGAGGTTTCTTTCATATGTGACAGAGGCTGCATTTGCAGTTCATCATCAAGATTTGCAGCTTCCATAAGGCCCTTCAGATCCGATAGGGAGCTGCGACGTTTCTTTTTAGGTGCCTTGACTGCAATTTCGTCGCCAGGCTCCCCAATTGTCTCCAGCTTTTGTGGACTTATTGGGCGGCTAAAAGGGTCATCGAAAGCCCCGGCAATCGGTGGCCTATCTCTTGATCCTGGGCGCCGTAGTTTGTTGGTTCCTGATACTATGCCAACATCAACCGAATTTGTCCTGGTTACAGAAACTCGAGAGAGGCTAGAAGGCTCTCCAGTTGCTGGGTGCCTGGCGTGCTTACTCAAGCTACGCCAGACAGAAGGCCGAGCTTCTGAATCGGTTTTGCTGTTTTGACGCATCAATAGGTTGTCAAAGCCGAATTTTCTCCTTAACGATGACGTGTTTGATGTCATTGAGCCAGTGTGAGGTTTCCCACCTCGGGTCGGCCAATTTATTGGTTCAAACAACGACGCCCCAGTACCAATGTTGAAGCTGAAGCTCCCTGGACCGTCATCAAAAATCCGGTCGCAATCTTCAACAAGCCGATCTAGCAGATTGATGTAGTTGGGCGCGCTGTCATTGTCAACAAGGACCTCGGCAAATGCAAGTGTTAAGCCGCCTCTGTCGCTATCATTTTCGCACCCATCAAGTAATTCAGCCAAAAGTTTGATGAGAGCCGAGAATGCCCTGCGATTCTGAGGTGCTATATCGGTAAATAGATAGCGAACAAAGTCAGCAAAGTCACCTGGCAACTTCTTAGAAGCCCGTTCTTGCAGTGCATCGAGCGCTTTAGTTGTGATTATTGGCCCCATCTGGTTCCGCCAGGCAAAGCGAACGAATTTCTCAAAGGCCACGAAGACAACGTCGGCGGTTACGTCTGGGGCGGTTTCGATTTCAAAAGGATTCTCGATAAGTCTGTTGTAAAGGTCGTTCACAGATAGTTCATCGACCCCAGATCTGTTCAATAATGTTCGGCCCTCGAAGCTTCCTTTGCGCTCCAGGAGACTAGCCATGTAGCCCGCGAAGGTCTGTTCCAGTCTAAGTATTGGGTTCTCAAGTTGGTCGTCATCGGGACCGCCTCGAGAATCATCTCTGCTTTTAACTGAGCCATATAGAGAAACAGCTTCTCGAGTACTATTCGAACGGCTGATCTGCCCTGGGAGAAAGGGTGAGCTGAAGCTTGGATTTTCTCCTGTCAATGTTCGTTGAAATTTGGGGACACTCGCTGTCTCCGAAGAATTGGATCCACTAAGAAAGCTTGATAGATATTTGACAGGAGATGAAGCTAAGAATGATCTAGTCTTCTCGATCCTGTTTGAAACACTTAGTCCGCGCAGAATCTTGATGTTCAAAGAAACTAGCGCAGGGGTTAAACTCGGGTTTGCAACATCGAATTGCGTGCTAAGGAATTGGATAACTAAAAGTCTGTCAGTCATCTGCCGAAATTTGTTGGGTACCTTATTTAGTCTTACTTCTCCTAGAAAGTGTAGGTAAAAAATCCTCCAGAGCAACTTCGTCGGTCGTGCGCTGTCCATGCAACCCAACCGTGGTTATAACCACCTTTTTCAGATCTCCAGTCTTGATGTCGGAGGATATTTCCACACCGTAATGGCCAACTGGGGATCCCTTAGTACCTTTTCATGATCAACCACGATGCGAATAGGAGCTGGCTCTTTGCGTCCTTCTATCAGCTGGTCGAGACCCTCTTGGAAAACGGCAGCAAATAGACTCAGTCCGGTATCCGGCATCCTCACGGATCTAAGAGTCCAGGAAGGGTCTTCGCGCTCTTTCTCCGGAAATCTGTTTTCTATCCTCGCCTTGACGATGTCCTCGCTCCACTTCGCAGATTTGCCTTCGTATAATTCCTGTAGTGCAAAGCACCTCGAAGTAATGGCTGTGTTCGTCACAAAATCGCCTGCATGAGCTCCTTTCATCTCCTTTATGGATGTCATCCAGGTCATGCGGCCATCGGCTGATTCGGTGAAACGAACATCGGCAAGTTCGTGCCATCCCGCAAAAGCCAGCTCATATGAGCTTGGTCCACCAGCGGCATTAGTCATGGACGCAAGTAAGCCAGCCGCCGATGGTTTGTCAATCTCGCGTAAGAGATCCCGTGCTGTCATGTGAACGCCATAAAGCTTTTTCACAATGACAATGCAATCAGAAAAGACGAGGAACATACCGGCTCTCTCATCTGATTCCATTTCTGCTGTGCTTGTACTTTGATAAGGAGCAGGTATCTCTGAGAAATCAGCTGCAGTGACCAAGCGACCCCGCGGGTCAAGATCGGTAGGCCAGCTTTCAATCATATTTCGTAGTCGCGTGCTCACATGTGGTTTATCCGCTAGGGGATCATCCATTGAGCAGATATTTGCTATGATGTCTCGCGCTTTTAGCATAAACTGAAGTGCAGGGTGTGTGATTGGTAAGCAGCCAACGATCTGGTCTATCATTAAGCTGTAACGGGGGAGGCGTTGAACAGGCTCAATCACCGTAGGAGCGAAGATGCTGTTCACCCGTGAGTGCCACCTGTCGGTAAAGGTTGATTGTTGATTGATAAATGATGTAATGAGTTGCGGAAAGTTCTGGCTCGATCGTATGTACTCTTGGTACAGTCGGTGAATTTGGGGAACCATTCCAACATGACCTTCGCCATCGCCACAGCGCCGCTCCCATCCTTGGCCTTCCCTGACACGTTTCCGACACGCTCCCTGATACGCCTATTCTTGATGATGAAATACCCGACTCTGCGTCCTTCTTCGCGACGTCCTCTGTGTCGTCCAGAACCTTACGCAGTCCTTGCATAAAACCTGTATTGATTTCGAGTATCTTGTCGGACGATCTAGGAAACAGTCTGTCCACGTCCTCTGCTGAGGGGCTGAAGCTATTCGGTTGCGGTCTTAGCTTTGTTTCGTATTCACTCGCGACGTGGTGCACTAATTCGTCAGTTTCGCGACATATCGCTCTTCGTCTCTACTAATTCAACCATTTTGAGCCTCAACTCCAATTTCTGATCTTTAGAAAACGACTTTGTCCGGTTAAGCGCACTAGGCTTAGAAGGGGCTCGTCGTAATCGCGTAGTTGGCAAGAATATAGACTCGCCAAAGAACTTGACCAATGGCGTATACGTTCGGTATTGTCGCAAACTGGGGTCCAAAATATCATCTTCATCTTCCGGGATATCCTCAAAGTCGGCAGGTTGCAAGGGTACGATTGAGCCGGGTGGTAAAACAAGGTCAATATCGACGTTGCTGACATGTTGTGTCTGCAAAGCTATTTGAAGTTTCTGAATCACATCGATAGTATTTCGGCGCGGACCATAGACTTGGCGATATCAGCAGCATGTTGATCGCCAAAGAGGCGAGAAGACCCGGGCCGGCGCCCTCTCGTCGCCGGATATTGCTGTTTGATGTGATCCTTCACGACGTCGGGAAGTTCATTGAAGTACTTGGATAGGCCGAAAGCAAGCGCACGGTAATACTTCATCGCCCTGGAATTCGCGGGTAGGTGGTGAACAACATTATAGAAAGGGGAATTTGGCGATATGGTAAGGCGTGGAAAGGACTGGAGGCCTGCTAGGGTATATATGTGAACCTGGACCCGTGAACTGTTGAAGGTATAGTTGGCCGTAGTCGAAGGGCCGTGGAAGATTAGGATGGGGAGGTGGCCGAGCAGCGGTCGTAGCCTGGTAAGAGTGACATGATCTGGCGACAAGGCCAACTCCTCGGTAACGCGGACCATGGTCGCTCTAATGGGTCATCTGGATCGATTGGGTAAGAAGCAAACGAGTGTGAAGAAGCGACGAGGGCGCCTCGAACGTTGGCGGGTGACCGAGTCGACTTGGGCGAGGCGTCCAGCAGGAAACTATGTTGCACGCCCAGGCCCAGCGAGACCCTTCCTCCTCCCATAAACAATCGAGTCCGCGATGTCGCTTATGCGGCTGGGCGCCGTTACACAAGTGCCAGATGCGGCAGGGTTTTACTTGGACGATAATCAGTAACGTAAACAAAGCCACACCATACTAATGACGGTACGGTCGTAAAGCCCAGGCACAATATAGCCAAGAGGTAAAAAAGATCTGAATAGAAAGGAAGAGTCGATACAAGAAGAGAAAAAGCGATAAAGTGAGCCTATACCATGGATGCCGCCAATAAGATGTCATGCAGTGTTTGGTGGTAGTGTATAACGAGGCGGTGGACCGGACGGGATGGATTCGAATACCGGTGTCCAAGACCTTCAATGACCCCCTTTGTCTCATTGGGTCATTGGGTCGGGGAATTTCTATTTTGAATTTTGGGCAGCACGCGCGTTATAGGCATAAGTGTGGGGCCGTACCTTGGGCCTACCTCTGGCGGGGTCAGGCAGATTAGGTAAGGTACCTGATGACAAGGAGAGGAGGTTCAATCATTGATGTTGCTGATTCTTGTCACATATAACCTTTTTGGAAGTAGACACGTGCTATAACATGCGCGCGTAACACGTCTAGGCTAGTATGCTTGCTAGTTACCTACATCTACATGTAGGCACTTGTTCTCAACCATTCCCTTAATAGATGTAGGTACCGTAAGTAGGTAGGTAACGTATTAAGAGGTCGCCTAAGTACCTATTTCAACCCACCCCCCACTTAGGTAGGTAGGTAGGTACCTACATACCTAAGCATACCTATCCCCACGAGCAAACACACAAGGGTTGTGGCATCCACAGCCTCCCTCCTATCTACCTAGGTACAGTAGTCATAATACTATATTACCATTTTCAACTTGCATATTATATGGTCGAGGAACGATCTAACAATATGTCCAGTCAAAAAGACACGGGTATTCCTGTGTTTCACGCGCCTGATGGCATTAGTTATAAGTTGATGGAACTGCCGCCTGAACTTCTTGAAGCCCTCGAATCACCTAACCCTCCAGAGTCAGTGTACCTCTATTCCTATCTACTATTTCGCTACATGCCTCAGTGCCTTCTGACGATCATCTGAAATTAGCTTGAGGCTTGAAGCTTCAGCCAACTCGGCCGTTCTCAAATGTGGCTCACAGGCATGGGGCTCCGTCAGAAAAACACGTCGAATGCATTGATCCTGCTCAGGCCTGGCGATATCACCCAGGCATCACTAGCCCAGACACCCCAGGCTCAAACAGGCCTCAATTTTATCTCCACCATCCACGATACCATTGAACTGGTTCCCGAGTCAACAGACAAGCCCACACTGCTGACGAAAGGGAAGTGGCACGAAAGATTTGCCAGGGGCAGATGAGAGCCACCTCGCTCACCCACTCTTCGCTCATAGACAGCAAAAGACACATACCACCAACAACCTTGCAGATAGTTGGCGAAATACTAGGTCTGCATTTAGCCAAGATTCTTGTCGGGCCTGGTAGCACACAATGCTTCTGGCCACGCGAGCCAAAATCTGATGGAGGTAATACAGCGGCAACACTATCTATACATAGACAATCATAATCGGTTGCTTCAATTGACACGAAATAACGCCGCGACGTCAGGATCAACTAGCATTCTCCGAAATGGAGGTATATAGATTTATTTCCTTCCCAGGGGTTTCCCAAGGCAGTGTTACCTAAGGCCAATGGAAGTATACTGAATGCAAGGAGTATTGAGGAGAGACGCGAAAGCCAACTGCTAAGTAATCACACGATATTGCGGCTTTGGTTGACTTTTAAGGTACGCTATACTATTAACACGATTAATTCAGTTATGCTGTAAAATTATCATAATTGCATTTCCTCAAGTCAATATAGCCAATCAATTATTTATCCCAAGGCCAAACATGATGTTTTGTTTGTCAGTTACTTAATATACATATATACACATAGTAGCTATTACCTACTACTTTGCGGCCGTGAATTGGCTTTTGCGCCTACCCAGTTAACAGAGCGGCCGGCTGTGAGGTACCAAGGCTACAGGACATGTGTGTAGGTACCTACATAATGCTCAGTATCACTGCCGTCAATCCGCCAACGCGGCAACCTTAAGTAATCAGCTGAGTATTGTTGTTATAGTACCTAGGTTAGCTAGTGCTACACCACCCGGCTGGCTGGATTAGATCGTAACAACTCCAGCAACCTGCATTTCACCCCAGAGCAAAGCCATTTCAACGCCGGCACTCTCTTCATCTTCCCACTCTCTACTTATTGCCTTGTTCTATTCACTACTCCGGGTGCATTGTCTGTGCTTATTATTTATTTTTTGTTGAGCACTTACGTTCGGACCCCTCAGGGTTAGGCCCCGCATCTGATTCCTTCCTTTCCCTTCCGTACCTTTGGCTGCCACCGAAGCGTACTCTCGGATGCCAACAGTTCTGTTATAAAAGTACGCATGTAAAGCCGCCAGTGTGTAAGTGACATTTACCTCGGGTAACCATTTCTCGTTTTACAAACTCTCAGTTCACGACCAATACCAGCGCGTGCTTTCGGAGTACATATCCACCGTATCGCAGAATAGCCATAGCACGGACAGGCCATAGCCTCGCAGCCGACAACTGAGACAATGTGTCGCAAGCTACCTGGAATTTGTCTTCTTCGCAGCGTTCATTGTGCCTAGTAAGGCGAACAAGCATTCCTATTCAATCTATAGGCAGAATCGCGATTCACGAATGGATCACCATCGAGCCTCTCAAGGTGGCCCAAGCATCCAAACATCTAAACATCTAAACAAAACTTTCCTCCTTGTCTTTCCCCCTTCCTTAGGAGAGTTTACCTCGCTTCTAGTCATGCCAAGACTCGTCTTAGCTTAAACTGTTACAATCTTGTCTCTTCTCGACACGTGTGATGTTGTCATTCTTCACAGTTCTTACATAAATCAATGTTCCTAGTCCCATTTGGTTATGCCAATGTGTTTTAACCCGCCCCGAAACGTTTTATCATATCGCTAATCGACTTGTTCATTCTAGACAACAGTGGCCGAAGGCATTACCTTGGCAATTTTTCTTTGGTGTACTTGTAGCTCAACTTGTCACGTTGTCAACATCACTGCTATCGCCAGGTTTCTGATTGCGTACAGACGCGCCAATGGACTGGCATAAAGCAGACGACGCTGACCAGATATATATTCCTGGTAGCCAGGACTTGACAGGATATGATGATTCTGACTTAGAAATGGGGAACGATTCACAACCCGAGATCATTGACCTGGATAACTATAGTCCGGTCCGATCGCATCATCAAAATGATGAGGTATCATGCAAAAATGATGTTCTCGTCGTTTTCCCCGACATCTGCCCGGATTATCTCGCACAGCTTACCCGTCAGCACAACTACAACCCCGACAATATATTATCTGCTATTCTTGACGACCAGGAAAAGACAGGAAGCTACCCTACTCAAATTCTGCCAGAGTCCAATCCTCTGAAACGGAAACGTGATAGTAAGAGTAACGAACTTGCAGACGATCCTAGCCACGCTCGCGATCATGACAACGACGACAACTCAAACTCGGACGATGAGGGTGACCCAAAGTTTGTGCGCTCTATCAAACTCCAGATAGCCGGACAAGAATACTCAACTATCATGCGTTCAAGCGAGTATACCACCCTAGCTCGGACCCTATTAAGCCAGGAATTCCCACGAGTGCCCCAGAATTTCATCCGCGCTTCATTACGACCAAAGAGCCATCCGTCAGATACTTCCGTCTTCGGGATCTATACAACAATCGACGAGCAAATACGCAACCGGGATAATGCCAACAAGCTCTGGCAGGAAAAGAAGACCTTGACAAAGGTGAACCCAGATTTCACACCCGAAAAGCTCGAAAACCTTGATATGAATAGGTATAAGCCAGGAGAGCAAGCTGTGTTCGCCGAATTCATTGCTGCCAGGAAGCTTCGCGCAATCAAGGACGCCAAGATTGTAGCCGATGCTGAGGAACATAACAACTTTCTTCAAGCAAAGAAAGAGGGCCAGACGATTGACTGTGGAATATGTTTCGAGGAGTGTCCTCTCAACCGCATGGTGCGATGTGACGGAGAAACTATGCATTGGTTCTGTCGAAAATGTCTTAGAACTCAGGCCGAGTCGCTCATAGGCATGGCCAAATACGAGCTTGTTTGCATGTCATTAGATGGTTGCTCAGCCGGGTTTTCACACGGCCAGAGAGCGCTTTTCTTGAACAAAAAGCTGACCATCGCCCTCGATCGCATAGAACAAGAGGCAATGCTCCGGATGGCTGGCATTGAGAATCTTGAAACATGCCCATTTTGCCCCTACGCTGCGGAATATCCCCCGGTCGAGGTTGATAAGGAATTCCGCTGCGAAGACCCACGATGTCAACGAGTTAGTTGTCGACTTTGTCGGAGAGAGACCCATATCCCAAAGACCTGCGCGGAAGTAGATGCCGATCGTGGTCTTGACGCTCGACATATTCTAGAAGAGGCCATGTCTGAAGCCCTCATTAGAAGATGCAATAAATGTAAGGCCTAGACCTATCCGTCCAGTTTCTAGGCTAATTATAACTTCCATGCAGGTCAAAATGCATTCGTGAAGACCGATGGCTGCAACAAGATCAGATGTACTAAGTGCGGGACAATGCAATGCGATGTTTGCCGCAAGACTATCACAGACTATTCACACTTCAACGATGCTACGAGAGGTGGCAAAGAGGGACACTGTCCCCTGTATGACGAGAATCAAGGGCGATATGAAAAGGAGGTTTCCAGCGCAGAAACGGAAATGCGGAAGAAGATAGTGGCGGAGAACCCGGACCTGGTAAAAGTCCTAGCCTAACGATTTTCTCGACCGCGTGTGTTCTCTAGAGAAAACCCCTGTCTTGTTACTTTTGATGTAGAAGTAATGTTGGAGCGACTAACGTATCCTCCAACGGCAATCTAGGATGAAGAAGCGCTATATGTCCCAATTTCCGAGAAAGTGCACCAAGATACGAGCAAAACGGTAGTTCCTGCCTTTCGCCCTCCTCTGCCAGTACACTTTGGAAGGCCTCCAGGCAATGCCGACGCTGTTCGACCGAGATTGGATTTTCTGGCTTTGCCGAATGATTTAAACAGGGCCAGTGCGTTTGATTATTTCTTGTCTATCGGTTTTAAGAATGTTCACTTTTAGCTAACACAAGCAGAAGAGATTCAATCGATAATTCCAGTCGCTAGAGTAGCTGATTGGCCGAATCCAGTCCCTCGCCCAAACGCCGCAATGAACATAGCCAATGCCGCCAACGTTGTTGTTCAGGAGGCTCAGAGCACCGCGAAACGCAAAGAAGCGCCCATAGCTTTCCGTATGGCTGGACCGCCCGTTCTAATGCAACGCAGATGCCAGTTCCTCGTCCGCTAAGTTTCGGAACTAGAGTCAGGGGCAAGATGGAAAATATGACGAAATTGAGGTTTAACGATGCCAGATATCCAGATGTAGAGGCCAAACGCCCCAATAGCATACCCACGCCGAACCCCTTCCTTAACGCGCCTCCCCTGAACCCCCCGCAACACCAGGGACTGGTAGATCCTGCTCAACTTCAGATGGGCATCCACCGTCCACCTTTCGCGGCTGCTCCCGGCACCATCAACGGTGCGGCTTCTTTGGCAAACCAAGCAGGGCCCGTCGAGCCATTGCCTCCAGATTGGCTTAATTGGGATCTGTTTATGAGAGAACAGCAATAACTACTCGTGCCAGGACCCATGTTTAAGCAGCATTAGAGAAATCAGAGAATCGAAGGCCTGGAATATCCTGCTTCTTTACTTATCTCTCATGCTGTTGAAGGGTCTGGGATTTCGTTACTATTGCGGAGAGGCCGGTCTAAGAAGTTTCGGAAGCTACACCACCAAACCTGACGTTGGGCTGAATTGGTTGATCGTAATAGGTGTTACATTTCTAGAGCCTCGTTCGCGACAATATTCGGTTTGTACGCATGTTACGAGTTACGAGTTACGCTGAGAGTAGAATACCCTTTATACGATCTGTGCATATGGACTTTGTTCCTTTCTCATATATGCAAGACTGCGTATCGGATGATGTCTTGTTTAGTAATATTTATAGCTTACGTAGTGTGCAGCGAGGACTATTTTCCCTCTTCCACAAGAATAAGCCTTGCTGATGGCTATGGAGTTCGTAATGACCTAGCCAAAATGTATACACTAGAGCATGTCCCATAATGTCCTTCGCATCTATTTCGTCCTAGAAATGCAAATACCAGCGTTGCTGGTTTCCTATTCGCAGGTCGAATGCTCGCTGAGACACACATGCCAGGATGCTACTAATGCAACAAACTGGCATCTGTATACCACGCAACCTGCAGGCTCTTCCCCTTTCGAGGCGCCGCTAGGTCACTGCAATCTATCCAATCATCCAACCTCGCCCCCTCCCACCTCCTTCGAATCATCAATTGGTGTTTATGTTGTCGTCTCCCTCCCTCGCGCTCAACACCAGCAATACCTCTCGTTCGCAATCCACTCGATGGGCTCCTCCTCGTCGACGCCGTACCACCTCATGCTGGGAATGCTATCCGTCTCGCGATCGACGAACTTGTGCGCGATGGCGGAGCCGGCGATCAGCTCTCGCACGGCGGGCGTCGGGTTCCACAGGTGTACGGTGCCGCAGCTCCACGGCCGCGCCGCGTCCAGCGCGCTCTGCATGATGGCGTCGAAGGCCAGGTTGTAGAGCCTTGCTATCCGTCGATGTAGTAGTAGTAGTAGACGAAGAAGAAGAGGAAGATGTGCCGTCGTCGATCACGAGACGGAGGATGTAGAGCGTGTTCTTCTCCGGGTTCGAGTCCCCATCTGCGCCGTAGTTGCGTGTCCAGATCGCCCACATGCGCGTCTTGACCTCTTCTTCTTCTCCTCCCTTGTCGTCTTTCGTGGGACCTGCTTCTGCCGCCGCCGCCGAAGTCACGGTCGCGACCATCCCCCTAACCTCGCTCGCAGGCCGGCCCGGGAACACGCGCGACGCGATGAACTCCTCGCGGGCCCAGTGCCAGCGGAACACCTCGTACTCGGGCGCAAAGGCGAACGTGGTGCGGCCCTTCTCGCGCGCACGTCGGGTGAGTTCGCGGCGGAGCTGGGCCTCGTCCTCGCGACACAGCGGGGCCAGGTTGCTCGCGTTGACGGGCGTCAGCGTCAGCGAGGTATGGTGCGATTGCTGGGATTTTTCGAGAAGCGAGGATATGCCGACCTGAGACGTCGCGGACGAGGAAGAGAAGGCGACGTGCTCGCTCGGATACACGGGCCAGCCCTTCGAGGCGTAGAACTTCTTGCCGATGTCCGACCACAGCGCCGAGCAGGTCGCCTTCTCGGCTTCCGTCTTATGCAGCTTCGTCGTGTGTCCGTTTGTGGTGGCGTGGTGAGCACCGTCGCCGTCGCCGTCGCCGTCGTGGCCGTTATTACCCCGGATCTGCGAGCGCTTCTTCCTCAGCTGTTCCTCCGCGGGCCACGTCTTCAGCGTCTCGCCGAGCTCCTTTAGCATGCGCGCCGCGTACTTCTTCCCGCGGAACTCGGGGTATGTGTACACGCTACCGATGCCGTAGCTGACGCCCTCTTTGACGACGCCGTCCTTGCCGGTCGGCGGCGCGTACAGCACGCGCTTGCGGATGGTCTCGCAGGACGCGAGGATGCTGCGTTCCTTTTTCTCATCCTGAGCTTGGTCCGTCGAGGGTGCGGCCTCGGTAGTTAGGATCCAGTGCACCATGCCACCGTCGGCCGCCAGCGGTGTGGAGGCGAGGAACGGCTCCCGCTGGAGATACCCGGGCAGGTCTAACACGCCACCCCATTCGCGGAAGTTCGAGCGCCAGGTCTGTTCCTTCTCAGCCGCCGTTGGATGCGTTAGGACAAGTGACTCGTCCGACGCGTCAGGGTATGCTTTATCCTAAAACTTAGAGATTAGAGATTATATCTTAATGATAAAGGTTTTGTTCAGATGGGGGAATAATGCGGAAGCGAGCTCATCCCAAAAAAAAATTAGGGAATAAATAACTTCAGAATACGTACCGGTGTAAGTGAACCCATTGTGGCAGAGGGCGTGAGCTAATACAGCTTTGTGTGGTGTAACAAGCGTCGTTCATATGATATTTAATGGAGTCAGTAATAATGGTGTCATCCCCATACAAGTTGTTTATCTTTGGCCGATTTTAGGTTCATGAGCTGAGTAACGAGGTGCTAGGGCAACCACAATTTATGGTTGACAGGCTGCCGTCAGGAATACCCTCGTTGGTGAATAAGTCTAAAAATTTCCCACCGCAGGTGTCAGCACTGTGAGACAAAGAGAAAGAGCACGTGTTCTCATTCAAGGCCCATCGAGCAGATATGTAAGACGCTTTTAAAACGATGACAAAGATACTCATCGAAGAAGAAGCCTCGAAGAAGAAGCAACGAAGCTGGGCACCATGGAAGCTGAGAGGCGGTCACGATGTCCGGGGTAATCTAGCCTCAAATACACGAAAATGAGACCCTTAATGTGTATGGGTTTGAACCCCGGATTAGCGGCAGGGGGAAAGATGGAAATCAAATATAGTACGTAAAATGTATGGCATGTACACCGAGGGAATCCGCCGGGCGCGGCTCGCCCATCTTGTCACTAACATAAGACGCTAAATATGGGCTAGTTCCGCTCCTTGAGATAACGGGATTCGGTTCGGTGGCTCCCACTTCTTTAGCTAAGTTAGTCCGTGCCGGCGAATCTGGCAGTTCAATGTTTCGCATTACATACTTTGACAGGGGTGATAGAATATCAGTGCTGTCAAAAGGGGAAACTGTTTCTGCAGTTTTATGTAAAAAGTTTCCTATACTGCAGTCAGATGGTTCAAGACTGGTGCCTTATTTTTTTTGGTTTAAACTTTTAGCTTCTTTTAGTTTTTGGTAGTTTCCATATACGGGGCGGCTCATGGTATGGAACCTCTCGAGCTAAATTGGGCAAACTCCATGGATCTGAAGAATATACTACTTGTAGAAGTAGACATTCCTCCTCAATGACTGCGAAAGGGCAACATGATACAAAACGTAACGCTACCGTAATATCGGGCTAGATAGGACGTCAAGGATATACTCAGTCTTCTATTTCCATTTGGTTGGCGGACGCTATCCCAGGCTATCAACCCTCCGCGTAGCGCTCCGCATTCACGGGACCCAAGAAGCGTGACAAAATATGGGTCATGCCGACGCAAACCGGCCAAACCCCATTTAGCTTCCATGATCATATGGGTTTTGGATGGGGGTTACGAGTATCGCGGCCGCAGCCCCGTAAGCAGATCAGTCCTCTACAGCCCACTATTGGCCGTCCTTTGGTGCAACCGTTTCTTTTTCTTACCGGCCGAGCTTGTATTGTCTATGTGATTAGATATTTGCGTCATCTCACGCCAAGATTGCCGACCCGATCCGCCTTTTCCCTTATCAGTGGCCGTGGCCGTCATCCGGCTCTCCTCTCTCTTCCGGATCTAACTTGATCAACGTGTCGATACGCATGATGCTGATGCATGCCTCGACGGCACTCTTCAACTGCCTAACCTTGCTAATGCTTGGTTCAAGGACACCCGCTTTGATCTCGTCTACTACTTTGCCCTTTGTGAGGTCTAAGCCGTAGTTCTTGTAGTTCTTCTTGCGTGCTAATGTCTTCTCGTCCTCGTTCCCGTCGCCGTCCTGCACGCGCTGAGATAAGGCGTGCCGTGATCGGAGCTGAGCCATAAGATCACTTGCATCTTTAGCCGCATTCACCGCCAGGGTTTTAGGGATGACCAGGAGAGACTGGGCAAACTCGCCTATTGCAAGCTGTTCTCTTGATCCGACGGTGCCCGCAAACTCCTCTAGGTAGATGTGTAGGGCTGTTTCCACAGCACCACCTCCGGGCACAATGCTACCGCTTTCGAGAGTTCGCTTAACAGCACAGAGCGAATCATGAACTGACCGCTCCATCTCATCCAAAGTAAAGTCATTGGGTCCACGAAGAAGGATTGAGGCAGAAGAATGCGTCTTCGTTCCCTTAACTAGGATGCATTCGTCATCTGAGATTCGCTCTTGGATGACTTCTTCGGCGTAACCTAGGTACGAAGCCTCAAACCGCTCGTCGCCATTCAAATCTGACAAGGTGCTCAGCAAAGTAGCACCTGTGGCTCTGGCGATTCGTCTCAAATCCTCTTTCTTGCATCGCCGAACAGCCATGGCACCTCGCTCGATGAAGAGCTTTAAGCACATGTCATCGATGCCCTTAGTAGTGAGAATGACATTGGCGCCAGCCTTTAAAACCATTTCTATTCGCTCGATCACCATGCCAGACTCCCTGGCGCGGATCTGCTCCAGTTGCTTCGGGTCGTCCACAGTAATCTGCACACCCAGCTTCATCCGCTCTTTCTGGAAATTCATGTCGAAGACGGCAATCTTGGCATCTTGCACTCTTGTGACCATTGCCTGTGAAGCAACAGTACAGTTTAGAGCGTAACCCTTGACGAGGACCGATTCAAGGACCCCCTTGCCGTGGGCTTTCAGTATATTGACAGCTTTAACTGGGTACTTGACCTCGTTACGGTTGTTGGTAGTCTTGACGGCTTGCATGGCATCAACCACCATGTTTGCAAAAAATTCGGAGTCGGCACCAATGATCTTGCTAGACATAGATGTTTTCGCGATGCTAATAAGAGATTCTCGGCCAAGATTTTCTACTTTTGTGCTAACGTTCTCGTTCATGTATTTGACCGCTTCCCTCAGGGCAAGGCGGTATCCCGTTATGGTGGTTGGGTGTATTTTGTTTCGCATCAATTCGTTCGCTCTCCGCAGAAGCTCGGCCGCTATCAGAACCACGGATGTCGTCCCATCGCCGACCTCCTTATCCTGTTGATGGGCAAGGTCGACGAGGATCTTGCCGGCAGGGTGTTCGACGTCCAATAAACTAAGGATGGTGGCTCCGTCGTTTGTAACTGTGACATCCTAGAACAAGCAAGTCAGATCGCACTAAACAGGTTCGGCGGCCTGGTTGACTTGAGGCTGATGCCTAAACCTACACCAATATCATCCACCATCATCTTATCAAGACCGCTGGGGCCGAACGAAGTCTTCACGACATTTGCGATCGCTTGTGTGGCCAGCACTGTTCATTTATCAGCATCGAACCGACTTTCAGGGTTGCAGCACAGCCGCTTACCGTTCTGATCCCTAATATCGGCTCCAGAAATCTTCTGCCCGCCCAGGAACAAATGCCCATCCCCGCCCTGCTCGAACATGGAAGTCATGGCTCAGACTCGATGGTGTTTTTCTGGGTATCTTTGCCGCAAACGTCTAAATGGAAACTCGGGGGAAAGGGGAAGAGAGATTGGACAGTAGGGCAGATGAATATGTCGTAGGCTGCCTTGATACCGTTTGTTGATTGAAATCAAAAGCTACCAACCAGCTTTTTGGGCTGGGAACTTTTCTGCGGGAGTCTTGTGCACCAGCCACATTGCCCTCCATTTTGCCAGCTCCTGTGGCTGTAGCTCGACATCTGCGCAGGCACCTCCACTACGGAGTCCTCCACCCCGCTGCCGTGCCTAAATTAGCTGTGTACCTACAGGTAGGTACCTACTTAAGTACCTAGGTAGGTTCACTCAGCGAGCTTCATCATACCTCCGTAGGTACTTTACGAATAAGCATTAAAATTGTATTTTTTGAAGTCATGTAGAATGAATTGAGCCAACCCTATGTACACTGGCAGCCAGTGACCAATTCTCACATAGATTACCTAGAGGTAGGTATCGCAGCCCGTAACCTCAGCCCTTATCCTAGCTGTACCGAAATGCCGTCCTATCTACTATTTCCATGGATGTTATCCCATCAGCCAAACCGCCGCCATTGCGTCCCTGCATTTCCAGATTTCGGGGGTTCAGGACCGGGCAGGATCTCGCGCAACAAGTCGTCGATGTTCTTGCCCGCCACATTCCGCGCATCCTCCCACTGCTTCGGATAGCCAAGACTGCACTCCTCAAAGCGGACGCCATCCTTCCAGTCTGTGCGACGGATGTGTAGATGGCCCGACACGACAACCTTGGCGTTGAACCGCTTGTGCCAATCCTCGGTAAGCTTAGTGCCGCACCAGAGACTGAAGCGCGGGATCCTCGGCAGGAACACGAGGTCCTCACGCAGCGGCCAGTGATTCGCGATGATGAGCGGGACGCCCGGGTGGCGAGCCATGGCTTCCTCGAGCTTCCTTTCCGCCTTGGGCACGAGCACCCGACACCAGTCGTCCCGGGACGCGTGCGGGTCCGGGTGTAAGATGAACTCGTCCGTGGCGACGATGTCGACTTCCTCGGCCCACTTAAGTGCGTTCTCGCGCGACACATCCTCGGGGCGGAAACTGTAGTCATAGAGCGTAAAGATGGGTGCGATGAGCGCAGGCCCGCCCTCGCCTTCCCAGAGGAAGAAGTCGTCCTCGGGAGTATGAACGCCGTATCTACGCGCTACCTGGACGCACTCTTCGTACTTCTTCTCGCCGCGGGGTTCTTTCCGCGGCGGCATTGTGTATAGCTCATGATTTCCAGGACACCAAAATACTTCTTTGAACCTGTCCTTGGCGACCCCGAAGGCCAGCTCTAGATGCTCGGGCTTCTCGCCTATGTCCCCACAGAGTATCAGCCCATCTTCTGGGTGAGGCTGCAGATCTTGTAGCGCTGTCTTGTTATACTCGTAGCCGAGGTGAATATCTCCGATGGCGTAAAGCTTCATAATGGAAGCACAGTAGGCATGGAATTGTGGATTGACAGAGAGGGGTGAGTTGTGTGGAGGATTACTGAGCAGAAGGCGAGTGGATCCTTTACAGACGGCGTATGTATGCAAAGTCTGACATGTCTTACTATATTCATCCTCCCTCCAGGGAGAACCCATCAAAACACCCTGTTGCCCAGTGTTCTCTTCAATAAATAAATTATGATGTTCCCTCATAATCATGGCCGATGATCAAATTGGTCGCCGCGGATGATATCGTCCTGGTAACATATATCAAATACGGCAACATTAGCTCATTTCATGGCTTCTATAGATTGTCAAACGGAGTTTTTAGCGCAACGAACGAGTGAAGCAGCAGAAGCAGTAGAAGCAAAAGTCTTTTCTCCCACATAACGGAGGATTTTATTGGAAGAAATCATTCTCTAGAGTATGACAAGCTTGCTTATAAGTTATAGGCAGGCATTTCATCCGTACCGATATTTATAAAAGTCGACTACGCTAGATTCCGCATCTCGACAGAACTATATGAAATCGAATCTCAAGCACTTCAGCAATAATATAGTTGAACGCGAGATATATTTGATATTTTAAATGATGGTAAAATAAGATATGTGGAGGTCCATGGTTAGGAGAGGCAGGAGGATACTCAACCTCAACTACTCTTTCTTACATACCTCAGGCAGCCTTTTATTTCTTCGGCGAGTTAAATGACTTTGCCTTCGATCGAGAAGTTCCCTGTTCATTTCACGAATCTCATCTCATTTCAACACCGTGCATACGCAGTGTTATCCCATCCACCCCGTTTTCAACCTCCCTCGCTCTCTATACTCCAAGATATTTTGCAACCAATCTACCAAGGCGACTCGCTAAATTGGTCGCGCCCTTGAAGCTGTATGCTCTGTAGGGGAGGCATCCTACCATGCATTACAGCCAGCGATGTGGTTTTACGATATTAATAACCGGAACGAAAACTACACCTACGACTAATGGATGACACCAGTACCACACATGCAATGTAAAGAATACAGCGACCTAAGGCACTAGCTAGATACCGAAGGTCAATCAAGAGTTGTTATATACCAGTAGGCACCGTATTCAATGCGTCAAACAATTCGTAGTTCATACAGCCAAGACTTTGGCTTTTCGAGACGGAGTAGCAATTGTGCAAATGCCCAGCGCTGCTAAGCTTAATTTATATACCAAGGGCTACCGGAAAGCGAGACACAGTAGATATTAGGAGGAACCGTCATGGACTCCTACTGCGGTGTCGTAGATCCGTCATCACACATCATTCATAGCTTTCACTGAGGCTAGGAGCGCCTATAGTGCTTGCCACTTAATTCTTTCATCGGGATTGATAACATTCTGCACCGGGAAAGTAGTTCCTCTATTGACAACAACAACGTCGTGTATCAAACTCGACTCGCAGAAGTTACGGGGAAGATCTATTTTATCACGAAAAATGGACTGATAGCCACGGCCCCGGTTCGAGATAGCGATATCCTCACTCTCCTGCACGACGGACCGGTCTGCTTTATTCTCAGAGAGGTAGGCAATCAAGGTGACGGTGTACGAGGAGAACAGAAATATCATATAATTGCACGAGCAGTTATTGAGGACAAGCACATAGATTTCCGGGAATGGGTCAAATCCTTCACTAGGCGAAGCTTTCAGGTCGTCTAAGCCTGGGAAATGCATACAAAAGGACCTCTCGATTCCACTCTAGATTAATAAATACCTTGCTACTTGCATTTTATCGAGAATGGCATTAAGCTAGATGGTTCGGAGGTTCATCAGGTATGGCCGGGAACTGCTGAGAAGCTCTGGAAGTCAGAAGGTTATCAATCTCTTGGCAAAGAGCCTCGACTTTGTCCGCAAAGAGAGCCTCAACCCAGATAATACCCCGGACCACGTCAAGAGCCTGCTGACTTGACGTGAAGCACGCGGTCTCCATGATGCTAACAATTGCCGAGACGTGCCAGCCACGCCGATCGCTCTCCTGTTCCAAGGCCGCGACGGTGTGCGCCCAAAGATTGAGCTCGGGTACCACGGCCCAGTCTACGTGTGGGATCCGCGATATCTCCCCAAAGTCGTTGAGGTGCCGGCCCAGTTCGAACGTTATGCCACCGAACTTGGCTTTGAGAGCCGCGAGGAAAATGAGCGAACTCCTCCTAAACGCCTCCCGCGCCGCGATCCCGAGTACTCCGGATCGGTCGGGTCGTTTGGTAGTGCGCGACCCTCCAGACTGAGGACTTCGTGGAGAGCAGGCGCCAATAGCCGTGCGGCCATCACGTCGTCTGTCCAGAATTTGGAAGTTTGGCAGTGCTGGTTGACGTAGCTGGCGACTGCGGCTGTGGCTTTTAAGGCGCTCTGGATATCGCCAAGGTATGGACAGCTCTTGTCCCAGGAGTCCAATAGCAGCTCAAAGTATATGCTATCATTTTTTGTGTTGATGTTGGTAATTGAGCCTCTCGGGATCCCGAAAGTAGGACGGCCGTTTCGATAAGATGCTCCGGAGAGGTCATGCCTATAGAGCCATGAGATTAAAATTACCATGTCGCATAGTTGAAGAGAGGTTTAATTCACCATGATATTACTAATCGAACTAGGGGATTAGTGATCTCGTCAATCCCCCTATCTCATCGACGAGTCGCTTTAGGCCTTGCAAATGAATTTGCTGCCGATCAAAGTTGCCGATCGCAGACTTAGATTTGTTAGAGAGAAGAACGTACGTGAATCAATTATTGGGAGTTTGAGAATTCATACATCATGACATACGAAGCCGGCAATAGCAGTGATTAGTCCCTCCTTTCCTTCTTTCGGGTCTGCTAAGCGCTTAGAAATCGATCGTAAGGACAATGTATACCATTTCATAGCCTCGGCGTTGGTCTGGAATTCGGGTTTTGTGTCGCCCGGCTTCATACTTTTGAATAAGACGGCATTGGCAAGCGTGATGTACCACGCGGCCGCGTCGCTCAGCCCTATCGAAAGCCAAACGAAGGCGAACGGGCGGTACCTGTTCCGTGCTTGTGCGAATACTGAACTTGATATCAGTTTATCTCTGATCGGTGTGGCCTTAGACACCGAAGCTAATAGATATGAAAACGTCTTACAAAACCGTGCCAGATTTCTCTTTTCTTCATCCATCTCGATCGGGAACACTATGTCGTTCAATCTGCACTCGTTTATTGGACTTGGCATTAGAGCCTGTTCATGCCCTGACAGGCTACCAGAGCTGGGTTCGGAGGCCGCCTCTAGAACATCTCTCGCTATGGTCGTCTCACCACGGGGTTTCGGCTTTCTGCGAGCCCTGCCTATTTCTTTCATTACATGGCGACGAACCGTAGTGGCATGCTTCTTCTCATCGCCGGGTTGGCCAACATTGACGAACTCAAACTTAGGCATCGTTGCTTGGTTGAGTGGTTCAACTATCACAAAAGGGGTTTAACCAGATGGACAATAGATGACAGCGTCTCCAATGGTACATGGGGTTTGAAGCTTATCATGACTGCTGCATGGCAGAGAAGTTGTTAACTGATGATATAACTCATACGCTCTTATGATGCCTTGGGCAGTCCTTGCGACAATAAATAACTGGGTCGTTGACAAAGTTCTCTTAGTATGTCATCCTATACTAGCAAAGAGGTTAATTGTGGTAAGACGACTGAACGGATGATGCTACCGCATAATGAACGCTTATCTAATCTCACTAGACCGCCGATTGTCTACCAAGTATAGAAGTAGTCATGCCCAGACACATTTCACCCCTATCACAATCATGACGGCCTTGATTCGAAGACTCCCTTGAAAATGTGAAGGATTAAATCGATTGAATTCGCTTCTCATCATATACAACAAGCTTGTTTGACTCGAGAAACTCGACGTGCTCATAAGACAGAAGACAGTGCAGCCATACAATACAACCTTCTAGACTACCGTCCCCGTGGACCATGACAGACAGAAAAATGACTCCTCTAGATTAGGTATATGCCGACCGATCCACTAAACACCAAGCGCATTGTTAAACGCGTCGGCAGCAGCCTGTCCTTGGAGCCCATCAGCAGCCGACGCGGCGGCCTGGCAGTCCTGGACAGTGGCATCTGCAGCGTCACACTTGCTAGCGAGCTGGCTGCAGATGAAGTCGGCGATGACGCCGATGGCGAGGGCAGAGCCGTGATTGAAGTCGGCGGCAGAGGCGGGGGCGAACGACTCCCCGCTCCTATCAGCCTGCACGCCGAAGGAGATGGCCGGGGAGCCGCACGATCCGGTGTCCAGAGCGCCGCTGCCATTGTTGTTGTCGTTGGCCGACTGGCGCGCGCGAATACCGGCGATGCCGCGCTTCGCGACGCCCGCGTTGGCCTGGACACACTGCTGTTGCTGCGCGTCGCAGTCTCCCACGCTGATGTCGGCCGAGCCACTGTTGGCGGCGTTGGCGCACGCGTTCTTCTGCACATCGCACGCGCGCTGGATCGCGGCGCCGGCGTTCTGGAAGGTCGCTCCGTTCACGCTGAATGGCCGGTCGCTGGTAGGGTCGTTGGCGATGGCGATGGGGTCTGCGCCTACGTTACCGGTGAATGCGTTCACGTTGGCGCTGGCGGCCCCTGCGTCACCGCCGGTGTTGGCGTTGCCGCCGGCATTGGCATTGTCACCAGTATTGGCATTGCCAGTGGAATTGCCGGCACCAGCAGCTGGATCCGCACATTCCGCTGCTATCACGTCAGTTGAAAGCGCTTCACAAACAGTAGGTAGATAGAATTACCGTCACCTCCGGCGGAACCCGCATTACCACCGGCAGAACCGCCAGCAGCAGCAACGGCGTCATCGATCTCCTGCGCCGACGCATCTTCAACAATCAGGTTCTGTGTGAAAATGCAGCCGACGGGGTCATCAGCCTCATCACAAGTGTTGCCTGCCCCGGTAGCGTCGCCGACCTGTAATTTCCTCTTGTTTAGTCACGCGTAGATGAACCGAGAAAACTTTTTGGGGTTACTTACCTGACCGGGCGCGAATGTGCCAGACTTGAGGGCGAGCTGGGGGTCGGCTCCAATGGAAGCCAGCTGGACGGCCAGATCAAGCGTGATCTGCTTGTTGAGCTCGGCCGCACCGTCCGAGGCCGGGTCCTGATGCTGCTGGATCGCCGCGATCTCGGGGTTGACGGCGGTCTCGGTACAGAGGACCGAGGCCAGACCAACAGAGCCAGTGTTTCGTTCCTTTTGCAACGTTAGAATTCGACATGTTCCAAGCCGGCTCCAGCGCGGCGAGGGAAGGACATACCAGTGCACGGAAAATAAGGGCATTCGTCATTCCCTCGACATCACCTGCCGCTTTGGCGTTTGTAAAGGCCTGGTCGGCGACATGCTGTTGTAGACAGTCGAGATCCTGGACGTCTCCAGCGCCAGCCGCTGCGGCGGCGTTTCCGAGGAGCGCAAAGACGGGGTCTTGGACGTTCTCGACGTTATTCAAGTCGAGAGCCGCCCCAACGCCAGTCAGAAATTGCTCGTGCGAATGTTCCTCTGTTCTCACCGCGTCAGTATCCCGCCAAGACAACCTCGCCGTTCGTGCATTGTCACTTACGGGGAACTTCTCGTCGAAACTTGGATGAGCCTCGGGTCTTCCGTGAGAACCGCACAGCGTCTGGGCGAGCAGACGCCACACCCACCATCACTAACACAGCAGTACTAGTCGTGAACTTCATCTTGGAAAAGATCGTATGTATGTGTGGAACGACCGTAGTATATTCACACAAAGTCGGCAACGACACAGCAACACGCAAGTAGTCCGTATGTAAAGATTATTAAATCGTGCAAAGAAGGCCCGGCCTGATTGAACGTAAAGAGCGTTTAGAAGCGAAAGAAGAGTTCCCAGAACTGAAAAAAGAACGTAAAGCGTGAATGTTTCAAGAGAGAGACACTGTTGTCGATGATAGAAGAGAAGAGAGAGAGAGGCTCGGAGTTTCGCGAGGCACTCATGCTATCCTATATACAAGTAGCAAAGCGACATGCCCGACGACATCGACAAGCGTATAGCTGCCAAGCCCTCGATGATTTCCTCATATATCTTGCTCAATCCCTAAGGGGCATGCCGGCGCGACTCGTCTGACCATTCGTTCGGACTGCCAGGGTCGACTTCAGATGATGTCTCGCAGGCTAGTAGATAGCCCTGGACCATAACCCGGCGCCCCTTGTTTTGTAGATCTCCTCGTCCGAAAAATGAGTCTTGACGTGCGTGGGAGGGCGGGCCATCTGGCGCCTAATTTGACAGACCATCGTGGGACCCTATCGGCTGCGTAGCGAGCCGGTACAAGATTCCGTTCAAGGGGAACCTTGAGATAATCATTACAAGTATGATGCGCTGGGAGTAGTGTACAATATCAATATCAAGGGCCCATACCCTGTCTGACTCATTGCATGGGTAACAGACTCTGTCTTTAGTCCACATTTCTTACAGAGAGAGCTCGTAGGCCGCATTGTGCCATATCATATCACAACTCATAAGTAATCGCCAACTTCCATCAACTGCATCGCGGCAATGAGATACAAGGCCAAATTGTGTAGTTTTAGCCAAATGCAAAGTAGGATCCAGCACGAAATGCTATGAATGGACAAACCTATTAGCGCCTTGCTCCAAGTCTTGAGACCGAGGAGGTCAGAGATGAGACGGCTAATCCAACCCCAAGTGTCTCAGTTCGTCGCGAGCCGCAACGAAGGGCATGCATATCGCGACCCAAATACCACGCTATGCTTTATTGGATGGGGAAATCTAAGCAGGGTCAATGTTTCTTGATACTGCGTTACCACTCCAAGTCCAAGCAAGCCTGATAGTAGTGTAAGTTTGTTTGTATGATCATTGCTCTCTGTGGCGATCTTTGCCCTAAGCATTCGCCTCGAATCACGAACCCCCAGATCATTCGACGTGTCACAGAAGCCTGGTCTTGCTAGATTTCTTCTGACGAAAATAATGGACGGGTCCAAGATCCTGGGTTTTTCTTGGCGCTATGTAAAGAGCCCCTTAGCCCACATTTCTCATCTTTCCATGATAAAGTCATACTTAGCAGATATATTTTACGGGAAATCGGCCCGGGAGGATTCTGTCGAATCTTCAACGCTGGCTTTGCTAATCATCTGGATCTCGACTAGTAGGTAATGCCAGGCAAAGAGCTATCACGTTGCTGAAGCCTCTCATTCTTTCTAGGTGCCGGTTTTGCATACGACGGCGCTGGTTGGCAATTTGCCGAAATCAAGGGTAGGCGGTTCTGCGTGGCAACGGCATCGCGACACGCTTCCTTATACATGAGGATGCGCAGACATAATCACTGGACGAATTTGCTTTACATGCGTATCGCAGCCAAATTAACCAAGATTGATGTTTGAGTACGTCACCCAGAATCACGTTTAGTGCCAATTAAAAAAGCGTGAACACAAAGTATAGCGGCGGCGGTCAATCGTTTCTCAAGGATTGATGAATAGGTTTCGAACATGCCGTGTGAACCCTGTCGCGTCAAGCGTTACCTTGGCAAGAATCGAGCATTGCGTAACTCAGGTTCCTGTTAAACAGGATCTGCCGTTGGACATAAAACAGTCTGGTACCGAAGTTCGGGAGTGCTTTGACAGATCTATCCGGCGTAAAGCGTCAACACTTATTTACGCCGATCTTCCAGGCTTGTTGAGAAAGCCGCCCTCCCCAATAAGATACTAGAATATCAGCTCGTCTTACCTGGCGCACGCGAAAATTGGTTCATGTTTGGAAGCTGGCCATGACGTTTTGATTGCCTCACAGAGGTTCGAAACATACAACAAACCATGGTATGTTTAACAGCTGTAAGAATTAGGTGCAATGATCTTTGTTCCACTTGACATATTTCATTTTGTACAGTTTGGCGGATGCCAAGGAAAAGTCTAGAGAATGCGTTGCCAATGCCACCATTTCGCCATGTCTATCCCGTTCGATTGACGATGGAGAGGTACACCACCCCCCGCCAAATCTAGTACTCATACACCACGCTTTAACCAATGATCAGCTTGTCTTCCTCGGGGAAATCATATGCAGGAATCTCGAGGTTCAGAGGAGCAGGTCCTTTCCTTATACGCCCGGAGATATCGTAGTGAGAGCCGTGGCACGGGCAGAACCAACCACCAAAGTCGCCGGCTTCGCCAATAGGGACACAACCTAGATGTGTGCAGACACCTGTGATAGGTGGCATAGGTTAGTATATATCTCTCGTAATGGATGGACCTGTGGCGCATTGTTGCACACAAAAAAGAACAAAATGTATCGTACCCAACATGACCAGCCACTCGGGCTTTTGTACACGGTCCTCGTCGCTCTGGGGATCTCGCAGCGAAGAAACATTGACCTTGTTGGCCTCATCGATCTCACTGGATGTGCGGTGTCGGATGAAGACTGGCTTGCCTCTCCACTTGATAATGACATTCTTGCCCTCGGGATGGCGTTGAGATCGACCTCAACCTTGGCCATGGCCAAGACGTCGGCGGAGGCGGACATGTTCTTCAGGAATTCTGACGTGGGTGGAATATTAGCACATTGTGTGGATGCGAGATATTGCGCTTCCGATCAAAGCGAGGGCAGTGGTCCGTCGGCGACACCTCCTCTTCCCACAGCCCACCACACATCACACATCACACATCACACATCACACATCATGCATCCCGCATCTTAGGCTGAGGGCAGAGAGCTGGGGGCTAGTGGTGATTACACACCTTGGACGGTGGACTTGGCACCGGCAGCGGTGATGGCACCCATTGTTCCGACCATGAAGTACTGGAAGAGCAGGTTCGTGTTGGAGGCGCCCTTATTGACGTAATGGCCGAAGTCTGGGATCTTAGTGGACTTGGGCTCGCCTTGAAGGGACTCGAGTAGGAGCCGGCGGCATCGTGAAGCTGTGCGGTGGTAGAAAGCGTGCGAGCGGCGTTCAGACAGGTGGCCGATCTCGAGACTCCACGTGCGAGGACACGAGAGGCGATGGTGAGAGGAGCCATGGCGGTGGTGCGGTTCAATCGGTCGCAATCGGTCGCAATCGGAGGTTCCGTCGAGGGACAGGCGGCGTTGAGCTTGAGGTCTTTTTTCCAGCAAAATATAGTAGGTACCTACTTCGGGTTCGGTAATGTACTTGTATCCATCCAGTGCAGCTTGGCTTAGCGCCACCGCCTCAGGCACCCCTGCATCTTGCTGCACCCGAATGCTGATGAAATTGCCCCGACCTAATTGGCCAGTTCGGCCAACGCACTGACCACCCACCCATCAGCGACTAACAAATCACGTGGAATATATGATAATGAACACTGGGGGGATGAATGAGTGTATTACGACTCGACCAGCGAGTGCCCTAGCCAGCTGTGACTAAAGTGTAGGGGAAGAAGGTAAGTCCAAATGAGTGCCCTGAGCCCCAGCAATATGCCCTTATACCCTAGCATCCGTTTGTAGACCCCACAATAAGTACCTACCTAATATCACTCTAGGTAGGTTAGGTATGTTAGGTACTTGGTAACTTAGAGTTACAGTGCCTTACCTAAGGTAAGGTAACGCTTCTCCCCTAGACGCCGTAATGCGAAGCAAGAAGAAAAAGATTGCATACCTACGCAGATTACCAAGGTAGGTTTGGCCATTCTTATTCCTTTCGATATTTTATGGCGTTTTTTTTTGTGATAAAAAACGTGCCTGAATTGTCCGTGGCTACCCAAATCCCGCAGAGAAATCTAATAGTAGGCAATGCCCAATATATTCGGATGTATTTGTACACTTTCAAAAGTCCCACGTATTTTCGTCCGTCGTGAATCAATGCATGCGCTTCAGCTCCTCTACTAAATTTCGCATCGCTTCCGCGTTAGGGCCTAGCCCCTCACAAATAGTTTCTTGTGGTGTTCGTCAAGGTCCCAAGTACCGCTCTAAGAGCTCCCCGTCAACAAAACGAAACGGTCCATCCGACTCGCGTTCTTCGTTTCTGAAAGACCGATACCGCGAGAATTCTATGTTGCCCGTTGTTTCCACAATATCGGCGAGCCTATTCTGGAATCGTATCAGGAGATCCTGATATCTGGGTGAGATCATTCCAAAGAGATAAACGCCTCCCTCAACCTAAAGAGAAGTGATAAGCAAAGATTGCCATGTTCTCGTTATTAGGGAAGTGAGAACCTACCGTGCCAATGAACGCCTTCGGTACGACAATGGCATTCTCGCTCGCCTCAACCGTAACCTTGCGTATTTTGTTGGCCATCTCTCCAAGATTGATCTCGCTTGTGACTTCCATCCTCCGTTTATCATCCAGCGTCATACCCGACATGTTCCTACGCAGCACCATGAGATTGCCTTGTGTATCTGACTCTAGCCACGCATCCCCTCGATATGACACAACGCCGTGGCCCAGAAGGATTGGTAGTGCCTCGATACTTCTGTAAGCTTAGCTGGCTGGCCATTGGCCGCAGGCGCGAATTCAACTAGACTCATGGATTTCATCAGATCCGCAACTGCTATGGTGTTGCCCTCGACTACTAAGTCAATCGGATATGTAGCCGGCCTGTAAGAAGCTAGTTTCTTTAAATCGGCAGATGTGGTAGATAGCTCCGAGTACGAATAGACGATGACAGTCTTGGCTAATGCGGCAACAATCTTGTCTCCCATGGCTGCGAGGGCTCTGCAAGCCCCCTTAAGTTGCCGGCTGGTGATTAGATACGGTTCTCTCTCGTTGTCAATTCCAAGCACCAATATCCGACCCCGCTTGTCGTCCTGTCCAGTTGGAGTTAGTTCGTCATCAAGATAGCTTGTCCCTACTATGAACCTCTCCACTCGACTTCCGTAGGAATCTAATAAGTCTGCGCGGATCACAGCTTCTACCATTTCTACCCGGGGGTAGCTGTCTAATATAAAGGCTTTACCGAGTTGCTTGAAGATGACCTCATCCACCAACTTAAAGGAACTAATGATGACTTCTTCGTTGTCCTTCACTTCCCTTTGGAAGCAACCGAGGCCGAAAGCCCGTTCAGCTCTCGAATATGTAACTCTCCGAACGGTTTCACCCATAGAGAGGGGATTAACGTGTGTGCGGCGTTCATTGTCTATTATCGAAATCTTAACCTCTTTTTCGGTTGCCACTACAATGGAATTCGGGAAAGCCTCAGCGTCAAAAGGGCAAACGCAAACCGCATCGTCAGATGTCACAGCTGAGTAGACGATTCTACCTTCCGCCCCATAAATAAGACTGGGTATTTCGCTCGTTGAAAAGATATTATACATTTCATTGGGTCGAGGGAGGAGCTGTAACCTTGCGTGTCGTGTTCCTACAACGACCATCTTGCGGCCAGAAAGAGAAAAATTCGTTTTAGACACGTTGAAAGTGATGACAAATCCATCTTCCATAGCAACAAACAAGGTTGGGCCAGCAATGTCCTTTGGAAGGACCTGTGCTAGTGCAATGTCACGCGGCACCGAAGCGTTGTCATCCTTTCTCCTTAAGCTTTCACCGTGTAAAGATTGTAGAGTTTGGGTATCGACAATCGATACAGAACCAGACTTCCAGAATCCTACAACACCAATGCTAGGGTACTGTGGGGGTAGATGGATACAAGCGATTTGATCCGAATTATCAAGATTGTTTTGCTCAAACTTGACAAGGTCTTGTCCAATTTGGAGAGAAATCAGTACTCTGCCGTCAACTGAAAGGAGGACCCATTGATCGTTTGCAGATACGTTGGTGATCTCCCCTTCGGCTGGCCGCCAGATTGATGTCACTACTCCGCTTCCAAATCAACGAGTAGCACACTGCTCGGTGTTGCTTGAAGGATCCGATAATTTGATAGTTTTTGAACCAGAAGAGTTGGCTCCGAGAGTACAATACCCTTGAACTCGTCCACTTCCTCGATGTTACCAGTTGGGTCGAAGAGAAATATTCTCGTTTCGGTTAACAAGGAGACAATTAAAGTGTCCGTTTTCGCCGCTCCATAAGATTGTAATGAGAATAATGAGCGAACATTCTCCATGTGGTCAAGTATTCCTATATCATCAAGACCAACGCCACTCCGGACGCTTCGCAAACTGCCGTCTTTATGCACACCACTCCCAGTAACAATTCTTGCTTGTCCCGAGGAGTATTCGTTCGAGGTCTGGCCTTCGCCTTCTCGGTTTCCCATATCCATAATAGTAAGATCAAGGATTGGTGCAATATTATGTAAAGTCTGTATTAACGCGATTGTGCCCTGTCCAATATCAACGTGGAACACTTGTGAATCGCCGTAATGAGATCCGACAAAAAGTGTGCTCTCTCCCATGAACACAAGACAACTCGGTCTTGAAATGGTGCCCATCTTTCTCATTTCCATGCCTGTGACGACCACGCCGTCGAGGAGAATCTCTAGTATCCAGAGATTTCCATAGTCGTCGCCAACGAAATAATGCGAGACGTCATACTCGGCCCAAGCGACAAAAATTGATGCCTCCTCAAGAGCTGTCTCAACCTTCTTTTTAGCGGCATCGTCGTAATAGAGGAGCCTCGTTTCACCAAGGACAATTAAGCCACCTAACTGGGCACGCGCCGAGGCAGCGTTCCGACTCAGATATCGCTTCTGGTCCTCCTCGCCTTTTGAGACTGGAATCAATAGAGCAGAGCCAGGGTCCTCGATCTCCATGTGGTCGATTTGGTCTCGGACTTCAAATCTGGATACCTCTGTATTTTTATCGTCGGCAGTCAAGCGATAGGACACGAGGTGGCAGTCGGGGTGTTCGGTTCGGGTCTGGTAGAGAAAAGCGATCTTGGGATGGCCGGTTTCGACATGCAGAAAGCTGGCGCACTTTATAAAAAGTTCGGATATTCGGACCTGATCCATCCAGTTTAAGTTCTGCCTCTTGCTCTTGACAGTGTGCATACGCAGCACGTTTATGACACCTCCCAAAGTAGCACCACCATGAATCGACCAGTGGGATCGACAATGCACTTGTCCTGGCTTTGTGAATCTCGCATGTGCTTTTCGTTCATGTCGTAGAACATCTCGATGGTATCCAGCCTTCCCTTCACCGCATCCCAACCAACAGTGAAATATTGGAACCTGTCGGTTCCGACAAAGAGCAGGTCGGTGTCGGCGTCCCGCGGTCGCAACCGTTGCAGCATTGAAATAGTGCCATTGACATAATGGGAGTTCGTCTGGGCCATCCCCCCGTATCTTCAAGTTTCCATATTTCCAGACGGTTTGTCTTGCTATATATCTTACGTTTAGTATGCCGGCCGCTGTGTTAGACATGGGCGTAACTGCGAGGGTTGACTTACGCTACAACCAAGCACTCGGGCTCATCAGGGAACAACCCGAGGCGAATGGCATGACGGACACTATTAGGCCTATGAATTGGCGCTATATATGCCATGCTGAGGAATTTCGCATGGCTCGTAAAACGGCAAAATTGAATGTCAAAACTTGGAGGGGCATCAAGCTACGCTGAGAGGTGCTTGGAACTGAGAGCTCCAATGATATAATCAAGGACATTACAGCGGTCATGGGCCGGCGATAAGTAAATGCCGGCGCTTCCATTTGGCTTGCGATAAGGGCCGATGGAGCCGCTAAGTCTGACAATGGCGGGGCAAAATGGGCTACCTAAGTACATAGTAGATCTTCGACTTTGGGGACTTACCTACTTACTTACCTACTTACTTACCTACTTACTTACCTAAACTTTCTGTCTCATCATTCGATTAGGTAACTTCCTGTATCGGTCTTAGGTGTATAATAGTGGCCGCGGCGTAACTATAGATACCTACCTACAGGTAGAAAAGGACCTTAAATGGAGGCAAGAAGTCGCCGAGAAAGTTTTATTTATAAACAATACATGAGATTCAAATAAACGCACAAATAGGACAATTATTTGTGACAAAGTCTTGGACAATCTTCAAAATAACTGGCACCGAAGGACCACGTTCCTCAACATGGCTTCTCAGCTTGCGTCTATACCTACTCCCGGGGCCACTGCGCGAGATATGCGCTCTATTCTACAATCCTCACGTACAGGAGATGACATACAAGAAGTAGCCGAAGCCGAAACCGAAGAAGGAGAAGAACAGTGGACAAACCTCCAACTGGCAGCAAGAGACGGCGACTTGTCTCGCGTCGAGGAGCTCGTCTCTCAAGGTGCTGATGTAAATGCGCCGCCCCGGGGCTACTACGGCAACACGGCACTTCAGGCAGCTTGTCTCTTTGGGCACGAGAACATCGCCCACAGACTTATCTCCGCCGGCGCAGATGTTGACGCGCCCGGCGGGAACAACGGCAACCGGAGAGCTCTACACCAGGCGTGTGCCATCGGCCACACACCAATCGTCAAGCTCTTGTTAGAATCTGGTGCAGACGTCAACTCCCCAGCTGGGCGCTACCATGGACGCACAGCACTTCAAGCAGCTGCCGAGGCGGGTCACCTGAGCGTGGTTCAGCTTCTACTTGACGCTGGTGCTGATGTGAATGCGCCGCCAGGAGCCACTGCCGGCCTGACGGCACTGGCGGCGGCGGCCTTGGGCGCACATCACGACATAGCGCAATTATTGTTACAAAAGGGGCAGATGTGAACGCGAAACCAACGAGACATAAGGGGCTCACGGCTCTACAAGCTGCAGCGTTGAATGGTAGTATCGCTATGGTGAATACGTTGATTGAAGCAGGGGCAGACGTCAATGTGCCTGGAAGTTCGTTCAAAGGTGGAAGTGCTCTACATGCTGCCGCCGAGAGAGGGCACGCCGATGTTGTCCACCGTCTCCTCGAGTCCGGCGCTAATATCGACGCGCAGTCAGGCTGGCAAGGACAGACTTCTTTGCAAAGTGCTGCGGTCTGTGGACAGGAGGAGATTATTAATATCCTGCTTAGCCGTGGTGCTTCCGGGGTCACTAAGGGAGGCTCAATATTGTTCTAAGCCGACCACTTCTTGAACCGTTCGTGCGTGAATCAAACATTGCTGAGAAATTTCACCGATAGCAAGTCCCAATTACAATCCACTTACTGTAGGACTGCTTGGTCTTCCCGTAAGCGAACGTCACTTTGTTTAATTCCTCCTTTTCGCTATAAAACAATATAAAAATTGCCACGGGAACTAAAGCCATAGAGGTTAGGGAGAGGCACTGTACTATAGGTATAAAGAAACTTTTAAATGATTTATAACTTGTTTTCGAATACCTAAAAAAGGAGAAAGGGACTATATATCTGCAATCCCAATATAATAGTCTAACCACCAATCAATTATATTTATCGTCCTTATTTTCACTAGAGTGAGCGCCAATTCGCTATCGATCCCAATTGATGATCTTATATAGTTATCCATGATTTTTTCGACTTTATCGCTCACGATTAAAAGCATCTCGACAACCCGCTCAGCGACATAATCCTGCTGTTTCAAGGGCAAGTTCATCCTGGCCAGCCGCACCTGGAGACGACGGTAATACCAGTTGATCCCCCTCATTTTACATGGACCCGAAAGGTCGCTTCGAGCTCGCTTCGAGCTCGCTCAAACGGGATAAGGTCGCCAAAGCAATTCCAGCACCTATCCCAGAGGTATCTCGCATTAATCCTCCCTCCCCTCGCATAATAATACGACAATATATTGTAGCTCCAAATTGTAAAGAACGCCTGAGCTTATCAGAAGAAAATGTTTAATACGCGGCGCCCCGTCCGTAATTGCTAAAATATAAGGACAGAGAGGACTATTAGGTAGATTAGCCATTTCTCCACTCCCATGATCCTGATTACTCCGTCATGGACATGTTGTACTGGCTCATAAAGATTCGAGTATTTCCGCCACGCTTTTATTATGATGACAATCCAACCGGTTATGATTATAACTTTGGGCAAGGTGTACCAATTGCCCATTAGTGCGATGCAGTAATTTAAACCAAAAAATGAGACAGCCAGAGACGCCTGGGCTCGATAGACATCTCCGTGGACGTCACGTTTGACTGCCGGATCTCTGCGCTTTTTCTCTATGATGGATTGAGAGTTAACAACTGCCATTGTAGTAAAGGATTGACTCATACATGGCCTTCTTCGGGAGGATGCTTAAGCTTATAGCATACAGAAGCAGTACATTGCTAAGTCGGGGAATAACAACTTAAAATACTCACTTTTATGACGAGGACCAGCTGATATCACAAAGATTGCGTAATAGACTGCAGCACTCGAAGTTAGTTAAAGCCATTTTAAGCGTGGTTCGTGATAGGTTCGGATGCCTTTTGATGTCTTGGTCCAAAAGAGAAACCTTGTATTGTAAAAGTCGCCAAAACAAGAAGAAAACAACTCCGAAAATCACTTACGCATGAACAACCTCAAGAACAGCGGATCACCCGCCATATTCTTGTAGGCGAAGCCCAAAGTAGACAAGAACGTTAATACTGTCATGAGGGTGGCAGCAGGGATGGAAAATGTCAGCCAGGAGTTGCTCTGTCTTGGCGGTGGGTTATCATAATATTCGATGGGCGACAAGAAACACTGGTAGAATATATAGAAGTATATATTCTGGAGAGTTTTCAGAATTTTGATAAGCTATAATACTCAGGGTAAGCTATTGCTATTTAGAGCTGATTTATGGGGCTTTTAGAAGCTTTTGGGCATTCTCTCATCCCACAAAGGAAATTTGGTGTTCTCATAGATGCTAAAACAGGAAGAAAGGGCACTCACTGAGACTGACTCGGGAACGCCCGCCGTGAGGAGCGATACCCGAAAGGTTTGCAGTGTAAACCCTATGACGACGAAAGCCTCTAATATGAAGCCGCAGACCATCCATATAAATGTGATGACCGTCCATATAGACGTAAGAATGTCCACAAAGTTATTCCACTCGGATTGTAGGTTGCGGATAAACCACCGCAATACCCGGCTAATTATACCCATGTTAGTTGTAGTGTTGTAAATATTATAGGTTTGTCACCAGTTCCAGGAGTTGTGACTTGTAGGGAGCTAAGAAAATGACGCTCGAAAAGTCCAAGCCAATGAAGAATTTAAATATAAATGTTCGCTTCACAGTACGTGAAGTCTGTGTATGAAATGAAGTTGTAGATTGAACAATATATATTGGACGGGTAAGAGTTGTGGCCGAGTTTGTTTGCTGTAATGACGGGGGAGTAGTCGTGATAACCTGCAAAGACATCGAGCTGGATTGTATAATACGCTCGTTTTTCTTACGAGTAGTCAGATATTTACGTCTTTGTACATTGTTGTCTTGATTTGATGTGGAAAACGGCTCCTTCGAGCTAGGCCCCCCACAAGCTTTGCCCACCACAGACAAAGAGTACCCTATTGCGTCTAAAACATAGACTATAAGCACCTAATTTCTTTGTAAATACTAGGTTACCGAGAGGAGATAGTTCCAAACATGGTCGATATAACGGCATCCCTGGTATCTGGATCAAGTTGAACGCTATGCTCGCGGGGCTTCATGCTTCAACACCATCCGCGCACGCAGTGTCAACACTTCTAGTAGGGTTACAAGTTACTGCTGTCGAGACGCCTTTAAAGCAAAGGGGAAAACATGTCTATTTGTTAAGAACGGCGAAGATCCCAATCGTAGAGAATAGTATGTATAGATCATTACTAGACCGCATACACTGGATTATTAGCCTCTAAGGTCTATTGACCGGTGGCTTGAGCCCATACTTCGTTTAAGTCGCGATATTACCGGTTCGCAACTTCGATATCTGTGATACACAACGTCTCTTCGCTGGGCTCAAGGCGAGCCCATCGGTCGTTGAGTACGTCTACAACGCCACGCAATTTACCAGTCGTTGGACGAAACTAATATACACATTTTGGTAGTTGTAGTTTCGGGCGAACCTTCTATTCGAGCCCGGCACCCCAGTCTGTGAGTTAGAGTCCGCCGTCCTTACCCCTAAGCGTCATTCTGAGTAGAGTTGATGGCCTTTCTAGAGTAATCTATCACGACTAGAACTGGCCGTTTACCTAGGGCCATGTAAAGAACCCCACCGCTATTGGGCTTGGGATTGCCTTGTAAACAGTCTAAAACGTTTTGCTTACATGGAATAGCCTAGCAGGGAATGATAGATTTGGGGGTGGACGAATCTTCATCCATTTCTATACCGACGATTGGAGTGGTTGAGGCCATTGGTATATCATACGAATTCGATCTTGGGCACGATTGATTGTGATCTTGGAGATTAGGATTATAGGTAATATAGAACTATTAGTAGGCTGTAGTAGGCTAGAGTTGATAAAGAGCTCGCTTTTGTGTGGTGTATGCGCTCCCTTTGTGAAAGAATGGATGTCGCAATGAGTTGGGGGAGATGAGAAGATAGGAGCTTCGCCAATGACGGACCTGAAACTGAAGTGGAATATTTTGATAGTCCGACTGCCATTTATTCAGTAATTTCAAGTATTGCTTTGCTGTATATCGAGAGAACCGACCTCTCGACAGCGTCCTCAACTCGCATCTTGGTGGTGTAACAGTCTATAAGAACGGGGCAAACGTGACCACCACGCTAGTCAGAGGAGTGACATGCAGCTTTTGACCGTCTCCTGACACACAAGCCTTCATTCCTAAGGTATCCTGTATTGCTGCTCTAAAGTCCGAGTGGAGAAGGGTGGTCGTCAATTCAGTTGCCAACAGTTAGTGCAAACTGCTTCCCATCGCTAATCATAGAATTGGTAGGAGAGAGGCTCGAATCCGACAATGATCGAACTTCGAGATTCCAAGTTTCAACAAGTAATAAACGAGGTGCATGTATAGACCGCGAGTTTTGTATCATGAGCTCATGAAGTTGTGAAACAACATCAACTACCCTAATCGGTCCGACAATCAACTTGAAGAAGCTAAAGTCACGATGTTGTATGGTTCGAATCGTGATGGTGCGATGTGTCTATCTTGGGTTTCGAGCATGCGCCTCAGTGATAAATTGTCGGTTTAAACGATGCTTGATTATGGCCTCTAATTGTACAATTGACCTCTAATTCCGATCAAACTAGCACCCGCTTTTGGCAATCGTAATCTAGTGTTTCGCCTTCTTCTCGTCTTCATCTGCCTGCTTTAAAAAGTTTCTAGTTCGAGCGTTAGTATTCGACTGCCCATGCAATTCTCGAAGAGTTTTTGGGTCGCATTACTGGATGAAGTCGGCCTCGTCGGGGCTGGAGGCATTGATGGGAGGAGTCTGAGTAGTCTTCTTGCTGGGGCCCCTGAGGCAAGGTAACTGCCACCGAAAAGGGCACCGAGAACGCCCATGGCGAGCTATGAAAGCGTCAGTCCGTTTCGTCTCACCGCAAACCACGGCGAGGGACGGCGAGGGACGGCGAGGGACGGTGAGTGAGGGAACGACTAACGTGGTGCGAGCCGACCTGACGGCCGAAAACCTGGTACATAGCAACCATTTTGACGGTGGTGGAGAATTGTATGCGAAACGAAGTGATTGATTCACTCGATGGGGTTGGCGGAGTGGGAGTGTTGATAAGGTAGTAACTTGTCGACTCGCAGGGGTTGAAGAGGCTATCAAAATAGTGCTCATAGGTTAGCTCCCCATTTCCAACCAAGAAATCCCGACATTCTGTATTAGCATATGCTGCTTACAATGGTGCTTGGATGTATGCATAAAGTCCCTATAGGTACCTAACCTACCTACCTACAGGGCACATGAACCTACGGAGGTACCTACCTCCTACCCCTCCAGGTGGGGGCTACTCGCTTATAATATAGGTACCTAATCTGCTGGTACTATCGTGACTGCCAAAGGACATTGCCATGAAGTTATTGATATGAAAAAGTACACGGGGTGGGTAAGACAGGTAGAACAAGAACTCTAGATAGAGGCGAGAGTTTCAAACGAAGAGGGAACGTTATTGGAGGAAATTAATTCTATAGTAAATGACCTTTTTCGAATTGACATATGCACAACTACCTAGTTTACCGCCACCCACTATGAGAGATATAAATCCTCCCTACCTACTCCGTATACAAAGACCGTAATCAAGGGTCTATTTACCGAAGCAATTGTAAAAATTGTTCGGGCTTGTGTGATGGATGCAACACAGGCAGAAGGTTCAGACACCTAATTTACCCTATATTGGAAGCTAATATTCTACTTAGGGAAGAAAGGAAGGAAGTACTAGTACATTGACCTGCAGGTGGCAATAAGTATTTGTGGGTGTGTGCCCCACACCGCCCAGTACTGCCACCACACACCGCCCAGCCCAGTACTGTTACACATTCCCTGTGGGGCAGCCACAGTGCAGCCACAGCCACAGATAAGTGGGTCAAAGAGTGGGCTGTGACAGCTTGTTGAATTGGATGATTTTTAGCATACTATTAATTATAGAATATACTACGGAGGTCTGGGCCAAAATCACCCATTATCCTTGACAATGGTGCAAAGTGCAAATAGAAAAGATTGTATACGGTGTGACGGCTTGGCAAGCAGTCCATCGGGCCGCCGGCAGCCCGACAGCGTTAACAACAACCTTGGAAGCTCTACCCAACCAGGTAGGCTAAGCCCTGAACTCCGCTGTAGCTAGCGCTTGCTGTGCCCCATCTGCGCTAACGTTATAGCGTAATTAGTGGTCCATATTCTTAAGACTATTGCCGGCCCGAAACACTGCTCATCAAGCCGTCATACCGTATACAATCTTTTCTATTTGCACTTTGCACTATTGTCAAGGATAATGGGTGATTTTGGCCCAGACCTCCGTATTCTGTTAATAATACATGTAAGAGCCTTAAAGATGAGGTAAAATGCCCACGTCATATCTTTAACGTCTTTCAAGAAGAGATCAAACACAGCGGACTTAATCAGTTACCAAGCTGAGGATTAAGGGCGCTGACCTAGGCCGGCAAAAGCTGCATCCTAAGTAGGTAGGTCCAACCTTTATCGTACCTACCAAAAGTTAGCGCACTCGGGGCCATTCGGAGCCCGCGCCGGCCGCCTTATAATAGAAAATAACGTCACAAGTGCCGATTCTCATCAACACCCGACACGGTTTAGTCCATTTCAACAACACAAAACTTGAGCTTTCGAATGCACATCGCAGAAGTACATCTTCTTTCGTATTCTCACGTGTTCTCTCATTTTCTTTTTCTTTTTCTCCCAACGAACCCCTACACATTGATCGCAATAACAACATGTTCTGGGACAAGGGTCCAAACAAGAAGGCCGAGGACAAGGCCGCGGGAGTGCCGTCAGCTACGACAACCGGCATTGAGCCGCGCAGGGATGCGACTGATTTCGATCCCGACAAGCTGCCTGAGCGGCGCCAGCTACCGAAAGGCTTACAGAAGATCATCCAGGAGTCCGATAAGGACGAGAGCTTCTTCTATGATCTGAAAGAAGGATAGTTCGTTCTCACCTCTCTCCTCAGCATGCAACCGAGTAGCTAACCTGGCGCCCGCTAGTGTCCCTGACTCGACCGAGTCCAATGTGCGATACGCAGCCTACGCGAACCGACTGCGGACGATCATGCTCTCTGCCCACCGCTACGTCGCCTACACGAGCGACATTGGCGAGTCATTTCGACCGGTCGCTCATCCGTGGTTGGTGAGGGGTGCATACGGTGTTTCGTGGGCGTACATCGTCGGAGATGTGTCATACGAAGGGTACAAAGCTTATTGGCAAAACCAGCGAATCCTGAACCCTCAACTCGAGCTATCGGAAAGACAGCAGAAGGTGACAGGTTTATCCTCGCTGATATCGGCCGATACGAAGCCCGGAGTCGTAGCGCCGCTCGAAGATTACCGCACGGTTATGGTGCAGCGAGGCATCTTTCAGAGCATTGCAAGTATGGGCCTACCAGCCTTTACTATCCACAGCGTGGTTCGATATTCAGGACGCGCTATGAAAGATGTCAAGAACAAAACTTTGAGATCGTGGGGACCCATTGGTCTTGGTTTGGCCGTGGTACCATTCCTGCCGAAACTCTTTGACCAGCCCGTCGAAAATGCTGTTGAGTGGGCGTTTCACAAGGGCTTTGCCTCTTATGGCGGCCAAGCTTATGTGGGCGATACGTCTAGCACAGGGCGTGAGGCTACTCTGCATCAACGACCTAGAAATGATACCAAAGAGAAAGAATTATAACTGTGGGAAGCATACGGGGGCGGCGTTATTGGAGTCGGGTCAGTTCTAGGGGAATTATTTGTACAACTATGCTACTCCATCTCACGGAAGTTCCGGTCAGACAATTGCTCAAGGGGATAGTAGTTGTGCTTCTGTCGCAATACAATGCAACGCTCTATGTATTAGGTACTGACATATATGAACACCTTCATCCTATGCAGTGTTGAACTCAATCACATGGATATCCGCTTCTCCAAATGCACGCCACAAGTAATTAACGCCATGTAAATGCGATCCATATCCCCAGCATCGTTGGTCTGTAGTATTCACATCTCGATCAAATCGGGAGGGGGCCCAATGCCTCGCAACAAGACGATCGTGTTTCCGCTGGCCAGCGCGGACCCAACTTTCTCGTTGAACTCCAAAACTCTTCCTCCCTCGACATGAAATACCCTTAACTTATCCCTCTCGTCCGATGATTGGTTATTCACGTTCTCAACCTGGAGACTCTTGGCTGCGGCGTCAAGCACCCTCCCCATTACCCAGTCCTTGGAGTAGAAGAACTCGCCCTTGTAATTCTTGGCAGTTGTCGTCTCGGCTTCGGCCTCGACGTATAAATACACCCTCTTCTCGGGTGGTAGCTTCGCATCACCCTTAGCAGTCTTCCTCAGGTTGTTGACGGCGACCATGCGGGCCGAGGCAGATGTGGGCTTCGCCTTTGGGAGCGCCCTGCTCGCCTGCTCCCTCTTGGCACTGCCCCACGCGCGCAACTTTGCAAACGCTGACCTGGCCTGTTCGTTGACGGGGCGCGCGCCTACGGGAACCTTGTTCTTGCAGTCGTGCTCTTCGCGCAACCGGTGTTTGAGGCAGTAGTCATGGTTACAACTCGCGCAATGGACGCCGGGTACTAGCGATGTGCCTATCGTGGTCTTGCAGTCGGTGGCGGCGCAGGGTTTCTGGGAGACGTAGTCGCGCATCTGCTTCCCCTCGCCGGCAGCAGGGCGCGCCAGTTGCGCCAGCCGCCGTCGCTCGGCCCAGGCGCCCTTGTTCTCGCATTTGTGTGAGTCCTCGGTCCGGTGGTCGAGGCAGAAGGTCTTCTTGCAGCTCTGGCAGAAGAAAGGTAGGAAATCTAGCTGGTTGCAGTACTCGAGCTGGCAATGCTTGCCGACAAGGGTTAGGTCTGAGTCTTTGTCCATCTTAACATAGCTCGTATCGGGCGCGTCGGGTGGGTTTGAAGAAGCCATCATGACTACTTAGATATATACAATCGCCTCTTATTCACCATGAAATTTAAAGTTTGGATGAGTAATGGCAGGCAGCTGATCGACTCGTAAGCCGACCTCGTGGTCGCGAGAAGGCAAAGTTGCTGATTATGTAAATAGTAATAGTTAAGGAACGCCCTGGAAGCAGCTGGTCCCGCGATAATTGGCGGGGCAGGATCCAGTCTGGACAGCTGAGCTGAAGGCGGCTCCCGTACCCCACTGTATGTTAGCGGGCCCTCAGCTCTACAGCTCTACAGGAGGTGGAGGTCCCCTGACTACCAAAGTAGGCACCAAATGAATAACGTCAGATGCTTTCATCTACTAACCCCATTTTGGAACAATTAAGAGCGGATCTTGAAGTCACGGGCTTTCGCGTCTCGATGACGCATCTCAATAGACGTGTAACATTTAAATGCGCAGGCTAATGTTCTTAGTGACGTGAAATGAAACCACGCGGAGCAGATTCTCAAAATGCCTCCTCACGTACCGCGTAAGCGGTTATTGCCGCCGAATGGCGAGAAGCGCAAGGCAAACGTTGAGGCTACTCCTGTGGCGGATGCCCCTACCCGGAAATCAACGCTCTGGGATGATCTCGATTCGGCGTCTAAAAAGGGATCAGCCGAGAAGACCAGAGCAGCCATACGACAAATGCATGAGGATAAAGATGACAGTAGCTCTCTTAGCTCGTTATCAGATGCCCAATTCGAGGATGTCCCTGTACCCAAGCGCCAGAAAACCAGCCATGACGCTGATGAGTCTGACGAGGATGAAGATGTGGAATTTGAAGACGTTCCATCTCACGAGCAACAGGATCAACCAGAACCGGAACTGGAGCTAGGCGATCTAGATTGTGTACCAAGATAATCGCGCTTTACCCCTGGCCAGCGAGCTTGGGAAGAAAGGGCCTTCGAAGAGGGAGAAAGCAATCCGCATTGCCACTCATTGTATTCATGTTCAGTTTCTTCTGTGGCACAACGCGGTAAGGAACTCGTGGCTATGTGATCAGGAAGTCCAAGCCATATTATTATCTCACCTGCCTCCACGGTTGTGGGACGAATTCGATCGTTGGAAACGTAACAGTGGACTAGAGGTTCCAGAAAAAAACGATGTGAAGACGAAAAAGAATGCCAAAGGGAAAGGGAAGCAGAAGTCTACGCGGTCAAGCAGAGATTGGAGCGAGGCAGCCGGTCGCCTGGAGAAGGGCGTTCCAGATATTAGTCAGGGAGATCCTCTTTTCAGGCTGCTGAAATACTTGGTACCTTGGTGGAAGCAGAGATTCCGCGTAACCACCCCAGGGTTACGAAAATGGGGCTATATGAATGCACGGAGACTTGGCAAATTAAGGGTTGCGTTCGAAAAAGAACCCCATGATGCAGAGAAATTTGGGGAACGGGTTGAAAGTATTGACGAATTTCGCGAGCGAGCCCTAGAATGCAGTGGTAGCCGAGATATAGGGGCGCAACTTTTCACCGCACTTTTACGAGGCCTAGGAATCGAGGCGCGTGGTGAGTCCCCCAAAAATATTGTTTCCCCTGTTTCGACCGCCGCGCGAAGAAAACTTTCTCGCTCTAGCTATATTTCGCGTTTACTAACACTTCGTGCAAAGTGGTTGCGAACATTCAATCTCTAGGGTTCGGTTGGAGCAAAGCGGAGGAGGCAGACGAGGAGCAGCAGCAGGAGCAGCAGCAGACAAGTAACAACCAAACAGGCAAGCCCGACACGAAGACGAAAGCGACCAAGGGAAAAACGGCGGCAACAATAAAACCGGCCAGGCGTCAAACGAGAAAGTCCGATAAAGAAGCCCTCAAAATGGATCTAGACGGGTCCGACGAATACGCAGAACCTCTCGTTGAAAGTGAGGATGATTTATCTGTCACGGATATAATAGAAGACGTTCGTCCAAGAAAACCCGTATCGAAACTCTATGATAAAGATCTGGAATTTCCTCACTATTGGACAGAAGTCCTATCTCCAGTAACGAATAAGTACATCGCTGTTGACCCACTCGTCAAATCAATTGTTGGTACGAATCGCGACTTAATTGAATCACTAGAGCCACGAGGCGGAAAAGCTGACAGAGCTAAGCAAATAATGGCTTACTGCGTCGCATTCTCAGAAGATGGCACCGCAAAGGATGTAACCGTTCGCTATCTAAAAAAACAGATATTTCCAGGCAAGACGAAAGGAGTTCGAATGCCAGAAGAAAAGGTTCCTGTATACAACAAACATGGCAAAATTCGACGTTACGATCAATTCAATTGGTTCAAGTCTATTATGCGAGGATACGCTAGGGGTGGCAAGGACCATCCCATTACTGGGGTTGACGAAATGGAACATGTTACTGATTTGAAACCCGCTCAGCCTGAGAAGAAAGAGGTCAAAGAAGGAGAAGAGACGTTGCAATATTACAAAATGTCAAAAGAATATGTCCTACGGCGGCACCTCAAAAGAGAGGAAGCCCTGCTTCCTGACGCCGTCCCTGTCAAGGTGTTCCGGAATAAGGGAAAGGGCGGTAAGGTCGAAGATGAAGATGTTTACCTTCGGAAAGATGTCGCGTCTGTTAAAAGTGCTGAAACATGGCATAAACAAGGCCGTGCCCCGATTGACGGTGCTCAGCCATTGAAACATGCGCCATACCGAGCAGCGACAACTAATCGACGCAGAGAGATTGCGGAAGCTGAGGCTGCAACTGGTCAGAAAGTGTTGCAGCCGCTCTACAGCTTTGAGCAAACCGACTGGATCATTCCCGACCCTATCAAAGACGGGATTATACCAAAGAATGAATATGGGTTTGTACCACCAATCAACTATTTTAATCAAGTTTCGTTAATGTGTTTTTAGAAATATTGACATGTTTGCGAGCATTGTGCCCAGAAGGTGAGCGTCTCCACCCGTCAATTTACCACTATCATATATCTAACTAAATAGGTGCCGTACATGTTCCGTATCGTGGTGTTGTACGTGTATGCAAGCGACTCCAGATCGATTTTGCTGAAGCCGTTGTTGGATTTGAGTTTGGCCATCGCATGGCTGTACCCGTTATCCAAGGAGTAGTCATTGCCAAGAGCATCATGAGCGTTTACTAGACGAACTAGAGAAGGACGAAGCAGAACGTGCAAGAAAAGAAGATGAAAAACGTAGAAAGCTGCGTTGAGCACCTGGCGGCGGTTTCTTATGGGATTACGGATTGCAGATCGGATACGCAAGACTACGGACACCTAGATGAATCTGTTGACATCTTCGGCCACGAAGGTGAGGACCAGAAAATTAATATGACTGACACACATGATGAGGATATGGCCGGGGGTTCTTGCCTGCAGGATACGAAGAAGAGGAAGAAGTCGAGAATCAAGAACCACGCCAAACCTCGGCCTTCTTCACCGCCTCTAAACCCTACGACGAAGACGATGAGGGCGAAGATCCTTTCCAGATAGAATACCATGGCCAAGCTACAGAAAATAATTCCGCACAGGCACAAGATGCCGATTCTAATGATGAAATGAACGTTGAGCCCGAACCGGAGTCGGAAGAAGTTCATACCATGACGTTGAGGAAAGCAGCCCCGAAACCCAAACCAAAACCGAGACAGTCGATTCGGCGGCGAAGGAGGAGGAAGCAGGTCGAGTCCTCAGACGAGGATGAGAATGACGAGGAAGATGACGAGGACTTTAGGCTATCGAACGGCGATGATTAATATACCATTAATACACCTTCTATAAAGCGCATATGTCGTGGTTCATACTCCTCGTACTAGCAGGCATCTTCCCTTAGCGCTTGTAACCTTTTCCCCCATAATTCACAACCAACTCCTTCTCGGTAGGCAGTAGGCCACAACCTTTGAAAACTACCTAGGTAGACGTTATAAGCTCACTCTCATGGGGCCTTGAATAATCTTTCAACTCTACTCCCTTCCTAAACCTTTTATTCTCTTATCTCTGTTCGGCGACTAGACCCTACGAGTTGCATATCTATATGATTCAGCTTTCAGCAACATTAATGTCTTCCAGTTATCATGACCCAATGCGATATGCCCTTTCGATCCAGTCCATTAGATTAGAGAGTATTAAACTCGATGCTGATGTTATCTTCAAGTATGGCACCATATCCCTAGTTCTGATAATGCTTTCGAGGTTGTTGGAAAAGTTAACACTATAGTCTATCCCACCGCCCTCCGAAATACAACGCCATGAACTTGGTTGTCAACTCATACGATATTGAGAACCAAATCGGTTACTCCATTGCGGTGAGCGGGCAATCGTCTTTAACCCCAATCCCATCAGGCCATGTTGCAGATATTTTGCACCCTTAATCCTTGTCCCACGTTCGCTGGTACTATATTTGCCACTCGCTTGATGGTTACTTTCCAGTCGAGACAGCTCAAGTCTAACGTTAAGCAGACGCTGAGCAGATATGGGTCTTGCTGCTTATCGCGCCGTTTGTGGATATTCTCACGTCAACGCTACATCGTCAAACTTGGGCACAACGAGCACGGACTCAGGTAGACGGGCGTGATCTTGATGATGAATATGGTTGGGTTGGTGCTTCCCAGCTTGATGAGGAAGGTCACCACGTTCGGACTCTTTTCTTTTCTTTACAAGTACTCGAACATTCATAACTGCACTGTTATCTTAGCATGCTACCCGGTAGCGATACCCGAACCAAGATCGTTATCGCTCTGGATTACCTTTGAAGGGAGCAAGGCACCAATGATCTGCTATTACCTCACTTCGTCATACGAGTATCAGGCTGGAGCTCATATTGTTTGTCAGAAAGTTTTGAAAGAAACGGGAGCAGGTACAAACCTACGAATCAGTATTCTCAGTTAAATGAATATCAACAAGAGTTAGATCGCTGATATGTCTACCAACCTATGAACTACAATGAATCACAAGCATGTGGTACTATCCCGGGCCCTTCTCGGATCGCACTCATAATGGCTGCGTAACTCGCTGTCGGCTTCGTAAGGGTTATCATTGAAAGATGATAGTCACTTAATCTCTTAAAAATGTTGGTTCGTGGAAAAGGTACATCGCGAAAGAAGAGCGACATAGCCACCAGGCGACTGAGGTGTTGAAAACCGTCGGGTGCACAGGTGCCATGGCAACTATCCGGCAGGGTTGCTTCCGTACAATATCTTGAAAACAGACAAGGATTACTTAAAGCCTCAAATTTTTATTTGGAGATTCTCGAGACATTCGGAGATTCCAATATTCTTATCGTGACTGAATTATAGAACGGTCCTGGTGAGATTTATGGGGAAACGGTATTCAAAAGTTTGATTCTACAGAGAGCCACCTCGTTACCGGCCGGTCCATGCTCGTAGAAATGACGAAGTAATAGAATCTACCCGTTATAGACCAGGGCACTGAGCGACATAATTGACTGCTAACTATTTTGTAACGGGTTGTCGAACAGGTGCAATTAGAATACCTAGCTGTCTGACTTCGGAGAAATGCGGAAGCTCTGCCCTTGGCCAGGCGATGTCCACTGGTCGCTTAGCGGCTCGTTCCGGTCATACGAGCCCAGCCCGCCGCTTGGACTTGGCCAGGTAATATGACCACGGAACACGCCACCCTGAATTCCATCTAGTTTTCTTCAGGTTTTGCAACAGTGGGCATCCGTTAGACCGTAATTACTCGCCTGCCTCGTCGGAGTCAGACGAGAATGGCACGGAGAGAGCGCTGGGTGCAATCTATGCATCGAACAATGCCAGCATCATCGATACGGTCGAGTCGGTCAGTTGACCTGGAGAGACAAATTTCTCATCTTGTAATCAGAATATGGAGACATGCGAAACGTTGCAAGAGAGAATGATGGTGTGTATATAATACCGGCCGTGTAAGGACGGATGCAATATATTTTCTTGTCTCACCAGAACACACACATAACATCGTGACAATCCAACCAACAATACAACACAATCTGCAACCAGCTACAACTTGTTACCTCATTAGGAACCAACCACCACAACACCAATGCAAGGCGACATCTTCCAGCTCGAATCACTGACCAGCCAGGTCACTGTGCCCAAACCACAGCCTGTCGCTGCAACTGCCAAGCCAAGAGTGGTCCGCAGGTCTCTATCTACAACGAGGACGACTTGTCGCATCTACTCTATGTCAGCAGTAACCCTCACCACCACCATCATCATCACCACCATACCCACGAGCCAAGACCGTTCGTCCACCCCGCTGACTGCGGCACCGTCCTCATCAACGCCGTCATGGACGACATGGAGTACGGCACCCCAGCCCTGAGCGACTGCGAGTCGTATTCCGACTCGGAGAACTCGGGGATGGATACCGAAGGGCCCGCGACGCCTCCTTTCGAGGAACTCGAGGACGCGGCCCTCGAGGCGTATCGTCGGAAAGGTCGCCGCAACGCCTTGTCCGTCGACTACGGGTTCCCGGTCTTCCTGGGCCGCCAGGACGAGGAATGGCAGGCTCCCAGTGAGGCTCTCGAACACTCCTCACTGGATCTGACCTCTCCAGCCGCCGCTCCTGCCAAGAAGGTAGAGGGCGGAAGAGATCCCTGCCTCGCGGCATGTCGACGCTACCAAGGGACCCCTGATGTCGTGGTGGCCCGAACAACTAGAGACCATGAAGAACGACTGGGCTATCGAGAATCTGGAGTGGGAGCTGGAGATCGAGAAGGAGAAGCTCAGGGAGCGCGAGCGTGAGGGCGGCATCATGAACAACAAGAAGCACCACGACGGCGACTACAGCACTAGACATGTTGCCAACATCGAAGGGCGTCTAATGAGCTGGTGGCCGACCGCTCTCGACACGATGGAGTACGAATGGAGCGAGCGTTTCTACGAATGACGGTCTCGAAATTCACTGCGGGCCATGTGACCTTTCTTACTTGCATTTTGGCGGCATTCTGGCGTTCGGGGCTTCTGGGAACGAAAATGGGGAGACTTGGCTTGCTCGATTCTATGGTTAATGAAAAAAGAAGGTGGAGGCGATGATACCCCTTGAATAAGTCCTGTTCTATCAACAAATATGCTTTGTGGCGGTTGTTTTTTTAAGGAGAAGGAGCGGTATATTCGTACTCTACTACTATATTCCTTTTTGTACTATTTCACATAGAATTGGACTTGCATTGGGGTTGCATAGCATTAAAAGAGCTAGTTAGTCTCTCATAGACGTTCATCATAGGAAAGAAAACACTCTTATCCCTTATAAATATCGCAAAAGCCTGAAACTTGGCGAGGGCATGAATCAAATTACGCTTGTCCCTCTCTTTTTAGAAATGAAGAGTTTTCATGATATCGAGATATTCATTCTACCCATTTACTTTTTCCCTCTAGTTCTCGACCTATGCATCAACTCTCAGAGTCCCCTGCATAACCACAACAGCAGTGCCACCGAGATACACTTGATCCAGCTTTCCTCCTTCTTGGAGTGTCGTCTCAACACTAATGACGCTCTTGCGCCCCATCTCCACACCTGCGTCACCTGGAACCTCGTCCCTTCTTCTCCTGCGCGAGCGTAAGATACGCACAGAGTCCCGTCGCCGCACTGCCAGTGGCAGGGTCCTCGAAGCCGACCTCAACCATGCGCGTCCGTATGCATCTGACACCCTCCTCCTGGGCCTCGTCGGCATCCTTGACATCGACGTAGTAATACCGCATGACCAGGCCCTCGCGCCACCCCTCGTCGAGGAGCGGGGAGGGCAGCGCGTCAAAGTCGAGGCGCAGGATCTTGACCTCGCCCAGCAGCTCCAGGGACGGCAGCGGGACGAGGATCATGGTCATGCCCTTCACCACGCTGAACACGGGCGCGTCGAGCTCGGCCTCGCGGATGGTCAGGTCCGCGTGCAGGCCGTCCGTCGCGGCGACACGACGTCCCGCAGCGTCCTGGAGTGCAGGTGCACGTTGTGCGGGATCCGCGCCCGGATCCCCCGCGGCACGGACGACGACGGCTCGATCCCGATGAGCCCGGCCTTGATGGCGAGCGTGCGCACGCCCGCGCCGCCCTCGAGGTGGTGGTGTACGAACACGGCCGTGCCGATCGTCGGGTGCCCGCGAATGTCAACTCCTGCTCGATGGTGAAGATATCTACCTCGCGCACTTCTGGGCCCGACTTACTCGTGTCTGGCGGTTTTTTTCAGGCCAAATTAGTCACGGAGCGAACGTTTTATTACAGTAAACACACTCGTATTGTAATATACGTATGTATGTATGTAGGAGACGACGATTAACACGTACCATCGTGAAGGAAGACCGTCTCGGAGAGGTTGAATTCTTGCGCGATCTTCTGCTTCAGCGGTTGCGTGAGACGGCCGCGAAGGGACGCCGGGACCCGTACGACGGCGAGCGGGTTGCCCTCGAGCTGTTTGGTCGCTGGAAGAAATGAGGTGTTAACACTTGCCTCTTAATAATAATAATAAAAAAGATTTTCCAATCGCAGTGTCAGGAGTACACAGGCACGTAAATCTAGTGGGAACGAGGGGTATCTCAAAATCCTACCGTGAATGACTCGGTGACTTGGAAATGCTTACTGAAGACGTCAAGAGTAGTAAAGGGAAGGTCCATGACCGCGAATCTCAGAGGAGCGAGATTGAAAAATAAATGAATAACTTTCTTATTTGAATTAAGAAAAGGATTGTTTCGAAGTCAAACTTATCTGCAGGAGTTCGAGGTCATGCCTGGGGTCTTTTATGTGTCTATTATGACTAACAATTGCGTGGCCGCCGTTGGATTGTCGTGGTGGTGTCCGGATACCGGCGGCTGTTGCGCCCTTTACACCTCTTACACCCCTTACACCGTCATTATGACTGCAATTTTGACAACTAGCAATTTAGGATCTAGAATATCGTATGTACTGTGTGCTTATACCGAGAACACATTCACATCGCCAGCTATGATATCTGTTACGACAGTGGATAAGGAAAGATTAGATCTAAAAATCTAAATGAACCAGGTCTGATGCTCCCATTGTAAGGAAACGCTATGAAACAATAGTGCCTGTTACCCCAAATATACGTGAATATACTGTTGATAACTAGGATGCTAATCGGAACGGCTCGAGTTTAGGTCGAGATGTGCATGGGATAGTCTTACAGCGAATTTTTCCGAGGTATAGAATTATCGGAAACACTAAGGGTTGCCATTACCGTACCCCTATGCTAACGACCCAGTACCGTAAGTAGACCGGTGAGAATTAGGTACGGACAGACTGGTCAGATTCAGTAGGCTGAAGAGCGACGACCAATGCTGTCAGACGATCAATCTTGGCTGATAAATCCGCAATGCGCACTTCGACGTCCGTGGGCGCATTGGACATATCATCTTCCGTGTGAGACCGCCGCTTCTGTCGGCTGACCATCTCCGAGCTATTTGGTCGTGGCGAAGGCATTTGGGGCCGATGACCAGGACGATGTCTCGTAGAAGGTGGAATAACATGCCGCCTTGGGGAATCTTTTTGTGGCCCGTGGAAGCTACCGGTATTGTTCATATTAAATTTGCTGGCCACCCACTCATACGTCTGTATCAAGGCTACGATCGGAGCGTGAGTTGCTCGTAGGAGTACGATACGGCCATGCCTGAGGGTATCGCCGGATGCGAATAGACGGAGTGGGCGGAATATGATGAGCGCTAGAAGGTTGAATGGAGCTGGTGTAGTGCTACGTCAGTATAAGATGTATAAAGTAGTAGAAAGACATCACGTACGATAGAAATGTGTGAGCCTGTTGCTGGTCGACGCTTCGAGTACATATACAGAATAGACGTAGAGATACTCTTCTCTGGCATGGGTAATCACTCTACTGAAACTGTTGCTGAGCATGCCAGTCAAGGAGCCCATGAGGAGGATAGATGACATGGTCACGAATAGAAACATGAGTGGAGGACCTGTAATATTGGATTAGCTGAAACTATTTAGCCCATAGTGTGCCCTGTCTTACCAAAGATTGGATCAATCTGGTGCATGACATCAAAGCCAACAAAGCTGGAGCCGAAGAAGATTTTGCTAACAATCATAGCCATGTGGGAAGCTAAACGTCTCTCTCCCAACAAGGGAGAATGTTGTTAGGAAGCCAAGGTACAACACAACCACTGAGAATATGTATTAGTAAGTGTGTAGGGTTCAATCGGCTTTCTAAGCGTGAAAACCTCTTATGAAACGGGTCAAACAGAACAGACGATTTGTCGCCTGGCATTTGTGACTCACCGAGCACCATGAATTTCAAGAAGTCCCTGCCCATTGCTCTAAGACAAGGAATCAAAGTCCCCCCAATACGGTGATAGGCTGAGAATTGAGAAAACTCCCGGAACACATAAAGAGAGCTTCGAGGCTAGAACGTCAAAGGCGATATCGACGAAGCACATAATCTTTCCTATTAGCCCATGCATCCTGGAGGTAACCGTAGTCGATACTCAGCCGTGCCTGGTTTAGAAACAAAGGGTACATTATGCGTACTTAGAATAAAATAGATGAGGCCTATTGCGATCATGGCTAAATCGAAAATATTCCAGACGTCGGCGGCATAGAAAATCGATCCTGCATCTATGTATTCGCTCAACTCATCGTAGACGAAAGCTGCGAACCATATGTATAAAAGGACTTCTATTGGAGTGATAGCATAGCGATTTTGCTCGATCAAGACGCCATAATACAAGAACAGAAAGCCGCAAAAAAAGGCGACTTCGTATGCTTTGAGATATTTGGGGACACGTAGGCGTGAAAATGGGTCGGCCGTATTGTGATTGTAGTAGCGGGTTTCTTTTTGGAGTTGGCGGAAAGTCGATCCAGAATATGATCTCACCGTACCAGATGCCGGTAATGATCTTCTGAACTATATGCTGGCTAAGAAAGCGTTTGGCATCTGCGATGGCAGCGATCTCTAGAGCATTGAGATGAATGAAGGGGGTCGTCGGGTCGTCTTCTTCCTCTATCTCGGTAGCGTGACGGCTCATGGTAAGCTTGGAGACAGATTCAAACAGCTGGGAGCGTCTGATAGAGCCGCGCCTGGCGTCACTCAGGTGATCCGGCCGGTGAGAAGCTTCCAAGAGTGCAGTCCGCTCGTCATTCTCGCCCTCAACCGCGCATTCCTCATCAACGGAGATATCATCTTTATCGGAGGGGCCTGGAATTTCGTAGAGACAGAAGTCGACAACTTCACGTTCTGATAGGCGAGTCAAAAATCTCCATGCAACGATCTCACAAGCATTTGCTCGGGCATCACTCAACCCTCTACCGTCAGAAATGGCACCGTAGTGCCACCTAAGGGCTCTGTTTCGTTCATATATTAGAGTTTCAACGACAAGAATGTACGTTATCCCGGTCTTCGTGGCGATTGTGCATGTATGTCGATTTTACGTGATCATAGCTTACACATGCAAGCAGGAAATATGTGATAACTTACAACAAGGCGTTAACAATAGCGGATTCGTTACTTCAACACTTAGGTACTCGACGAGACTATGAAGTTCATCCCCGGCGGATGTAGTTCGGAGCTGTTCAAAGGTTGCCGGCACATCGATTACCTCGGCGATGTAACTAGGAAATTGCCCGTGTCAACACTATAGGTAGGTAATTATAAGAAACCAATGGGACTATAAGCACATACGAAGATATTTTCTTGACGGTATCGCGAAAAGAGTCGTCATGAGCGATGTGAGGTAGCTCGACGTCACTATGCTCCGAGGCATAATGCGGAGACGCAAGCCGCTCTCGAGCCAACCGATCGGCGGGAAGCGATTTGACGCGAAGAGGTGGCATTTTGAAGAGACGTTTAATCAAACTTGATCCGAAAGGGGCTCGAAGGCCGAACAGTGTGTGGTATTCTAAGCCAGCTTGCCGCCCCTTCGCAGAACAGCAGCTGAAGATGAGATTGAATGTTTCATACCGGTTTCCATGTCAGGTGTACATATAAGGTGGCGCCGCCAGCCATTTCTATCATACCTATCTAGATGTAGACTAAGTGATTTACAGATGGAGGCTTTTCACAGGTCACTACTCGCTGTACACTACCCACTGTAGGGAGGGCATAGGTATGTTATAGGCCCGTGCCTAGGGGATCTTAGGCGTTTCACCTACTACAATAGGTTGGGGCGACCACACCAACGGCATACATTAGGTAGCTCTGGCCTTGGTGCTAGCTTTTCTTAAATCGTTTGTTTATATCGTGTAGGATGGCGGTGATGGTTGTATTGTATATCTGTAGGCAGGCTATTGGTAAGGTAAGGTATGGCTTCTGGTCGAACGAATTTCCTAAGTATCAAGGTATCAAGGTACCTATCTCCTAGCTTAAGTTCCGACGCCCTGCCGAAATGGATAACTCTAACAAGCATAACTAACGTGACACAAACTCATCTCTTCGATTTCCACCAGTCCATCGAGGCTCAGAGTCAACCGTACATATGTACATATGTAGGTAATCTCCTACCTAAGTAGATAGCAATACTACTACGCTACCCTTCCTATATTGTCATGAAGCGCCACCCCAAAGACACTACATATACTCTGTGCATTAGCGTCCTGCGAACTCGTCTTGTACCGCATTGTGCTTCTGACTCAAGTCAATATTAGAGCAATTCCCGATCATCACCCAACACGTTATGCTTACTCATTTGAGGGTCTTGTGCTACTTACACCACTTACATACCTAGACAGGGAAACATGCCTCCCTCGGCTACCGACAGTGCAAGCTCTCAACTCGAACGGGGCGTTATGCTCAAGAGAGTTCGAACTTGCTTCAATCTACAGCATTGAGCTCATCCGACCGATGAGAAAACCTTGTCAAAGGCCATTATAATTAATTGAATCCTTGCTGCCTTGCTGCCTTGCTGGCTTCGAAAACAAACCACGATTTCAAAGAAGCAACACGAGTAGATTGCTCCAAGTAATACGAAGACAAAGGCCCTACCGTTCCTACCGTTCATTTGGCATCTTCAAAACCGCACATTCAAGTTTCCGCTGCCTCGGTTTTGTTGTTGACTTCAATGAGACGTGGATATAGACCTGCTCTGGGTCCAGTAAGCAAGGTGTGTGAGACATGCAGCTGCCATCAGGGTCCGGCCCTGGATATATATATACCGACGGTTTAGTCTACCGGTACTTAGTACCGATAGTCAGGAGCGCCTTAGAATGGATGGTGATGCATCACCACCCAGCTACCAATTTCTCGGAACTTCAAAGTACGAGAGAGGAAGTAAGGCAATTTTCCTTGCCTCAGGTGGTGTTGAACAGCATGAATGTTCGTATAACACTTCCAGGTTGTGTGGGAGGTTGTCTTAGGTACCTGAGCACCTGCTGTAACTGATCGGATGGCGGTGGTAGATTTCCCGATCTGTTGTCTTAAAATCAATCGACTTAACCTTACATATAGCGCTTTCTCCCAGCCACTTGACCCAACAAGGCCCAAGGCCCCAGGCCCTTCACGAAGAGAGAGGCAGGCACAACAGGGATGCATGGGTGGCTGTGCGTGACCTGCAGTAGTACCGTGCTGTGCTATTGGTCTAGGGACATCTAAAAAAAGGTAAATTCTTTATAGCACTGCTTGGGCCATTCTATTCGCCGAGCCCATCTTGCCAAATCTTGGCCAGCCCACGGAAGCTTGACCAAACCGGAGTCGATGGGCAGGCATCTGTCGTCACAACCACGGCTCCGTGTGCGCAAACCAGACGCAAACCAGTGATAGCGAAGCTGGCGGTAAATACGAATCGGTCCTGTCGTCATATCTAGTATTCCTGTCGTGGCAATGCCTTCCGCCACACTGCCCATCGCCCATCGCCCATCGCCCATCACCTCCACACGGTCGGTGTCTGGGTGGGCACCAACTCTTGTTTTGCCTCGGAACTCAATTCGCCCTTCCTCCACTTCCACGAGGACGAGAGTTCGTGCCAAGCAAGCATTCTCCCAGCAGGACCCCGGTTGTTGCCGTCTCATCACGGAGAATATAGAGTAGAGCGACCCATTGCAGACAACAGAGCGTGGTCCAGAGTTACTGGAACCCGATGATAATCGAGACCGTCGACAACAACGACTACCACGGGTACAGTTGCTGCAGCCTGTTGATTATGTGTGTAGTAACATGTCTGTGAAGTTGAGGTGGTGCACTCCTCCCCCAAGAGCCCAAAAGGCACCCATCCATTTATTCCTCTCATCTCAGCCCTGCCACCATACCCGGTACATACAGCACCAGCTGCTCCATACTGATGTGACCCTCTAACTTCGCCTCTTCTTTCTTTTAAGCACTCGTTTCAAGTTCCTCCCCCTCTTGGTCCTTTGCATTTCTGTTCTGCTTGTTCTGGCACCTTGCAACTTGATTGATCTCTACTGTCGGCCCAACGCATGAGAAAGTCGAGCCATGGCTCGCCCACTATTCCACAACATCTTCTTTCGCCTCCCACCCACAACCGCAGCCCTACTGCTCAGCGCCGTGTTCAACTTGACACACGGTCATGCGCTCCCGCGACAGACTAAAGTCGTCGCATATCGGGAGTTGGATGTCATACCATTCCTCCCATACCCACCGGTGAACCGCCATCTCCTTTCGATCTTAGACGACGGCAAGCAAACACAATATGTGGTTATATAGGTGGTGATCCGGACTTGCCCGCAACGTGCTCGTTGGGGTCGCATTGTGTCCTCGATGCAGCCAACTCGGTGGTGGGCTGCTGCCCAAATGGCGGCGCATGTACGACTGGGGTCTTCACAGGCTGCGTTGACAGGAATAGCGATCCACAAACCGAGATGAATCCCTATATCTACACATGTCAAGGAACCAATGTTTGCTACATGAACAACTTCGCCGGCGGATACTTTCAATATGGCTGTGGAAGTGCGACATCAATGGGCACTACTGTTCAGACATCTGCCAACGGCGCAACGACGGCATTGAGTATCGAAACTATGGATGTGAGCTTGACCGAATCCCCAAGCTCACTTACGGCGCCGACAACAATAGGGTCTTTTGCGTCAACCGAGACAAGGAGTTCGAGCCAGATCACCTCCCAGTCGGGTTCGACGACGTCTTCACCTACAATATCACCCACTTCTTCTGCCTCCTCCACCTCCCCGATAAGCTCCATGTCCACGTCGTCAACGTCTTCTACAACTTCGTCAAGGGCATCTTCCCATAGCACCTCGAAGACACATTCAGGCTCGTCGACATCAACGTCGTCAACATCGTCAATCGATATTCCGAGTCCCACGGATGCCCCGCCAATGCCGACAGGAAGCTCTGAATCGGCAAAGCAAAGCCAGACCGGTGCTATCATCGGCGGAGTTGTTGGTGGTGCTGCGGCCGCTATATCCCTGGTCGCCCTCGTATTCTTCTGCTTGCGCCGACGGAATCGCAACCATCGCACAGGGCCTGGACCGGCGCCAACAGCACCGCCAACAACGGAATATACTAGGTTAGCCTCTCCTTGGCCCTTATTCGCTTGTTGTAATATTGAGCTAACATCGATACAGTCCAATGCGGTCTCATGGCGCGGCTTTTGCGCCGCTACCGTCATGGCATGACGAGGACGGGTCTCCTTCACCAAACTTCAACAGCCATTCACATCCACAACCACCCGAACCCTACGGCCCGCTTGAGTCAACACACGCTGCATCCGCGTCTAACTTTCGCGGTCATTCAAGCCCACACCCATCGGCTCCTTACAGTCCACATGATCCCTATCTCTCTACCCCAGCACCTGCCAATCTAGGCGCAGCTTCCCATAGCTACTCGCAGCCGCTGCGGTACAATCCAGGGTACATGTCACAACCCAAAGGTAGCCTAACACCAGTAGTTGAAGAAGAACAGTCGCTAGGAAGCGAAGACGCGCCTGCGCGAGAGATCGACGACTTCTCGCGCGCCTATTCGAGCGCCGGGATCGGACAACTTGCAGACGAGGGCGCCGAGGAAGATCGTACGCCGCTGCGGAACAATTCCCTTAATACACAAGATGACGACTCAATATCCCGCCGGAGTGCTGGACATCGTCCGCTTTGGCAGCAGAACCGGCAACAGAGCCGGAATTTAATGTGGTTGTGATGATATAAAATCCTAGTGTTTGAAGCTCTACCATGCTTCTCGCTTGGGCACGTGTAATGTACAATGACGATAAATATGGCGTTCTCGGCACCTGGGTAGCTTGTCAATGAGCTTTTTGGGCTACAGTTAGCGGATTTCGAGCGGGCCAAGCGAGTAATCGGCTCGCCTGCTCATTCATGAAAAAGGTCACGAGGATAAGATTAGGCGGCGATGGACTACACGATACATATGTGTTTATACGAACATCATTAATGAGAGGGGGCACGACATTCGCATGACCTAGGAATATAGGGTATGGCAAGGACAGCATTTATCGGACCTTTATGGGTATACCATCAATCGGGTACTCTTAGTCGGGCATCTTCGCATCGTTTAAGCGTCTTTACTTAGATTATAATGCGAGCATAAACGACCCGAGGAACGGGAAATCAAGAAGAATAGAACAAGAAATTGTTTCGTTCATTAAACAATAGACTTATGCTATCGAGCGCATATTACACAAGGTGTAATTGTATAATACTGTGCTTCATATTAATTGTCATTCTGAAGGCAGAATTAGACCACGTCCCTGAAGAAAGTGAATGTATTGTGATATGTCGACATGGGAAACCTTCTCCGCTTTGCTTGTACGGTCTGGTATCAGGACACAAACGATCAGGTATATGATAGTTTCGGTCGTGAACGAACCTGTAAAGACTACTGACGTTAATAAGCAGCCCTTAACTCATGGCTCGTCGTAGACCTCGCCGTCATGCTTTTCAATGTGCAAATGAGCAAACGAGATAATAACCTGCATCATTTAGAGAGGCAACTTGAAGCACAGGCATTGCTTAAGCTAGTAACAACGACACAAACGTACGAGAGGAAGCTTTAAGACTGGAACCAAGATTCATAAAAGGCAGCTAGGTAGTTTGATTTTGATTTTACCAGCTAACCAATATGCCACTAGAAGTACACGTAAAGGGGACGATGCCATGGCCACTGTACCTGTCCGTCTTCCCTTTCTTTATATACTCTACAAAACAAAAGGTAGGACCGCCTTCGTTTCATTTATGAGCCCCACCACTCATCATCGCTCTTCATTAGAACCCATCGTCGCCATTTGAAATAGCCATGCCAACCCAACCATGGATATAGCCCTCAAACCCTATCGTAAACCTCCTAATTTTGGGTCTTCCAGAATGGGGAAAACCATCCTTTATAGAGACACGATGATGCCAGCTAAACAGAACATTGTGCCTGCACCCATTGCGAGAGCAATAGAATATAGGTGGTCCTGCTGCGTAGAGCAGTAATTGTGCATAAGAAAAGAATAAACCACCACTGTAGGTCCTGCCTTGAGTACCCCTGTATAACTACACTTGCGTGACCCGTGCACGTATGAAAAATTGGTCATCTCTCGTATCAACTGCTGCCATTTTATTGAAAAGACCTTGTGAGTTGCTTCCTCAAACAACGACATGAGTACTCATGTGCTCCACGGCCTCTTTGATACTCCGGAGCATACGCTGATTAACACAGAACGGACAGCGCACAGGTCGATCAGTGCTGGACATGGCTTGGCCACTCGATATGGGCGTGAGTGTCAAGGAATGCTCTTCTGGACCGACTGGCGTGTACCGAGAGCTGTTTCGAGTGGGAGCCGGTGCCGGTGTCGATAGACCTGGAGCGATGGGGGGAAGACCGTGCTCTTGACGGTCTCTTTGTTCGCGCACGGCTGCGGCCTCAGCCTCAGCGTCAGCTTCTTCCTGTTGCATCTGGCGCAATGCGTTTTGTAAGACGACCTCAGGATCTTCGGTTTCAGCAAATGCATCGGACTCGGTTGGAGGTGGAGGCCCGCCCGTAAGACCTGGATGAGGTGGTGGGTTTTCAACCCGGCGAATAACCTCGTCACGGACGCGAGCGCAGGTGGTCAGGCTGGCTTCAACACCTACAACGCGAAGGACAGCATCGCGGATAGCGGCAGGGCTCGTCTCGGCGCTAATGGTCATGAAACGAGGAACAGCATCGATTAAGTAGGGGATGTCGTCGGCGGGATTAGGAGCGCTACCATGACGGCGTTGGCGCCTGATAAGCAGACCATAGCGCTTCTTGAAGCGATGAATCCAGCCAGGCGAGAACTCGGGCGCGGCCTCGTCCTTATAGCGGGGTAACTGTTGAAAGATGGCCTTGGCCTTCTCCGCCAACTCTTCATTCGAAGGGTTTCGACCCGATGCGACTACCTGACCATGCCAGAGAAGGACAAGCTTCTCAACATCGGGCCAGTTCCCGAAGCGCAGACGTGAGCCACTGAACTGGCTATCGTTGTCGAGGCGGGCATACTTGGGGGAGAGGGAATGTGAAATGGTGGACTGGCTGACGTGCTGGCCATATTGGCTGAAGAACCACTCGATGCACGCCTTGTGCGAGGGACGGGTGGTCTGGGAGTGAGCCCAGCGGCGCAGGGCGCGCCGCTGATCGAGGGTCAGTGAGTGCCGCTCCTTGGGGGCGTGTGCAGCCGGCGATGTGTCTTCGTCGTCGACAACGTGGCTGACGTTGGTGACGCCGGTGAGCTCGGGATTGATGTTGGGATCAATTTCGGGATTGGACGTAAGGTCGGGGTTGATGTTTGAGTTGCTTGTGTTGGTATCGTCAACATCAACGTCGACATCCACGTCGACATCGACATCGACATCCTCATCGACATCTACACCGACATCTACGTCCATATCACGCTTATAGTCAACATCAGGCTTGTATTCGGAGGCGGGGTTGCCATTGTCGGGGAGCGGTCCGTGATGGTGCACTTGTGGCGGTAAAGGTTGCTGCTGTTGATGTTGCGGTTGATGCTGCTGCTGCTGCTGCTGCTGCTGCTGCTGCTGCTGTTGCTGCTGCTGCTGTGATTGCGGAGACAGCGGCGGCGCAACACCGATGGAGGCGGCAACAGCAGCAGCAGCGGCAGCGGAGACGTCACTCATGGCGGCGAGGGACGGATCGGGGATGCGACCTTGGGATGTCGGCTCGGGCGGCGCGAAGGTGATGTCAGCCGATTGAATGAATTTCAGGCCTAAGCGTGTAAACGAGGAGAGTCGCGGGTTTTGGAGGATAAAGGGGCGAGGTTTTTGTGCTTAACGGAAGAAAGATGGAGCAGGGGAGGCTGGTGGCTGCGGTTCTGGGCCCAAAAATGCCCCAAAACGTGGTGGGAACCGTGGTGGGGCACGCCCGTAAAACCTGGCAAAAACATATTGAACATCTAGTTGCCCAATCAAATCGCGTCTTGGGCTGCATCGACCTGTTTCGAGCATAGCCCTAGTGGCCTGTGCATCTGATTGCATTGACCGACTTTATGCGTCAAATCACCAGAAGGACATGGACTGGACCTGACTGCATCATTTCTATCTCTCCCTATGCATGTTTTTAAGTAGATATTTCGAAGATTGGTGAGATATTACCGGCTGGACTAGTAAGCAAATCGTAGAGCGAACAATATACAATCGGACATTAGCTATCTAACTGCAAACATACAATATAACAGGTATTCAATTTCATGTTATTCAGCACATTCAGAACACCTTGTACGTGATGCAGTCAGTTTGCCTGCTAGGTAGGAACCAAGCCGATATTAGGAATCATAGAGATAATAATATCGTAATTACCATCGGGCTAATGCGATTGGGTATTTAACTATGTAGCGTCGCAATCACGTCGCCAAGAAAGCGTTACTCAGGGCACCGGTTCTCAGACGGACATCTTCATCGCGATCGTCTTATGCGGGTTGTAATCCTTGACGATCAGGTCTTCGACCTTCCACCCGTCAATACTTCCGCCCCTTTCCCTCGCGATTTCTAGCGTAGGGAATGGCCGCGGTTCTCGCTCGAGCTGGACTTTGAGCGCATCGACATGGTCGCAGTATACGTGTGCATCGCCCATGACGTGCGTCAGGCTACCGGGAACCAGGTCGCAGACGTGCGCAATCATGTGGGTGAGTAGCGCATAACTGGCAATGTTGAAGGGCACGCCAAGACCCATGTCGCAAGACCGCTGGTACAACTGGCAATGCAGATGTCCCTGCGTCTTCTCCCCATTCTGCTGCGCCTCGGTCCTTTCCGCGCGCGGGTAAGAGACGTAGAACTGCGCGAACATATGGCACGGCGGAAGGGCCATCTTCTTCAGGTCAGCCGGGTTCCAGGCGCTGAGGATGATGCGGCGGTCATAGGGGTTGTTCCGCAGCTTGTGAATGACTTCGGCGAGCTGATCAACGCCCTTCCCCGCGTAATCGGTCTTGGAGTCCACATATTCGGCTCCAAAATGTCGCCATTGGAATCCATAGACAGGGCCTAGATCGCCAACTTCACGATGCGATAGACCAACGCTGTCCAGGAATTCGCGGGATCCATTCCCATCCCATATTTTAACCCCGACCTCCGACAGTGCTATGGACGACGTATTTCCTTCTATAAACCATAATAGCTCGGCAACAACCGCCTTGAGGAATACCCGTTTCGTTGTTAAGAGTGGTAAGATCGGCTGGCCATTGTCATTGAGGGAGAACTTTAGCGGTATTGGCGCAAAGATTGAAAATGTGCCGGTTCCGGTCCTAAATATGAAGGGGTTAGAAAGCCGCCATACTCTCGCCGACTCTAGAAACAAGTATATCGATAGGAAAGGTTGGTCGAGATGTAATCCATACCTGTCAGGGCGATGCTCGCCGTTTGTTAAGATCTCCTGCACTAAATCTAGATACTGCAGCTCTTCATGTCGCTTTTGTGATGGTGCGTTGTCATTTGTCTTGGCAACACGATTTGAAGACAATTCTTCTCGCCTTTGTGTTGATTCGGTATCCATTATATGTTCTAGTAGGTTAAGGATGTTCAAAGAGTTGAATTAAACGCGTCTTTTGGAGGGAGACGCGTAAAAGTTTAATAGGTGCAGAAGTGGTGGTGGGGTTGCCCCGCATCAGCTTTGGACGGATTACCTCGATCAACTTTGGAACTAGTACAACGAGGAATCTACTATGCACATTTTGAACATCAACCAACTTCGTAGTTTACTGCGTCAATCATGAATGACTGGGTAGAAACCAACGTATCAACTCATGTCTTCGCCTAGTTGCCCCAGCTAGAGAAAACACCTATGAACAAGAGACAATCTCCTTTTCAACAACGCTCCTCGCTTATACCTTTTCATTCTGACATGTTATACATAAATAAATAACTAAAAAGGATGGGAAAGAATTTGTATAGCAATATCAAGCGCTAAAATTACTTATATTTAATATTTTAATTAAATATACTAAATATCTTTTAATAAACAATACGCTTACTATATTGGTTCAACAGCCTTGGCTTTAAACGTAGACCTGTAACATCTTCATATTTTTCTTCCGTCCATACACCCACTCGCCCAACCCGTTTATTCGGGCTGCATTCAACATTTCCCCAACACCCCCATAAGTCTCTGACAAAGCAAGCAGAATAAATAAATCCCAGGACTTGTTGACTGGCAAGCCCTATAGAGCTCGAAGCGGGCCCATGGAGATAAAGAGTAATCCAGTTTTGCGATCGACACAAACTAAAGAGAAGTTGTAGTGAGACTATTCCGGGCATATTTTCGTCAAAATGCAAACGCTTCCTGCAAATAAGAAACAGAGCAGGGTATCAAAGTAACATATTATCGAAGAGAATGGTGATTGGCACCGCAAAGGTCGCAGATCTTATTGTTGCCAGGCCTGTGTGTTCCTGTTTTGTGAGCAAACTCAAACCACCTGAACCTGGGTGCCCAATCACCAGCCAGCATGTTGAGACTTGATCAATACTGTGGCTAGACCGAAAGCATGACAGTTAGAGCTGGTGCTGATCCGGCGGCATAGGCTAATAGTGACAAGAACAAAGTATGAGTATAGATTAGGTGAGTTTCATGCTGAATTTCGAGGCTGTAAGCTCTTTCGATCGTAAATGCTAGCAATATAGGCGATAAAGGGTATATTTTGAAAGGAACTTAAGGATTGAACGCATCAACATATCCATGGAATCTATACTTGCTCAACAAAGATGACCAATTTGTCGTTGTGGTCTATCGCATAGTTGAGATCATTATTACTCATCAAATTGAGCTTGTCGCCGCTTGCCTCATCTCGGTAGAATAGTTGGATTTGCTCCCCACTAGTAAGCTTGGTGCGTTCTCGTATCTTTTCGTAGAGCTGCTGGAAATTGGTATCTCCGGGTACTCGAATCAGGAAGGTGTCGTTATTGAAATGTATTTTAACTTTAAACGCAGCAGGGCTTTGGCCAATCGCTGGTGATAACGACGATTGTGAAGGCTGTGAGAGCGATGACGTTTGACGAGTCACCTGTGGCTGCCCATTTTGCATCTGTCTTGGAGCGGCGGAGAGTCCAGAATATCCAGGACCGTTCAAATTGTTCCGTGAAGACTGCCGCGAGCCTTCACCTTCGTGTGAGCCGGCGGACGACCGTGACCCAGCCGAAAGGCGGTAATCGTCACCCATCGAGTTGGCATCAACCTCGTAATCACCCTCCCTCGGTGCGAAAAATTGCTTGACTAGGTTGCATTTGGAGATGTATGCCGGCTGTCCCAATAAGTTCTTCACGTATTGGTCTAAGTTGTGCAGTCGGCCTTCCGTGATGGCATCGGTCACATAGTTAACAGGGCCGGGCATGTATGGTAGTGTACGCTTTTGTGTGCCTGTATTTCCGGCCTCTGCTGGAAATTCGGTTAAGAGAGCAATCTGGAAATCATAGAAATCTTCGTAGTAGCGCGAAAGTTCCCAGTGGCGGCCATCCTCCAGGGCAGCCTCAATGACGAACCAATATTTGTCTTCAGCGAAGCAATACCTAGGAATTCGAGCAGAGATAGGTGCATACAATTGGGACATCGGCTTATGGCCCGTGGGATTTTGCTGCAATGTGTTGCGTTGCGACTGCACTCCACCTTGTTGTTGCTATTGGCGAGAAACAGTTTAGTTGACAGTACAAGGTAAGTGAAGAAGCAAGTTTTACTTACAAATGAAGCGTTTTGCTGTTGACTTTGTCGATTGCGTTGTTGCTGCAAGCTCAGGCGTTCCATACCCTGTTCCACGGGTTGCTGCTGTCCTGGCGGTCCACCACCCTCAAATTTGCCCAATGTTATGCTGCTGTTTTTGTAGTCGGCGGCCATCTTCTTCCATTCCTCAACTCGCGGTACCCCAGCGCGCTTGACAGCATCTTGCGCATTCGTAACAGCAGTATCTGTCGCCATGTCCCTAATCTCGACAAATGACACAGGAATAAGACCTGGTCCACCCAGTCGGCCGATAGGTTTGGCAACGAACCATTCTGGGTTGGATTGTGCGATGACAATAATAGCCTCGCCAGCTTTGGCCTCTAATTCGTCCGGTCTTTCTGCCGTAAAATCATACATAACAATACCATATACCATGGCGCCAGTTTTCACTAGCGACTTGGAGCTCCGTTGACTGAGGGCTGGTGTTGGTGGTACAGTATTGGAATCGGAGAAACCAGAATCGTGGTCTTCTTTCTTCATCGGTAGTCTTGGCCCGCTATCCGACTGGCCGCTGTCCCTCTCTGTACGCCCTAGCGCTTGGAAGAACGCGACGGGAACGAGTCCACGGGCATCTGGGAGGGCTGGGTTGCATGCCTCATACCATTCAGTATCCTCTTCTCGGCCGATGACGTGAAAGAAGTCGCCACGTGAAAAGCTCAATTCTTGAGCTGATTGCGCTTCGTAGTCATAAAGCGCTCGAATCACCTGGAACGTATCCTAAGTTAACATACACAGGTCCGGGTACTTGATGGTAAATATTGATCTAGAATTACGCACCTTTTTGGGGGGCACTATGGCAATGGCAGACTTCGGTGTGATGGCGATCTGGGGACTTTTGTCCTTGTCGCCCTTGATAGATCTTCTGAGAGCCTGTATCGTGCGCTTCATTTTAGCAACCTTACGAGTAGAGGAGAACGAGTGGCGGGACATTTTATTACACGGCGCAATATAGCGACATACATGGGAGACAAGATACCAAGGGGCTCGGAGTAGAAACGAAGGAGGAAGGGAGAGGAAGTAAGCAGATTAATGGCGCACCTTCATCGTCGTACGAGCTGTTTGTAGGCGCTATCAATATATGTAGTGATCAGCAGTGGTGGGATGTCAAGCTAGGGCGAAATGAAGAGAGCGTGGGACTGAGCGCAGCACAATGTAAGTAAATGGCTGGTTGGCTTTGGCTTCCCCCTGCGATTTAGACTAGGTGACACGAATGGGAGCACGAGAGCAGACGATGAGAGTCGTCTTCGGGTTCGGTTCGACACAGCAATTCTGAGTCAGTGTGACAATTGTGGTGGCAGCGAATACAAGGTCGAAAGATAATGATGGGATGGCGAAAAGGAGCGGGCGGCTGATCTCTCCAGGTGAGACCTTCTGCAGCCCGATATTCAAGTTGCTCAATGATTTGGCCGTCTAGCGCTATCGCCTCGATGCAGCAAGCCGGGTCGCAAACCATGCGTGAGGCGTCAGGCAATGCGAGGGGCGCCGGCTGTGCCCTTGTTTTCAATATAGACTGTGGCCAGTGGTCGAATAACGAGCCTGATAATATGCCAGGGTTCTTTCGACGCTACAAATTCTCCGTATTGTCCTTTCTCTCTGTGGTTTGCCCCTTCTCTTTGTCCAGAATAGTCCAGCACAGAATCACATTCACGTTCGCGTGGTTCAACTTGTTTCGTTGTCAATTGTCACCTAGTGGGTGTGTCAAATTCCAAATCCGCCGGCGGTCATATAATCGACGGAGGCACAGGACAGAGGCAGATGGAGCGTCCCTCTTCTACCCAGCAGACGGTAAATCAGGGAGAAGGACGGATGGGGAGAAATGAACCGAGTAAATGGCGCTGAAGAATTCGACCGCTGGATGGGACGGAACTGGACTGGCAGCACTGGATGGAGGATGGATGATGGATTTCGGGGGTGGCACCGTAGTGACTCTTGGTGGAGGGATGGGCGGGAGGACGACTGGTTGGTTGCTTGTGGGCGCAGACTAACTGCACAGACCTTGACACGGCCCAAGAGCGACTGGAGAGGCGCTAGATGGAGGATAGAGTGGAAACGTTGGAAAAATAAGACTGGGGTCGATCGCAGATTGGGCGTTATTTTAGTCCCTTTGGTAAGTACCTACTGTAGACTGCCGCGCATGCAGGCGGTAGAGCGTAGGTAGAGATACCTGCTTAGCGTCGGGCTCTGTCGACGGGCTGGCCGTGCTAGTACCAGCGAGCTACCCGCCTAGACTTAGGTCGGCCTAGATGGGTAGATAAGACGATCCTTGCCCTCAGGTAGGTCCTCTTTAGGCATCTATTCACAACAGCCCAGGTAAGAGGGGTAGGCATAATAACGGTTCGACGGCGCACAGAACACGAAGCTACAAGTACAGTGAGTTCGACGTACTTGCAGAATCAAGGATGTTCTAGATAGTCTGCTACTTTTTCTCATGACTTACAGGGGAGAGGGCAAACAGAACTTGAACTATCGTGAACTGCCCATCCCTGGTTGGCATTGCGTGATTGGATCACCTCCAGAGCTCGAAGTTGAGTCAAAAACACACAAGTACCAGTACTTGGCTGGCACAGCATACCGGGCTACTACCTACAAAGTGGTACAATTAAATGATCTGTCGTGGCTTATAAAAAACCACTACCCAGTTAAAAACAGGTGATGCTAGGTAGTGGGGGTAACACTTAGTAAAGTAGTGAAGAATTCCAAAAGACGCTGGCAATCAACTTTTGATCTATCCGTACTACTAACCGCTTTACGATCAAATTCTGTCTCTTAGTGTACCGTGTAGCACAATGCAGAAAAATGCACATCCAATCCAGGGGTTGCTGGGGTCAGAAGGGAAGCCTTTTTTGTTTTTACGTGTATTTCATTCGGTCAACAGCAGCAGGCCAGGCAAACCGGGCGGGCCAGGGTGTGTGCACGACTGGCTTGGGTGAGAGCTCCTTGCAGAACAAGGCGTGGGAACTGGGAATGAGAATTGAGGGGTTTTCTACAGGGATCTGGCTAGTGGATTATAGGCCAATCAAAATTTACCATGACGACAGTATCCGTTTGGCTGGTCCAGACCCCACTACCAGTAAATTAGCCCAATAATAACGTCAAGAGGATGCGCTAAAGTACCTAGTCCCGGTAGGTACCTCTTAGCAATCGTAATGGGCTGAAACCTCTCTTCAGAACAAATCCCAAGTTAGGTGCTCTACAAACATGATAAAAAAAAACCCAAACAGTTTTACCAAGGCCGAGGAAGTAAGGGATAATGTATTTTAAAAGAGCTTACATATCTTCCATCATTGACTGGAAGGCTCTCCCTTTCATCTTCGCTGCTAGGCTCTCTATCTACGATTTTGTGACTTTCACCGATATACTAGAAACCTAGGTTTGTTTCCCGCCGGTGTTGAACTTTTTTTTTCTAGTTGGACTACGTAAGGTAATCCCTTGCAACAGTCTACAAGTACGTACTTGAGCTTCGGTACCTCGCTGCGTTATCTGGTTCTTAGTGGTGGTGTTATAGGTTACGGGTATAACATCGACGCATAGAAGACGCCTGGAACTGTGTTCAGAAAGGTTCTCTCTCCACAATCAATAGATCTAGAACAACACCGATCAGGGCCGATAACTGAACATTTCGTAGCCAGGTAATGCGGCGATCCACCTAGTAGTTTATAATCCCCCTTTCTCCTCAACTTAAAGCCAATGGGTCTTACTAACAAGAAGCTTTCAACGTAAGACTGCATATGCGGAAAGGACAGACGAGGAACGGGCTTTGCTAGGTTAGATCCCACAGGGTTGATGAATTGAATTCGCGTACAGGTACACGGAATTTACAGTTTCCAAGCTTCAGCGAATTACCAAGTTAGAATGCCGATGCGAAGCTCTACTTACAAGCGATTAGCTGAGCAGGCTGGGCAAGCTTGTCCAACCTTGTTATTACTCCATGGCGGGGGATGGGGTACCTAGGTAACCATACTACTTTATGGTCAATACGATTCTGATATCCCTTATTTTATGTATACTTACTCGTGCCTTTGACAATTGACAGCTCTTAAAGCGAAAGAGCACCGGGTTTTCCCCAGTATAACATCGGCCTACTAGTCTGCCTTCCCATTCGGCAGTCTCGCGCCCAACTGCAGCCACCCAGCGCCAAAGAAGCAAACGGTCCCGACCTATCCTGCTGTATGTCTGACAAGGACCCAAAAATGACTGAGTGCGGCCGGAACGTTATGCACACAGCAGCCAAGTAGCTAGGGTATTATTATCTAGCCTAGGTAGGCACTAGTGTGCTGCCTACATCTCGAAGGATGTGGTTCAAGGAGGATGTATTGTAACGCCACCGTCTCGACAGAACAGAGGCCTCACACGATAGCGTTGCCGCATTACGATCAGTGCATACAGGATGGACGCCCAAAATACAACAAGGGGGCAGCGCACTGTAGGCAATACTTGCAACCGAAAGCATAAAGTTTTGATCATGGCTGTTTTAGTTTTATCGGGTGCCGATTGGATGACGTAGACGCGCATTATTTAATAGTTTTATATCAGCTTGACGACTATCCCCATACCATCGGCAGGCATAAATCACCAGTTCACCCCGGTCAAGTCACATATCTGCTACCGGTAGATGCGGATGCCTTCGCCACGAATCCTCCTACAGCCATGTGCTAGCCCCCGGAAAATTGGAACAATCATGCAAACGAGAAAGGAGACCATGGTTCCCCAGGGGGCAAGTGAAGTCAAGTGTATTATAGTCAAGAATATGTCCATTGGTTATACTAATTAAAAGTCAACCTCTTATTAAGTCAATCATTAATGCGGAACCGCCACGGATCACCATGGTCCCGGGACGATCGCCAAGCTTTACTTGAAACCGTGGACAGGGCTGAAACGGTAACGATGAGAATCATGAGAGGGGCATGCAATAGTCACGTCAACAAGAATGCCACACAGATAGTCTATCTATATCCAGATAGCACCTGCCAAACTGAACCAAGTACCATGCGAGCTACGGTCTCGCTTTGCGAAGACCGGCCGCCGAGATCACGGGATTCCGGGGCAATCAACGGAGACCGCCGAGCGGAAGTGGGACCGTTCATACCGAGAATAGATCGAGGACAAGACAGGTGAAAATAGTGATGTGGTGTACGGACTCCAGCGTCATCTTGGGTGGCACTTCAGGCTCAGCTTGACGCCCGCCAAATCTCTGGCCGGTTAGAAATGAGAGGGGCAATCTTACGGCAAATCTAACGCGCAGTATTGTCATTTCATTGTGGAGGGATTTGCTGATGTTGATCACAGCGATTCGGTATTCATCAACCTGTAATTAAAAATATTTTTGGAGTTTGAACCAAAGCTGACTTTAAATTTTGTGAGGACTTCAACATGCGTCACACGAAACTATCACAAAGCCACAATATATAGATCACCAAATAGTAATATCAACCATGTTCTTGGTGGCTTGGACTGCAAGCCTAAGCGACCTGACATGTCTGCCTTGCGGTTTCTAACTGGACCATCTCTTGCTGTTTCACTCATCAGGTTTAGACCCTGACATATCCTATACGACCTCGCTTCACTCATCTGGGTTCAGCCCTAACCATTCAAAAAGAACGCTGTGCGCCACAAATGCCGGGTAATGCATCCAGGATGATGAAAGGCCTATCGCCCAACGTTGGGAGCCCATAGATATAGTTGTGATAACTTCCACGACTAGAAAATGCGCTTCTATGTCGTAGCAGTCAGGTGGGATGCGTGTAGGCGCGTGGCAAGATATCATAAATGCATGACGGACTCTAAGATATCATGCTCCATTGTCTAATAGGGCGCCAGAACCAAAGGAGATCGTAGAGCCGGGAACGGCGGGAACGGGAGAAAGATGTGATATGCTTTACTCCAAATTCGACGCTGATTCGGTGTGTAAGTTCAACATTTCCCTAGAAGCATCCTTGTTCGCAGTCGATAGGCAACGCGGTAATAAAATTACGTAACCGTTAAGCGCCCCTCTACCAGTTATTAGGACAATTTTCTTGTCATCAACTATCCCTAGTAAACTGACTCGACGATAAGTTCGAGGCAACTGTATTGATGGGTTGGTCACGAGTGCTTGTGATCTCAAGGGTGTCATGTAAAACATCATTGTATTTGTTGGTCCAGTACCAACATCCGAGGTCTCAAGCCAACCTTTTCTATGGACTTATAGAACTGTTTCGCACGAGTAGTATGCTAACCTCCATACGATTCACGGCCGGTTTAATAGCTGAAGGCTATGCTTCGCTAGTGCTCGTTGGTTTGGGGGTATCTTCAGGCGTTACTAAACCACTTGGTCCACGAACGCCTCAACGCTTATATGCTGTCAACCTCGACGATTTAACTCCATCTGCTGCAACGATTTTCCCCAACAGAACGCCCATATATTCAAGCACACAGAGCCCCACCAACTCCCACCAATGAGATTTGACGCCGTCCGGAGGACATTTGCTTGGGCGAGGCAAATGAACCGTAGTAGAAGTATAAATATGCACGATCGCCAGGTCACAGGGTCAATGCTTAGACGTAACCAGAAGCCGATAACCACGAGTCGGCAACCATCCCAATGACAAAAATCGGCATGCCGCAAATAGAAGTCTACAGGGAAGTAATATGCTGCCCGGCATCAAGAAACCGCGCAGCAATATAGACGGAGAATCGAGAAAGAATGTCAAGATGAGAGAGTTGGGAGAACATCATATCTGGCCTTTGAGGTCGACTCTACTGAAAGCTTGAGCCCTTGCATTTTCGAAAGTCTGCCCAGCTTTTCCAGTCAAGAAAACAATATGATCATCGCGTTCTTGAAGCAATTCTTGATCATAATCGATGATAAATTGGGCGGCTTCGGCATCTGACTCAAATGCAAGCTCTTCCGTGACATAACGCAGTTTTAGTTCAGGTTTAAATCTATAAACACGTTAGTATATGGTAATATCATAGCCAATAAAAGGGAAACTCACGCTTTGCACATATTGGAAAGTGCAGCAAGTCGTTCCCGCTTAATGAACATATCCATAAGATAAGCTCCCATATTAGGGACATCCAAATAAAGCTGGAAAAACTTGTGATAGTTGCCCAATGCCAACGCCGAGCGTACATTTAAAGCATGTTTAACTGGGCGCTCTTCTTTTTCTGCTGTGGTTAGATCTGCAATAGCATCGTTCAATGCCGTTCGATTCGCGGTGTGAATGAAATACAAGATACGATACGCCTTGAACTCGATGGAGTTTCCTTTGATACCGGCCCTATACAGGGCACGTAACTGTGTCTGGCATTGATTATACTCACCAAGGTCCCCCTTCTCCAAGGCAATTCGGGCGTGGATTTCGTAGACGGAAACAGTGAACTCGTTTCTGACATGTTGAACTGTCAGATCCTGACGAAGGGATTTAAACTGGTCGCAAATATAGTTATAGTTATTCTCTTTTCGCCACTTCCTTTTCAATAAATCTAGGGTTTGCTGCAGGATTCGCTCGGGGCGCACTTCCTCAGCCTTCGGGGCGGCAGTCAAGCGAAAATATTTCTTTTCAAGTTCTGCGTTCAGACCAACGATAGGTCCAGAGTGTGGTGGCGGGCTGGGTGATCGGTATGACGATTGATATCCACCATCGCCGCGGCGTTGTCGCTTCTCGACATGCTTTTGAAACTTACTTTTACCCGTGAGAGGGCCATCCATCAACTGGCGTTTGTCGTTTGGCGGTTTGGTGACGCGATCTTCCAGCGAAAGGGCCTTGGTACTACGCCAGGGCACTGTAGAACCATTAGTTTGTTCGGGCTCGCTAAAATCCGAAGACTTTCTCTTCTTGGTGATAGCGAACGAGGGCGCTTGGGCACGGGTGGCCGCAGGGTCTACGGACGCCATCAAGGCTTGCTGGCGTTCCCTCTGGATTAATTGCTGTGGCAAGGGCATCTCATCCCAGTTGGTGGAGAACATAGTCCCCCTCTCCTGTTCGGATCGGATGATCTCTTTTAGTCGAGACTCCTTCTCCTCACGGGCGATGCCGGGTATTTCATTGGAAGCTTGAAATGTTCGTTGCACATAGTTACGGACAGACTGTGGCCAGTCAAATTTCTGCTGCTGCTGCTGCGGATCGGAAGGAGGAGACATTGTGTTGGTGGGTTGGGTGGATTAGCAGGCGCGCTGTAAGAATACTGTTGTTGTGGTTGATACGTTTGGCCAAAACCTTGTCGGATCGAGACAGGTGTGTAGGCGGTATCTGATAAGGCATACGTTAGCATTCGCACAAAAGGTTGATAAAATCGATAGAGCTTTGAGGTACATACTTATTGGCTGAGAATAGTAGGCTGGCTGGATGCCTGGTGCTGGCACTGCCCGACATGGTTTTGATAGGTAAGCTGGGCGACGAAGGCTGCGTTCACTTGGAAGAGCAGGGGCAAAAGCAACAGATTGGTTAGTAAAAGTTCAAGATTTATCAAAACGAGTTTGCGAAACCCCCGAAGGATGATCCAGTCATAGAGTGTCACAAGCGGTGAGTCAGTGGCGGATGCTGTTGATGATGGAATCACGACTGAAGCAGGCAGATTGCAGATTGACAATGAAGAAGAATGGAATGGTAGACGTGTGGAAATAGAGTGGCGGGAGAAGGAGTAATTTCGGGTAGAAGTCGGTCAGCTGCCTTTTAGTGTGAATGTGACTGCCGCCAAGTGGCCCGAGCGTCTTTTACAAAGAAGCGTGCCCATACATAGGTAGGTACGTGTAAGTCGTGTCAAACTCAGCTGCAAACACTCAAGACAACAAACATAAGCTGAATCGATGCTAAACTACGACTACATTGAAAGATATAGACCTCGAGTTGTCCTAAATATGTAGTCCACGTTATCGTTTCAGATTCCTAGTATGCTACGTATAATGTACAACATTCGGTAACCGCTCATAGAGAAGCGTTCCGTGGTATCTGCGCTGTTGTGTTACAGAACCTGGAGGCTCTATAAATCGGTAGGCTGCAGCAGTTCTAGTGGGCTGAGTAGCGGGGCACTACTGCTGTAAACTTCCGGCTTTAGGCCCCGCCCCCGCCCCAGCCTCAAGCTTCCAACGTGTTCGTGAAGCAAACATGTTCCTGAAGCAAATAGACCTGACAACAGCCCTTCGACCCTCATATCTGCCTGACGAAGTGCTTCTGTTTGTCCAGGACAATGTAGGGCTCTATGAGGGGTAAGCATGCGCCCCAAACAATATCCTGGACCGCCTGACTAACAACTGGTGCTCCCCGCACCCCAGCAAGTACAAACTCCCCAACCAACAACGCGGCCAGGTATATTTGACCTCGCACCGGATCTGCTACGTCGACACGCAAGAGCCTAGGAAATACTCGGTCGCTCTAGACTTAAAAGATGTCGAGCGTTATGAATTCTATGCCGGGTTCCTCAAATCGTCGGCAAAGGTGACGTTGATCCCCAAACCAGCCAAACGCGCATCATTACAGTCGAGGGCTATAGCAATAGCCTCAGCCGCAACATCCTCCTCGTCCTCGCCGACATTGGATCCCTTATTGCGGCCGCCCCCCCGAATCACTCTCAGGCGAGTACGGCGACATGGGTCTGCACGATATGTAGCTTCCCTAATCCAGTCCCCTCCAACTTCGATCCTACCACCGCAACCGCGCACACACCGTTGCCGCCATGTCTGGCTTGCGGCATCAAACCGGCCCTGACTGAAGTGCTGAAAGCGGCTATATTAAATGTGGCGAGCCGGCAGCCACAATCGGGGCCTGGCAATATCGGCAGCCTGAACTCGTTGCGAATTAACTCCCCTCCACAAAACGAATCAGCAAATAATGAGGGCTTTCAGTGTCCCCGCTGTACATTCTCAAATCACCCTTCTCTGTTATCTTGCGAGATATGTGGTGCCCCTTTGATATCGAAAGATGTCCCAGCAGTTGTGACACAGCAGCCCCCGAGAACCGACTCTCCTGGGCCGACATTGAAACTGGGAGGCGTTGCAGGCCTGGAGAACCCCGAAAGTGTCAAAATATCCTTCAGAAATGGAGGCGAGAAGATTTTCTACGAGAGGTTAAGGGCGCGATGACTCAGAGAAAATGGCTCTTGCACGAAGCACCCCTATTCCAACAAGCAGTATGGCAAATGGCAGAGGCGAAGCAGATTCCATATCGCAGTCCAACTCAGGCTCACAACGTAAGAAAGCAGCAGGCATAGCGGGGCTAGAGCAGATGGGTTTAGATCGCCGGAAGAACAATGAGCGGATGATCGGTAGCAGTTTCGAGGATCTGGAGGCTTTGATGGCATCAGCCAAGGAGATCGTAGCCCTTGCGGAGTCGTTTTCTCGGCAAGTTGGGACCGGGACAGACAGCGCCACTACTGAGGCCAATGCCTTACTCGCCGAATCTGCAAGTCAGTTAGGACTTGTCACTACTAAGGACATTGTTGGAGGCCGGAGTGGCTCAGGCTCGGAATCCCTTTACCTGTCTGAGCTATCCAGGAATGTGGCTGAGTTTCTGACAGATGATGCTCGGGGTGTGCTCAAGAAAGCCGGAGGTATAATGAGCCTAGTAGACCTGTGGGCTATGTTCAATAGAGCGCGCGGAGGTGTCGAGCTCGTAAGCCCGAACGATTTCGAGAAAGCGGCCAGACTGTGGGAAAAATTAAAACTCCCTGTGCGACTACGGACCTTCAAAAGTGGCGTCATGGTCGTGCAAAGCCGCGATCGAACAGACGAGACTACTATTAGATCGCTACTGGCATGGCTGGGAGATCTACATGAAATACCCCCTGAGAGAGGTGTGCCCTGGGACTGGCAGATGTTTGGGCGTGGAGTCACAGCTCACGATGCCGAGCCGAGCGGTTTGGATGGAGCATTGGCGTTGCTGAAGAAGAACTGGAAATGGCTGAAGAGAGGGGTGTCTTATGTCGAGAAGATGGCCTAGAAGGTCTGAAGTTTTGGGAAAACTTCATTGATAGAGGCGAGCACCGTCACCGGTCACGACAGGTCTCAGATTCCGACAAGATTATAGAGGCCCTGACCGCGAACGGCATGCTTTAAGCATTCTCAATAGACAGATCCTAATCAATTACCAACACCACTTCCGTCCATGGTTTCTGGCTCAAATATCAAAATGCTCGCGTCAATATTGATTGACTAGAGCTGTCCTCGTAATAACCACAGGACCATAGACTCGATCTTCTGAAACGTAAGGACCCGTAATACCGTTGACATGTCTATCGTCTAAATAAGAAATCGTAATATCTATCCGAAACCCGGTCGCCCCTTCGCTTTAACGCCATTAACTTAGGAGTATACATTTCTACATGATTCGTAAAACTGGTATCGAAACAATTGCATGATAGCTGCTCTAGGCGAGTTTCTCCATCAGATTCCGTCTGACTTTTGTGTTGATCGTGCCGCCGAGCCCCGAAAGCCGGGACTATGCGGCAGATCCTAGCAGCGGAACTAATCAGCCAGTTGTTCCTGATGAGCAACCAACGATCGGCCCACGTGACACCACCGGCGGCGGTTGGACGATTATACACGTCGAGGCCCAGGAGATGGATAGGCGTCGAGAACAGTTGGACGGCGGCGGGCGCGACAAACTGCGCGACGCGCCGTCTCCCCCCTGACCCGCTGGCGCATCTCAGCGCCCAGCCGGTCCGAGATGGCGGGGCCCAGCAGCGGCGGGACGTTGAAGGATGCGAAGATGGTCAGACAGTCGCGCAGCGTGAAGAGCGCGTACGTGGGCAGCGCCACGGGGCGCGGCGGTCCGCCGGGCCCAAACAGCTTTGCGTACACCTGGTCCTTGTATATGCATAGCCGACGTTAGCCGTCGAGGAGGCGGCGAATTTGGCCGTCCCGAGGATACGTAGGTCGCGGGCTTGCCGCCCACCGTGGACGAGGCCGTGTCGAGCGCGTTGGCGGTCAGGTACGTGCCGCCGTATAACATGAAGATGAGGGCGACCGGCCGCGAGAAGAGCACGGTGTGGGGGCGTGAGAAGAGCGCGCGCAACGACGTCTTGAGACTCTCGGCGAGCGTGCTGCGGCCCGATGTGTTCTCCATGATGGACCTGTCGAGTAGACTAGATTTAGCATATCGAGATACTGGCGCAGGGAGAACCAGCGTGTGGCCACGAACCTGTCAATGATAGATATTGCCGGCGCAACCATGGATGCAGCTGATGCAGCACTCACAGCATCCTGCCGAACCGCAAGCCGAGGTGTTTAGAATTCCATTGCTGGGACAGCTTCGAGGGCGCCTCGGCAGCCTGCTGCTTCGTGGAGGCCGGAACGGGAGACATTGTGTTCAGAGGAAGGCCTGGCGCAGGTACAGCTTCAGTCAGTTTGGCGACGTTGTTGTCCTTAATATCTGCTTCAGATGACGGACGCTCTGGCAGGTCGATCACCGTCCTACAAGCAAGAACTGTCTATCAGTAGAGCGGCACAGCAACTGTCCAGCAAGACTCTTCGGCTAACTGCGCGGAAACGAGGGGAATAGGGACGGTGGCACTTTGCGGTACATCGGAATCAGCGTTTATCGCGACTGGTGATATAGAAGCAGATACTCCAACTACCAATTATCTCAGGATATACCTTCTCCTTTTGGTAGCAAACAGCTCGGCTCATTCACTGCAGAAGGAACAGGATGATTGACGGCAAGCGCCGATTATTCAAAATTGTGTCATAGCATGACGGAGCTAACCTAAGACATATATCAATACACGCCATCTTGTGATCTAAGCATACTTGTAGTTAAACTCTCTAACATAGCCGCCGCCGCGGTTCGTCTGGCGGGAATTGTGGACTCGATCATCTTGAGCTGAGATGCCCGACCTCGGAGATACATAAACCTACGTGCCGATAAGCTCCATCTCCAACATCTCACCCGAGCCTATCATAATTGACGCATTATGTTGTGCATTGGCGTGCAATATCCCCAGACAGCCCGGCTGTTGTTTTGAAGCAAGTGCATCTTCCTCTGAAATCGATCAAAATCTAGATCACCGTGGACCTTATCTCGGCCAACTGTAAGTGGTCGTTTGCTACCGTTCATCATCTATATAGCGCGAGACATAGACTGGTTGGTGAGCAACCCAGCAGCTAGAGAGAAGGGGAACATATAGAATTGTGTTTTGCATAGTGAATTCAAAGAGAATAAGATAGCTAGCTATATTTAAGTGAATGTCGGCGGATACCCCGTCCTAGGATTGAGAATAGTATTGGTTGAGTTATGCTATATACAGCGGATTGCCACCTGGGCCTAGTTAGATGGAAGCCAGCGCAAAACAAATGGTATCGCAATGTGTATACAAGACAAGATGGTGAAACAAGATCAACTTGTAGCCATTCATAAAGTACTTTAAGTGGTTGCCTATTTGGCCAAAATATACGAGAGGGGCAAAAGGCCTACATGTGATGCTCTAGGCTACCACATTTTCACCCAAGGTCTTATGCTAGTGAATACGCAAGACCGCGTAATCCCACCGAATTGATTATTGGTTAACCATTTAAGGGCTCCGAGAGAAGGAGATGCATAGTGAATCTACTCGTTGAAACCTGCTGGGACAGTATTAGGTCATGTTAGTCCACGCCGCCTCTTCGATATGATTGTTGAGAAGTTCACCCCTGAGGTCTTGATATCAGCTCCTCGCAGGGGACCGGCAACACCCAACTACGATGGAACGCTCGCATTGTATACCGAGTCGACACATATCGACGGGACAAATAGGAAAGCGTTCTACCTTCTGGACATTGCGACTGGAGCATCCAGTTGTATTCTCCACGACAACCAGGCGTATGAGCCTTCTTGGCTTGGTGATGGCACTAATACTATAGTTTACCTAAGAAGTGGCGGCATGGGGATTACTTTTGTTGTCACTCTTGATGTCGATTGTTCTCCTCTCGAGCCGTCTGTTGCTGGTCACTTCCGCGCTCCAGTGCAAGGCCTCAAAACTAGGGCCCTCGGTGACGGGACTCTGGCATTTGTGGTCTTTGGTAACGTAGACACGGATGGCACGTTGCTAAATACCGATAGGCGAAAACCTCATGGCGGTAGAGTATATGATTCGTTTCCGCTACGCCCTGTGAGTTACCAAGTGTTTCCCCTAAGCCGTACCTTCTTGAGATCCTTCCCAAGCAGTTGGAGCCGAATGCTAACTACGTCTTCAGGGAGACCTGCACAAGGAGCCTCATATCTACACTATTTGGTACTCAACTATATCGAAGCAAGACGGCGTCTGGAGGGTTGACGGAGACCTACATAATGCCCTGGACGGTACCAACTTACACTTACCCCTGGAGGCTGATTGTTATGATGCGAAGAGCCAGTATGATTTGTGCGAAAATGGAATTGTCGTCGCTGCGAGTACCCCAAAACGCTACAATCAGGCTTGGAGCAACGTAATCGATGTTTATTTCATTCGTGTTCATTCATTCGGTGCCGGAACTCGTGATGCGCCAACAAAGATCAGTGTACCGAGCGAAGAATATCAGGGCATCTTCACCTTGCCGCAGTTCAGCCCCGATGGTTATATGATAGCCTTCTTGCGGCGTCACAGATCTAACCGAGAAAGCCCAGATATACGTGTACCATACATCGGAATCCCAAAGCGCTATCAGTGTCTTCGACATGGTGACAGGGATTCCTTGGCCCCTGACCCCAACAAGCTTTCGGTTTTCCGCAGATGGCCATTCTCTCTATATAGCGGCAGAAGACAGCGGCCAAGTCGGCTCTATCATCTTGACCTCCAGCCTAACTCATACCCACGAACTCTGCTGCTGAACGGGACGGTATCGGCGTTTCATCATCTTGGACAAAGTGCTCGTGGTAACGTATTAGTGACAAGCTCGAGTTTTATCGAAAGTTGCCGTTATCAGGTCATCTCTCATGATCCGGCCGATGAACCCGTCATCTTGGCTTCCGCATCGAACAACGGATCTAGGTTTGGCCTATCAGCAAGGCAGGTCTCGGAGGTCTACTTCGAGGGCGGTTGTGATAACTCTGTTGTTCAGCGTGGGTGGTGAAACCTCGGGATTTTGATGAGAGCAAAAAGCTTCCGCTAGCGGTGTTGGTGCCCGATACCCCTCATAACACATGGTTAAATGCTTGGAATATGAAGGTGCGAAAATAATCTCCCTGAGATAAAAAGAGTCAAACCTAACCCAAGACAGTGGAACGCTGCGGCATGGGCTGAGCAGGGCTATGTTGTTGTCCTTCCGAATATAACAGGTAACACCGGATACGGGCATGACTTCGCAACAGGTTCGTATACGCTGAAAATCTCAAGACGCATAGGACTAAAAGGGCACACAGCTATTCACGGCGAGTGGAGTGGTCGACCGTATGACGATCTAGTCAGTTGTATCTATAGCCTCAGGAATGCCCCCGGAGTTGACGTTGACAATGCCGTCATTGCTGGGGGGTACGGTGGCTACATGATGAACTGGATACAAGGACATCCTCTTGCCAGACGTGTAAGTGAGACCGAGTTGATATGCCCCTTCCCCTGGCATCTGCGACTGACTATTTCGTACATAGTTCAAAGCCATGATATGTCATGCGGGTATATTTAACACTCGATCTATGATGCTACAGCCTTATGGTCTGCCAGCAGGGGCAACTGTGGAAACTACAAAGAGTTGTAATCCGGCCGAGCCAGTTCTACTTCAGAACTGGAAGACCCCAATGCTCGTGATACATAATGGCAACGATTCCGTTTGCCCAGTTAGTGATGGTCTAGCTGCGTACAACAACTTGCGGTCCTTAGGTGTGCCGTCGAAGTTTCTGACATTTACAGATGAGGGCCATGATGTATTGAAGGAGGCAAACTTACTTGAATGGTATCGACAGGTCTTTTCTTGGATCAACAAGTATACAGGAATTACAATTAGGAGGGCAGCAACAATACTGGTGCTAATTAACATAGTAGAAAAAATTCTCGGACGATTTTCTTGCTAGTATTATACAATTTGACCAAAAGAGAGATAGAAACATAAAAGGAGCAAGATAAAGGTTGCATCTAACACATTTATTCACAGAATTAGGTACATAGCCTCAACACAAGCTAATACAGTACATTTTTCGTCAATAGGATAGAGGTGTATCACTCTTTATGTGTAGTAAACAGAATAGGCAATGCAATATTGAATACTTCGATAACTTTTCAAAAGATCTACTATACAAGACACTCTAATCAATGGGTAATCTAATAAGTTCTATTATTATTTTTAATGATACACGTAGACAGTGTTATGAGTCCCTTAGAAAAAAGAGAGCCTCTGCTAAAGTATGTCTCTCTTTACCTATCGCCAGGCTCCTCACTCCAGGGGCTGCAGGGCATCTTCGCCAGCCCAACCCCCGGAGTCAACGATTTCCTATTTCGGAAGGATCTCAGCTCTAGAAACACTATTTCGTAAGTTTGTTTCCTTTGTTCTAATATAGAGTTAGAACCTGGGTTCTAATCTATTATACTGCATGCTTTTTTTATACCTGCTTATATTTTTACTATAAAGCTAAACTTTTTTGTTTTAGTGCAAAGTTAGAACCTAAGTTCTGATCTATTATATTATATGCTTTTTTGTTATATTAACCTACTAAAGAAAATATTAAAGTAATACTAGCTAATAGTGCGAGCTAAGGTAATTATATAATATAAGTTCGGAAAAAAGAAAAAAAAAGAAGAAAAAAGGAGAAAAGAGGGATTTTAATCGTAATAACTATTAAATGCCTAGTTTTTACCCAAACTATAATACTATTAAGCTATAAAGTTTAAGTACTAAGTTAAAATATTATATATAAGCATTATTGTTTTTAAGCTTTATAAATCCTTTTAAGCTAAAATTTTTACCGAAAAAACAGCAAAAATACGTTAAATATATAACTAGCTTAATATTATCTATAAATAATACTTATTTTATTTAACCGTTAATTAAAGTTTAAATAAACTAATAATTATTAGTTAAAAATATTAATAATTATAGCGAAGTTTAAAAATAGTTCTATTAAAATATATATATAAACTATAATTTATATAATTATTTAATCCTATAAAAAACTTAGCTAATATTTAATAATACCGCTAAGTATGCTTATTAAAAAAACTTAAAAACTTAATATAAAATTATTAATAATATAACTATACTTAATACTATTTTTAGCGATTTATAATATAATTTAAAAGCTTAAAACTATTTTAAAATTAGTTTAAACTATATTATATAATAAAGCTTTAGCTATATTTACTATATATAATATTATTATAAAATATATTTTAATAAAATTTAATATTTTATATTTAAATATAGTAAAAGCTTTTATAGCTATAATAATAAAAATAATTACGCTAAAAGTATAAAATATATAATATTTTAAAAAAATATATAACGTTTTTATTTATTAAAGTAGCTATAATAATTTATTAGCTAATATTAAATAAATCTAAAAAATAGTCTTTATTAGCTATTAAATAATAATAAATATTATAGCTAGTTTATACTATACGCTTATAACTTAGTTTCGATAGTATTAAACTATAAAAAAAAATTAATTTTAATTTTTATATAATAAAATATAAAATTATAAATATAGCAAATATAAACTTAAAAACTTTAAATAGTTTAAAAATAATTAAATAAAAATTAAAAAGTTGCTTTATTTAAATAAAATAACAAATAAATAGTTATACAAGTTTATAAAAGTTTATAAAGCTAAAAAACAAATATAAACTATTTCGAACATAAAAACTAGCAATTATATTTTTTAACTTAGTTTTAAGCTTAGCTGCTTTAGCTAACTATAATATTAAAACAATTATATTTTTTAACTTAGTTTTAAGCCGCTTTAGCTAACTATAATATTAAAGCAATTATATTTCTAATTTAGTTTTAAGCTTAGCTGCTTTAACTAACTATAATATTAAAACAATTATATTTCTTAATTTAGTTTTAAACCGCTTTAACTAACTATAATATTAAAACAATTATACTTTTAATTTAGTTTTTTATTTTTATATATAAATATTTTTTTTTTTATAGAAATTTTTTTTTTTATTAATTTATCTATAATATTCTTATTTATTAATTTATATAGTTTATTTTTTTTATTTTTTATTATTAAGCTTTATTTTTCTTAGCTATTATTAAATTATAAATTATAGCTTTAGCAAAAGCTTTAAATAGCCAAAGTTTTTAAAGTTTAATAATTTAACCGAAATAAAAAATACCGTTTATTTAGCGATCTTTAAGCTAAAGTTTTACGCTAATATATTATTTTAATCTAAAATAAAACTTATTATATAATATTTATTAAAAAGCTATTCGAAAAAACTATTAAATTAAAAAATAAAAAAGTTTATATTTTTTATATTAATATATAATTCCGGCTATTAAATATAATAATAATATTTTATTTAAAATTTAAAACTAAATATATATTTTAAAACGTTATAAAAATTATTTATTTAAACTATAATTTATTATATTACGTTAAACTATAATAAAAAATATAAACTAGCGCTAAATTAAAACTAAAACCTAGAACTAATTTTATTTAAGTTTTTATAAGCATTATAAAAACGAACTATATAATAATAATATTTTAAATAATAAAAAATAATATTTAGTATATATATAATTTACCGCTTTTATAAGCTTTAAAATTATTTATAGTTTTTTTCGAAATATTATATATTATAGCAAGCTTAAAAAGCTAAGCTTATAAAGCTAGGTTATTTTAAATTAAAGCTAGGTTATTTTAAATTAAAGCTAGGCTATTTTAAGCTAAAGCTAGGCTATTTTAAGCTAAAACTAAGCTATTTTAAGCTAAAATATTAATTAAGCTATTATTTAAAAATTAATTTAATATTTATTAAAAATTGTTTAAATTAAGCAAAAAAAAATTAAACTTTAGTAGTTTTTTTATTATAACAGTATTTTTACGAAATAACTTAATTAAAAACAATATAAAACGCTAATAATTATTTAATACGTTAATAAATATAGCGTTATTTTAATATATTAGCGGTTTTTCATTAAATTATATAAAATAGCTTATTTAATAGTTAATATTAAATAGTCTAAAAATTTAAAATATATTAAAAGGGGCAAAAATTATACGTTATTTAATATTTTAAAAAAAAATAATAAAAGCTAATAAATATAAACTATTAAACTTTAGTTTTAGTTAAAATAACTATTAATAATAACTATAATTATAAAGCTATTATTATATTTTTATTATTATATTAAAACTATAAAAAATTTTTATATAATATTTTTTAATAGTTATAATATTTTATAATATAACGAAAAAAGATTTTTTTGCTCGATATATTATTAAAAGTTTATTTAAAAAAAATATTTTTACTTATTCTTTTTTAAATATTATTTTTTGCTTTAAAAAATAAAATATAAATAAAAAAATTTTTAATTTTAGCTAATATTTTTTTTAAAACCTATAAAAATAAATATAATAAATAAACCAAAAAATTTAAGCTAAATAAGCTTAATTTTAATTTTATAAAATTAATAATTTTTATAATATATAATTTAAAAAAAAAAATGCGTTAATTAAAACATAAAATATATTATTAATAATAGTTTTAAGCTTTTTATATTTTATTTAAAAAATATTTATTATTTATAGTTTTATATAAAATATAATATAATATTATAATATTATTTAGCTTTAATAAATATTTTAATTAAATAAATTTTAACCTAGTTAAAAATTTCGATAAATTTTATTATATTATAACTTTTAATTTAGTATTTATTAATAATATTTATTAAAAATATATAAAAAAAGTTAGCAAAAATCCGTAAGTAAATATTATTAGTATTTTTTTATTATTTTTTTTAGCGTTTTTATTTAAAAAATAAAAAAAAGTTTAAGTTTTTAAAAAAAAAAAACAAAAAACTATATTAGCATTTAAATTTTTCTAAAATTTTTATAAAATTAAATATATTTTCTTTAAAATTATTTTATTCTAAACTATAAAAAAAAAACTTTAAAAATTAATTAAAAATAACTAATTAAAATATATAACTTTTTAACTTAATAAATTTTAATTATAGCTATAAATTTAAATAAAATAAAAATAATATTTAAATAGCTAAAAACTACTAATAAAACTAAAAGCTTAAATAAATATTATTTAGCTTTTATTAAAATAATTATATTTTTATAAATTTTATAGCGTTTAAATAAGCTTAAAAAATAAACTATAGTTTTATTTATTTATTTTTATAAAAAGCTTAAACTATTTTTATATTTAATATAAACTATAACTAAAAGTTTTATTTTTAATATTTGCTTTAAGCTTATTATAATTATAATTATATAAAAATAAAAAGCTTTTTTATATATAAAATATAAAAAAAACTTTTTTCTAGGTTTTATTTTAACGCTATTTATAAATATATTATAAACTTTAAAAAAAATATATATATTTAAATTATATTTCTTAACAAACATTTAACGAAATAAGCCTTAAATAATATAAAAAACGTATATAAACCTTAAAAAAAATATTTATACCCAGGTTATACTTATTAATAAACGTTTAATAAATTAAACTTTAAAAAATATATAAAAAATATATATAAACTTTAAAAAAAATATAACTATTTAAATTATACTTTTTAATAAATATTTAATAAAACAAGCCTTAAAACCTATATAAAAACCGTATATAAACTTCGGAAAAATATTTATATTTAAGTTATACTACTTAATAAACGTTTAATAAACTAAGCTTCGAAAAATATATAAAAAATATATATAAACTTTAAAAAAAATATAACTACTTAAGTTATACTTTTTAATAAACGTTTAATAAAATAAGCTTTAAAACTTATATAAAAGCTATATATAAACTTTAAAAAAAATATTTATACTTAGGTTATATTTTTAATAAACGTTTACTAAAATATACTTTAAATAATATATAAAAACGTATATAAACTTTAGAAAAATATTTATATTTAAATTATACTTCTTAATAAACGTTTAGCAAAAAAACCTTAAAAAATATATAAAAACATATATTAAAACTAAAAACCTAACGTTTAAATAATATATTTATTTATAAATTAAATTAGTTTAACTTTTTAACTAAAATAGCTATAAAAACTATTTATAAATATTATACAAGTCTAAGTTTAATATACTATATAATACTATATAAATCCCACCCAAAGTCCGCTAAATATTACGTTATAAAGCTAAAATAATTATATAAAACTATAATAAGTTTTAAACAAATATTAAACTAAATTCAAACATTAAAATATTTAGCCTTTAATTATAAAAGTTTTTATTTAAGTTTATAAAGCTATAAAAAAAAATATAATAAAATTTTATATTTAAAAATAGTTTAATAAAAAATAAAATATAACTAAAGCTTATATTTAAATATTTAAAATTTAAAGTTTAATTTAGCTAATTTTTTCGGAGTTTTTAAAAGCTTTAGTTTTTATTTTAATTTTAATATAACTCTTTTATATTTTTAATTTATAGCTAAATTTAAAACTTTTTCTTTATAAACTTCCTAAAATATAACTCTTTAAAAAAGCTTAAAGCTATTTTAAACAATATTATAGTAATAATATAATACGTTTTAGCTTATAAAAATAATTAAAATAATATTAGCCTTTTAAGTCTTTATAAAAGTTTTTAAAAATCTATATAGCTTTTATAGCTAGGTTTTATAATTAGTTTATATAATAATAATAAAAAAAAAAAATTCTAAGCATTAAAAAGTATAAAATCCTATTTTTTAAAAAAAAATTAAATCTTTATAGCATTTTTAATATTATTATTATTTATTAATTAATTTAAACTTATTTTAAGCTTTTATTTAAACTTTTATTATAATAAACATAAATATAATTAATAACGTAATAAAATAAAAAAAATTATTTTATTATTAAACTATAACTAATTAAATAATAAACTAAACAGCTAATTTATTAAATATATTAAATAATATAAATAAAATTATAAATAATAATTTATAAAAATATATTAATTAGCTAACTATTTAACTTATTAAGCTATTTTTTAGCTATTATAATTAGTTTAAAAAACTTTAACGTTTTATTATATTAAATATAAACAAAACATAAATAAAATATAAACTAAAATATAAATAAAACGCAAGCAAAATATAAAAAAAAAACATATATTTATATTATTAATAAGCAATATTATATATAATCGATAATATATATTTTTTTAAGCAATAAAATAATAATAAAAACTAAACTATATAGCTTTTTTAATATTTATTTAATAATACGTTTATTATAAAACGTTTTTTATTTTTATGTTATTTTAAATATATTAAAACTAATAGCTAATATATATTATTTTAAACTTAAGCGTAGCTTTATTTAGTAAATAAATATAATTATATTTTTATATATTTTAAATTTTCGATTTTAATAAACTTATAAAAAGTTTTTAGCTAAATTATTAGTTAGCTATACGTTAATAGTAGCAAATATTAAAACTACGCTATTAAATAGTTTAAAACCGAGCTTTTTTATTTATTATTATAAATTTTGCTTTTTTTAAATAAAAAAAGTTATTAAAATCGTTATTATAAACTATAAATATTTTATATATTTAAGTTTAAATAAATAAAAATAATATTTTATAAATAATTTTAACTTTTCCGATAAATAAATCGTTTTAAAAGCTTTAAAAAAAATAGCTATAAATATTATTTAAAAATTCTAATTAATTTTATAAACTAGTTTAATATAAAATTAAAACATAAAACTAATAAATTCTATAATAAAAATATAAAAAAAAAAAAAATCTTAAAACTAAGCTAAAAAAAGCATTTTTTTAAAACTAGATTTTAAATAAAAAAAAAAAAAAATAACAAATATTTTAATCCTATTTTTTAATTTTTTATAAGTCTAAATAATATATAATAATATACGCTAATATTATCTAGCTTTTTTTTAGCTATTATTTATATAATTTGCTAAAAAATCGTATAATATATATTTTAGTTTATATATATATATTTAAATATTTTATATTTAGCTGTTATATAAAAAACTATAATATTTTATAAAAAAAAACTATAAAAATAGCAATAAATAAACCAGCGCTTTTTTACGCCCGCTACTACTATTATTAGCGCTAAAAGCTTAATAATTCTTAAACGTTTTATATTTTAATTTATTTTTAAAAAATATATTAAATAGTGTTTTTATAATATTATAACATACCTAATATAGCCCTTAGTTATTATTTATAAAATAATAAAAAAAAAAAAATAATAAGTTTTTTTTTTTACGCAACTTAATTTCGTTAGCGATTTTTAGTTTACGTTTATTTTAAAAAAACTTATTTAAATATATAAAAGCTAATAAAATAATAATTATTAGCTTTATATTATAATTTTTATAAAAATAAAATATAACATTTATTATTATATAATAATTAATAAAATTATTTTATAAGCTTTATATAACTATATAACTATATATAAAAGTTTTTTTATTTAATCCGGTTTTTAATCCTTATATAATACTTAATATAATATTTAAATAATAAATATTATAATAAATAGTTGCTTTTTTTATTTTAAACTAAAACTAATATTTTTAATAGCTATTATTTATTTTTTTTTCGAATATATATACCTAGTTATTATTTTATGCTTTTTTTTATTATTGTCCAATATTTTATGTTTTAAAAGCTTAATTAAACTAAAATTATTTTAAAAAAAAACTAAGCCTTTTTATATTTGTGGAAATAGTATCGATATTAAGGGGCAATACTAGGTTAATTAGCTTAATTAGTATATTCGTATTATTATATACTTTTTATTTTTTAGTTATAAACTAAATAAGCTATTCTTTTATTAAATATTAAAAAATTTGCCTAAGTAGCTATAGCAGCTTAATACTCTTTTTATCCCGCGTAAAAAAAGCTTTTTCTACGCGTACTGCGCAATATTTAACGCATATATAAGCTATGTACTATTATACTATATAGCTACCTAAGTATTAATAATTACGTAATCTATTATTAAGCTAATTAAATATAAACGTATATACTAATACCCTTTTTAGCTATAAATATAGTATTATAAACTTCGAAAAAAAAAATAATAAAAAACTTTAAATTAATTTAATACTATAATTAAACTTTTTTTTTATAACTAAAATATATAGTTAACTAATTAAACTAAACGTAATATTTATATTATATATAAGCTATATACTTTGTTTTAAAACGAACTTATTTTTTTATTTAGTTTAAAATTGTTATTTATAAATGCTTTTATTGCTACTATAATTCTAATATAATTTTATTTATTTTAAAGTTTAAAAAAAAACCTTTAAAACATTTTATCCTTTAAAATATATAAAACAAAATAGTACGTTTTTTTATACTTATTTAAATATTTATTAAATAAACAATTAAATAGCGCTATTTTTTTAAAACCCCGGACCCTTTTAGATTTAAACCCCTAGGACCTCTTTAGATCTAAAAAATAAACAAATAATATTAATTATTTTTAGCTAAATAGTTCTTTTAATATTTAATAAACTTATTAATTGTATATAAATAAATTAAATCGGTTATATTAAAATCTATAAGTTTTAAGGCATTATAAATACTAAAGTATTAAATTAATTACTTTTTAAAAAATTAATATATTAATAATCTTTTTTTAGTAATAATAAATAAGCTTAAACTATTAATTATTTATAATAAAGTTTTAAAAAAGCTTAGCTTTATTTTTTTTTTATAATTTTTTTAACTTATAAGTTAAATAAAAATAAAAACTTTTAATATTTAGCTTTTTTAATAGTTTAGTTAACTTATTAGTTAGATTATTTTTAACTTTATATATTATTTAATATAGTTAGCTTATATTTTTTAATTAATATAATAATATACTATTTTTATGTGCTTTTTTTATTTTAATATAATTATATATTTAAACTAACTTATAGCCTTTATATTATTATATAAAAAATAATAAAACTATTTAATAGTATTTTAAATTTATTTAAAAAGTTTTTTATTTACGTTAAATTATTTATTACTTTGTTTTATATATATTCATTTTTAATAAAGTTTTTCGCCATAATTAATTATAGTTTAAAATACTATAGTACTAGCGCGCTATTTAAAAATATAATATACTTTATTAATAACTTATTATTCTATAATTTAATATTAAATAATATTAATAATAATAAATAGACCTATATTATTATAGATTTATATAAATAGCTTTTTTTTAGCTTATTATATTTAATTTATATATCTAGAATATTTTTTATATATTTAATTAATTGTTTATATTTTTAATATATTTATTAAAAAATTTACTATAAATCTTATTTAAATAAAAATAATAAAGCTTATATTAAGCTTTATAATCTAAGCAAAAAAACTTAATTTATTAAATAAAAAAATATAATTAAATACTTTATTTTTAAAAATAAGCTTTTTTTTACGCTTTATAGTATAAATTATCTTTTTAATATTTATAAATATAAATATTTATATATAAACTTAAACTAATAAAATCTAATATTTTAATTATATATTATTTTTAATTAAACTTATACTATTAATCTTATTTTTACGATTTATATATTTAAAAACTAATTAGCTTAGCTTAAATTGTTCGCTAGGACTATTTTATTAATCTTTATAATAACCTTTTAAATAATTTAAATTAAATCCTATAATTAAAAAATTATTTATATAAAATATTATAATTTTTTTATTTATAATTATATATAGCATTATTAAAAATTATAAGCTTAAATTTAACCTTATTTACGATTTTTTTAGTTTTAATTTGCTATTTATATTTTAATTATTTAAAATTATATAAAAGCTTTATTAGTTTAATAATTTTTTTAACTAACTAGTTATATTTTTTTTTATTTTAATTTAAAAGTTTCGAAATATTTTTTTAGTATTTTAAACTACTTTATAAATATTTTTTTATAAAAAGCTCTGTTAAAATATATTATTATAAAATCGATTTAAATATATATTATTTTCGAATAGTTATTAAAACTATTAAAATCTTTATAACGCTATTTAAGCTATAAAAATAAAGTTTTTATATTAATATTTTATGCTAAATAAACCTATAAATATAAATTTTAACTTTATATTTATTTAGTTTATTAATTAATAAATACTTTTTTTAAATATTTATATAAATTAATAAAATAGCTATAAATAATTTTATATATTTATAAATTTTAAAATATTATGTTTAAATAAACTATATATTTTTTTAAATATAGCTTTAAGCTATTTTTTTTTATTTTTTTTATAAATATTTTTTTAAAATAAATTTATTAAAAGTAAATATTTTTATTATAAACTTTTTAGCAATTTTATAAATAATTTATATAAAATAATTTTTTAAAAATATAAAAATAGTTTAGTTTTTTAATTTAACTTTTTATAAATTATAAATATTATATTAACTTTTTAAGTTTTAAATTTATTTATTTAACTTATATTTTAAATTTTATAAAATTATTTATATATATATTCTGTTTTTTTTAGCTTAATCTATTTTAAAACATAAATTATATTAAAATAATCTTTTTTATTTTATATAGTAAATATAAACTTTTAACTAGGTTTTTTTAAAGTTTTTTTTTTATTACGCTTAATAATAAAAGTTAATTTTATTATTTATTTCTGCAATTAGCTACGTTTTTTTAGTTCGTTTTTACTATTTATAATAATATTTTTTTAATAATATTATAATCGCGGTTTTATATTTAAATAAGATTTTTAATTTTTTAATAACGCTGCTTAAGTTTTATTATACTTTAAAAAATAATAAACGTATAATATTTTTAAAATTATAAGCGTTTATATTTTTAATATTTTTATAAAAAATTATATATAATATATATATATTTTATTACTTTTAGTAAGCTAGACTATATAATTAAATATACTTTTATAATTTAAAAATATAACGTTAGTTCTTTTAACTTTTAGTTTTTTAGCTAATATACGTATAAATTTATTAATAAATACTATATAGTATATATTTATTATTTATAAATTGCTAAAATTAAGTTTATTATTTTTTTTTTAATTTAAATAATTAAAATATTTTTAATTAAAGTTACTTTTTTATTATAGATTAACCTATTTTATTAAAAATATATATAATTGCTAAAACTTTATATGCTTAAAATATAATTAATAATTTAGTTTATAAAATAAAGCCTTAGCTTTACTTTAAATAAAATCTATCGATTTTTTAATTATACTATTTTAATACTAATTTATAAATAACAAATAATAATAGTTATTTTTATTTTATTATAAAATATTTTTAAATCTTTTATACCGAACTTTTTGTTACTATTTATGCGTAAAATATAGTATTTTTTTTAGTAGTTTTTATTAAATTAAAGTATTTAAAATATTAATTTTTTTTATTTATTATAAATATACTTTAATAGTACTTTTTTTTTATTTTTATTTTATATATTTTAAAAATATAATATTTATTATTATTATTTACTATAAGTAAAAATATTTATATTTTTCGATTAAGATTAGTTTTATCTAGCTAAAGTTTATTTAAATTATTTCTTTTAAATAATTAGCTTTTTTAATAACTTTTTTCGAAATATATTTTTTAATTTTAGCCCGATTATAAATAAAACAAAAGAAATATTTAACCTTTTTAAGTTTAATATTAATATTTATAGTATATTTAATTATTTATATTAACTTTTTAGTGCTAAGATAATATAGCTAATAGTATTAAAAAATTAGCTTATTTTAAATTTTAAAAGTTTTTTTTTTTTTTTTTTAATAATAATTTAAAAATAATTCTTTTAACGTTTTAACTTCGTTTGTTATATTTAGCGCGAATTTTTATAGTTTTTTTTAAAATTAATATATTATATAAAGCTTTTTTTTTTTATATATTTATAAAAAAAACTATATTATTATATATTAAGATTTATAATAGTTATTTTATAGCTATTTTTATATAATATACTTATTTAAATAACTTTTTATTTTATATAATTATTTTTTAAAAATATATTTAATAGAAATAATAAAATAAAAAAATATATTTTACGTTTATACTATGTTTATTTTTATTAAAAGTTCTAAAGTTTTTTATAATAGTGCTAATTTTTTTAATTTATATAAGTTTATTTTTTATATAAACTATATATTTTTTCGCTTTTTAGTTAGACTTTAATTTTTTCTTAAAATCAGCTTTATTATTATATATTTTTATATTTAACCTTATATTAAATAAAATATAATGCTTATATACTAAAATATAATAATTCTTTAAAATATAAGTATATTTAAAAGTATTATTAATATAATAACTTTAATACTTAGTCCGTTATTACTAATAACTTTAATATTTAATATATCTTTTTAATTTAAATTATTTAGGATTACTATTAAAAGCAAAAGTATAAAAATAAATATAATTAAAAGTATTATTACTATAGTTTTTTGTTTAATAACCGGTTTAATAATTAGCTTCGAATTATTTTTAGATTTATTATTATTAAAGCTAGCTTTCGTTTAATAAAAAAATCCGTTATTTTTCGATTAATAAACAGGCTTACTGCAGTAAATAAATCTATAGTTGTTTTTTTTTCCGTAAAAAAGTTTATAGTAATTTTTTTTATAAATAAGTCTACTATTATTTTTTTTAGCTTAGTATAATTATTAAAACTAAAGCTATTTTTTAAGTTAAGATTTTTAAGTTAAAGTTTTTTAAGTTAAAGTTTTTTAAATTAAAATCTTTTAAGTTAAAGTTTTTTAAGCTATAATAACTTTTTAGCCTAAGGTTATTTTATATAACGCAGTTTTATTTATAATTAATAATATTATAATTATTTAGAATAAAAAAAAAAAAACTAAATATAATAAAAAAAAAAATTAATATTTTATAATTATAAAGATTTATTAAACTTTATAAAATATTATATTTATATAAGCAAAATAACTAAAATTATTTTTAAAACTTATAAATAATTTTTAACTTTTAATAAATTTGCTATAAATATTTAAGTTTTTAATCGTTTAAAGTTTTAATTTTAGTTATTACTATTTTTATTAAAGCAATTTTTAGTAATATAATTTTATTAGCTATATTTAAAATATTTAAGCTTTTTTTTTTATTATAGTTTTTTTTTTAGAATTAAATTTAAAGTTTAATTTATAATTTTTATTTATTATTATTTTTGCTATAATTTTATTTTTATTAATAATATTATTAAACTTTTTTTTTTTATAGTTTTTAATTCGGGCTTTTTTTTTATATAGTTTTTAAAATTATTATTAAATTTATTAACTAAATTTTAAATATAATTTTTTATATTTTATAATTTAATAATATTATATTAAACTATTATTTTATTTTTTATTATAGCTATAAATATTATAACTTATTAGTTTATATTTATTTTTTTTTTAGTTTTTTATATATTTTATTTTTTAAAATTTAAATATAAAAAATATTAAATTTTTTTATTATATTTATAATTAATAATATTATTTTATATTTTTTTAGTATATTTAGCTTATTATATTATAAGTTTTATTAAAATTTTTAATATATATAACTTTTTTTATATTTTAACTAGTTTAAAAAAGCTAGTTTTAATGCTAATAATTTTATTAGTATTAATTTTTTATACGAACTAATAAAGTTTTTAAAATTATATTAATAGTTTTTATAGCAAAATATAAATTATATTAATATATTAATAGTTTTAAGCTTTTTTTAAATAGTTTTTTTTATTAGCTTTAGTTTAAATTTACGCTATTTTAGCTTAGTTTTATTTATAATAAAAGCTTTTTTAAGTTTTTTATAATAAATAATATTTATATTTAATATAAATATTATTAAATTTTTTAAATTAATAATAATAAATAATAATATAACGAATTTAGTTTAAATTTAAATAAAAGTAATTTTTTTTTTTTTTTTGCTTTTAAACTTTTTTTTAGTAAAATTACGCTTTGGTTTTTTTTTTTTAAAATCGATCGATTTAAATTTTTAAAAAACTTATTTATTTTTTTTACCGCTTTATCTAAAAAGTTAATATTTTTAATTTATTTTAATAATATTATTTATTATTAAATATTTCGAATATATTTTTACTAGCTAATTAATTTAATTAATTAAATTAATTAAATTAACTAAAACTAACTTTTTATTTAATTTATTTAATTTTTTTAAGTTATTAATAATTTTTAAATTATTTTTTATAAGTTTATTTTATATTTATAATTAATAATTATTTTTTAATTTTTTTTTTAAATTTTAGTAATTTATTATATTTTTTTTTTTTAGTATAGTTTGCTTTTATATATTTTAAAATTATATTATTTTATTTTTTAAGTATTAATTTATTAATTAGTTATTTTATTAAATAAATATTAATATTTTATTATTTTAATTTTTAAATTTAGATAATTTTTTTAACTTTTTTTTAGTTAGTATTTATTAATTAATAATTAAATTAATAACTAAAATAGCTAAAATACGCTAATTAAACGTTTTAAAAATCGATTAATTATAAAAATACTAGCTATTATATAAAATAATATTAATACTAAAAAGTAATATTAAATTAGTTAGCTTAATTAGTATATTTATGCTATTATATATTTTTATTTTTAGTTATAAACTAAATAGGCTATTTTTTTATAAATACTAAAGAATTTGCTAAGCAGCTAGGCAGCTTGACACTCTTTTATCCCGCGTAAAAAGGGCTCTTTCCACGCGTGCCGCGCAATATCTAGCGCATACACAAAGCCACGTGCCACTGTGCCACATAGCCACCCAGGCACTAGTGATTACGTAATCTATCACTGGCCAATCAGGTACTAGACGTATATGCTGACAATATTAAAGAAATTTTTTTAATATTAAGCTTTTTATTAATTTTACGCTTATCTATATATATAATTAATTATTTTTTAACTAAATAATTTTAGTCCAACTTTTATTTTAGCTATTTTACGCCGAAACTATTTATAAGTTAAACTTAATAATAATTATATTATATAATTTTTTTATTTATTATTTTATTTTATAATAGTTTTAAAATATTATATTTTACCGATTAATATATATTATTAAAAGCTGCTTTTAATTTTAATAAAACAGCGTTTTTACAAAAATATTCGATAATAAAGCTAAACGTTTTAAGCCTTATTAATATAAGCTTTTTTTACTTTATAAATACTTATTGCTACTATTTTTAATTTTAATAAATTAGCTTTTATATAAAAAAACGATTATTTAACCGCTTATTTATTTATTTCGAAAAATTTAATAGCTTTATTAAATTCTTCGTTTATTATAAACGTAAATATAAACATAAATACTTAGCTAACTAAAAACTTATATAAGCTAACTAATATTTAAGCCGTTTTTATTTTTTTATTATTTAGTTTATAATAAATAACGTTTTTAAAGTTTTTTATATCGATTAGTTATATTAAAAGTTTTTAAATATTTTATTTATTAGCAACGCTTAGTATAATTTAATAATATATTTATACGTTAAATAAAACTATAGCAAAAAGTAGCTTAAGTTATAATAAGCTATTTAATTTTATAGCGCGTTAAAAAAATTGCGCGATTTTAATTTTATTAAATATTTAAACCGCGGACTAAAAACTTTTAATAAAACTAAAGATCTAATTATTTCCGCTTTCTGGTTTTTAATTTTATATTTTTTTTTTATAATATTACCGCAAATTTTATTATATAACTTTTTTATTTATTATTTAAAAATAATATGTTTTTTTTTTTAAAGCTTTTTATTTAATACTAAATCTTATAAGCGCGATATTTATATTTAAAATCCTCGATATTATTTTAATAATATATTATTTTTTAAAATATATTTATAATAATCTTAGTTAAATTATTTATTTTATTAAATATACTAGTAATTTTTTAATAAATAAAAAATATATTTTACTATTTTTTAATATATTAATAATTTTAATAAAAATAATAATATTTATAATAATAATATAAAATAATAATATTAAAAATAATAGCTTTATTACTAGTAAGCATATTATTAAAATTAATATTTTTTTATATATATAAGTTTTTTTACGCTTAAAATAAATATAAATAAAAAGCTAAAAATACTTTTATTAATTAATTAGTTAAACTTTATAAACAATATATTATTAATAAAGCTATATTAAATATATTTTATTAAAAAAAATAAGCCGTAATTATATAGCAAATAAAAATAATTAAATAATTATTTAATATATTAGGGCTAAAAAAGCATAGCAATAAAAAAAAATACTAAACAAATAAATATACTAAATAGTTAATAATAATAATACGTTTATAAAAGTTTTATTAGCTTTTTATAAATATCTTTATAAAAATTATAAAATATAAAAAAACAAAAAAAAAAAAGCCGTAATAGCTACTAGGATTTTAGTTTTATATATAAAACATTATAATAGCTACTTTATTACTTACTTAAAAGTTGATAGAGCCCCCAAGGGGTCTGTGTTGCCAGTGGCTTCCTGCGCGGAGCGCAGGGGGAAGCCACCTGGCAACACCTGTATCTAGATAGACAGCTGGCACACTGCCAGTCAGAGAATCTATTATTAGATCCACTGCGTGGATCTAATAATAGATTCTCTTCCTTCAATCAAGCTTTATTTTACAACCCATAATATTCTTCTCAAAAGTTTATCTTTTATTTTTGTCCGTTTCCTAGCAATATATAATAAAATATATTAAAATTAAAAAAATAATATTATTTTAAAAATCTTACTATATTTATTTCGAAAATAAAATCTTTATAAAACTTATATAAACGCGCTAAAAAAGCTAAATTTTACTTTAAATATAAAAAGCAGCTAAAATAAATATTCCTTAACATATAAAAAAAAACTATTAACTTATTATTAAAAACCGGTTAAAACTATATATAAAATATTATAATTATAATAATTAATATAATTATACGCCTTTTATATAAATAATATAATAATAATCGTAATATTATATTAAAAAATAATAAATATATATTTTTATTAAGCTTATAAGTTTTATATCCTTTTAATAACGTTAAATCTTATATTAAACGTTTAAACGTTACGCTTTTACTTAAATAAACGAAATTAAATATTATTCTTTTTACTAGTAATATTAACGTTATTAGTCTTAATATCTTTATTTTTATTGTTATTATAGTCAACACTATTATTGTTATTATTGTTATTATCGTTGTTATTATTATTATTATTATTATTGTTATTGTTGTTGTTATTTATTATTATTACTATCCTAGCCTAAAAGTAGCATTATATAGCCCTGTTTAAAAAAGCGTTCTTATTTTATTAGTTAGAACTAAAAAAATAATTAATATATAACTTACTTTAAAATATTACTATATAAAGTTTATAGCTATTTTAACCTTGCTTAATATATTAAACCGTATAATATAATCTTAAATCCTTTTACTTAGATTTTAGTTATAGCTGCTAAAAATATTAACTAACTTTGTTTTAATTTTTAGTTAAGCATTAAAATACTATTTAAAAGTAATAAATGCTATAAAAATAGCTATGTTTAAATTAATATAAAAAAAATAAAAGCTTATTTAGTTTATGTGTTTTATAAAACCTTTAGTTCTAAGGAAAAAAACAATTATTTTAGCTAGTAGTCCGGGCAAAAATTAAAAAGTTTTCTTAGTATATTTTATAGTATTAAATAATATAATAATAATAAAAATTGCTTAATAAGGTATAACTATAAACATAAAAAATAGCTAGGTTAAATATAACTATAAACGTAAATAATAGTTAATATATTATTTATAATAAAATAATAATTTAATTTTTATAAGCTATAAAACAAGGTTTTATTATGTTATACTAGTATACTACTATTAATAAAGGGCTTATTATTTAAAAATAAATAGTAATAAACGGAATTTTAAATAACGATTAGTTTGTTTTATGTTTTTATTTAATATTATTAAACTTTTTATTGTTATTTTATATTATTAGGTTTATATTTTAAAGCTTTATTAATAACGTTGCTCGGTAAATAGCTTTAATTTATATATAAATATATATAATAAATAAAAATTGTTTTTACTTTTTTTTCCCACTAGCTTATAATATTATTTTTTAAGTTTTATAGCTTTTATTAATGTTTATAAATGCTATATATACTACTTTTTAACGTTTTTTTATAAAAGTCCTCTTTTAAAATATTAGCTAGTTTTGTTTAAATTAAGTTTATTAAGTTATTATGTATAGTTTTTAAATATAACTCTTATAACCTAATAATATGTTATACTTTTTTTACTTTTTTTTTATCGCTATAATTTAAATACTTTTTTTAATATAAACTTATATATTTATAAAGTTATTAAAACTTTTAATATAATAGTATAGCTAGCAAATAATAGTTAAATAGCAAATAATACTTATTAAAGCTAGCAATATTTCTTAGTTATAAAACTTTAACTAAATAGTAAAATTAAAAAAAATAAAATCTATAAAAAGCTTATTTTAAATATAAAATATTAATATTATAATAGTTAGCTAAATAATATCTAAAAAAGCTCGTAAAACTATTATAATATAAATATTTAAATTAAGTATTTTTTAAATATAATAAAAAAAGCGTATTATATTAAATTAAATATACTAGTTTATTAAAAAAGCTACTATTATAATACTTTATTTATTTATATTAAATAAAAAAAACTATAAAAACTATACTTTAGTAGGATTATTTATTTTAGCCGTATAAAAAGCACGCTTTTTTTTAATAATCTTAATAACTATAGTTATATAAATCGGCTTAAAAACAATATAATTAAAATTTATATATAAAAAGTTATAATATTAATAAAAGCTATTATAATATTAATAAAATCTAATTTTAATAAAATTATTAAACTTTACGCTCGTTTATAACTATTTATTAAACTACCGCTATTACCCGGGCTATTATAATAATATAATTATTAAAAAAAATATTTATTATTATAATTAAAAAAATCCTATTTTATATAATATAAAATATAATTTATTTATTAAACGATCCAAGTTTACTAGCGGATAAAATTTAAAATTTAATAATATAATAACTATTTCTAGCTTTAGCGCTTATTAATTTTTAAGCTAAACAATATATATATTAAAATATATTTTTTTATTCTTTAAAATATTATTAATCTAATAATATATTTTTTAAAGCTTTTTTTTTTATTATATAAAGCTATATAATATTTTTCTATTAATTTAAATACTTTTTTAATAAAAACATATTATATATTAATATAATTTCTATAAATCGTAATATTTAAGCTAATAATTTTTCTAAATATTGCTTAAAGCCGGCGTAATCCTAAAATTAAATAATAATATAAGCAAGCTAAAAATATTAGCTAATAAAAATAATTCAAACTACTTAAGCGGCTATTTATTATTATAGCTTTAAATGCCTAAAGTTCTAGTAATAAATTTCGACTTTAATAAAAGTTTATTATACTTTATTTAAAATATATTTAAAAATATTATATAACTATAAAATCTAAATAATATATAATAACTTTTAATATATAAAATAAACTTAATTTATTAATTTATTTTTAATATTATTTTTATAAATACTATTAAAAATTCTACGTATAGCTAAAAATATAACTATAAAAATATTTATATTTAATAATTTTAATATAATAATACTGCCTAATATTTATTTTTTATTAATTATTTATTTAACGTTTAAATAAAACAATTTATTTTTATAAAAAATATATAATTAACTTTAAATTTTAATATATTTTATTTATATTTTAATTAAAACAATAAAAAAATATAAAAAACTTATAATAATATTTTATTTATATAGTTTTATTTTATAATATTATTATAATACTATATATAAAAAAGCTTTTTAATATATTATAGTTTTATATTTTAAAACTTTTATAAAATATCTTAAATATTATTTATACGCTAAATAACCGAACAATTAATTCGTTATATTTAATTTATTAACCTTAGTTTTATATTTAGCTAACTAGGTCTTTTAAATATTATTATTTTTTATTTTTAACTAAAATAATAAATATAAAATCTTATAGTAATTTAAAACTACTTAGAAATATATTTATTTACTGCTTAAGTATATATTTATTTTTAAATATAAACTTAAAATTTAAGTATATATTTAATATTTATACGTATATTTAATAGTTATATATATATTTAATATTTATATATATATTTATAAATATTTTTTATTATTTTTTAGCTATACTATAAAATATTAGTACGTTAAATAGTGTTTTATTATACTATTAAGCTATTTTACTAAGCGTATAGTTTTTATCCTATATATTTTTAGCTTTTTAAAATATATACGCTATTAAGGTTTTTATATAAATATTATATTAATAATATATATTTATATTTAGTAGCTTTTATTATTTTCGATAAATATTTTAATAAATATCCGGATATTTAAAAAATATTTTTTAATATTTTTAGTAGTTATATCGATATTATAAACAATATAATCGTTAAACGTATTAAATAGTATATATATATAAGCTATTAAATTATTAAAATCTTTTATATAGTAATATTTAAAAAAAAATTAAAGCTAATAGTTATAGTTTTTTATTAATTTAAAATAAACAAATTTCTTAGAAAAAAATTAAAATCAAAAAAGATATTATAATAAAAACTTAAACAAAAACCAGAACTATAATTACGTACTATTTAATAAACAATAATACGTTATTAATTTAACTCGGACTAATAAAACAAATAAAAAAACGAAAAAAATATATAAAGTAATATAAAGGATAAAAAAACAAAAAAACATATAAAGCGATATAAAAAACGAAAAAAACTAAGAAAAATAATAAAAAAAAAAAAAAAAATCTTTTATACTAAGGCAAATACGTTATATAACTACGTAAAATTTTAGTTTAATAATTATTATAAAATATATAAAGCTATAGTTAAATATTTAATATTTTAACTATTTTATTTTTATATTTTAATTATTTTTCCTACGCTAATTAATAATATTTAAAAACTAGTTCTTTTATATAGCTTTATAAATAAAATAAAAAACGCGTTTTAAAAATTAATAAGTTTATATATTATAAAAAAGTTAACATAAATATATTTATCCTTAGGTTTAAATAATAAACTAAATATTTAAAAGCTACCTTATTAACATAAAATATATTTTACGTTTTTATTTTCTTTATTTTATTAAAATATAAAAAAAGCTATTATAATTAATACTAAAAAGTTAAACAAACTAATTAATTTATACGCGTATAGCTTAATCTATTATTATAATACTTTAACTATTTATTTTTAACCTTATTACCTAGAATATTAATCTATAACGTTTAAACGAAAATATCTTAATTTATTTAACGTTAAAATTTATGCTTTTTTTATAATAGCAATAACAATATAACAGTAATACAACAATAATAATAATAACAAATACTACCCGATTAAACTATAGCTTTATTCTTAATATACTATATTACCGCCTATTACTTGCGCATATATATTTAAAAACATATAAATTTATAATAATAAAAAAAAGCTTATAACGAAGCTAAACTATAATTCGGTTATTAATAAGCTTATAACTGCTTTTTAATATATATATTTATAATATATTTTTAATAAAAACCGTTTATTATAAAGTTAAAATAATTTAATTAATAAGGTTTTAACCGCTTATTTTATATATATATTTAAATATTTCTATTTTATTACGTGGTTATAATACTAGTAGTTTTTACCCGCTGTTTTAAAACTTTATTATAATTAGCAAAATTAAATAAAAAATAGTTAAATTAAAGACTAAAATGAGTTTATTTTAAATAGTAGCCTTTATTTTATTTATTGTTTAAAAAGCATATTTTGTTTTATTTTAGCCTGGCCACCTAATATAAAACAAAAAGTACTTTAAAACAGCAAAAATAAAATAAAGTATAAAAAAAAACTTTAATATTTAAATAGCGCTCCTACTTTATTGTTTAAAAAGCATATTTTGTTTTATTTTAGCCTAGCTACCTAAAATAAAACAGAAATACTTTAAAGCGGCAATAATAAAACAAAGCATAAAAAAAACTTTGGTGTTTAAACAGCGCTTTTACTTTGCTATTTAAAAAGCATATTTTATTTTATTCTAGCTTGGCCACCTAAAACGAAACAAAATGCTATTAAAACAGCATACTTAAGGAATAATATATTAGTTAATATATATAACGTTATGTTTAAAAATCTGTTTTTAATAGTATGTATGCCTATATATATATATATATTTATAAAGGAAATTTATATATAAAGGTATAATTATTGTTTTTATTATTAATTAGTTATTGTTTATAACTTACGATTTAATTACGCTAGTATTATATGTTTTTTAAACCTTTTTAATATAAAAACGAACTTTTTTGCGAAATATATTTAATGTTATATTATTAATTACTTTTAAATAATATATTTATAATAAATAGCTTGCTTAAATTATAACTAAAATATAGTTTATTTAAGCTATAAAACTAAAAAAATATACTAGCTAGCTAGTATATAAACTTAGCTATAATCTATTTATACGTAATATATTAATAAACTATTTATTTATATATATAATAATAATAAAATTAAAATATTATTAAATTATAATTTTAAAAATTAATAATAATTTTTATTATTATTTTAAAAATTAGTCGATTAATATATTTTAAAAACCTATATTAGCTAAAATAGCTTTAAAATTATATAGCTTTTATAAACTTTAATTTAGAACTAGCGTAGCTAAAATAATAATATATTTAAAAAAGCAAAAAAAGTATATATAACAAAAGCCGGGGTTATAAATTAAAGTTTTCTAATAATAAATAATTAGCCCGAGCATAAGCTTTAGCTATAGCTCTAGCTTAAACTTAAGCTCTAGCTTTATAAGTTTAAATATAACCCCGTTTATCCGCAAATAAACAATTTATTTAATAATTAATATATTCTAAATATTTTAACCTACTAGCTTTTATATATTAACTTTAATAGTTATATTATTACTATATTTTTATTTAACCCGCTAAATATTTATTTAACTAGTTATTTTTTAGCTAGTATATTTATTAATAATAATAATATTACGAAATCTTTTTATTAATAACCGATTATTAATAAAGCTAATTTTTTATATTTTAATTTATTTAATAAATAATTTAAACAAAATATTTTAGCTTGCTAGCTATTATATTTTAACGTTTTTAAAAATAATAATTATATTATAGTATTATTATTTTAATAGCTAAATATTTATATAATTAATTATTTTTAGTTAATATATTTATTAATAATAATAGCGCTATAAAGTTTTTTTATTAATAACTAATTATTAATAAAGCTAATTTTTTATATTTTAGCTTATTTAATAAATAATTTAAGCAAAATGCCCTAGCTTGCTAATTATTATATTTTAACGTTTTTAAAATAATAATCGTACGATAATATTATTATTTTAATAGTTAAATATTTATGCGGCCGAACCTACGTAAAATAGTATTTTAATAATATTAATAATAATTTTAGCTTAATATTTATATAAATATTTATTAAAATAGCTAGCTAAATATTATATAATTAGCGCGTTATTTTTATAAGTTATTTATTTTAATTTTTTAGCGAAAAACCGCTTATTATAAACGAGCTTTTTATTAGTTAAAAATTGCTTATTATAAATAAAATTTTTATAAACTTAAAAAGTTTAAATATAATATTATTTATTAATATAAGCTTTTTTTAGCTAAAAATAAATTTTTAATAAATTATATTTTATAAAATACTTTATTAATTATATTTTATAAACTATTAGTTTAAAAGCATAATATAATAGTTTAAAAATATATTATAGCAGTTTAAAAGCTTATAATATTTTATTTAAAAATAATACCGAAAAATTATATTTTTTTTATAAAATTAATATAAAAGCCCTTTAATAAAAGCTAGCTTTTTATTATTATGTTTAAAGCTTTTAAAAATATTAATATTAAAACTAGAAATATTTACGTCCGGAATTTTAAAAATAACTTTAATTATAAAGCTTTTATAGCAGCTTTAATAAATTTAACGTTATTATTAAAATTAGCTTTTATATTTAATAAAATATCGCTAAAAACTTTTGTTTTTAAGCTTTTAGCTATAATTAACGTTTTTTTTTATAACGTAATTACGCTTAAAATAATATTTTGATAGAAAATTTTGCTTTTAAGCCTTTAGCTATAACTAACGTTTTTTTTTATAACGTAGTTACGCTTAAAATAATATTTCGATAAAAAGTTTTATTTTTAAGCTTTTAGTTATAACTAACGTTTTTTTTTTATAATATAGTTACGCTTAAAATAATATTTTAATAAAAAATCTTACTTTTAAACCTCCGGCTATAATTAACGTTTTTTTTTATAACGTAATTACGCCTAAAATAATATTATAATAAAAAATCCTGCTTTAAATATTTTAATTATTATTAATATTTTTACTTTATAGCTTTATTATATTATAAATATTATAAAAAATATTTATAAGTACGCTTTTTATATTAAATATATTTTATTAAAGCAAAATTATTTTTACTAATAAATTTTAAAAAAAAAAAAAATAATTAAAAAAAAATAATACTAAAAATTACTTTTAAAAAATTTATAAGCTTATAAAACTACGTAAATAATATAAAAACATAAAAAACAAAATAAAATAAAAAACTAATTTATAAAAACTAATAAAGCTATTTTAAACCTAAATTATAAGCTTATAAACTTATTAAAACTTTATAAATATATTAACTATATATTATTTGCTTAATAAAAAAAAAAATTTATAAACTTTATTACTATTTTAAATTAATATTTAAAGCTTTAAAGCTAAAAGTAAAAATTAATAAAAAAATAATTTTACGTTAGCTACGTTGCTTAATTTAAAATATTTCCTTTAAAAAATATATATATAATTCATAAGGACGTAATATTATAGCACCCTAAAGTAGCTAAATAAAGCATAGCAAAAAGTAGTAGTTTTAACCCTTGTTGCTTTTATAAAGTATTAATAATATTTAAATATAAGTATTTATATTAATATAGTATAAAAAACTTCGTTTAATATATTTTATATAATTTTATATAATAATTATGGATTATAATACCCATAATTTCTACTTATAATAACTGCTACTTATAATAATTACTACTTGTAATAAATGATATTTGTAGTAAATGAAGGCAGGTATAAGCAGTGAATATACTTGCTTTACTAAATTGCGAATATATAAGTAGCTATTTATGGCGTAAAGTTAAACCTTCTTTTTTCTTTTTTATTTATAGATTTTATATATAATATATTATATATATTAAAGCTTTGTTTTTTAAATATATAAAGCGTAATAGTTACGCTTTATATAAAAAACAAAAAAAATCTTTTAATTAAAAAGAATATAATATATTAATAAAAATTAATAAAACTTAAAAACTTCGAAGGAATTTTATTTATATTTTTAAAGTTTGTTATTTAAGACTTTTATTTTATATATTAAATAAAACTAAAACTATACTGTTTTAAACCTAAAAAAAATTAATATATATTTTTTATTTTATGATAAAATTAAAATAAAACCTATAGTAACTATTTACTTTTTAAACATAATAATAAATTAATAAAAATAAGCAAAAATAAATATAGCTAAAATAATATATTTAGCTTTTAATAAAAATAATTAAATATATATTTTTTTTATATTTTTGTTTTATTTATTTTAGTTTTTTATTTTTATAAGCTATATTAAACCTAAAATATTATTTATTATTTTTATTTATTTTATTTATAGGCAAAGTTAATTCGGCCTTTTTAAAAACGGTTAAACGTATTTTATAATAAAAAAATAACTTATAAATAATTTTTACTAAAAAAAAAATATTAAAACTATAATAATAAACCGAATTATATATAATTTAAATATATTTAAAGCTAAAAAAAAATTATAAAACGCTAATTTTATATTAATATTATAACTAAATTTAATTATTATAAAATAACGCTTATTAAATATTTTAAAAAGTTAATATTAAAAACAAAAATATAATTAAAGCTTAAATTATTAGTACTATTATTTAATACTAATATAAAACTACTAACTTTAATAGTATAAAGCTTATTAATAAAAACTTTAACGTTAATATAGCTAATAAAAATAAAACTATTAATAAAAGTACTAATAAAGCTTTAAAAACTTTTTCTTATATTTTAAACCTAGGTTTTTTAACGCTTAATAATATATTTTTTTAACTGGCGCTACTATTAAACATAATATAATATTTTTACAATTTTAAAAAATATTAACTACTAATATTTACTTTATTAAAATAATTATTTATAAGCTTTATTTATTAATAATATTGCTAAATATAAGCCCGAAATCTTTAGTCCTATTATAAACGTATATACTAAACAATTAAATCTTTTTTTAAGTTTACGCTACTTTTTTAAAATATAAAAAACTATACGCCTAATAAAAAAAAAACAAAATTTTTTATATTAAAAATAAAAATATAAAATAAACAGCTTAACTAGCCTTACTATTTATTAAAACGTATTAAAGCTAAAAATATTATTAAATATATTTAATAAAATAATTAAAAACTAATATAATTTAATATTTATATATAAAAAATATAATTATAAATTAATAAAACCGCTTAATAAATTAGTTTTTATTGTTTATATAATTATTTTATTTTTTAACTTAATAATATTAATATCGAAAAATTACTAAAAGCTTTATATAAATTATATTTTAAATAAAATATATATTATAAGTTATAAAATTAAATAAATTATTTTTTTATAAAAGTTTTAATAAAATATTATATAAAATATATTAAACTATAAAATTAAAAATAAAACTTAATAAGCTTAAATATAAAAATCTTAAGTTTAAATTTATTTAATATATAGCTATTAATCGATTATTATTTATAAATAAGCGAAACTTTTTTAATATTTACTTTTAAATCTATTAATAACCTTTAAATCCGAACTTTTTAAAATTATATTTTAAATTTTTATATAAAACTTTTTTAATTATAATTATTTAACTAAATTTTTTTTTTTTAAATTTATTTTAAATTTAGCTACTTAGTTTTTAATTTTTATTTAATATATTTATTATAATTATTTATAATATTCTTTAGCTATAGTTTTTTTATTTAATTAGTTTAATTTTATTTTTTTATTATTATTAGCAACTATAATAATCTTAAATTATTTAAAAAAACTTTATTTAATATAAATTTTATTAAATAGGTCCGTTATTTTATAATATAAATTAGCTTATATAGCTACGTAGTTTTTTTCCGCTTAAAAAAAAAAAAAAAAAACCGTATTTATATAATAAGCTTTTATACATTATTAAAACACTTAATAAAATCGTTAATAATAATATTAAACTTAAATATTATTAATTAAACAATTTTATTATTATTTTTTTAATTTAAATTAATATTATATAGTTATGCTTAAATTTTTTTATAAAATTATAAAAAGCTAGATTTATCCGATTTTTTATTTCCTATTAACTTTATTATATAATTTTTTAAAAAAATAAAATAATATAAACTTATTTAGCTTTTACGTTTAAACCTTTATTATTTTTTCGTTTAAAAAACAATATTATATAAACAAAAACAACTATATACTAAAAATAATATTTAATATAATAAAAAAGCTTTATAAACTTTATAAAAATAAAATATAAATATTTATTATATATAAAAAACTAATAAAGTTATTTCTATAAACTTTATATAATTATTTAATTATATAAAAAGTTTTTTTATTTTAATAATATAAATTAGTTTAATAATATAAAAATATTTTAGTAATTAATATTTATATTTTCGTTAATTAATTAATACTAATAATAAAAATTAAAAATTAATTAATGTGATAGATGCAACACAGGCAGAAGGTTCAAACACCTAATTTACCCTATATTGGAAGCTAATATTCTACTTAAGGAAAGAAAGAAGGAAGTACAGTACATTGACCTGCAGGTGGCAATAAGTATTTGTGGGTGCGTGCCCCACACCGCCTAATACTGCCACCTCACACCGCCCAGCCCAGTACTGCCACACATTCCCTGTAGGGCAGCCACAGTGCAGCCACAGCCCCAGATAAGTGGGTCAAAAGAGTGGGGCTGTGACAATTAAACAAAAAAACTTTTCGTATATAGCTATATAATATTATAAAACTTATAAAAATAATTTAACAATAAATATTTACCCTATAAAAATTATAGCAAAAAATCTTAATAAAAATACTTTATAAAGTACTAAAAATCATTAAACTAATAGTTAATTTACCCTTAAGCTATAATATTAGCTATTTTTCTAGCTAATATTTAAATTTAAAAAATCCTTAGCCTTATATAATGCTTAAAAATATAAATTAATAGTATTTATTTTTAAAACTTATAAAAACGTTTTTTTTAATTTTAGTACTTTTTTATTAAAATTTTAGCTTAATTTTATAGCTATCATAAACTAAAACCTACTATTATATTCTTTTATTATTAATCTTTTATTAAAATTATAAAATCTATTATTAATAAAATAAATTTTAATATTACTTTTAATCTAATAAAAGCTTTCGATTTACTAAAGGCGCTTTTAAAAAAAAAAACACTTAAAATATTATATATATTTACTTATTAATAATATTTTTAAAAATTTTCCGAAAATTTTTTAGTTTATTATATAAAACATTTAAAATAAATAATCTTTTTAGCTTAAATAAAATAACTAATTATTAATTTTACACATTTTAAATTATTATTTTTTTTAAAATTATTATTTATTTTTTTAATAACTTAAATAATAAAAATATAATATTTATAATATTTTTTTATTTTTACTACTTTATAAACTTTAAAACTATATTACTAGCGCTATAATTAAATTTAAAACGATTTTTAGCTAATATAAACTATTTTTTAATTATTTATAGCTTATAGCATATAAATTTTTTATTTTTTAAAAATAAAAAAATTTTTTATTTTAAACTATTTTATAAATAGCTAGTTTAACGCTTATAAAATTATACTAAATAAATTAATTAATATTTAAAAAAAAGCTTTAAAAATCGAACATATAATTATTACGTTTTTTATTTTAAAAATTAATATATATTTTTTTTTATTTATAAAGTAATATTAATTTATTTGCTTTATATATTTATACTTTTTATAAAAAAATATTTTATTAGTTTAATATTAATTTTTATTTTTTTTAAAAAATATACTATATATTTTAATATAACATTATAAGTTCGACTAAACTTTATATTTATTAAAAAATATTTTTAAAGCAAACTATATTATTTTTTTTTTCGCCGCAGCTTATAATATAATAAGCCTAATAAAAAAAATTTTTATAAAGCTAAAATATTATACAATCGATAAATAATAGCTAATAATTTAAACGTTATTATTATTAATTATTTATTAAAAAAATATATATAATTATTAAAAAAATAAATCAGCAAACGTTTTTTTTTTTTTAATAAAATATAAAGCTTAAACAATAAATATTATAATAGCCGTAAAAAAACGCGCCGTATTTAATTATTTTAATATTAATATATACTATTTTTAGCTATATAAAAACCCGCCCTTATAAAACTATATTAAAACAAAAAAGTTATATAATATTTTAAATTTTAATAAAAAGCTAGCTAAACGTCTAACTATAAGTATTAATTTTTTATTAATTAATATATCGATAATTATTATTAAGCGGACTATTTACTTAAAGCACCGTTTTATAATAAATATTATATATAAATATAATTATTTCGTTTTATTATTTTTTTCCGGAATAAATAATAAGCTACAGTTAATATAACAAAATGCTTAAAATATAAAGTTTAATTTAGCTAATAATCTCTTTAAAGTTTTTAGTTTTTTAATTTTAACTTTAAACTTTTAATAAAAACAAAAAAAATTTAAAACATATATACTACATTAGCACATTTAACGCTTATTAACTCAATAGCTCTAAAAACATATCTTTAAAGCTCTAGAAACATGTTTTTAGAGCTAAGATCTTACTTAAAATGGCAAATTATGCCTCCGGGAGCTTAAGAATCCCAGCTTAAGAAGAAACGATGTCCCTCACCAATCGAACTTCTGATACTATTTCGGTGGCACTTCCTATACTTCAGTCGTTCGTGATGACCGCAGCGGCAATTTTGGGGAACAGGCGGAACTAGGCTACTCTCTCTAAAGCGATGAGGCCGAGCACTAGGCGTGTACACGAAGAAGCCTGTTGTGCTGGAGTATATCTTTTCCGCCAGCTCTCGTTTGCCAACAGGCTTGCCGTGACAGTACTTGATCTGCTTGACGTCTGGTAAAAAATCACCAGTTTGCTCAGCTGTTAGGAGCGTGGGGTTGAGAGGCTTAACCTCGAAACCGTTTTTGGAAACGTCAGACATGATGATTGTAATGTGAGCTTTAGTTAATATGGCGAGAAGTGCAGTTGTAGTTGTATGATGGTGGCGGTGAGGATGATGGAGGCTTGGGGTGGTGAGGAGGAAGAAAGAGGAATCAATGCCAATTGCCCATGCTTTATATCTACCTTAGGCTACAATGTGTTAATAGTCTGGTGCCTCAAAACTGTAGAAGTGTTCTAAACAAGTTGATTGTTTGAAACTTAAGAACAAAGGACCCCTCACCTACGCTTCTTGGTTGGTAGCCACTGTGGGCGATATCCTACACCGATGAAAAATGTCGTAACCAGGAGCCGTGGAGACTCCGTGAAACACTTGTCTACTAACAAAGAAGTATATTTGTCGCTGAATTGACTAGAGAGGGAAATGACTACATGAACTGCTTCTTGAGATTGACTATTGAAAAATAGAGCAAATCATATACGCTAGCTTGCAAGGTACTCTGGGTACTCTGCAGAGGTATATTTTGTAACTAAAATATTCGTCGCGAATAATCAATCGACATCCGAAGTAATTTTATATACTGCTCCCCGAGCGCAAACTTTATTAAACTGAATACTTCCACCTGAGAGTAAAACGACGACATTATGATGTCAAGTCCTATCCTACAATACTACGGAAAACCAGCTCTCTCCTTGCAGGGTATATTATTAGATAATAATAATGAGAAAAGAGGAATTGAATAGCAGAAGAGCCGCCTCCTTTTCAAAACCCGCCAGTGCCTCGGGCTCGATTGATTGCGCCAACAAACCCATTAAACCAGCTGAATCGCCCAGCATCAACCCCCGTCACCCTCAATTTCCTTTCCTTGTTCATCTCTCCAAACACCGTCTTTATTATCAACAGCCCCGTAGATCCCCGTGTTCTGATTTCGCCTCAGAGCATCGATCCACGAACGACAGATATCCGGGCTGTCTATCACTACAGCACCCTAAGTTAGTAACCACTTTCAAGCGTGATTGAAAACGTCCCAAAGGCAAAGAGATCTGGTGAAACAAAATTCGATTGTAGATGGTCTTGTGGCGTTGAATCGGCTGAAGTTACACAATAGAGAATCACTTACTGAGATTGATCTCCTGACTATGGTACCAAGACTATATATAACAGCGAGATCAGTCATCCCCACTTATGGTAAGCATTCCCCAGGACCTCAGGGGCTTGCATGAGTCGCAAGAGCAGAATATGCTCAGTAAGGCAATTCATGTTCCGGAGACATGTTAAGATGAAGGGCAAATGCTTACCTGCGTGTCTTGATTACCATTACCAATGATGCCCACGGTTTCATCTACAATCATCAACTTGACATGGCAGCTTCGTTTCTTCTTCAATGCAGGTATTGGGCGTGTCTGATCCTTTGCCACATACCAGTACCATCGCAGGTGCTGCCGTCCGCTGGAAGACAGTGTTGTGTAGAGCTGGTGTGCAATCTTTTCATTATGACCACCTTGCATAGGTAGCATTTCACCCTTGGACTGTTAGTCAAGTCCTATGGGAAGGGCGAACGAGGGTAAGCTTACCGCATCATTATACCCAAGACAGATGTAGCAATACACATCGACGCCTCTCTCGCATGCGTCCACGATGGCCGGGATCAACGGTTCGGCATTCAGTGTCGGGGTCTGGATAAAGACATTTCGCTGAGCATTCCGTAGTGCCGATAACCACGCCGCGTTCTGTGGGTTCACGACAGACTTATGGTTGGGCCGACCATACGGCGCACGGTTCACGAGAGCTATTGGAAATGGCTCGTGAACCGGATGGGGTATATATGGCGTCATTTCGTCGTCTGGGCTACAGTTGGGCGCATTGCCCGGGAACCCTACGTTTTTGGTGTGGTTTAGATGCCTTGTTATGGCATCCATAGCCGTCTCGTTTGACTTAGCAGAGACTGAGGCCTGGATGCGGAATACTTCGCCTGCGATGTCATCGTCGTAGTGGGGATCGTCTGCTGTGTGTTCGAGCCATGTTCCATCTAAGTGAGGAGGCGACTGCACGGCTGGAAGGCTATTGCCATTTTCAGCTTCTGATGAAACGACATGAGGGACGGCAGCTGGTTTCTCCGATTCTAATGGATTCCGTTTTGGCTCTTGGGGGTTTCTTGATTCACTTTCTGTATTGCGGTCTCTTGCTGATGTTTCGATAGAGCTATCCTGATTCGCACCATATGCTGGTCCAGCATTGACTGTCGTGGCTTCGACACCGTAAGGATTTCTCGTCGGCATCTTCGCCGGATCAATAACAGCTGAGTGTCCTTTAATAGAGCCCGTCGACGAGAAAATATATCCATGGTTTGCATTAAAGCTCGTGGGTTCTGTCGCGCTTACGGCAGGTGAGTTAAGACACGGTAATGGCGGATCTAACTTCTTGTGCCAGCTGATCATTGCTACATCATATAAAGAATCCACGATGGGTCCTTCAACTTGGACCATCATCTCCAGATTGTCGTTGTCCTGGATGTTGTCGCTCTGTATGATCCCGATCTTGCGGTCAACAATCATGTATTGGCGTGGAACGTTCCAAGAAGTGGCTGATGGAAATTAATAACTTGCAGATCGACATATGGGATGTCTTTTGCTGGGGCAAATTGATAGAGCCTCCCGTGTAGTCGCTTTCGGGCACGAAACGATGCGGGTCGAATACTTGTTTGGGGTTGCCACGATCATAGATGATCTTCATGATGACGCGGATGCCTCTCGCCTGAGCCCGTCGCGAGAGCTCTCGGATGGCATCGGTAATGTAACGGGACGCAACACTATTCTGCCAGAAATTTGTAGCGAGGAAGACCTCCTTTTCGGCACGCACGATTAGGTTTGACATGTGTCGAACAATATCCGGAAGTACAGATATAATAGTCAGAGGCACTGTCCCGCTACTACCCACTGCAACACAGTAGAGTCAGTAATCGATTATGATTTTGAGCGTAAAATACGGGCAGTCCCAATAAACCTTTTGAGAACATGATTGCAGCCAAAAAGGTGTATTGTAATTCTCTGAGGGTTGCTGAAACAAGAAGAGGACGAGTCCAGGGTCACTCACTCAAGCAAGGACTCACTACACCACGTTCCGGGTTGTCATCCAGGGTACACAATGCGTCGTGGTAAAGCTGATTTTATGACTTAGCCATCAATTCCTAATCATGTCCCGGGAGATATAGCTCGAGTTTCGTTGGTTGGAATTGGAGACTCACTTTAATGAATAAGTCGCTCGGCTCCCTCGAGCCCCATTTCCCGCAGCTACGTGCTCGCCGCAGCTCCTCGTCTGTAGTTAATTCTGTGGCAGCATTTTTAATATGATCTGGACCGGTGATGCTTGAATTGTCGCCGTGGAACAGCTTCTGCCAAGCCTCGGCAGGAGTTAGGTCTGGATTTGCTGTTATAAGTGAAGAGACACTGTCTTCTTGTTGACACCACCTATAGAGGCGATCCCTGATTTTGTACTCTGAGCCCGCCGCATCCTTATTATGGACGCCATTGCTCTCCTTTCCGTCATCGGTTTGTTCTTCTGTCTCGTTCTTTGGCAAGTAGTGTTTCTTTCCACGGGTTTGCAGTCAACACTTAACGATTGGTTTTAAATGCTTGCCACGCGGGGTGAAACTAGCTGTAATACAGTAATTGAAATAGCGAATCGTATAAGAGATTCCATCAAAGCCAAGAAGAAGCCAAGAGGGAGCCAAGAGGAATGCAACCCTTCTTAAGATGGGATCATCATGAGGAGACTGGTTTGGGAAACATGGGTAACTCGGCATGTCAATACGTCAAGACCCTGTTTTCTTGGCAAAAGTCTATTTTGATGTCGTCAGGATCAAGTGCAACTGTCAGGTCTGCACCACATCCTGCACAACACTTATAACTAGTAAACCTGTTAATTGGTAGACGACACCGTTCCGGGTTAGATTAGCCAATTGATTGTGGTGATGGCTTAGTGACCCGGCACCTTAAGCCGAGATATGACGCAATCCATAAGCCGGGGCTTGCGAAAGCCCCAACCAGGGGAGTTTCTGCCTTGAGGTAACCTCGATACAATACGAATATCTATTATGATCTGATTTAAACGAATTATCGAACAGTCGAAGCCTTTGTCAGGTCTTAGATAGATGGCACCTTTGTATTATTGTATGATTTACCGATTTCACGCCCTAAATATCTTGCTGGATCTCTACAACTCCCCAACCTCAGATTTCTCTAGCTTCTTGAAGTCCGTGAACCCGAGTTCATATACAAGACTAAGCGTCATCTTCGCATGCTGGAGCATATGGTCCTACGTGTCACTTGTTAGCGGGAGTTACCAAGAAAGGCTAATCATGAGCTTTATGCTTACAAAGGAAAGATACTTGATCAGATCCTCCGTGCCATGGATGTGATCGTCAGAGTCGGCAAAAGTTGACTCGATGACAAAAGCGGATGGGTACCCAGCTTTTGAGGCGGAGGCATGGTCAGAACAAGCGTAACCGCACTTGGTTTCAACCCATGGAATATCACAATATGCTTCAATCACTTTTTTCTATAATGCCACTCGAGGTCAGTTATCGCTATGCTGCGCATGATATCAAGGGCCACCAAAAAAAGGGATGCCTCCTAAACACGATTCTAGCCCGAGAAGAAGCATCTACACTTCTAATGTGGCCGCTGGATGAAAAATGGGTCTGAAAGTTACTCACAATGAAGGCGGTTAGACCGGCATCGACATAGTCCGTGATAACGCCTACACTTTCGGGTTTGCCTGAATCAATGGTCTTCTGAATGAAACCAGTCATGTCTTGTTGAAGCATTGCCTTGACATCTCGGCCTTGCTTTTCATATTCCGAGAAAATAGCTTGGCTGCCAAGGAGCCCGCCTCCTCTGCACTGTACCAATGGAACTCGATCGTATTAGGAGCTTTACCTTTGATCACGTCTTCGGAGGATAGAAGAACGCGGAAAGCCTCGAGAATAGTTACAGTACCGGATCCGTCGTCATCGGCGCCGGGGGCTGGCAATATCGACGGGAGCCACAGATTAATAGAATCTTGATGGGCACCGATAACGACAGTCGATTTTGACTTTCCAGGAATCGTTGCGACGATGGAATGCTGGCCCCAGGAGTGCTTGAAGTGCTCGGCTTTAACGCCGTACTCATCGGCACCAGCTTCCTTGATCGTATTCTGGACGGTCTGAAGGAGCCATTCGGAAGATTGCCGGCCATAGTCTGATTTGTAGTAGCGAGTGTGGAAGCTCGTAAACTTCTCGAGATGTTCCTGCATTTCGGTCTTGGACAGGTTCGTGAGCAGGGGCTTGATCTCGCTCTGGAGTTTCACTGTCTTAGGAAGACGGCCGCGGTGGATCGCGACGAGGCTCTCAAGGTGCCGAGCTCAGCATTTTCGGTAATGTCCATAAAACGTTGTCCGGCCTATGTGGCACGAGTCAGCAAGTTGGCTATGGCAATGCCCATTTGGACCCGTGACGAGATGGCATTAGAGCATGCGAGCAACACGTACTCGACGAAGCTCCCATTTCTGTTCCTCAGTGACATAGCGGGTCTCCCCAGGGGACAACTCGACAAGAAATTTCTCTTGCGAATGAACTGGCACTTCATCTAGAAGCGCATCGATATACGGCAGGACGCGGTTTAGCTCGTTGGCCTCGATGAAGCGAGCGCTGGCAACTGCCGGCAGAAGCAGCGACGAGAGGAGCGAGGCCTTCATAGTGTAGTGCCACCGAGGTAGGAATATATCAATATATCAAATGGAAATGCAGTGCTAAACAAAAACTCTAAGGTAGTTCAACAGAAACGAGAGCGTCTACAGTTCTTAACAGTGCTGGAAGTAGAAGATGCTGGATGAAGACGTGATAACACAGCAACCTCGGACGCAGCTAGTGTAATATACCTACCTACAGTACCTAAGCTTATCGGTTGCCTGGGAGAGAGCTGCCAAGACACCCAATGACGTTTCGGATCCTCCGGTTTACCCACTCAACTCTTATCCTTTGTCACTAACCCCAGGTCCCCGCATTCCAGGAACAGTGACCGTACAGTCCCCATGACCATGAATTACTGTGTACCTACCTGATGAAGTAGGTAGCTGCTAAATAGCATCCACTTCTCTCGCCTTAATAGCTTCTTCTCAGTGTAGTTGCTACATATAAGTATAGATCCTAAAAACTCCTCGATGCCTCTCTTTTTTTTGCACTTGCTCGGCACTTGGGTAGCACGTTCAACTCCTACCTCCGTTACATTTATAGTCGATCGAAAGTGCTTTGAATAAACTGCGAGTTGGATACTGATACCCCTGCCAAACAATCTAAGACATGCAAATCAAGAAATTGCTCACGGCGATGGTATTATACAGAAACATTATTGATCTGAGTAACGCACCGGTGACTGATAATATGTTTCATAACCATTTCTTTGTCTACGTAAAAAGTTTCTAACTTGGAGGGGGATCTACTTGACTAAAATTGATGATTTAGATTACGCTCTCTGGCCTCTTTCACATCTAGGGACACTCACTTACTTAAAGACCGCATGATGATATACTACCCTATTTCACATCCCAGATGTGACCCATGTACCTACCTACATGCTCCAGCCCAGTGCGTCTACGGCAAGTTCCATATTGATGCGGCTAGCTCTACTTGGTTTACGGCAGGTAGTCCGGACGGATCCGGAGACTTTTATGTACAAACTAAATTACACTAAGTTATTATTCAACCATGAATCCTTAACAGCACTAGGTAACTAGAGAAGATGAAAAGGCCAGTTACAGGCTCAGCAACTTGTGAAGGTCAAGTTGGAAAGAGCAGGACCTGAGGAGGCCTCATTGCGCCGGCTAAGATATCCAGTCTAGCCCCTAATCCCTAATGGGACGAATCCTAAAGTATGCCCTGCTGCGCCACGATTGCTAGCAATCATACCACATCATCTCAAGGTCAGCCCTGCAGGCTGCAACATTCTCACTCATCTAAAGACGGCGACAATCGTTGCAAACAGAGAGTTTGACGGTGGGAGAGCTCCTCAGGCGTCCGCGAATACTCTGTTCTGATAAAACTCATCTGGAATCGGCATAATAAAGGAGTGGTTATTAAGGACTTCCACATCTATCATAGCATGGACCAACAGAGTGGTATCATCTCCGGGAAAGTGGCACAGGCCACAAGGCCCGTCCATCGCCCGGAGAATGACGAAGCCGGCCCAAGCAGTTCGGCATATACGGAGCTGCCTGGCGACATGCCAGAGCCAAGCACGGCGTCCGGATCGGCGCAACAACATGCACAACAATACCAACCCCCGCCATATTCAAGTCCTTCGAGTATTGCTACAGATTCACGCCGTCCGACCCTACTGAAAGGCCCCAATGTTATCCCGGCCTTCCGGTCTTAGATTACCGGCATACCTGCCTCCAATGTTCGAGCTGTCGGCCGATAGCACGACCATCTCTAGCAAGGCGACCTACTTATGCGAAACGTCAAGGCTCTCTCAAATCTTTTACGGACCCTGGCTACTGTGCCCCAAAACCCCAGATTCTTATCCACGGTTCTCGGGTAGGAGAGTTGACTTCAGTGTGCGGCTCAACCTTATGAATCTCCTGGTCCCCGATAACCCACACGACCGGATGGACTACCTGCGCTGTGTGACCAGGGGTGAGATGGCCTACCGTGGGGCCAACGAGCCCTCGCTAAAACCCGAGCTCAAAGCCGGCGAGGACGGGCTCGAGGCCTGGTGCACGCGATTCGTCAACGACCAATCGTCCGTAAAGACGTTTACGCTAGAACGAGTGGTGGCGAACCTTGATCACAACTGGATCGAGGGTCAGATTCGTAGTTTGATCGCGGCTACCACCTACAAAGGGGTCGTAACAGTACAATTCCCAGTGACACACGCGAGGGTCACGATTCAAAACCCCGACAAGGTGAACAAATTCTTTACAAGCGTCACGACACTCTTCTCCGGCAAATCCAAGTATGAGGTTGTGAAGCCGTGTGGCCCTTCGCGAATGCGAAGAACGGTGAGCATGGCGAAAATGCATCGTCCAGAGTGAGAAGACCTGGTGGGAAGAATGGAGAGACCCAAGTAAGTTAACCTGCCATTGTGTATAGTTTTGCTTCTGCATCTTTAGCACTAAACTTGCTGACCAAATGACTTAGTTCAATACGCAATTTCACAGAAGCGACAAGGCTGGGTAACAAACGAAGACAAATTAGAATGTATCATGGAGAGTAAAGGAAAGGGGCATCCTTGGTGGACTGGGGTCCAGCAGAAGATTATTATAATACCTAATCAATATTATAACCAGCAAGAGAACGATATACATGTAGGATCTGGTGTACATTGGACGAGCTAAAATAAATACTTAATCACGATGAGGACTCAGATTAGGGCTTCTGCTCACGTGCTTTGAAAGTAGGATCCTGTTTAGCTAATAATCTCTTTGGGGTCTATGAGGTGTCTGGTTTCCTATTCTCTATAATACAATTCGCCCATAGACCCTTTATTTACAGACAAACTCAAGGGCCTCATAGGACCTCCTTAGTCCCGCGAGAGGAGGCCAGGGGCTGTTCAACTACCTGGGACTCTGGTGGCTAGTGCGTGAGGGTTATTTCAAAATCAAATGACCATTCAAGGCCAACTTTAGTCTTGAGAGTTATAGAGCCAATTAATTACACTATTTAATGAGCATTTGAGGTATCATTGACTTCAAACTCCGGTTGCTCCATTTTATGTCTCGATTATGACTTTTATCATGTCAATACCTGAACACCTTACTTTTCAATGATATCTTAAGGCAGGTTGTCTTGCATCATCATCATGTCGCGCGTGATATGGATAGTAGAAGATTGGTTGTAAGCAGCCCTCGAGCGCACGTCGCCGGCATAGATCGTTGTCGTGACACGCGGCTATATCCATTTGACTACATGTTTGACCTGGGACGGGCTTGAGTTGGCAATTGCGTAGGCTCTGAGCTGGTGAGGGAAACAGGACTACCCTCGTGTATGCTACGAAGACCCATTATGCAATATGAGGCCTTCTGCTTTGTTGATTTATAGACGTATCAGGTCTACGAACGCGGCGCTTATCTTCGCTCCGCTACGTACGTCCTTGCTATGCCTTGATTCATTTGGCTGTACTACATTTCATCTTAGATCCATTGTTTGAGTCGGGTCGATGTCGACTCTGCCAACCAATTTAGATTCTTTACCTCCACGCTGTGCACTCTAGAGGCATGTTATGTAGTATAGTAGACCAGTCGATCTACCATTGGAATTACTGACTGGAAACTATAGTTCAACTTTGCGGCCTCAGCCACAATTCCCAGGTATGCACTTGTGCTTCACAGTAAGCGCAGTTAAATGCTTAAGCCTCTTGATCCGTACATAAAGCTGCAGCTAAACATGGCTAAGGGGGGTTCTAGGGTCGTAAGCTTGATGCCGTCTACCAGCCTTAGCGATTACACTAGCTATAGACTGGCGGCTTTATCTGGCAAGTCGCGGGGTTGTAGTATTCATTGTGTGATGCCAGGTAGAATAGCTGCATGCCGGTTGCCTTATCAGACACTCAATCGAGGCCTATCCAAGCTCCTCTCGCTATAATCTAGCTTAGGTTCCTTGACCTTAAGGGTTAGAATCCTCTCTATCATGATATATTTAGGACCGGCAAAAGTGGCCTTGTGTATTTTAGAGTCAATCCAAAGGCTTGGCGACAAGGATGAGAGTTGTCATGTGAATGGCCTGTTGATCACGCAGATCGTGATTCGTGAGCAAGTTCTTTGGATCTTGCTGTGTATTGTAGCTGGAACTGTTCTTTCGGTCGTTATAGCTGGAAGTCATCTTCTATTCTCTCTCAAGTATGAGAGAGCGGCGAATAAGAGCTTAGCTTGACTTTCGAACGGTATGATTGCATATAGCAATTGGAGATATAGTCTCTACGAAGTTTATTATGGCACACAATATTTAGTGCGTGCGGGGAGAGGGGAAGGGGGCTTCCCGCTACCAGGGCCTCGCCTTGACCTTGAATACCCCGTTGCAGAATGCGACGCTGATATGAGAAGCTTCCCAGGGTGGCTTGATAGAGATATAAGCAGGCGCCCTTCGAGTCCGACTGCGGATCGGATGGACTGGCCATAATGGGTAAGATGACACAGCATATATCGATATCCCATAGATTAGGTAGGTAGTATGGGATATTCTTTAGGTGCTGACAAGCTGTCACCGGTCCTCACTTCCTTGATATGGGCAAAACTAGACACGCAAGCTAGAGTAGCTTTAACGTACACCGTAGCTCCACACCGGGAATGATTATGTCAGTAGCCGGAGGATTGCTCGCTTTTGAGATCAATGGTTTCCCGAACAATCTGACCGAAAAGTGAATATAAGATTTGCGTGCGCAAATATTCGGGTTGTTGTCTCCGACTTGACAACTATAATAGCACACTCAAGGGAATGTTTAAGACATCTGGGTTGTGAATTCGTGGCATTTGTTCCAAGAAGATACCCAAGCTCTTGCGTTCGTTTTTAATTGGTCATTGCAGTTAGCGAGGCCCTAGAAGACTTCGATTGTAGTTCAACATGTCGGTGCCGTCTACATCCGCTGTGGTACATAGGAGCCTCAAGGTTGATTTCCCTCGAATTGTTGGCGGCGAAGGAAACTATGTAATCTTAGAAGATGGACGCAGAATCTTTGACGCCTCTGGGTGAGCAATTCTCGGAATCATTTTCTTCTTGATTTGGCCACTTGTACAGCTCTAGGTTTCCTTTTTAGGACAAGAGAGTGCCCGGAGCTCATGAAACCCTCACAAGTTGGCTCCAAATGACATAACTGACTCTGAATATTGCAGTGGCGCCGCCGTCGCATGTATTGGACACGGTGACACACGAGTTCATGACGCCATCGCCGCTCAACTCAAGCAGATCTCGTATTGTTCAACCATCTTTTATACCACAGATGTATGCGAGAAGCTTTGCCGGGAGCTGGTTGACTCCACTCACGGTATAATGAAGCGCGCATATATAGTTAATTCTGGTACGTATGTCAAGCTTGTTCCAAAAAGTCCCTTCACTGGAACGGAGAACTAGGCTCGGAAGCTATGGAAGCCGCTATCAAGCTAGCACGGCAGTACTATCTTGAGAAAGTCCCGCCAGAGCCCAGCCGAACGCGGTTTATAGCTCGAGAGCACTCGTACCATGGGATCACACTGGGGTCACTCTCGATGGGTGGCCACGTCACGCGACGAGCCAAGTTTGAGCCTATGCTGCTTGATTGCGTTTCTCGAGTGTCTCGTTGCTTTCCTTTCCGAGATCAGGATGCAAACGAGAGCGACTCACAATACGTGGCCAGGCTTGCAGATGAGCTGGATCAAGAATTCCAGCGAGTCGGGGCCGACACCGTGTGCGCGTTCGTCGCAGAGCCTATTGTCGGGGCGGTAAGTGAATAGCTTGATCAGCCAAAGATGATTGGCCGCTTCTTACAGATTAATAGGCTCTTGGTTGCGTCCCTTTTGTTCCGGGCTACCTTAAAGCAATGAAAGCGATCTGCGACAAACATGGTGCGCTGTTCATACTGGATGAAGTTATGTGTGGTATGGGACGTTCGGGCACCTATCATGCTTGGGAACAGGACAATGCTGGCCCTGATATCCAAACCCTCGGAAAATGCCTAGGCGGGGGTTACCAACCTATTGCTGGGGTGCTGGCCAGCACGAGAGTGATAGAAGCTTTTGAGAAAGGCACCGGGTAAGTGATGATTTGACCAGCCCTGCAATTTCATGTCTCTCCTCTGACCCGCGAACATCGTTATAGAGTTTTTGTCCACGGGCATACATACCAAGGTCATCCGATTGCCTGTGCCGCTGCCCTCGAGGTCCAGAGAATCATACGCGAGGAGAATTTAGTCCAGAATGTGGCAAAGATGGGTGGACTGCTCTCGGCAAGATTGCAAGACTTGCTCGCCGGCCATCCTAATGTTGGTAATATACGTGGCAGCGGCTTATTCTGGGGTGTCGAGTTCGTTATGGATAAGACAACGAACAAGCCGTTCCCCAGCTCTTCGGGCGTCGCGTTTGGAATGGCCGAGCTAGGCTTGACTAAGCCCTACTGCATGGCCGTCTACCCAACATCAGGGACAGTTGACGGGGTGAACGGAGACACTATCATCATCTCTCCCCCATACAACATATCATCGGTCGATGTTGAGACAATCGCCATTACTGTGCAGAAACTGGTCACGGACTATTTTTCGTCCAAGAAGGTCGAGGCAGATGGTAATTCCCTTGGTCCTTAGAAGTAGGTAGGTTAGTTATCCTAAGCACATAAAGATGAGACGTGATCTTAGATCTGAATATTACCTCATTATAATATGTAGGATAACCTATATAGGTACCTATTACTTAATGATAGTGGGGTGTCTAACCCCAACCCCACCAAACCCACCCGCAGCATCCCTAGATTGTACCTACCTACGACACCTATACCCAATGTAGACTAAGCCTTGTAGGCATCCGACGTACTTGTGATAAGTTGCTCTCTTGTTCCGGGCTCTTGTTCTACCACGCATGAAGGACCTTGACTCGCCGGTTCATCGCCCCAAGTGTCTCTGGTTGCCTTATCGCCGTTGTCCTCGAACTTGGAACGGGAGCGTCATCTGTCGCGACGCCGTGAAACGTGCCAAAACATCATGGCGGTCGGCTTAAGCAACGGCCGCCACGCCGCCGACGAGGAAACGCGCGCCGAGGTCGACGTGCTGAATTCGCGCCTCGAGAAGACGACCCAATTGACAAAGAAGATCCAGGCCTGCCTGGGGAGGCTGGAGGCCACGGGCAAGAGTGTGCGCGACGTATCGGGCCCCCTCAATGGCGAGACCAAGCGGCTCCAAACACTAGGAAACAGTACCATAACCGCTTCAAACCTCGAACGAGGCCCTTCTGAAGCACCCAGCACGCTAACCTTGCTGTCATGCAGATATCGACGCCGTCATCGCAGCCATCGAGAAGCTACGACAGCCTGCCGACTCCAAGGATGACGAGGAGAATATCATCCGCCAAGGGCCTGAGAAGGCCGGCCTATCCAATTACCTCAACTCCATCAAGCGCCTGAACAAAGCCCTCGAAAACATGCAGACCTCGAACCTACGAGCCAACCAACAGACGATAAGCGACCTCCAGCGCTTGGTCAAGAATGGAAACACACAGCTCGAGAGCTCGTTCGACAAGTTACTCCGAAGCGAAACCCCCCGATCTATCGAACCTCTGCACTACATCACCAAGGATCGGCCCTTCCCTCTGCTCACCCAAGACACGATATCCAAACTAAGCTTGATGAACTCCTATGTTTCGGGCAATAGCTCGTCCGACAACTCACTTGTAAAATTATACGCCGAGATTCGGGGTACATATCTATCGCAAACCTTAGTCAACCTCGCATACGCAAGTGTGAACACCGCAAAAAAAAAGAGTCCCGATGCCATCTACCGGTCAGGCACCAATGGCATTGGCATGTATGCTCAGGCAATGGAGGGCCTCTTTGTTGCCGAGTATGAGAATATTTGCAACATTTTCATGCGGCAGGACTGGGGCCCAGCCTTCCAGACGGCCTGCCAGGCACCATTGGCGGAATTGGCGCGAACCCTTCGGGAGTTGAACAACCATATCAAAGCTCATCTGAGCACGGACTGCTACCTCGCTTACGAGGTGACAGAGATCATGTCGAGTTTATCGAGCAATCTCGACACCAGGACAGGCGAACTTAAATCAACCCTTGCTGCGGCGCTCAAACCCGTGCGCGAGACGGGCAAGATGTCGCTAGCCGAGTTGCTGGACGACACGAGACGCAAGGTTTCTACCATACAGGCCTTGCCATCTGACGGTTCACCGATGCCCGTCGTATCGGAGACGATGCAGCGTCTTCAAACAATGGTCGACTTCCTACGTCCGATATCTAGCATTATGGTTTCATTGGGCGACGGTGGGTGGAAGTCGATCACGCCGTCCAATACGAGCACAGATGCAATACCTAGCTTGGCATCTTTCGATGTCGGCGCAGACGGAAAAGAGATATTTGCTCACTATTGCACCGACACTATAGATATACTTATGTCAGCGCTGGAACAGAAAGCCAGACTGCTCCTAAAGGGTAAGTCCGTGTTGGGAGTCTTCTTGGCCAATAGTATCACCATCATTGAGCGAATGATCCGGGACTCCGATCTCAAACCCATCCTAGAGGGCAGACTTGGTGCTCTAGATGCCTGGCGTAAGAAAGCAAAAGCTCTCTATTCCGACTCCTGCAAGGAGGTATCCATACATCTATTTGATGTAATCCACACGAACCGTAACAACGGCCGCCATCAGGCTCGAACGAGTCCGCCTCGATCGTCAAGTCACTAAGCAGCAAAGATAAAGACGCCATTAAAGCCAAATTTCAGACATTCAACACCAGTTTCGATGAACTAGTGACCCGCCACAAAACATATAGCATGGAACGAGAAGTGCGTCAAATGTTCGCCAAAGACACGCAGCAGATGCTCGAACCCTTTACAACCGCTTTTGGGACCGTTACCATGAGATAGACAAAGGCAGGGGCAAATATGTCAAGTACGATAAATCATCGATTGCTGCCGTTTTTCAGTCTTTATTAATATTAATACGCTAATAATCTCTATTTTGGATTGGGACGATGCCGAAGGGTTATTCAAGCTCTGTAGAATCTTTCCATGACGCCCGACATCATCAGATGATTTGGTCTCATGGTCCAGCAATACTAGTTTTGGGGATCACTCAGCCTTGAGTTCGGCACATCTCTACAAGGGCATCCAGTGGGCACTATCAAATAAATAGGATAGGCCATCCCTATTATCGGCGCTGCTTATAAATGTTTGATGAATGATGCTCACTTGAGGAAACTGGAGTTGGGGAGCAAGCTGCCTCGGAATGTTGGGATCGGTACTCTGTATCCCTATGCGTATATAGGCCTTAATTACATGTATTATATGATTAAAATACGAACTACCTACATATATGATGGTCAACTTGCACTTCTCATAAGATATGTGCTTACCTTAGACTTCGAAGTCTGATAACTTAGGATTTCCCTTTGATTTGCATTTTTGAGCTCTGCTATCTACAAGCTGCGCCGTATCTTTACTACTCAGCAACGCTGGCTGCAAGGCGGACTATCTGTCGGGTATAGAACATGGCGAGATGTTGGCTCAATAATATTCAACTTCGTCTATTATTAGATTGAGTTGCATATGCTGTGCTACATCTTCTCATGTCACTGTAGGGTACCTACCCGCTATTTGGCCCCTTAGATAAGGCTTGGGCTGTGTGCGCAACGTGCATCGTCTCTGTTGGCGGTATTCGAGCTGCAATGCTACCATTTGTTATTAGTAGGTGTACTTCACAACGTTTCAATAACAGCACTGCCCAGATTAGCAGCGAGCTTTTTTATTTCCTCTCATTTTGATAGCGATCATCGCCTTGCGTCTGAGCTCACTTGGCAATAGTCATAGATTGACTCGTCGCGGCTTGTGAAATACACTATGCCGAAGACGATTGACTGTGATAAAGCACCTGATGCTAAGCGGCGCCCATGGTCTTAGACGACCGCCTCCGAAAATAGTCTGTCGGGCCGCTGCTCTGCCACGCCGCTGTCGGACGCATCTCATTCTTACAGGCTTGGTTTCACCCAAGCACAAGTTACCTACTTCTCCTGGAGCCTGCAGCAACTAATGCTGCCCACAGGCGTATAACATAGCTGACTGGTGAATGGTGATGGTGATGGCGCTGGGAGGATTGAACGAAGTTGGTCATTCTGACAAACCCAACTGCGGTTTGTTTGTCGATCGACACACGCTGCTCCCTCGCTGAATATTTCAAGACCAAAGCCCATCGCCGCTCAAAGGCGCGTACTGTAGTATCGATGCATCCATCGATAACTCGCCGATAGCCCGTCATGTGGCGTGGTGTCTAAGCCTGAGCAAAGGCTGATTAATCCTCGGTCAACTGAGTGGGCTCCACGAGTGTCTAGGGCTGGATTGCCCAAAGAGGTCAACAACCCTCCATGGTGTGGTCGCATTGGGGCGTCCAGCCTCTCTTGGCTGGTAGTCTTTTAACTTGGCATTCGTCAGTCGAGGGGGTTGAGTTAGGGATGAGGGGACATCACGAAGAAGAACAATCTATAAACGATGGCGACATGACGCTTAAAGACTCTATTAGTAAACCGTGAACGGCAGTAGGGCCATCGATGGTCGATGTGATGGAGAAAAAGAGGCATCTTCCCCGGGTTCCAGACCGCCGTTGCACTCGGGGAGCTGGCCCAAGCTGACTTGGAGACAGGGGGAGGTGTCCAGGGGCCTGCGGTCAAATGAGCCACCTCTGTGAACGCGTTCACCTTCTCAAGCCTGTCCCGTGTCGCATTCCGCAACGCCGGCCCCTGCCTTCCCACGGCTCACATGGTAGCAGCCGCGAAGATCCAAGCCCGAGCAAACCACGCAACATCATTGCCCCAACGTGTTCTCTATCTCTACATGTACATCACGCTAGGGGCGCCTCGAGGGTGATGGGTCGACGTCGGATTTTTTGCTCCTCGCTTATACCCTGTCTACATAAGATCCCTACAGGAAAAGCCCATTTCTGAAGCCATTAGATGATACTATTGGATTGGCACCCCTTGCCCGGCCCCAGGACACATCTGTATCCAGGTTACTGGCGTTTTCTTCACCACTTCATGTATGCCAAGTAGGTTGATGAGAGCGAGGCGGAGGAACGCAGCCTGCATGTAGGTAGCAAGCCCAAGTGTAACAGCTGTCCTATACCACCCAGTGTTGCTACATATAGAACGTAGCCTCTTTTTGAGAGCCTCGCCCCCCGTGACTTGATCTCTCGTCCGAGTGAATGTATCTAAAGCTCTAATCTGCATTTTTATCATCGTTTTCCTAAACTAGTTGTTGCTAAGTTGGGTATACGAATGTTATGTTTTATCTTATGCGAGTAATATAAGGCCGATGACGATAAACCTCCCTTTCCAGTCAACTTATACGGAGACATACAACTACCAAATTTAAGCCAACTCTCGCTTGGTTTTAAAATCGAATGCCCCCGAATCCTCTAGTCTCATGAGCCATTGTGTGGGAGATTAGTGTAAAGAGCAGGTACTAAAGACAGCGAGATTTCGGGAGGACAATAGTCCTTCCGTCGTGTCGGGTTGCGATGCGTCGTCATCTCATTACAGTAAGGAGTCTAGAGTCATTTCTTTCTCGTCCAAGTGGTTTCTAGTGCGTAAAGTGTCCTTCAAGCCAAAATTCCAGTTTGGAGAAGCGACAAAATCTCATACCACACTCAGAATGGCGATACTGACCGTGAGATTTCCAGTTGGTGCTCACAACGGGCACTCTTATCTCGGCAGACGCTACGCGGCTGGGCAACCCCTCAAAACAAAGACTCGATACTCCTGCCACCCGAGAGCCGCGTCTTGCTTCTAGGGCAGATGGCCTAGAGAGACGTGCTTGGGTCAGCCACTCAGAGACTAAATTCACGAGGAGGGACAAAAGCTACCATCACACTCCTAGAAAGTACGCCGGTGATTATGGTAATTACGAAGATAGCGACGACGATGATGATGAACATGGTGAACATGATGAAAACGGCGGAGGCGATGATGATCATAATGATGGTCATACGAAACATGGCTACCCCCTACACAAAGTTCATCCCAGTACACTCCTACGTTCAACCACCACAAGCACATCTACCATTTCCATGGCCCCAGTGACCAGTCTGCCACCTCCAACTAGAACTAGTAGTACAACACGCGGCATCATTACACCACAACCGACTCCAGCTAGCGAAAACAAGCAGAGATGGTGGAGACGACAGCCACAACGATCCAGGATCCAATGGCAATGACGACAATGGGGGTAACAATAATCCCACGTCGAGGGCGGCAGTGATAGCAGCCAGCACCGTCGGCGCGCTTCTTCTGATACTCATCTTGTTGTTGATCTGGTACTGCGTCGCGGTCCGACCAAAGCGACGGAACGTCTAAAGGGGCAGGGCGCGGTGTTGTCCAAAGATAGCGACTTGGAGAGCCACGTCACCGTGGACTTGCGAAACGGGCCTCACACGCCGCCTCATGACACCAGGAGTAGTAGCATCGACGGGCTCTCGAGTCATGCCATGTCCACCACCGCGGTGAACGCAGTCGGCGGCGGTGCCAGCACGCCGGGCCAAGCCCCAGCTCACGGGCAGCAGGCCATTGTCGAGAGCGCCGTCCGGAGCCTCTCTATCCCACCCTCTCCGCGCGTGGCCCAGGCAGAGCCTTACGTGGCCTTGAAACTGGCACCCGTAGCCCCTTCGCCGAGCATGAGCCACGCATCCTTTACGAATGCATATGCAGTCCCGTACCCGCACCCGGTATACAGCCAAGACTACCCGCAGTCTTATTCTCCCACGGGGAGTCCGCAAGGGGCGATCCCAACCTCTCACGGTCACCCGTCCGATGCCTTCCCTACACATCTGAGCACGGCGCCTGCCACGATGGAACTTGATGGACGGCCGCCGCCGCCACGATACCCGGACGCGATAGCGGCGTCGCAAGTCCCTGGTTCGAGCCCGACATCACCTCTGCCCGTGTCCCCGCTGTCCGTGGCCTCGCCTCATCTAGGCCTCCACGACCTCACGGCGGCGGACGAGCCCCAATATCATCCACAACAGTACCCAGGCCCACGGCAGCCTAACTACGGAGACTACGAGCCCTCGTCGTTGCCCGAGGTCGTGTCGCCGATATGCCAGCTCGGTCAGACCTCCGCGTCGCTGCCCGAGTATGACGAGGCGGCCGAGGCGGCTCGGTCCGGGGTGAGCAATCAAAACAACCTCGTGGGCCAGCACCGCCTCCCAGGAGGTGAGGAGAAGCAGGCCTTCTCATCGCAGCAGCCTATGCCTCGCTATTAGAGTATAACGACCTGTATTGATAAAGTTAGGGTATAGGCGACGGAGGCGTACAGAAAACACTATGGTTTGTTTCAAATCAAAGGGAAGCAGTTCATCCCTTTTACACATGTATATGTTTTATTTGCAAGGCACATAACTGGTTCACGCATCATGTGATAAGACAAGGGAAAGGGGGGAAGGGGTTGTTACGCACGTGGGCTGATAGTGCCCCTGGACGGAAGACTGGTTTTCTTGTCTCTGAAAAATTAATATCAATTCTTCGTAGATACTTACCTACCTACTGCCAATAGGTCGTAGGTATCTTGGATAGGCTGGTTTATTTCATTGGAGCGAAAATTCTCATCTTTTGTCATAGTCAATAAATTGGAAGAAATAGGCTTATACTGGAACTTTGACTCTAATCCTGAGTTAAAGTCCTGCCTCAATTTGTTTCTTAGTTCTTTTATCGTCGCTCATATATGACTTTAAGTGAGGGCCATATCACTATGGGACTACTAGGTGCAGGGTATCAGCACCTAGCGCGCACTGGGACTTTGGATGAGTAAATATGGTATAACCCTGTGATTGTCTGAATTCCATGACTACTTTGCAAAAGAAAGAGCTAATTCTCACCTGGCTGTCCCATTCATGCCAAAAGAAAAACCCAAAAGCGCCGAACCAAGCGAGTGAACGCAAGACCAAAGTGTAGCTTGCGATATCCAATTTCCAAAGCTGTGGTAACCAGTAGTTTTCTGCAAGGGCAGGAAATGCGGAATACTAGACAAGCATCCAAAGCTCCAAACTTCAATCTAACTGTACAAGTTCGTGCTACTAAATAAAGTAGAAATATCAAGATGATCTTGTCTCTGTGGGAATCGTTAAAGAGAACACATATGGTGGTATAATGAGTGTAGGCCCGTGCAAAAAAGAATTAAGCAAGGGGGTTTTACGCGACTGTTTGACTATCCGAATAAGGGTCAACGTGGTTTCTCCATTCGAAAACCCGGTTCATACCACTGCCTGGCCCTGTAAGCCCGGCGAGCTCGGACGGCCTCGGCGGCTCCATCTGGCGATATCGTCGTCGGCCCATAGGCGCATCTACGGCGAAGTCATCCATATAAGTATGAGCGGTAGCTCTTCGGGGTAAAGAGGGCGGGGCGTAACGGGGATCGAACGGAATATCATACATGTCATCATCCATGGTGTGACGTCGTGAGATAGGGCTCGGTATCATGGGGATTTGATGTGGTGGCGGAGGTCCATACCCAGAGGGGGCGCCGTGGGAGGAGGGACATGTTGACCGAAAGCATGAGGGTGGGGTTGAAAGGTTGTCGCTGGTCTGAGAATCTGTCTGCCAATCGTCTTTCCATTGATGAACCCCGTACGCCCCTTGCCTTCTTCACTCCGGAGACATAATTAGCACCGGATTTAGGGCGTTCAAGTGTGACAGAAGCCGGTGGTAGCGGTACAGCAGGTGGAGGAGCTGGTGGAACAATTGTGCTCTGTGATCTTCTCCGGTAATCCCATTCATAAAATGGCCAGCTGCGTTTCCCATGCCCATGCCTATGCCATTCCCATGCCCATGGCATCGCCCATGCCATGGAGATAGTCGTCATCATCATCGTTGTCGTCTTCGTCATCTTCATCGGCAGGTTGTAACCGCCGAGCTCGATTTTCGTCATGGTGTCCACGATAGTGTCGTGGCTCTTGCGGATAGGCTAAGCCAGAACGCAGGCCCCGCGCTAAACCGTCTGTACCGCCAAGGCGATCTCGGCTGACCATTGGCACAGGTATCTCTACGTGGTTAAATCCATCTTGCTCGTTCATATCGTAGTTGAACATGGGACAGTCGCAAGCCTTCCACTTGGATCCACAAATCATACAGAATTGAGCACCACAGCGGCTAGGCCGAATTAGAAATGTTCGTAGTTGTTGCACAGGAATGAGGAGGTGAACATACCAGGTCATATGGTTACAACCATCTTTCAACTCGACCATGGCTTGGCAGCTAAAGCAACGCTGCCAGCCCGCTTCTTTCGCTACCTTCAAGAATTGAGCTGTATCTGCGTCGGTAGGGCAATGTTTCGACTCATGCCACTTATTGTAGCATACGCCACATATCTCAGTGTCGCATTTCCTACACGTAGCACTGGTGCGGCCATTGCTGTGATGGCGGTGATCACCTGGCTGGATCCACGCTCTACATTTCGCCCTGGGGCAATAGTTGCGGTCTCTAGCGGAAAACTTGGCATATTTTTCGTTCCAGATCCTTTTGAAATCATCGTTGAACATCTCGTTGACATGCTTTAGGGTATGATGTCCGAATTACAACATCTGGGCGGCATGTTCTGGGCATCTTCGACTGAAACCTTGAAGCGTCTCTTTAGACAGGATTTACACCATCGGTGTCCACATTGAAGTTTTGTCAACTTCTTGGTTGAAACCCCATCACCACATACTATACACGCATGTCTAAAACCTTGTCAGCATAGTAATTCCTTAGTGTATAATGATAAATATCCGTGTTCAACATACATTTTGGAGCTCTTATCATAAGGTTGTGATAGAGCCGATGTCTGAAAAAAGTTCTCTAATGGTAGTTTTGACGAGGAACCCATACTATGGGATGTCACGCGCGAGGTTGAAGTCGCACGCGATCGCGAAAAAGACGGCTTCCGGAGTACGCAACATCGGAATGGTAATACTTTTTATCGACACTAGAAGCAAAACTGTCATTAAGGACATCCATGATTAATAGCATTATATCCACATACCGTTTTGGTGCAAAACCGGTGTCTTCCTCGCTATGCCGGTTGGAACGTCTTCTGTGGAGTGGGGCGCGACTTGGAGACCTTGATTGATGTGCTTGTTTGTGTCGAGACACTGATCTTTTCACAACAACACGAGGGTGGTGAGAAATAACCTGATCCTCCTCTGAGTCATCCGTGGCACTTTCTATCTCAGGCACGATTCTGTCGCGGGATTTGTGCCTGGACCGGCTACGACTTGCGGGGTTAGCGGCGGGCTCAGAATCCGGTGTGCCATTCATGCGCTGTTTCAACGTTCGGGTGTTTTCCCGATAGTCTTGGGTACTGCCGGATGATTCATCATCAGAGTCATCGCTTGAACTCCCAGATGATGCCCCGAGTGAGGGCGCAGAAGGCGCCGAGCGTATATGGGCATAAGATGATCTAGTCGGTGTTGGAATTGTGATTGATTCGGTCGAAGGGCTGCCCCGGACGTCGGTCGTGATTTCGCCGCCTTTGATTTGGCTCTCGACGTCGCCCTCGATCTCAGTCCCCAGGCGGAGGCAGGTCTTGATCTTGATCTCGATTGCATCCTGCCCCTCAGCCGCTCCTTCTCACTATCATCGTCGTTCTCGTCGTCATCATCTTCGTCATATACTCGCCGACCCCGGGGTTTTGGGTCGTCGGCCGGGTTAGCAGTCGCACTGGAGGCATGGAGCGGGTGTCCAGGAGGTCTTCGGCTGTCCTTGATGGCTGGGATGCGTACTTTGGCCTCCTGCGGTCGGACCTTTGTACTTCAGGCTGTCGGGTTCGATAAGGCACCGAATGACGTGACTCTTCCCGTCGTGGTTCCCAACCATGGTTTTCCGAAGCGGACATATGGCGGCGGTGTTTCTGCTGGCGCCTGCCAGGGACATGCTGTGAGTCGGCCATTCGTCTGCAACGTTTGCCCGCGTCAGCCCCAAAGCTCAGATGTGCGGAAGGAAGCCAAAGCACCGCTGCTCGGTTGGACGAGGAGAGGTGCCGATATAGTACAGTGGGAGCCAACTGGTTGCTCCTGAGTGGCCACCTGCACGCGGTGGTCTCTGGAGTTGATTGGGCTAGACGGGCGCACTCTGCATTAGAGCAGTGATGGCAGCATCAGGGCGGGATCGGGTCACCAATGGCCAGGCACCGAGTCCGCACGAGGGTGGTCTGAGAGGGCTGACAATTTGTTCGTGGGGTGTGTGTCCGGGGGGGAGAGGGCACAAAAAGAAGCAATGAAATCAATGAAATATCTCTGGCCTTATTTCGAAACGAAACCAGAATTGTGCAATTACATGTCAGAACCGTGCTACCTCCTGTACATGCCCAGCCCTCGACAAGGTGTTGCACGAGAGTTGCACTCGCTGCTGCGGTATGACCTGGCCCTGATACTAGTACTTAATGCTAGGTAGCCAGGTCGATCTACCTTAGGTACTTCAGTACTCCGCACTTACTTAGCTCGGCCGACATGTATGCACTGCCTCAGATATCTACAGTAGTATAAGACAAGTACTACACTAACCTCAAGACCTAAGCGACAACAGGCCAAACAAGCCCCTGACTCTGCCCTGACTTTCTGACCTGACACACCTTGCAACTCTTGTCTCGTTTAGAACGGATGTTGGTCCATATTACTGTCTTGGGCTCTTGGTTGGCTGGAGATTAGCAAGCGCCCCAGCCGCAACTCCTGTTCCCCATCCTAGTGGCTTGATGCCGCTGTCGAATGCCAGGTCCTTCCGGCCACCCGTACTGGAACCCGTATGCTGTATTACGCTACAGGCAAGCATCGACTATCAGCTGGGAGGGCGATGGGCGCGGGTGATAGATAGATCTCTCACATGTGTGTTTGTGTGCGAGAGTGCGTGTGGGTGTTGTGGGGTTTGCACAAATTCGGGAAGATACATCCTCTCAGATGGAGAAATGAGAGACATGTCTCTGTCAAATGACTTACTACTATCCCGAAGAGAAATATTGGTGTTTGGGAACCGTCGCTGTTCGTGTTTAATTGGTGTAAAGGAAGGGGTGGTTGGGACGATGGTTACCCTGCCATCGTCCGTTTGCTCCATGATCAACGTGACTCCCAAACTTGTTGACCTCGGCTCTCTGGATCCTATGTTTCATGGCCTATTCCCTATTCCCTATTCCAGCTAAGCAGCGTAATGGATAAACAGAGTTGGTCCTGGGTCATCGACAATGTGACAGCATGTCCTACAGTAACAACAATCGATACCCAAATTCACCCAAATTCACCCAAATTCACCCAAATTCAGCGAGTGGGCTGGGCTGGGCAGGGGCTTACATATCCCCTCCGCCGGAATCCCCGCCATGGGTCGCATGGGAAGGACGGGACGGGACTTGGTACCTACTAGCTGGACTTATCCCAGCTTGGCTGAAACAATGTTGGGCCATGAGGACAACGGCATACCAGATTCTGGTTCCCCAGCGTAATTTTCTTCCGACTTTAATGGCGCGCTCGCTCTACTCGGTTTTTGGTGCCTTAAACCCTTCTATGCTGTCATGGTTGACGTCGTGAATGGCTCTTAAGGCACACCTGGTCTGGCTTTTCTGTAAGTTGACGTCGCGGACGTATGATTCCCCTAGTCGCTGTTTTAGTTTGCGCAATTCTGGTGGGAGGTTAAGACCAAGAAACAATAAGCATCGAGAGACGTCACCGGATCGCACCCGCTTATCCTGCCATTCGCCATAACGATTGTTTCCGAGTAGAATGCGTGGTCTTACGAATGAACTGTGCTATATGGATTGCCTGCGATGGGAGAGTAGATGATGAGGACCGAAGTTCTTCACGTGTGGTATGAATAAAGTTCGGTTTTGCCAGGATGTTATTACGTCGACTATCTACCTTGTGGTCGGTCTATGACCATTCAGTCACCAGTTGTGAGCAACAGTTGAAAAAGCAATTGCCAGCTTTAACAGCCAGAGTCGCTTTGTCCCTCATTCTATTAGCCCCGGCATCCACGGACAACCTGTATATGAGTTCAAAAGACATGCTATATTGATGCAACGAAGCGATGACGCTGGGGCTATTAATAAACTCTGCACTGGTAGGTACAATAGGTAGGTGTACGTATTCCAACCACGTGTACCTAAGTCTTAGTATCTATAGGGGCGATTTAGTTCTCTGCCTTAGGCCTAGACTTGTGGTAGTTCCCGCTAAAGCAAACAAGCTTATCACCTGTGGTACCTAAAAAAGCTGTCGCCAATACCGAAATACCTATTAAGGAGAAGCACCATTTCGTCATTCCCATCTTCTAACCCACCCTGTCCATACATCCCTCCTCTTCATGCACCAATTTGTTCACCGAATCCTAATGTTCAATCTCACGTTCTCTTTTCGAAAACCCCTTCAAAGTTTCCTGGATAGTTGTTAATCTACTGGACTAAACGACTCAATACTTTACTAACAGGGCTCTGTAACCCACAGCTCCCGTCGCTGCAGAGACGGACTCTGCCCTCCTCGCCACACACAGCACCCCGGCGCATCATACCGGTACTCCGAGCTCGGCCATCACGTAGCCAACAATGAACCCTATCTTCCGCTGACACGATGCTCCTCCTACACCAAGTAGGCAGCGTCAAGATTGGCGAGGTTGTCCGCTACACCGTCACCTACACGCCGTCGCGTGACCGCATCCTCCCTCGCCCGAGGTCCTTCACCTACGCATCCGTAATACTTCACCACTGCCACTACGCGCAGCCTTCGTCCACGGCCCCTACACCCTGAGCGTATCCGCGTACCCCGCCCACTACAACCCTAATACGAAGTTCGAGAATCCCCGCCGCTATGGCGTCCCGGAGTTCGAGCCTATGCTCAAGGCTGCTGGCACTTGGTCTTGCCAGTTGACTGTACCGGACAACATCCGCCAGAGTGCGGGCATGGGCGCGGCAAGAGGCGATTTTGCTCACAGCGCTGTCGAAGGATATGAAAACGTAAGCGCGAGCTGGGTTGTTGAAGTAGCTTCTCAGGTCATCTTCTCGTCTAGTGCCAGTGTTGGCTTTGAGGTATTACTTGCGCGCGATGAGAAAAGCTTAAGCTTGGGCAGCACGCCCGTCACCAAGGGACAAGCACATGTCCAACCAGCAGGGAAAGTAAGCGACTTTCAGCAGAGCCTCGGTGCAAAAGATGGCCATCACCCAGACAATTAAAGGGCGTGTTCTCAAAAGCTATAGACCTGAAGGTTGAGGATACGGCAAGTTTGTGGAATACACCGAAACTTCCTGAATTGGAACGAATGGGATCATGGGAAAGTGAGGGCACATGGGGATGATAATGCCGTTGACAGTTTGGCCAGCCCATCTAACCAAGGGCAGCACAAAACGCCGCCACGACCAAAAAAGATCCATCTCGTGGTCTTAACGCATGGGTTGCATAGCAATCTTGGCGCTGATATGTTATATCTAAAAGAAAGTATTGATGCGACCGCGAGGCAAGCCAAGGTTGATGCCAAGATCAGAAAGGCCCGAGAGAGGGCTAAGAATAATACTAACCAGGTCAACGATCAAATACAAATACCGATTACTGACGAGAATGAGAACGACGATCCTGATGAAGAAGTTATTGTACGAGGTTTTTCGGGAAATGCCACTCGGACAGAACGAGGTATCAAGTTTCTTGGAAAACGCTTAGCACGCTATATTCTATCCATGACATACCCGGACCAGCCATTTCTCCCCACGACAAAAAAAGTTGCAGACAATATAGCCTCTACTCTAAAAAGCGAAAATTCAAAGGCGCAGGACGCTACGGATACAAGCCATTGTGAATGGGAACGAAGATTTCAAATAACTAGCATTAGCTTGATCGGACACTCCCTTGGTGGTCTTATTCAGACTTACGCTGTCGCATACATACAGAAACATTCCCCGCAATTCTTCGATCTCATACGGCCCATCAACTTTATTGCTCTAGCTTCGCCATTCTTAGGCTTAAGTAATGAAAACCCCTTGTATGTCAAATTTGCATTGGACTTCGGTCTTGTAGGAAGGACCGGTCAAGATGTAGGATTAACATGGAGGGCACCAACTATCGCTAGAAGTGGCTGGGGAGCAATTGTCGGTACTCTCGGGGAGAGTGCACATAAAAAGGTCATAGGCGAATCACAGCCAGAGTCGAAGCCATTGCTAAGAATATTACCAACTGGGCCAGCGCATGTGGCTTTGAAAAAGTTTCGTAACCGGACCGTCTACTCCAACGTGGTAAATGATGGCATTGTGCCTCTACGGACAAGTTGTTTGCTATTCCTTGACTGGCAAGGCCTTGACCGGGTAGAAAAAGCACGGCGAGAAGCCGGGCTGATGGAAACCGTTGTTGGGTTTGGATGGGCCGAATTAACCGGTACTAGCATGTCCACCCGAAAAGGGCCCTGGACTCCAGATGCAGACGCAGAAGAAGAGACATCATCTCCACCCACGCCTGGTTCTATACCAGGAAGTTCCCATGGTGACTCTCATGAGGTGCCCCAGCCTGATAGTAATGCCACCGGTGGACGATGACAGACAGAGTCTGAACCTTGCAATTCCTCCAAGGCATCATGAACCAGGGCCTGGTCAGAGCGGATACACGACCAATGATTCTCCGTTTTCTGGTTTCTTCAATTTGTTTAAAGGAAATCATCATTCTAAGACTCAAAACTCAAGTTCAACACCACATCGATCTCACGGAGAAAACAAAATCTATAAACGGAGCCAAACTTTGAACTTTGACGAAACAGGGACAGACTCAACATCGTCAAGTAAAACAAAGGTTTCTTCAGGCCATGAACTTGATGACGACCAGAGCAATAGGATGTCCACACCACCTCGTACAACATTCTTCGAATCTGCCGGCGATCTTCTCAACCCAAAACTACCCACTGTGGACTTCTTACTTGATCCTTCAAAGCGTCCTCGAACGATATTCCATGATCGAATTTACCACCCAGCAGATATCCCTCCACCGCCATTGAAAAAACGTGCAACTGGTACTTCGATGCTTCGCAGGAGGACTACCAACCGTGCCGGTACTTTATCACCAAAGAGCGGAAGTAGCGTGGAAAAATCGTCCTCGGAAACACCAAAGTTGGTGTGAAACATCAAGACTCGGCGCTCTCTACTTATGACTATGATGACCGTTTGCATACGGATCCTGAGAGACAGCCAGACGAGATAATTGACAGTTCTAGTATGAGGGTTGAGGAGAAAATTGCGAGAGCCTACCACCGTGATCTCAGTTGGCGAAAGGTCCTCGTCAATATAGAACCAGATGCGCACAACAACATCATAGTACGCCGGACGTTCGCTAATGCTTTCGGATGGCCTGTTGTGAAGCATCTGGTTGATGCTCATTTCAGTGATGATGCCACTGCTCGCACGCGAGACGACGACGAAAACAACGTTGAACGTGCAAAGCCAATGGATAAGGGACCAGACGAGACAGGTACCGAAACAAAAGAAATCAGCCAACAGGAAAGCTCCGTCACCCCCGATAACGCGAGTAGACAGCCTCAAAATACTGGCAAGCAGACGACCAGACAAGAAACCCGCGAATCCAGATCTACAAAACAGGAGCGCTCCGCGAGTGAGACCCGCGAAGCCGCGGATGCTGTCCCAGATCTCCCGACTTCCCAGGACAACAGGGCACAAGTATCTCACAGCTTCCAAGAATCAGCTTCACGGCCTCCCCTTCACACTGCCGACTCGGCTACCTGGAGTGATCGCGATTTTGCCGATAGTGGAGATGAGAGTGAGTTTGATATGGACCTCGCAGACGGCCGCAATTTGAACCACAGGCTGCAGCCTCCCCGGGATGAGACAGGCAAGGACAGAGAGCGCAGCACGAGTCCCGTGTGGAATTGGACCGAGAAGATCGTCGGCAAAGGCGTCTCGCGGAAAACGAAAGATACCGATCCCCAGAGCCCAATCAGTCCCGGCCCAGCAACCCACGACTCTGATATAGTCGTCGATACTTCGCCGGCGATGTTGGAAAATCATCCCTCTAAATGATTGGCGGTCTATAGGAGTCACCTTGCGGTGGCAAAATATGTTGAGACTATAATTATCGTTGGACACGCAAAGGCAACGGGTAGACCAGAAGACAAAAGCCAGGGCGCTGGGTTTACATAAATTCCACGGTACCTCAGTAATCCATCCAGAAAGCATAGCAGGTCAGGGCTTGGATAGACGGCACTCTCTCTTATATATGTAGATATGCTCTTCTTAAACTCATAGCGTCGGAATTTTATCTCGAGTGAAAGGATTAGTACATTGGGATCCTATTAAACTAGAACTACCACAAATATTATATTATGTATTATTTCTTACTCGCTCATCTCCTACTTAGGCTGCGAAGGGAAAGCTGAAGTTGACTGAAGAAAATGTTCATGACGAGAGAGGCACAGGGATCAACGTGTTGGTCTGTAATCACGACTTGAAAAGCGTAGAACAAGTAAAATCGACCGGTACAAGTACTTGAATATATTGCAATTGTATTGCTATCACAAGTTGGCCACCTATCTACAGTTCCATGAAAGTTCATCGGCCACCCAACCCGTCGATTACAGTGACCAAGCCTTCCATACTTCCAGTCTCTGAAGAGAAGAGGAATTTAGGCGTAGGCCTGCCGTGAGTCTCAGCCTTGACGACGCCGTCACAATATATAACGATCCCTTAAAAGAAGGGGGGGAGGGGGAAACAGAACGCCAGTCCATGCTGCATATTAGTAATGTACCGTAAAGATACAAAGACGCGACGCCGATAACAGCTCCGCAAACACTTGCGTGTAAGAAGTCCTGGGAAAAAGAGGGGGAAAGAAAGATTGTACAGGTGCTTATAATACCCATCCCTGAACGCCGGCCACTATCCATTGAAAGGTGCGCCTTTACCTACATATTCTAGAGAATAACTCAGAGATGATCGGAGCCAATTCGAGGTCAGGGATGAAGAAACATCGCGGCGGAGTTCCGCCGAGCGGAGAAGAGGGAGGGAGGGAGACAAAGGTAGCCACCCTTTAACTCTCACACTTTAAGAATCAGGATTGGGGTCCACAGACGCAGACTTAGACTGACGAGTGGACATGAGCAATGTACGCTTAGCGGGTGTCGACTTAGCGGGCGTCGACTTAGCGGGTGTCGACTTGGCAGGTTTCGATTTGGTAGGCGCCGACTTGGTAGGCGTCGATGTGGTGGGCGTCGATGTGGTGGGCGTGTCCTATGCAGCCTCGGTACCTTCGACGTTCTTACTAAGCCACTTATACATACTGGCAAATTTCTCCTCAAAAGACTTCTGAAAACGCTGTGCGGCCGCCGACATTTCATGGGATCGGCCCCAATACGTATAGCAGTTCTCGAAGATCTGCCTGATATCGAGCTCGAACTCTTCTACGGTGTTGTACTCGGCGTTATCAATCTTCCGCTTGATAGTCCCAAGATCCATGGGCTTATCAATCTTCTCGAAGTAGTTCGGCACACCGTCCTCAACAGGCCTAACAGGCTCCTTGAATGGTCCCACCAGTCTAGTCCAGAATCCTGTTAGAATAAAGTCAGCTTTCAGTCCGAATTGGCCAGTCAAATATTTAGGGCGGGTTGGCAGATGCCAGAGAAATTAGAATAAAATCAACAAAACAATGGATTTAGAGGTCAACAAGGTGAGGGTGCTACGGAATAAAAAGAAATGCAGTGATACCCCCGCAGTATTTTGTGACATTAGAATATATGATACTTACCAGGCCCAGAGAGCATGCGGTTCAGCAAATCAGCACAAAAGAGCAATTTCTGCTCTTGTGAATACTGGCTTTCATCATTCACAGTAATACTACTCCTTTTTGCCTTCGGGGGCTTGGGAGTGGTGGATAGTGATGGGCGCGGCGTCGCTTTCTTCACACGATGCAGCGGACCGTCTGAGAGGCGATGCTTTGTCGATTTTGCATCCCTCTCCTCATCTTCGTGGTCTAAATAGTGCACATTCTTGTGCTGATTAGAAGAGGGCGATGACGGTGGCTTCACCTGGATAACTGGCGTAGAGTTCAAATGGCTCATGGCTACCACCAATTCACTTAAAACCTCCTGGGGAAGCGATTTTGTAAACTCAGCACGAGATTCCGATGATCGAATATACTCGGCGGTCCATGACAGAAGCAAAGCACGGATGGGAGATCCTTCAGGGGTCTCATTCCAGGCCTTTACAAGGAGGTCAGTAGCAGGGATACTATTCGTTGCAGCTCTCTGCTCGGACATAGCCTTAAGAGCCTCCTCACAGAGACCCTCAATGCCCAGTCTATTGCCAAGCTTCCACACCTCAATTAAGACATCGTATGTGATTAGCGGCTTAGGCGCGGTAGCGATAGTGCCGGTAAAGATGAAGAGTTGGGCAAGGCCAAAAATAAATGGGTCGGCGTCGAAAAGCTCGACAACCGCTTCGACCTTCTCTTCTTTTTTTCGGCAAAGCATCGTCGAAAGTAGGTTGATTTGGTACTGAGAAAATCCTTCTGAATGCCAAAAGGCTCTGCATTCTCACCGACAAGAATGATACAAAAGAGTGGATGCGGATTTCTATTCATTAGTATAGTCAGTAAAGCTAAAACAAGTGAAAATGCCTTGAACCGGCGAGAAAAAAAACTTACAACCATGAGAAAGCTGTAGAGACTTGAGCGTCCCCATTGTCGTCTGTTGCCATAGCGCTTCACTAAATTCGAAGATTAAACCACGCCCTCAATACAAAAAAAGGTAGAGGTGTTCAAGTGTTGAATCAAATTAAGATAATGGAAGGTATTTGGTATAACAAGGGTCAGAACGACGCATGTAATGCCAAGAGGTTTGATTCGGCAGATGATTCACGGTTGCATCCGCAGACGTGCAGAGTGGAATAGGTGTGGAAATCGAGGGGCAGAATAATGAACCAAGTGTAAGATTGACACGGAGGAAAACTGGTGAGTCGACAGCGCGGAGGAGTATCAATGAGAATCAAAGGGTGCGATGAGGTGCGATGAGGATCGATGAGGTCTGGCGATGCTGACTCAAGGCCAGAAAGAGCTACTGGGGCAACTGATAGGGTAGTATGAGCGCTCACCTTGTCAGTGAGAAGGCTCACTTGACTGTACCTAAAAGCACTAACCTAGTCTACCTGCTAGAGGACGTCACAAGCGTTGATGAATGCGACGGAATGCGACAAAATGCGAAATGCGAAATGCGAAACCCAAGGCCAGTGTCGATGCGCCGCAAAGCAATGGGTGCAACAGCAATACTGAGAGTACCGATGATTGATCGGAAGGCTCAGAGCTGAAGACGGTTCGTTCTCGAGGGCTAATCACTGCCGAGGGTGAGACCTTGTGGTGTTGAGGTTGAGCCGGGAGTAGCCAGTGATGTGTTGCGCGCGTGGTACAAATGCAATGTTGAGATGAACGGAGCGGATGTGCAAGTGTGAAAAAACAGTCAGCTAGTACAGGGACCTAGGAACCTGTAGCTAATAATTGAGCCAATCATGCAACCCAATTAGGGAGAAGGGAACGCAAGCCCAGATAGATATGGCCGAGCACCTAACGGGATCGCGCTATAGTCGGTCTTCTGCTGCTGCCCAGGCACTGGTTAAGTCTGCAATTGCAACAAGTAGGTTGTTTTGCGACGGAACAGAAGAAGTCGAGTCGAGTCGAGTCGAAAAATAACAACAAGCGAAGAGGGAGATAAACCAGATTCATGCGAAGCCGAGCTTAAGTTGGGTCCGGTACCTGCTTTTATGGGCGGATACGGCGACACCTGAGCAGAGGAAGGTAGGTAGGTAGTGAATGAGGAATGGAACAATGGAATTCATTCAATTGATCGTCAATACTAGCTACCTACCTCCCTTCTGCCTCCTACCTGCTACGTAAGTAGGTAAAGTAGGTACTTAGCTAAGCTAACCTCAGAAGACTTTCAGCACATTGAGATAGGTGGGTAGGCCACCCAAGCAAACAATGAGAGGGTCCAACTGGAGCTTGCAAACACTTGCGGTACCTACCTTACTTGTACTTTAGCAGGGTGCGACATGCTCACAGCTGGTGTCTAGTGGATCTGCAACTTACCTAAGGTAAGGTTTAGGTAGATGTTGGTCCATGCATTCATTCACTGCTTCAGATGGATCAAACCTTCAAATTCTCATCCCTTTACTCAACTAAGGTATATACTTAGGTAGGTATATATACCCAATGGCTTAAACCTACGTTCCTCAACACATCGAATTGGGAGATATGAAAGACGGTCATGAGTTGAGTTAACGAATAAAAAAGGATTAAAGAGCATTCGCAATAAAGCTGGATTAACGGGTGCATCACAAGCAACAACAGCAGGTCGGATTCTCGGACGTCACGTTTTGATAACCACACGTCAAACTAGCCGCATGCGGAAGTCCACCCCACTTCAAGCCCCAACCTGGCCATTTGATTAGCTAGGTGCACAATGTAGCCCCGGTTAAATCTGCAGATTGAGCTACATACATACTATCAAACTAATATTCTATATATTACATATATAAATTTTTAAAAACTATAGAAAATAAACAACATATATATTATATTTTTTAGAATTTATTTATGCATAACTATAGTAATATTAGCTTAGATTTACGTACGTAATTGCTAACTTAGAGTTATATGGTATGTATAGATGGTTAGTTGTGGGGTGAACGCTTCTAAATACGGCTAGTTTGACGTGTAGAAATCAAAACGTGACGTCCGAGAATCTGACCTGCAACAACAGCCTGACGGAATCGACCCAACCAGAACACGCCCAACGATCCTAGATAAGCCTTCTAAGACTAACAGAACACGTAAATGGGGGTTTAATCGGTCAAGTTGCTGGAATTCTTGATGTAAAACCCCCATTAAGAGACGCGTCTGCCATTTCGGAAGGGTTGTTAGTTGTAGCTACTCCGGAAAATATGGGGAAGTAGGAGAGCACCTATTCCCACCCTCTACTTCGCCATTTTGATATAAACCCAACCACGATGTCGACGTACAAGTCACGCGCAATCTCCAAAATACCCCTCATTGGCCACCTTCTGCATTGGGACATCAACCCCCAGCGCACAGAAGACGATGGCCAAGGTCTGCTGGAGGACGATCCCTTAAGTATCCCATTGGAAAACCGTCAACTTGACTCTAGTTATCCCTTCAGAGGACCGGGTCATCACATCACGACAATCACAACCACTCTCAGGGACATAAATATCCCCGACTGCAGTGCCACAACCATTTGTACTTTCAGTTACCGTCTTTGCTTCGACTGGGGCAAGCCTGTGTTGTGATCATCATGGCAGCATTTATCTTCTGGTTAGCGTTGCTAGGAACGAGGGTTGGATCCACCGAAGCTGTCGAAGGCCAACTATTCTGTGGTAATCAAAAATACTATATCAATAATGTAAGAATAATCCGAGTACATGTCTACTAGATTCCTTGTAAGCTAATATCTACCAGCAAACGTGCTATCATGCCGACTTTCTCTGTCCTATTGAGGATGGACAACGCATGCTAAGATGTGGGAATGATTGTTATCTTCCACGGAAATCCTAGTATGGCATTCACTAGGGCTTAAGGGTCTCTCATTGACTTCAAAATAGTTGTAGCGATAGCCGTATTAAGCTACGACAGGGACCACATTGAGCAACGAGCACGAGACACTCAATGGCGAGGACTCTTGCCCTTGAGTTACCTGCACTTGACAGACCGACCTTATGAAAACTACTTCGTTTCCGACTGTAGCAGTGCCAGCCAGGTCGTTGTCACAAGCCCTATTGTTGATAGCGGTTTACGACTCGTGGACCCCAGACTCCTAGTAGGAAATATCCCCAGTTCGCCGTGAAACCAAAACTGACATTGACTCCAGATCGCATGGGCTGCCGGAAATAGCGGTATTGCCACTTACTTCTTACCCGGCGACGTGGCCGACGCAAATCTTACCATAGCCCTTGAGAGCTTGCCCAATCTAAATCGTACCGTTAGTCCCTCGTGGTGGTGTGACAGGCATTATATCTTTCAATTCTTCAGCTGTGCTAAATCTGGCTATTATCGGAAGTATTAGGACGATAAGGGATTATGTGGAAGGGAACAGCTTAAATCCCAAATTTCAAGATGCGTTGAAGGTTCAGCAACAATCTGATGGGACCATCCTGCTTAGTCGGACATGGCTGGACAATATAACCGAGACATTTCTAACCTTCCAGTCACATAACGACGGAGTTGTCACGGTCAAGAGTGGGAAGGTCCATTTTGATAAAGGGGCCTATGTGTTTAACGCCTGGCACACTTATCCTGAGCTTGAACAACTGAGCGCCCCCGAAACTTTGAACCCGCAATCCCAAGGTCTTATCACCAAGAATCCTGACGAGACAGCATCACTTTCTTTCTTTTCATTTACGTCCAAGGTCGTCGCGGGAGGCTGGAGATTTTTGACGTATTTTGGTCGCGACAGCCTCATTTCGTTATTGCTGCTCCAGCCTGTTCTCAGCGAGGGTGATGGTGGGGCTATAGAGGCTATTCTCAGTGCCGCTATTGAACGGATCGACGCGAGTGACGGGAGCGTATGCCACGAAGAAGTCATCGGCGATTATGCCACGTATCTGAACGAACAGGGAATACCTAGTGCTGAGGCCCAGTGCGATTATAAAATGATCGACACTGACTTCTTATTGCCGATTGCCATGAATGAGTATTTTGTGAAATCCCGCGTTGGAAGAGAGCGGCGTAACTCGTTCCTCGCGACCAACGCTTCTCTTATTGAGTCAAACCGAGGTCTGACGTATGCTGATCTGGCACTAACCACACTCGAAAAATTATGAATATCACGGCAGCGTTTGAGAAATCCCCTACAGTAACGAATCTGATTCATCTTAAGAACGGGCAGTCTGTTGGACAGTGGCGGGACAGCAATACTGGCCTTGGAGGGGGGCGTGTCCCACACGATGTAAACAATGCTTTGGTCCCAGCCGCTCTTTATGCGATTGCTTCGTTGACGGCAGGGGCCTCTTGCCGGAGCACGCTGGATGGTCCCAAACGGCAAGCAAGCGGGCACAGTTCTGGAGGAAAAATCGTTGCCCTTTTTGAGGTCGAAATATCTGCAAATGAATCTCAGGGTCTAGTTAAGGACTATATTGCCGAGTCTAACTTCCCAGGCGACGTCGATATAACACAGATATCATCCCCTATTCGGTTCTACGGAATTGCGCTCGAGGCAAATAATCACCCTATTGTTAAGGTGATGAACACAGATGACAGTTTCCGTCTATATCTGTTGAATTCAACGAACCAGTCCCAGTTGTCAGCATTCCTATCACAGACGGTTAACAACATACTACGGCCGTTTCCTTTGGGTCTTTCTACATCGGTTGGACTACTCGTCTCAAATCCAGCATACGGTCAAGGTTCAGTAAACATCAATGACTTCCAGACAAGCTCGTACCATGGCTAGTAGTCTGGAGCTGGCAACTTTCTATGATGGCTGCAGGGTTGGAGCGGCAGCTAGATCGATGCGGCAATGGTGGTGACAATCCAGATTTCTGTTCCGATGAGACATTACACGATCGCATCATAGAAGCTTATAACCATTTGTGGGATATCATCGAGCAGAACCAGAATCATCTAAGCAGCGAAGTCTGGAGCTGGGTTTTCAGAGATGGCGATTATGTTTACACGCCCTTAGGCGCTCTTCCAGGGCCAGACGGCCAAATCCCTACGGGTACGTTCATCGACCAAGCAGGACTTGATATGCTATCTCCAATGCTATCAAATTGAATTCGAGCTAATCTTACTTCTCTTACAGAGAGCGATATCAGGCAACTTTGGAGTCTGACTTTTCTCGCAGTGAAACGAAACACTGATTATATAGCTTAGAAAGGGGGTTTAAACCGTTAGTTAATAGTTACAGTCACCCGTCATCAACTTGCTCCGCACCGTATAATTCACGAAGTCTAAATATTGTTTACAAAATACATGACACCTGGCGAAGTTTACATTTCCCCGGCAGAAGTAGCTGCTTACCTTTCAACATGGCGTTATGACGGAAGGTTGTGATACAGCCCCGACATCAACTTCTGTTTAACAACTATTGTCTGAGACACCGGAGGCGATAATTAAAATCTGAAAACACGGCATGTTATCTGAGTGAGGATACCCCGTCAGTCTAAAAATGCAAGCTTGAATCTATTCTCATCTTATTTATATTATTCATAAAGTAAAACGACGAGAGAAGAGGGAAATATCGTGGAGGTGAGGAGCAGAATAGGAGTGCACATAAGCTCATCAGTCATAGATTTTGGCTGTGCTAAATTGCAATCGTCCGTTTACTTATTATTATGTATGATGTATCATTTTTATTACCTCAACAATATTAATATTTCGATTTGAATCGGCGCCTACTCAAATAGTATGCATATAAAGTCACAGTGGTGATTCTTATGAGTTTTCGGGCTTGCCATTGAGGATCAAATACCAGCCCGCGGGTCCGTTGTTTATAGAATGGCCTTACACTGCAATATCAACTTTAAGCTTTAGCACACTGAATTCGGGATGACCCAATTTTGCGCATACTGGGCACTCATTCAATTCATCTACTTCATACCTCTCTTCTCCTTGAAAGTTCGGCTTCTTGGACTAGCAACTTATTGAACTTCTAACGAGGATGTTTGACTTCGACCCTGATACACCCTCAATTAGAAATTAAAAGACAACGCAAGCTCCAGGTTACCAAGAGCGTCACAACTTACATTTCAAGAAAAATGCGTTATGTCATCGGGCATAAAAAAACAAAAATATTGTGAATATCTCTGCTGCTTCCGCGGGCTCGGAAACCCTGGTCGCCAACGAACGGTGGCGACGAATTTACACCGGGAAGAACATACCAAAATATGGGAGAATGACTATTCTGACTAATTTGGAGACAAAAAGTCGACCAGAACGTGTTCTAAAGCCCTAGGTGGAGGACTTCGGTGGCTTTTCAGACAATTGAGAGACGTTGAAGCGTGTCGGTGTGCCAACAATACCTGAATACGAACATGCCTCCATGACAACACACTACTCCCTTCGACGAACCAGCCCCGAGGCAAAGCAAGTGTTCGCCAGCTCCTTATTCCCGTCGTCACGTATCCTATATACACGCCTGGATGGTGTCGCTTGAGAGGTACATGAAGGGGACAATGGACGCACACTGTGAAGGACATGATGCGTAAGACACAGAGTCAAAACCAACGGGAGTTGAAGTCTGGAAAGTTTACCCAACTCCAATATTCGATGAAAATGAGGCCAGGGACGTTCATTAATCGACGTGGTTTGGTTCCAAATCATCTTCAAATTAGGTGGCATCAGTACAATGACGCTATGGTCAGGACATGATGATCTAGAGATTGAACGACTCCCGCAACGATCGGATATTTGATTGGCCCAAGCGCACCTATGAAATGGCCTCGAACGCCCGCTAAAAGCTTCCCCCGGCAAGGTCTGGCGCAATTGTTCCAAATGCTGGTTGACTTACATCTGGCCGTACCTGATTCGCAATCTGGCCCTGTCTATGGCCACTTACCGCTTGAACAATTTCATATGCACCGCAGGGACGGCGTGCGCCAGCCTTTTCCGTTCCTGTACACGGCCACAGATTCGGTCGCAGCAAGAGGGTCGATATGCACGATGGGGTGCGGGTTGACATGCCGGAAGCATATTTGCGGTCGTGTCTCGTCTACTGTTGAATCCGCAACGGCCTGGGCCGCTGGTTTTTGAGATATGGTACGTCTGGACAACTGGGCAAAACGTCGTTCGAATGTGGGCTCGCCGGGTCACCTAATTTCACATATGTAAACTGCTGCAGGGCGACTGTTTAGAAACCAGAGACAGCCGCCGGACTACTGTACTTACTTACACATGTCAACATCGGCATGGCTCCAGCGGATCGCGATAACTCCAATCCCTCACTCAGCATAAGTGGACAGATACTCTATGCGTCTTGTCTGGATGACTGTCTATCCACAGGTCTGCATATGAAGTGGAACCCTCTGGCCGCGGAAAATTGAGCCGCCTTTCCACCGAACTATTGGTGTGGTACTTTATGTCTACTATGTAGGTAGCTATCGGAGGCGAGTTGTTCTCGACATTTGTTCGAATTCTTCCGTGTGGCGTTAATGTCTGTGTAGACCGGCTCTTCCGACCGGTCTGCAAGGATGTGAACCGCCCGGAACTTTAGCGAGTATGCAGCACCGGCAAAGTGAATGTACGTTGGGAAGTAATCGTGCGAGTTTTTATGGGATGATGAAGAGAGGCAGCGTGTTTTCATTCTAGTGCAGAATGTCTTCCATGTGACAGCCATTGGTCTATGTCTGTCTTTAGGTGTGACTGCGACGACAGATCGCACGACAGTCGATCATGCGGCTACCCGATACCCATGTACGCGGGTTGTTTTTGTAGACGCAGCTTCACTGGATGTCTGCGTAATATAGAAAACAATACAATGTCACCCAGCAAAGATCGGCCGTTATAGTACGCGGAGCAAACGTTCTGGCGCACCGCTGGAATAGCCCCCGAAGACCCATCCCCTACAGTGCTTGTTGAGGCGTTTGGAGTCGGTGCAAGATAGACAAGCGAATTTGCCCAGACCCTGCCAGACGAGACAGGAACTTTGACTGAGAAGCTGCGTTGAAACGCTGCACTGCGACTATCCTAACCTGGTCTCGCACCGAAGCCGGCTAAAAGTGCTGACGTGTTTGAGCAACCAGTGGAGTTACTTGGTAGTCTTTTCTATTATGTAGCGTGCTGTTCGAGCATGATGCACAGGTGACAGTGGTTCGACGTCAAGGGAGTATTATGGCCCTCCGTTCGTACTTGTCTCTGAACTGTTCTGATGAAATGTGGACCGAGGAAAAGAGGGACTTGCTCCGTAGCAAAAAGAAAAATTTGACGGCCTATATTTGCCCCATCACGCGTTTAAGGGGGCCACGGACCCTGAAAATACAATACAGATAGTAAATAGGCCGTGTTCATGTCGCGTGTAAAGGGCATCCCGTCCCACGATCTCGTCTTGCCGATCCGCTCGGTGGTATTCCACCATTAGATTCACCGGACCTAGTGCGCTACATAGCCCGGAGATGGTGGAGATGGCCATCAGTTATTTTATGGAATTAACTCTTATTTATGGAGTGGACGGGTCCATCCCGCCGCATAAAAAGGTCAAGAATAAACCCTCACCTTGGTTGAGCTTGCATCGGGCAGCAAGCTAGCTTAATATGTCGATGCGACTTCACAGAGAATGGTGATGTTTCTGTTCTCAGGGCTCGCATGAGCCCTCTGGCTCTGACGTTTCAGCTGTCAAGTTGTCATCATCCTCTACACGACCAAGGAGGAGATCTTCACTTCCCTGCCATTGCGGTGGCATATTCGGCATTTCAGCTTCATCATCATCTTCCCATCCGTAATCCTCCCTTCACTGTCAGCGATCTCAATCCCAGTCTCGTCGAACCTTCGCTTCTGGCGACGAGAGTTTGTTGCAAGTGCCAAGGACGGCTGATTGGTTGCCAAATCCAACCCAGCTAAGCCACCCTACTCATTTTAATATGAAGAGAAGAAAAAAGCACAGTTAGGTTAGGACATACGTTGTAGATTTCGAAAGGGAACATTGACCCAATACCATTAGGATTGGTTTGGCCATTGTTCTTTTGCACGCCGACGAGACGTATGTTACGCAATTCTGCATTGGCCGTTGTCCAGTCTTGGAAGAGGACTAGCCGGGTAGCAACCCCTTGCTCCCAAGTAGAGGCTTTGATAGCTGGAGTTATTGTTGCACCGCGTTCAACTTGCATTCTCGTAGCGCATTGACTTAGTACTAGTATGAGGAGATCTTGAGTGGCTGAAAGCTTCTGCAATGATGAAACTAAGTACTGAAGAACTTGGAGACGCCTGACAGCCAAGTTGGAACCTACATTTATATGATGTCAACACAAAACATGTCAAATGAATCAATCTACTTCCGGAGGTGGCTACCTTTTGAGTTTTGGCGAGTTTCAACACTCTTCTGGAAAGCACGGTTTATTAGACCGGACAAACCGTCAATCACTATAAGGGATGTGTTGCTTAGAACGCTGGATGCCCTAGGCTTACAAAGCAGCCCAATCAGATGTGCGAGGGTTGGCGTGGAATAGTGAACGAAGTTGACCATAGCAGCAGGCATATCGAGACCAGTCGCCGTCTCGACAGAAGAGCACCGTAGACTCACGATTTCAGTAAGCCTATGATGGCATAGGGGATGAAACGCGTCTAGCCGTCACATTTAGCATCATAACCTAGGTTAAAAGAGAGAGCTATTTTTTTATATGGGCTATGGTTATGTCGGGGATCGAAGTACGGGAGACTAACCTACCCAGACAACTCTACAGCCATCTCGTAACGTGTTGGCAGCAATTTGCATGCTATGAATAGGTCAGTGCATGGCGCAAGCCAGACAGATAGTGATTGGAGTCGTACGCAAATGTTGTCTTCCCGAAGCCGGAGGTCCCCATACCTCTACAATTTGGCCCTTCTGGATGCCTCCATAGTGTTGCGGTTCATCGCTATCTTCGAGCGGCACACCTGCTAACGTCTGATCGAGAGCTTCAAGACCCGTATGTATAAGTTGCCGAGGACCGGCCTTGAGGTCGTCGAAGGCTTGCGCTGCTGAAACAGTAGGTAACCGATCTAGCTTTGATCAGAGGCGCGGTCTCATGCAGCAGGCGTTGTTATCGCCGAACTCACGAGTAGAGGTAAAATCGAAGCTCGACACATCCTTGCCATGGATTGACTCATATTTGTTCATTGTGTCCATCATGCCTGTGAATATGACGTATTCAGATGTACAGTTGCCTACATGGTTCCTTGTAGTGAAAAATATTTTCTGATCCTTCTACGCTCTAAGAAAAGCGAGGCTTGATCCCACGATGCGTACTGTGCTTGCGACGGTGAGGCTGCTTCCGGGCACCAAAGGTGTATAGGGACAGCATTGCGCAAGAGCCGCCAGCACGTGATGCTTTAGGTGAGATACCTACCTATCTTGGCCATAGCTTACATAACTAACTCCAACACTCTAAATTGTCCCCACCCCGGCCCCAAACCGCCCGCTAGACCACGGGGCATTAGTTTGAGGCTCAAAATCTTGGGGTTAATTACTGTGCGATCGTAATTCAGCAATTAATGCGCTGTCCATTACATAATTTAGTTGACATGGGTGTGCCTCTCTGAAGCGTCTAACGGGACGCCATCGCACCAAATAGTCCTACACGAGCTTACCGCTTTGCGTGATTTCTACATATACTAATACTGTATAGTCTAGGTCAAATGAAATCTTACTATCAAGACATCATAGATATTCAGCTGGCATTTATCTATCGGTAAAGGGAATGAACGAAGCTGCAATTTGTGTCTTTAAAAAATAACCCGAATGACCAGAGAACCGAGCCAAAGCTGAGGTTGAATCACGTGAATACTACATTCATATATATGCCCGGGATTTAAGGTTAACCATTTCTAACTCAAGTGTGGTAAATATCTTGCATGCTCATCAAGAAAAAGCAGGTCGCCGTTCGTCTCCCGGAATTGAGGGTAAGAGCGCGGCACTAGACGTATGCGGTAGGTAGTAAGTAGGTGGCATTTTCTCAGCAGGTGGCAGAAGTAATCCGGGACTCTTCGTAACCTACCAGGTAGATGTGGATAAAGCGCGTCGTAGAGAGTGAGTGAGTGTCAAAAGAGGTAAGATTATGGTCGACTATTGAGTCGGTATCCGCATAGTAGATAGGCTAAGAGTAGCCGGTTATAGAGGCCAAATTGAGCCAGTTTAGTTCTTATCGTCAGCTAAAAATGACTTAGCACGTCCACCTACCGAGGTTAGGTAGCTAGAGCACTGGCCCCCTTTAGCCTCATGGACTAAAGGATACCAGGATGAGCGGCCCGAATATGCTCTGCTGGATACAGATACGTGGAATAGTACTGTAGACCACAGCAATATTATTCACTTGGCAAAGCACGTGCTGGTTTCAATGGCCAGACTGCATTTCACCGAGTCCCGGGCCGTTTGCAAGATTCGCCGGCTCCGTAAACGATATCTATCGACCGACCTGCTTCTTATCGATTCTGGGCGTAAGCTGGGATTCACTAAACGTGGTCGTGTCGTGCATGTACTTTTCAATCATTGCTATCGTGTCAAATGGTCCATTTCTCTCGATAACCGTTCTTTATTTGGGACTTGAGCCTGTAGCAGTAGTAAGTGTGCCACAAGTAATAGAAAACAACAGTGCTGCGGTTTCGGAAAACATCGGTTATCACAACTCCCCAGGACCCCGTATGTTACAGACCGGCCACCCCCGATAGCTACGGTACCTCCGTTGATCCATGTCGAGTGTGGAGGGTTGATTCTTAGCTCTTATTGGCTCGGGGAGGTCAGTTTCCACCAAGAGACCCGGACATGCTGTAAGTAAAACTAGGTACCGGAATACCACCTTTGGGGATCGTTGACGGGGGTTTTGATGCAGGTACGATATACTGTACATTTTTGTCAGGCCACAGATTTGACCGGGTTTCCCTCTCTACATAGTACAAGGCGTGTTCCGTCAAATAATGCGGCAAGCTCATTGGTATCGGCCAATGATACGATAGACGATGGCGTCGATGCATGTATCTCTTGATGACCTGGAATCGTAGGTGTACTGTTAGAGCAAAGCACTGCTGTTGGGACTTAATGAGGCGACGCTTCGGGGTACCTATTACGGACAGGCGCAGATTCGACAACATACCCCACATTCTCATGCAACTTTAATGCTTCTACCATTGAGCAAGTAAAAATTATACTCGCAAAAAAAAGCAAAGGGTGGGAATCATGACAATATGAAGTCAATTCTTTCAATTCAGATTTGCTAGAAGCTGAGCGAAGAGTGTAGCCCTAGGCACATAGGCATACTGCTTATTCGATTGTTACCTGCCTTGGAAATACAGTTCTGTTCCATGCTTGCCAATGGTCATGAGACTTGTATTTGCAACCAAATTGTGTTACCATAACTTGCTATCATCCCTCTCTCGCCCACTTAAAATTATTAGAGTACACGAGGCTTTTATGAGGTGCTAGATACAGCCTCAAGGGGGAAGCGGGGCCGGCGGCTATCCTTATCTACTCGCGGTCTACCTCAAGCTTGCCACCCAGGTAACGTTTCGCCCAAAGGAGGTCGGCAATATTATCCGTATTTCTGGATCGAGAAAGTCGGACATGGCGGCTGGCGGGCTGTACAGCAGATAGCAGGATTGACTATACTAGTTACCCCGAACTAAGTGTACTTAATGAAAGATTAATCATCTCCTTTCCTGCTACCCCTGTCTCTTTAAGTAGGTATTTCTTGAATCCGGGGCGGGATGGCGGCTGGCGTTAGGTTGGCCCAAATTTGCGAATCTACCTACACTAAGTTACTAAGATACTGGGCAGGTAACATGTAACATGTACTGTGGGGGAGGGCCTAGCGGGCTCTAAAACAACGCTGGACAAAACGATGCAAACCCTGACCATGATATCCCTTTCGACATTCGCTGAGTTGTGACTGTTTAGAATCTCCCTGACTCGTACTTTGCCGTATCCTTGAAGCGGTCGGACGCATGGAATGTTACCTAAGGTTATGACCTCTATCTGCGGAGAAGTCACATGCCATTTCGATACTAAAATGACTGACCACGAAACCTGGAACAGCCGTGGCAGACTCTAATGTACTAAGGTTAGCTACAGGCATGCTTTGCCAGCAGGTCCACGAAACCTTTCAATGGCTTTGTATCACAACCTATGATGTTCGTCATTCACAGGAGCAATAGCGTATGTACCTACCCAACTAAGCTTTAATAAAGAAGCGGCTCAAAATTGATCCTGCGAAATCTGGATGAGCCCCACGAAATATTTGGCGATACATGCACGTTCATGCCCTTCCGGAGCCCGGATCTGCCAGTAGCTTTCCCCGATCACATGTCTAAGCGCGGCATCTGGGGTACATAGGCCGCAATTGCTGTACTGTAGAACCCAAAGGGGCTTGGCAAAACCTATCAATGTACCTGTCTACTACAGTATATTAATAGGGCCGTAAGGGGAGCGCGCCAAAGTCGCGAATCGTACATTTGGCAAGGCACGTCCCAGTTATTAAATGATCAAGTATCGTATTAAAATGACCGATATGGTCTCATTTCAATAAGTATCCCACACAACGTGTTTGTCAAAGTTTGTAAACAAACAGCTTGACGCGCGGAGATTGACTGGAGAGTGAAGGAATAGACACGAAACACCCCCATCATTCCTTACATAAGTGTTTCTGACTATTGTACGATTGTATCGTAACTTGGAAGACGGTAGACAGGGCAGCTTAGAGGGTGTGATAAACACGATGAGTATTATATGTGTTTGTTTCTATGTACCGAGTATCTCCATAGTTAGGTTCGTGATAACCATGCTTGTCCATAGGCATATCGAAGTGAAGAGTGAGGGTGGTTTACTTACATGCTGACATATCACCGGGATATCACGGAATCCTTGGAAAAGTCAAACCGATGATGTACCCCCCACGCTTTCGCTAACGCTTGGCAAAACTACTATGATACGCCACACTTGCTCGGTGAACGATAAGATCTTTCCCGAGGTTAGTGACCCTACACTACCAGGTACTGTAGATGGCATACAGCGTCCCGGAGACGGCGGCCATGTGCACCGGATAAACATAGATACAGTAGGATTTGCATGTGCATTATCTGTATGCATTTAGGGAGAATTCAAGTCCGTGCAGTCTCACTCTCTTTAAGTCGCATATTTTTCAGGTACCTAGTCCGGTGCCGAATTTATAGTAAGATAACTTGGAATGGAACTTACCCGTCACATCCATACATCTGGGGTGCGCAGCTTTGATATGGAATAAGGTTTACTAGCTTTTAAGTGGAGTGTGGGGAGAGCGTCCGAGACCCTGATAGATATGATAAGTTACAGTCTGGTGTTGTCGTTTGACCCCAGATTATATCTCGTGCCATTCCTCGAGCGATCGTACGAGGCGATGCGGGAACGGCAGTTTACAGTAAAGGAGCGATTTGTGAGATAGACACCGAATCCACAATTCAAACACTTTAGGGCGCAGATAAATATACTAGACAAAACTGAAGCCCTGGCCTCCGGATGCGTGAAAAGAAGAAGAAAAAAGAACTCTCTCGGTCAGAAGGAGAAGGAATTCCAACAAACCACGGCATCATATGCATTCCGTTGCGTATTCTAGCGCGCTCAGCAGCCATCGCTTTGCCGACTTACTGATTGCGCTCAGCTCTGAGTCTCAGGTGCACACTAAGGGAATCAAGTGACGGGTGCAGTTCTTATCTATGCACCGAGTCCACACCCTAGATATCTGTCCCCGCGACTTAGTTGCATGGCTTTATATAGCATTATCGCGAATCTGTCTAAAAAGGCGTCATCAGTTAGCTAGGCCCGGCCAAGACTTGCTGTGTACGTATATACTCTGTACAGAGTTGGAATGTTGATCCTGTTGAGATTTGTATCATGTACTTTAATTGCCACTCTAAACCAAAGGGTAGAAAGAGGATTTTCCGATTTTTTTAAGTGTAATGCTGAGTTTCAAGCAAGTAGGTGAGTCGCGTTCCTGAGTTTGTTGTCAATTTTGGTCGCTTTCTTCTTTCTTCACAGATGGCTCACATGAGGCCAAAATCGGAATAGGTGAAACTCAACACCAAGCACTAAGAGGAATAAAAAAATATAGTCGCCGGTAGTAAGGGAGATGGTATCAACAACGAGTTATGACACCACAGACAGCGTATTAGGTCATAGCTAGCATGGCATATATAGGTTAATGGCTGTCAAATATATAAATATGACACCAGGTAAAATGGCATGGATATTTTGCTTCTCATTAGTTCTCGAAGTTTTATTCATGCCTAATGTCGGGCAGAAACTTCTATTGTGGCGCACTCACTAGACAGCCTCATTTACGGATATTTCCAGCGTTAATGAGATAGCCATGCATACCTAGTGCTCAAAGCGGTCAGACTCACAGGCCACGCGCATATGTCTCACAACTTCCTTTTGCATCCCGAAGCGTGGGTGGTGTGTTTCAACAGGAATGGACCTATCCAACTACCTACGTTGTTTGACGATTATCATTCGATACAACAAACCCTCATTAGTTGCCCCAGTAGATCACCAAGGCATAACCTATATGCTGTGATACTCAAGAATGTAAACATGTCACCGAATCACTCGTACCGCTACCAACTTAATCATTTCACTCCGCATCGTAGCTGTTTTTCTTCAGGGTGGTTTCTTCATTTGAAGCATGACAGCGCCAATATATCCCACTTACGAGCTCATTTAATACACCTCTCTATGTTCGTCCTGGATATATAGACTGGGCAAATAGTACTTTCTCATCATGATTTGGTCTCAGTTCAGCAAGAATCACAAGGGTCATAAGTTGGCTCCGGAGTGGAACGGAGCTGTACATGCAAATAAATAATAAACAAGTGCCAACACTTCCTTAATGTGCTATCCCTGCGCTTCTGCCCATTCGACGTGTGTATTAGCTAATGTTTGCTTTTGTTTTTCTACCTACCTTGGTACTATGAGGGCCTTCAGTCCAGCCATGCTGGCCGGTGCCGAGTCTATTGACTTCTCCTGTGGTCCTGGTATGGCAATGGTCCCCCACATGTAGTGGGATTCCCCACTTAGCGAGTCGATAGAAGGTACCTTAGGCAAGTACCTTAGGTAGTAGGTGAGGGAAACGCCAAGCGCAAGGCGTGCCGGGGCAGAGCTCAGGCGGAGACCGACGAGTTACAAACTTGCAGGTACCTGGATGCACTGTGCTCCTGAATAGGTAGTCCCCTGTAATACCATGTAGCGACGTACCTATGCAGCCTGCCTACCAGGTAATGCCTGTGGTGTGCCGCAGGGTGCTGAAGTACCTCCCCTCCCCCAACAGCCCCCCTACACCCTACGCTACACCCCAGTATCCCCCAGCGAGGAGTGTGTCCGGGCCCACGCCTTTTTTTTAGAGGGCTTGACCTCTGACCACCATGTCTTCCCGCATGCCTCCTTTAAAACTCATCAATACCCCCATCTGCCCGCAGATGCTTTCCCCTCTCCAAATCTTCGGCCATACTTCACACCAAAAAAAAAATTTAACAAGCCTTGCGACCACCGTTCCCCAGATTCCAGGCGGATAAACATTAACGCCAGCTCTTATTAGTCGATCAGCACCAACGACACAACAACACACACGGCCACAACATTAAATTACATCGACATTCTCTCGTCAACACACTTGGCCAGCTTCGCCCTAGAGGATTTCCGAAATAAGTGATAGGATTTATGCGCAACTCGAAGGCCGGGTCTTTACTCACTGTTGGACCGAATTCCTATTTGGTGCACCATCTAAAAACAAATCAAGTCAGGCCATTCACCACTATCACCACTCTAGGATCTACCGCAGCTATCCCAAGGCAACGGATACTAGTGCCCTCTTGGCTGGTGATCACATGCAACGCTCACAGTCGGCGGTGGATTTTTCCAACCTTTTGAATCCTGAAGCCACCACGATATCGACCGACAAGAAGGACACTGACGGGGACATCACTATGGCCTCTGTGAGTGTGATCCGACCCAATGGGCCTTTACCACCAGGTGGCCAACCTGCCGAAACCGCAAATGAACTGCCGCGACCCTACAAGTGCCCCTTGTGTGATAAGGCCTTCCACCGGTTGGAACACCAAACAAGACATATTAGGACGCATACAGGCGAAAAGCCGCACGCCTGCACATTCCCCGGCTGCACCAAGAAATTTTCCCGTTCAGATGAGCTCACCCGGCACTCGAGAATACACAACAACCCGAACTCGAGGCGAGGTAACAAGGCTGGCCAAGCTACACACCATGTACTCAGCCACGCTCTGTCGCCCGAATCCATGATGCCGCCTCCTGTGTCGGGGCCCCGGAGTATCAAATCGGCCCCTAATTCTACCATCGTGTCACCCAATGTGTCGCCGCCACATTCCTATTCTGCATTTGCTGTACCACATCACAGTCCTATGCACCATTACGCGAGGGGCATGACCGGCAATAGCCCATTGCCTGTACCTAATGGGGAGCTGGGTATCCTGGCAAATGCTGCACATCAACTAGAGCACGAGGGTCTATCACCCAACAACTCTAGACCACAGTATTATTCCCACAGCCACCATAACTCACGTAACCATCTTCCTTCTCTTTCTGCATATCACATGTCTCGCTCGCATTCGGGCGAGGATAATCGAGATGATCATTATTCGTCTGCTCGCCTTGCGAAGCGATCGCGACCCAACTCGCCTAATTCAACTGCTCCATCTTCCCCGACCTTTTCGCATGATTCTCTGTCGCCCACGCCCGACCATACACCACTGGCTACCCCTGCTCATTCGCCACGCCTTCGCCCTATGCCGGCATTGAATTGCCTACGCTACGAAATCTAACACTGGGCCATACACCGGCCCTCGCACCCATGGAACCGCATCTGGAAGGTTCAGGTTTCCAGTCGACGCTTCAAACAACCGCTGGCGCCCGGACGCCAGGCTTGTCGCTAACCGATATCATCAGCCGACCCGACAGGAGCAGGAAATTACCGGTGCCCCAGGTGCCTAAAGTAGCGGTGCATGATCTGCTCTCCCATGACACTTTCAACGCCAGTGGTCGGAGTTCAACCAGCGGCAGTATTACTGGGGGCGACTAAGCAGCCAAGGCAACGCATCCAGAATGACGAGATTTGACGAAGCTTGGGACCACGATATGAATTATGACGCTTTTGTCCAAGGCATAGACATTTATTATAGACGGAGGCGTTTTTACCAATTTCTCCACTCATAATTACGGCGACTAGCTGCGGCTGTCAACATCCAATATATGGATAGGTGTGGATAGACTGGATCGTTTGGGATAGGCAGTGTGTTTTTCAAGGGTTTACGATTATAGATTTCAGGTTCCCCCAGCGGCTAGACTTTGTTGATACAGGCAGGACTTTTGAACTGGCGTTTCTGTTCTCTTTGCGAGATCCGGGGCTGGATCTCCCGAGGACAAAATTGCGAGTACCAGCGTCATTCTTATTCCCTTTGTTTTACCCATGAGTCCCAAATCGACTCGTCTCTTATATTACAAAATGAAATTGTTATTTGAATAATGATGGGTCGCTCTTCCCTCTTTCTTATCATTGTATCATATCATAGACAGCAAGTGGAACCAAGGCACAAGGACAACTTTGTCACCTGAGGCGCTTGTTGGGAATGGCTGATTGATACCTAGGTAGACTTGACCAAAATCAGATTCAGGGTGGGCAACTCCACTCACCGTCAACGAATCATCTGACCTTGGGGCTTCGCAACACATAGAGTGACTACCAATGAAGTAACGAGACAGGCCGTGATAAGCTGTCACGGCTAGCCTGCTGTTCCTGTATGCCTCTCGTCCTAAACCGTTGGCGCTGACGAAGTCGATACTGATTCATTCGACACACTTTGCATCGACGAGCTCAGGTAAGGGAGAGAGAAGATGAGGAGGCTGAGTTTGACGACGTCCGGGCAAATAAAAATGACCGATTCTTGGTTTGAGATAACCGTTTTTTCTCTTCCCCCAACCCACCGTGTCCTTTCCTCTTCTGCTTGCGATCTGCTCTATCGAGTCCTGACCAGATCCTGACGTATGCGTCTAGTCGGGTAGTTCCCTGGGCAGACCTGGGCAGACCTGGGCAGACCCCGGGGGCCCCGCACACGGCGGGGGACGCGATCTCCCCAGCAGCGTGAAAAGGGAAAGAGAGTAACGATAAAGTAATAGTCCTATCATGCCCCCATCTTGCCTAGCCAGGAAGAGGAATGTCGTTCTCGATGTTGGCTGTTAGCGACCGTGTTGCTTGAAACATGATGCGCAGCGCCGCGCCAGGTTCCTACTGTGTTGGTTTCGCGGCCCCAGATTTCAAAAACCCCAGACCGGCCCCCCAGACACCTGGCCAGTAAGACGACATACCGGTAGCCGACAGCGGCAGCGCGCAAACCACTGTCGTAGCCCCTTACTAGCTTACCCAGGTAGGATCCCATGTACTGACACTATTGTCACGGGCTCGCCTAGTCATCGTTTTACCGGCAATCTGATCGTCTATTATTAGTCACTTGGTGTTGGCTGAACATTCTGACGACGACGGGCGCACACAAAAAGACCGCGTTATCCGCGCGTCGCGCTTGTAATCTAATACAAGTCTATCGTAGACGTATGTTGATCACATGTTTTTTCTGAAGATAGGTTGTGACCTGTTGGTGCCTTTCCTCCGATACGTTAGTTTCTACACCGGGGAAGAAAAGGCTATAGCCTCGCACACACATTAATATTTTTTGAATTTGCACCTCTGTATTACTGTGCATACGCGACTCTGCCAACTTGACTACACGCCTTACGAGTGCAATTTAAATATGCGGGTGTATGGTACGACCTACTGTACGGTATGTAGGACGGCTATAAGCCGCCTCGGCCTGCCTGGCCGTCCCGGCGCACCCCACATGTGCCGGGTGTAATCGTATGTGATGCGTATTAATGACTGCATAGAGAAAAGGCAAGCTTTTGTTGACCGAAACCCTGATATCTAGGAACAGTACCACCACACCCAAAAGTTACTTGTAACCCTTATAACTTAGTTGTAACAACCTAGCCACGTTCGTATGCGTGTCCTGTGCAATTTGATATATTCCCGATATTGCCGTGACGATGCGATGCGATGCGATGCGATGCAGCTGTTGCTGGTGGTGGGGCCCGCCATGCAAAAGCATGATACCAAGATTCTACTCGGACAAAACGCTGCTGCACAAGGGGACGGGTAACAGGTTACAAGACAGAGAGCAAGGCTGACCTTGCATTAGGCTCGGGCGTCCCCGAAACAGCACTTACTCAGCAGTGCATAAGTTGGTTGGGCAAGTGTTAGTAGGTTATATATACCTATGTTGCACAGAAGGAGGCGGTGGGGAATGTAAGGTAAAGAGTAAAGAAATTTTTTCATGCTGGCTGATGACATACGTCGATGGATGAGCGAATGAAACCATGCATGCATTACATGGATATCGCATCTACCCTATCAAATGTTGGGACTCGTTCTTTTGTGAGGCAACAATTATACAACGCCCTTATATCTCTAGGCACTCAGTATTCGCAGAGTTTGTTTAGCCGTAAGGCTCTGCAATGTGTGTGCGCGGGAGTTCTTTACATAGTATCTGTCACAATAGGGGCAAGGGGCAATTATCCTCAATGGCGACATGAGTCAAAAGTCACGACGACGCTGACGTGATATGGGGGTTTTATGGCTAGAATATATACTTGTAGGTATATTTCCGTCCACCTCCCACGAACAAGGAACGTTGCGTCACCCGGAGACCCCACGTTCGACGGTTTCAGCTGACTCCTTGGGCCTACCTGATCGTGTGTCGCGTGCTGGTTCGTTGCCTGACGAAGGAGGGCGAAATGCGGTCACACAGAAGGAAGAATCCTGGCAAAATAAAATAAAAATGTATCAATCCCATCTCCCAACAATTTACTACTCAGATGTACCTGTAGTATCGAAATGGACAGGAGTATTTATTACTGATACATTTCTCTCAGACCCGGCTAAGAGGGGCAGCTTTTTAAAAAATCAATCATAAAAGGATTGCTGTACGGAGTACGTATTAACATTCTAGGTCACCGGCAGCACGCCACGACGGGGGCGATAAGGGTTTACAACTACCTAGTAGGTACCTAGGTACTTGGAGTGCTTGTACAGGCAGGCCACAACTTTCGGTATTCGTGCCACCCACGCTGGGAAAGGCGGGGACTCCATCTGCTAGTGTAACAAGGTAGCGCGGGGAGCACCGGAAATCTCGCTGATCGCCTGGTTACATGCCTTAGCGGCCGAGAGGAACAAAGGAGGGAGCGCCCTGGGTTTGCAGGGCGCGTCCGCTCCCCTTCCAAACCCGAATCAGGAAAGAAAAATCTTCCGAGCGGGTACTTTTCTTTGTCCTGCTTGTTTGCCCGCTCAATAGTTCGATGGTTTTATATTTCACTCATCATAATTATATTAATGTCATCCACCTCGCCAGCTACCGCGCAGTACTTTTCTGTCGGCTGTGGGCGCTCTGTACCGTATACCAGGCTTCTGTGACCGTTACCCGAGGTCACATCGTCACATCAGGGAGTGCACTCCACCCTAGTAGGTATGTTCAAAGATAAGACGAGCCCAAGCCTGATCCCGCGTACTGTGCAATCTGTCATGGGCGACATCTCCTGCCCAGCCAAGAGAAAGTCAAGAGAAGTGACAAGAGGCTCTGATCTGTGCTGTAGTGTAGTTAGGTACTCTTGCTACAGCGCATTTGCTGTTTATGCTGTCGTTTGCCAGGACCGTGGTATGATACACGCTTCCACCGGGCGATTACAGAGGCGTACACGATACGGGGCGAGGATGCATTGGGGCGCCTGCTGTTGCCTGGCCGTGCACTGCTGTGTTTCTTTGCTACTTGTCACCAGAGACCGGCACGGTCGCATCGGGATTTGTGTTGGGCTTGGCCCCTTTTTTCAGGTCAGCTCATCTCTGGCCTCACATCGCCTGATTATGCGGCGTCTCTCCATTGCCCGAGGGACGTTGGGGAGTGCTGCTACACTGTTCCTGGGCGAGCTAGGCCTGTCTACCTATGTTGTGCAGTGATGCGACCACTATCCATACTCTACTCGGTACATAGATGTACAGTATGAAAAGCTTCAGGTCCGCCCCCTATGAAACTAATTAATCCCAATACAGATCTGATTACAGAAGGTAAAATAGTTATTAGTGGGCGGGTGTATCCGCAGAACGGCTCCTGAGATCGCTAAGCCACTGACGCTGACAAAGGACGAGAAACAGTAGCATCTAAACGATGTTGCCATACCGGGACCGCTGTGCCGTCAACAGCCAATATTCTCTGCCTTTTAATATCTTATACCTACACCGCAACTTCGGTATACGTCTTGCTGGTAAACTACCGCATTCTCCGATGTGAGGCTGTCTCTCTGCATACTGGTTGGCTGACAATTCCTCTTTAGGGCTGAGCATGTGTGAGATAAGCTACCTAGATTGGCATTGAATGACAGCACACACTGTAGCCAAGAAGCAAGCTTCTTTGGAAATTCCAGACTCTTTCCCTCTCGAGCCACCCTCGCAAATATCCCGGTCGGCTGTGCGGGGTGACAGTCTGGGGAGCCTAGTCGCCTATCTCATCGTCTCGCACTCCCGATTCGCTCGCTTGTAATAACCCTTGTCTATTTACGAGAATGATGCTTGTCTTGGTGTTGCTTTTTTTGGGGCCTTGCTGACGTCCTCCAATCCCTGCTCGTAACCAAATAGGTCAAGCAATACCATACCGGAGTATCTACAGAGTACTTTCCGTGATAAGCGCATAAACAATCGGTCATCCCCGAAACACCAAACACCTCAGAGCATTTCCAGTGGGCCATGCCGTCTGTGGTCATTTTCACCGAAATAAAAAGGCAATTACACAAGGAAGCCCATCATTATATACGGTGTTCCGTGCTCGCCATGCTGCTGCCACTACCGACATGAACGAGTGATATCGGTGTCACATCTGTGGGGAGAAGGTAGATCACTGCACCATAATCGGATCAGAATCAGGGACAAGAGGCTAAGTGCACGATGACACGCGTCTTTTGGTGATGCGTAAACACTATAAGTACACCCAAGGACCGTGTCAATACCAATGGGGGCTATACACACAGTATTATGAATGTACCTCGAAAGCTGTCAATACGCAACTTGGCAATGGTGAGGAAAACCCACGTGTATGAAGGAAGTCCTATCGCCCTGAATATTTGGGGCGCGGCCGATTCCAAATCCCGAAGCTGAACATCCTCTTATCCTTGGGAGGTTCACTTACGAGGCTTAGCAAGTTCCTTACGTCCTGCATATTGATGGCGTGCGTAAGTATAGGTAGCATTATTGGACAGATGGTAGCTGGTTCCATCATCCTCGCCCTTCCTATCCGGCCGAGCCAAGCGATGCCAAGAAACCCCGTAATCTGGCGGCGTGGGGGTTGCTGCAGGTTCACTTCACGGGGTTAAAGCCCCTTGTTTGATGGATGATGTGACGATAACCCCAGTTGCAGCTGGCTCGGGCCCTCAGCTCCCTTGGCTGATGTTGGCGTGCTATCTGGCTCGTATGGCGACCAAAGTAAGGAGTATTATTCACTGCTGACGGGTGGCTTTGTTGGATGTATACAGTGTATAGTGAGTACGATACGTGGGTTTGCTAAACCACGATCACCCCTCCTGCAGGGTACTTTTACCCCATACTTCATACTCGCCTCTTTAGGTCCAGTATCTTTATACAACAGAGCCAGAAACAGAAGTTGGATCGGCCCAGTTGTCAGAAGACGGACACAAGATGGATCTTGTTAATATCCCTAATGAGACTGCCTAGGACTTCCCGGTGGACAGGATTTAGCGGCGTTACACTACAGCCTGCAATCCTCAACGCTGCCGACCTGAAACTGTAGGCAAAGCAGGGACTATTCGAAGCCAAATTTCACTCGAAGAGGGAATCACTGCCATTGACCGTGAGGCCGTAACATAAGGCAACCGTTGCCATGGTCACCTTGGCGCATCCGTTCTACAGTCCATCCAACTCAATATGTCAAAACGTCAGTTCTGTTTCGGCAGGGCATGCCGGATCACCAGTAGGATCAATTTATGGCTAGCACGATTACACCTCGGCGTGGATGGGTCCGGTCGACCTCTCCACGATCTTTCATATTTGACGGCGTGTATATTGAGACGTAGCAAACCCTGGTGGGAAACATTGCGAGTCTAAGTAGCGAGCGGCTTATATGAAAGTTATTGGGTGATAGAGTTATCTTAGCTATGTCAGTCGGCTGGATATCAATGCACCTGAGGCCACGGCGCTCTGACGCCGGTCTGGTGATCTTTTCAGCCGTCTTCTTGCCTATCGAAGGAAGCTATTACCGGTCGATTTTGGCCATTTGTGATAAGCCAACCCACATCAGAATATGACCTTGGCCCAAGGATCTTGCTAAAGCGGTACTTTGCGCCTTAACCCCCACACTTCAACTGAGCCCTCACATAGTCAGCACAACAAAAACGTGTTTGTCGGTGGGGAGAAGTACGAAGGGGTACCTTCGCCAGTACGTCAGAATTAAGCGAGCCCCCCAGATTCCGCCAGCCACTTTGTGGTGTCTCGGATAGGCGCAGATGATGCCACATTATTGTGTGATGGTGAACCGAGAGTAATGACAGGAACAATATCTGCACTACTTGTGAGCTCGCCGGTCACAATGCAGGTGCGCAAGCAGCTCAGAGTGTCTTATCTCCAGGCAGGACGCTAGGGAACGTTAGATGTTGATTGATTGATCACATGGTCAAGGTCTAGCCCTATCTAGTCTTGTAGTTTAAGACTACATATGTACGTACGATCACTCCAGACCCCCTAGCAGTGGTACATTACTAACTGTCTCAAAGGAGGAATGTTCTTTCTCCGCACAACATCATTGTGTACACCCAGACATTGAAAGACGCAATCCACCTCGCAGGTGTCTAATAACCTAAATCGCGCTCTCGACCATAGGAGGGCAGTTGATCGCCCCGTCCGGAGACCCCGCATCGAAGATCTAAATCTCTGTTATGATTTCGACCTTTAACCTTGAGAGAAAAGCTTTTAGCGGATATTGGGAAGAGGCATCAGCTGACACCAAGAATTCCATATAATTGGGCTTTGCGTTGTAGTCGGTATACCAATGCTGACAATCTGCGAGAGGTAAAGGTAACTCTATATGACAGTTATACGACATCTCATGGCTCCTCCAATATTACTACCAGCTATTCTGGTCAACATTCCGTCCTAGTCCAAGTCGAATGTTGGGGGGGGGGGCAGTGGACTAGCTCAAGTCTAACTCTATCGCGAATACTGTACGAATCTATCTATAGGAGTTTCAGGACGCAGGTGCGGTCTCTTTAAAATCTAACATACGCGAGGAGATATCATTCGTTCTAATATTGATTCATTAGGCGTCACTTGTCCATACAGTCACCAAGGGGCCTTCTACAATTAAACCCACGATAATGATGGAGATATACGCTAAGTGCGAATCGCGTCCAATTTCCGCGTTGTCTCCGACGTAGCCCCAATGCTCTTTACGTTTTGGATGAGCAGGTTTCTGGTATAACCGAGAATCTAGATCTTTCCGGCCGCCTAGCTTTATCGCCACGAACCAAGAGATGTCGAGATACCTCATATTGTCTTGGCATTTCAGGCTGAAAAGCTTCACAGAGAGTTACCAAGGTAGCTGAAGGAAATACCAATATATTACAGCCCAACCTCCATGGCTACGGAAAGTACTTTATTAGGCAAGCCATCAACGATAATCTCCTCCGCCACGGCTGAATGGACACTTCATATATTGCCTACGTATGAAACATGGTCAGATCACCCATTGCGAATTATTTCTACGCTAAGTAGGAGAGAAGGCTCAATACTCAAAACCCGATACCGAGCACCACCCAAGCTTGCCTTTGAGGGGCTTCGTCAAATTCACAAGCCAGGCCAATTATATGTGTGTCGACAAATTCGTCGTATGTGACCCGCATTCGGTGAACGCAAGGTCGTAGGAGCTTCCCGCGCGAATGCCCGTCATATGGCAGCTCCCGAGCACAAATTAATGCATTATAATATTGTTGCCGTACGCTCGGGATACTAATATAGTTCCCGAACCGTGTACAAGTAGAATTTGTATTTCATTCGTGGATCCAAAGGCGTGGGATTAAATGATATACCTCTCCACTTCTACTATACCGTGGTCCCGCCCCGGGATCGTACGAGAGTGTCCTCCCAGTGGGCAGAGGCTTCTGGCTCGATGTTGAGTCTGCTTAATCAATCTAACATACCTCGCCGATGGGATCGCCCGTTATTAGCCTCGTCATATCTATTGCTCGTTAAAAACACCTCACCCCCGCAGATGAGCCGTATTATTAGCCTCTAAGGATGCAGCTAGCCTGAGGGGAAGCCTGTCGATGTCGTATCAGCTGCACCACGCAACCAGAAGCCCCTGAACCCGTGTGGCGGCCATCGAGCAATGAGAAATATTAAAAGTATATTTATGGCCGTAATTACAGGGATTCATTAGGATCATCTCGTTTTCCCGTCGCCCTACCGCCAATATGCCTTTGTCTATATAGCCGTTGGGATTCCCTTTCTGCTGTGTAACTACAAGTGCGTATTCCGAAAAGCGCAACATTCCCTATCTGGGGTTGTTCATGCCACTTAACAAGCGTCAACTCAATCTCTTGGATAAGAAGGAGCCTGACTCGATGCGGTTCCCGCTTTCCGGCCAGAGACCGCCATGACCCCTGACGTTAGGACGTTCTGTAATCAATGACCGGTGAGGATATTGATGGGAATATGACGTCTAATCCAGACGCCCAAGCATCGGGTCCCTTGGTCAGGCCATGCCGGCTCATGGAAATATGCTCTCCGCGACGCAAGCACTGCAACCGTAGGATCGTTCGCGCGGTACATTACACATCCCCTATGCACCAGGTATCCTTGCGAATATAACACCATGAATCGCAGTGTGAGATCTCACGTCATCGGAAACCAGACGGAAGCCTACGTTGTGTCGCACGGCAATCTAACTATTCATAGAGCCTAAGAAAATATAGCTTCCGTTCTCCAGGTGGTGGGCAAACGGTTGTCGGGAAGGGGGGGGGGATTGATTAGGTCTTGATTCCAAGATTAACGTTAGATCTCGGGATGTTCCGATGCGTAATAATCTATTCAATCGCTAATAGCTCAAAATAACTCTCGTACGTAGGAAAAACCGGCCTTGAGTAGAAGCTGCTGGCGGAGGGCCTCTCCGTTTGATGCCATCGACAACAACCCCTTGACTAAGAAGACCAACACCTCACCTCGGGACCGCCTGGAATGTCGGCCCGCCAGTAAACCCGGGCTTTAAGGTAGGCACACAACCCTCCCGACCTATTTATACAGTAAAGGGTGGCCTCTGCCAGTTTCGCGTAGCAATAAGCGAGCGGTCCGAACCGTCGAACGCAGCGGATTGGACCAACAGTTTTTCCTTCCTAGCAGATGCGGCAGGTCGACAAGAGAGAGTCGGGGGGCATTGGTTGCTACATCCCCTTGAATATTGCAACGCTTTGAGGGTTTTTGGCGAGGAGGCGAACTCCTGCTGCTGGCCCAGCTCGAGTAAAGGAACGACAGTTCAACCGGAATAGGTGACTTCCCCTAATTTCATCGAGGGCTTCGAACTATCGAAGGCAAGGTACTTCAGGATACTCTCGATTGAAGTCATTGAGCTCGGGAGGCACTGTGGACGTAGCGACCACACGGACGAGGAACGTCTTCCAATCCAGACGGCCGGAGATGTTACTGTCGGTGCCTAGGGCCGTCTAGTCGTTGAGAAGGGTCGCACAGATACTCGACTCGGATTTCTAAACCTGAAGACTTCAAGTAATATTATTAAATTCTATTCGACGACTTGATATTATTGGTCAATGTCGACGTCACGATGAGCGGAGATCTGCTTTGTGTTGGGGAGCTGTGCACCTTTCTCACTCACTCTTCGAGGATACTCTGAGACGCCATTCATGGAAACTACTCATGTAAGTGAAAATCGAGCTTCGCAAGTTCGAAGCCGTTGTATTTTAGCCCCGTTAGCAAAGAAGAGAATGTATTAATAGTAATCGAAGGATACCCTTTGGCCTGTGTCATGAGAGACACTGACAATTTGCTATTGTAGTAAAGTGAGTGAAATCGATATTGAGCTGGCTGTTGCGTAGCAACTGAGCGTTCTGTTAGAGTACTCACGGATTCCTATAGCAATGAGCTGCTCTTGATTGGTTGATAGGGGTTTTAGTCTACGGGTCGTAATGTTGCAATCGATTGCAATTATCGTCTGAAAACACGAAGGCAGATGAGTCTACCGCCGAACTGGCTGGTATATGCTCACTCATCACGCTCAAACTAGATGTTCTAAACGCTCATCATTGCCACTACCCGGAAAAGAACGCATAAATTTGTTGACTATCATAAGGTAAGTACTTACACACTCCACCCGTCCCACGTAGATGAACTAATTGCCGAAATAAAAGAGTTATTGATGTCCATGCTCTGTTTGCAAATGAAACCAATGGAGCACCGGGACTACATCTCCAGAGAAAGACCGGTAGACGCAAAACCGATGTCAGCCCGTAGAACTTCGTGAAAACTCGTAACACACGCCATCATCTTTAAAATAATCGTTACATCGCCCACTTAGTTGAAGTAATCATTTTGTTATGATCCCTCTGTTAAACCATCCACTCATCACGGAAGCCCTAAGACTTCGGGGTCTTCTTGAAGATTAAGGATGTTGTTAGAATTGATTGGCGACTTCATTCGTAGTCGTCTTCAAATTCTTCAGCCTCCTCAGTTTCAGAACCGCTCAACGCCGCGTCGGCTTCAATCAATGGGGACTCTGGGGCATGTCGGTCGGTCACAAGCCAGTATCTCTCTTCTGCGGACAGTAGTTTTGGCTTTTTGCCTTGCGTCATTGCGTCTTTAATCTCTGCGCCCTTTTGAATTTGCAATTTGAGAAGCCGCTCATCAATTGTACCTGCGGCGAAGAGGCGAACCAGGTACGTCTCCTTCGTCTGTCCATGGCGCTTTATTCGACCGAACGCTTGGGCATCACTTGCGAAATTCCACCAAGGATTCATAATGATCATTCGATTAGCGACTGTAAGGTTCAATCCAACGCCACCAGCTGCCATACTTGCGACCTAGATGACGATTTTGATTAGAGGTTTCTCATTAGCTGCTAGATGAAGATGTTCCACATACCATAACTTTAACCGCTGGTTAGTCTTAAAGTCTTGGAGGTTTCTCTCCCTTTCCTTCGCTGAGATATGTCCACTGTAGTAAACAAATTCGACTTTGGCTCTGTTAAGCATGCCGCCCTAGAACTCTAAGAGTGTCAATCCACTCCGAGAAGATCACAATCTTGTCATTGGGCTTTTCTTCTTGCCACCCCATGACTGTGGAGATCGCCTCATTCGTTTTGGTACTTGAGGTGATCTCGCCTATTTCATCGCGTTTCTCGAGCCAGCCGCCACTCGAATTACCCGCTTGGGGTTGATACCCATTGTAATCATCCCCTGGACCCCTTCGGTTTCGTTTATTATTTGATACAACAGGAAACCCCTGACTGCCCGAAGTTCGAACCGCTTCAGTTTTAATTCTCAAAATCCCATTGGTATCAGGATCTTTTATCACCATAGGGATAATCTTGTCACAGCGCGGACATTTGCATTGTTTATTTGCTGCCAAGGCATCGCGGCTATGGTGCAAATAGCAACTCTGACACATATCGTGCCCGCACTATAGAACTATTAGCAACTCTCCACCAATCATTCGACTAGTGCGGAGTCTTACCCCAAGCGAATGAAGTTCAAGGGTACCGAAACATTCAATACAGGAGTTCTGGTTATAGGATGAAAGAATGTCTTCTATTCGAGATCTAATGTCAACTGCCAATGAATAGGCACCCGGCTGTACCGATGGGAACCTATCCGACGATGTATTTTCGTTCTTGACCTTGCCTTCGAGATCTCGATCTCGATAAGCTCTGCTCTTAGGTTCGCTAGTTCATCTTTGTTTAGGGTGTTTGTGATGCTCGACATCACGAGACACGGATGATCAACTGCTTGTCTAAGGTCGGTAGTCGAGTTTGGTAATTCGATTTAGGTGCGACTAAACCGGGCCCTCGGCGTTGGTACTTGAGTGGCTTCTCCTTTGACTCCTGTTTTGGTATCTTTGGCTTTTTTCCTAGCTTCTCCTCCTCTCGGAGCATGGCTCTTTCTAGTGTCTTGAATAAAAGGTTAGCTTTACCTAGGGTAGTTTTTTCTTACGCACTTGGAAATTGCTGCCTCTTTCGTCCGTAAGGCGAAGTTCCTTGTTAACGATATAAGACTTTGGGAGATTACACATGTTTCGACCTAAGAAGGTCTGGCTGGCTTCCCTAAAGTGGTGTTTAAGTTAGGATGTGCTGGTCAACATACAAGAAGACATACCGTCGAAACATTATATTAGCCAGAACCTGCATTGTTCGGCCGTGATCATCATCCTACGCCGTATCAGTACTCGTGGTAATTCTAATTTCTTCTCCTCTTGTTAGCGCTATCATCGAAGACTCACGGTCTCAGGTTTCTTCCATCTTTTCACGAATTCCTCCGACTCTTCGTTTATGTCGATACCGAGGAACCGGAAATATGGGAAACATTCTGTGATGGGTCAGTTTAATTAACACATTACTGGGTAAGCCATCATAATTACCATTAATATCGTTTCGTAATGGAGTTCCAGAGAGTACCCATTTAAGTTGAGCATTCAGCTCGCAGCAGGCCTTGGAAGCTATCATTCGCGTTAGTTATGCTACATCATCATTTATGCTTTATGCCATAACACGTACTACTTCCATGATAGTTCTTAATATTGTCGCCTTCGTCAAGAATGATACGGTAGAACTCAACTTCAAACAGAGGCCCTTCATCACCCGCTCTCTTGCTGGAGTGGAGTCTGAAGTCTCGCTCAACTTGACTATATGTTGCGAGCCTAAAACCGTCAGTGACAAACGCGAACGAGGAAATTACACATACACATAAGGATATCCTTCTATCGCCAAAGCTCCCATTTTACCCCCATATTTGCAAACCCTCTTGTTCGGTATGCCTGCGTGAAGTAATAGCTCCTCAGTCCACTGTTTTATGAGCCCTTGGCTAGGGACTATTATCAGAGTCGCACCCTGATGTGCGTGCAACGCCCTCTTGGATGGCGGATGAGCAAGCATGCAGGCGATAGACTGAACCGTCTTTCCGATGCCCATCTCATCGGCGAGGATGCCTCCCCGACAGCCATTCGGTGGTTTCTCTTGATTTGTTGATAGATTAGACTTCTCGTCCGGCTTTGATGCACTCATTGCTTTCCGTGATCTCTCTTGGCGTAACATGAAAGCGGCTCCAACAGCCTGATAATCTCGAATGGTAGTGAGCATTCCACTAACACGGAAAAGTTGGGGCTGTCCTGTTCCTGCCCCACACGTTCAATCTTAGAACCAAACGATAAAACCGCTTCTTCGAGCAGAGACTCATCACGCTTACGCTGCTCCGCGGTATTCTCCGGAGTGTCAGAAGACTGGTTTTGTTGCCGCAACGCCCAATCAAACAGATTTCCTAACTGATTCCCAAGCTCGGCCTTACGAGCCTTGAGCTTTCTTGGGCCTGGATTCCGCCTTTTTCTCTGTCCTGCTTTTTTTGATAGGGCGCTATCACTGCCCTTGCGTTTCTGACTAGCCACAGGGCTCATCTTAATCGATTTCTCACTCGGGTTGATGTGTGTAGACTTGGTTTCTGGAGAAGTTCCAGAAGTGGCTGACCCTGAACTGTTGTCAGAATATTACAGGACGAGACTTTAGCAGGCAGCGGTTCTATGTACTTGCCGCAAAGTTTATTACCGGTAAAAGGACTGAAACGTAAGATATGCCGCTGATATAATATGCGGCAACTGATAATCGTATCGGTAAAGTCTCAAAGCCAAACTCCTAATGCGATAAATAGAAGGAGCTGGCTGAGAGATATAGGGGCGGCATAAGTACTTCTGTTGAAAATATTAGCAATATGAACGATTGAGAGAGTTATTCTTAACTAATAAGGATCTGACCTCAACTAAAAAGAAAGTGTGTGCGTAGATTGATGATTGATGCAGGCGCTGTAGGCTGCCTATAGAACGTAGGTGAGATGAGAGATTGACTGAGAGATTCTGCGCTCTGATATATTAGTATCCTCACACTGCCGTTCAAGCTTGATCCTTAAATATGAAAAGGTGTAGCCTGAAGATGAAGGGCGCTAAGATGAATAAAAAAGTAGGAAGGTGCAGGATGTGGGATGAGGAATCCGATGCGGCTGATGCAAAAAGCTAAAGTTTATGAATGATTTATAATGAAGAAAAGGGTGTGTGCTTGAGAGAGCAAGGGGGATGGCTGAGTGAGGACTTGGTGCTCGAGGGCCTTGTTCAAGAGAAAGAGGAGATGGAAAAGACAAGTGCCTATGATTGATGAGATACGATAATTGATAAAGGAGCAAGGGGCTAATCGAGAAGGCTTTCTTGGCTGGCGGAAATATTTCGATATGATATTTACCTCGTGGGGTGTTGAAATGGCGTGGATGATCAATGATGTGTAGCATCGATTAAAGAACATGCACTGCTAGCTGGCAGCAGGCTTGAGATACCAGTCGCTGTAAAGACGAAGGGGCAATAAGAAGAACCGTCTAGCTAGATAGCATGTAAAATCAAGGACCTTCCATGGACCCTGCCTCTATTTCCTCGTTGAGATGTTGCTTTCTTTGCACGACCATGAGTGAGATTCCTGGAGAAGGAGAAGGTAGAAGGTAGATGGCAGTATGCAAAAGACTAGGGTGGAATATGATACGCGGCGAAGTAGGTAGGTAGGTACCAGAAGTCTTTACGGCAGGCACGAACATTCGGATCACCATTTTCTTCCTGATGATTAAGCTATATATCCAAGTAGTAGATATACCTATTTGCCCTCGTGCACAGGTGTCTACTTAACACCCTCGGTGATGAAGTAGTTATAGTACATATTCGTGTATAATAGCACGTTCTATGTGTATTCTACTGTAGTGGAAGTGGTGGAAGAGTTAATGAGAGGGTGTGGGCGGCTACGTCATAGAGAAACTTTGCTTTAGCATATCCAAAAGTTTGCCGAACATCGGCAGGTTTCCAATGCTAGGAATAATACGCTTAGCACTGTTGCTAGAATCACACGACTTAGTTCTAGTCTTGAGTAAGAAGCTAATATGATGGCATTGATAATGAAGTCTAATATAAAAATTGATGATCGGTTGCCTCCGTGGGCTCGCCGCCGATTGCTATTCGAAATACGCGAGAGAAGTGAATAAGTACTGTAGTAGAAACCCTCAATAAGGCAGAGATGAATTGGTGAGCTATTATGATCGATATTGCAAGAGGGTGATAGAAAGACTATCGATATGGTAAACAGACTCTAGCACTAGCACCTTTGAGGCGACCCATCATTGACCTTCGTAAATATACTTCATTCTACGTAATGTCCCCTATAATCAAAGCAGTCGGGCTGATGTGGATACTAGAGCATATCCTCATACTCGTCACAGTATTAACTCAATATTGATGTTGTCACCATTTGATATACAGCTGCCTCGGTATTGGTATGGCACTTCATTGGGTGCTTCAGTCATCAATTATCATAATAGATTATCCTCAAGTATCCCCTGGAACGCCATTTTCTCATCATTATACCAAGACATGTCGTATGATCACACCTATGGATCAAATCTTGTATACTAATTCGCCATCCGTGTACCTGGTTTACGTTAGCATTAAATTAATCAGTAGGTTTGGGGTAGAATGACACTTACATTATTTGGTTTGCATTATCCATCCTCTTGAGCGCCTTGACAGCTTCGTCTCGTGAGAATGTTGCACCTCGTCCACCTAACCGTCCATTGACTGCCTCAATTACATCATCAACATTTGCCGATTCATCCTGAAACAGATCTGTGTTGAGAAGCTGCCGAGAGCGGTACGGAACGTTCCGAGCCTTTCGGACGTAATTGGCGCATCGATATTGAGACTGGAAGCTCCCGCAGCGAGATCGGCATCCTCTTGTGTGTCTTCTTGCGTATCGAGCTGTGATGCGGGCATGGAAGAAGCAAACGAGATCTGAGACGTGGTGGGTGCATTGGACGATGGCGCACGGCCACTACGGGTTGAGCGGTTGGTTCGGCCGGGTGTAGCGTCATAAATGTCCTCATTCTCTTGTTCGGGCTCGGGTGTATCGGCTGTACTGCGATTCGAAGCGCCGTTTGTACGACGACCATTGCTAGCTTGGGCGAGGCCAGTTCTCCGTGTAGAGCGAGCTGTGCTAGTACGGGCTGTTGATCCTCTGAATGTACCATCACCATCGCCGTCGTCTGAGCTCTCCTCGCTTGGAGAGTCTGATTCAACTTGCCGTGTTCGTCTGCGCTTCTTTCGCGATTCGTCTTCCACAACTTCCTTGAATAGAGCAAATCGTAGAATCCCCTCTGCTGCCAATGCATCTCGCTCCTCTACCCTGTTTGAAAGTCGGGACTTGGCGTGTGCAGTCGCTAGACGAATCAAAGTCTCCAGTGTACGAACTGTCAAAGGAGATGTCCTCCTCTGGTTGCCTTCCATTTCGTCATTTCGCAAACCACGTATATATCTGCAATACGGTCTGAAGCGTCCTGGGTGAGAATAGGTTTAACCCTAGTCTTGCAGTATTGAATGTATTTTTTCATGAACGGAATGCTGGAACCTCGTGGCGCTTGTTAGCTCCACGGCCTGAGGTCACAGTAACGCGGCGTGCAACATGGCATCGTATTTTTCATATACATCAGTTGGCCTTTGCGTGGCGTCTTGACTTTGAAGTGCCACTCCAAGAGCTTGGGCTGCATTCTCGCGGACGGGGCGCCTTCATCGGTACCTGGTTGTCGGTAGCGATGCATACGTAAAACGTGCTCCGACACTTGTCGGTCTCGGCTATCTTCAATGTCATCCGTGACAACAAATAGAAGATCAAACGGGACAGAAGTGAGTCCGGAAGCGCAATGTTCTTGTGGGGATCTTTGTGTGTATCGTACTGGCCGAAAATAGGGTTGGCGGCAGCGATTACGCTGTCTGGCGTTCAGTGATGTATGGATACCTGCTTTTGCTATTGTGACAGTCTGCTGTTCCATGACTTCGTGGATTGCAACTCGGTCGATGTCGGACATCTTGTCAATTCATCAATACAAACGACGCCCCTATCTGCCATGACCATGGCGCCTGCTTCGAGCCTTCTCTCGCCCGTCTCCTATCTGATGTGACGGCCGCTGTCAAACCCACCCCAGAGAGCCACGACCGGTGGTCGCAATAGCTAACGGCGCTGTATTAGAACAAATCGTAGAAGTTGAGATTTTGCTGTTGACGGATCGCCAACCATCAAAATATTGATATCACCTCTCAAGTGTGTGCCATTTTCCAAGTTCTTCTCCATGCCGCGAGAAGCATGAGCAAGATGGCCTTCTTAATATAGTCATGGCCATAGATACTTGGTGCTAGTGATTGAGAAAGGAGTTCGAAGAGGTTTTTTTTCTTCGCAATCTTGCTGATATTGCGTATATCTGTGTCAGTGATGGAAGCGGTAGCTACTCCTCCGCTTGCCTTTGACGAAAGAAGCACTATGTTATTCGCTAGAATGACCGTCTTAAATAGCGCACTGTTATGGTTTATTCCTGTTACCAAGCGTCCTGAAGATCCCAACGAGTTGGATTCTATCGCCTGGTTTGACTTTATCGACGAGATCGTCATCCAAAACAACGTCGACGCCGCGAGGAAGCTGTCCAGCAGGTGCTCGTTCAGGCATTTCTTGTATGGAGATTGTTTGGTGATCTCTGTATGTGCAGAAACCATACTCGGTAAGAAGAGGGTTGCTTCTTCGTCTTCTCGGGGGTAGACGCTCGATGTAGCGACGCCAGTGGTCATGGTCTGATCACGATAGTCGCGGTAATGGAGATGTTCTTTTTCTCATTGAAGTGCACGCTTCTTACCACCTTTGGCCTTATAAGAGCATCTTGTGACTATACTTCGATGAGACCATGTGATTGGGTGATTGGACGACAGTGTTCTGGGATTACAGGCGTTGAGGCCGAACTGCCAGCCCAGGCGCATAGTACAGGACGTCTCGTGAGTCTGGTCGGGCCGAGCTTGTGCTAGCGGGATGGTCTGGACGACCTGCTTTAGGGCAAAGTCGAAGGCGATAGTGTAGTCGAAGGGATCGAAGAGGAGGCCTTCAGCCAGCTCGGATTGTGATCGCGGACATGGTCGAGGTTGACGACAAGTCGTCTCTGATTCTTTGAGCATAAGAATGATATCAGACCGGTAACTCCTCGCATTTTGGTCGTCTGTTCAACAAGCCACAAAGTCAGCGAATTAAGGAATGCAACATGTTAAATTTGGTCTGCTCACGGGATCAAGGAACTCCGAGGCCAGGCGGACGCGCTCCTTGGCTGCCTCATCCCGAAGCAGAAAGGGGTCCATGATGCCTCGAATTTTTGTCGACGACGAGCCTATGAGGTCTGTATGTAGGAGTCGGGAGGCTGAATTTGTCGGCTGATGGTATATTTTGTCACTTCCAAACTCCGAACTGGGATGTGGGCGGCGAGAAGAGTTGTGATGCTGGATTGGCACGAGGCGGGAGGCGGTAGGTAGGTGGGGTGGCCAGCAAATGTTAGGTTGCACAATGATCAAAAGGGGATACGCGTCTCGTCGCGTGAATCGCGACAGCTAAAGTAGACTAGTGGAATCAATTAAAATGCCTGCTTAGGAAATCTCTCTCGCCGAATATCTCCGAGCCTAGGGTACCTGCAACAGGTACGAAGTGGGGTTCTAGTTCTGCTGTAGGTGGGCTACCTACCTAAGTTACAGCGAGTCCCGGGCAATAAAATGCCTGACTCACCCGAAGAAGTTAACAATCGAGTCACATATGCGGTACGATTCTCTTCAGCCCAGGTTGATTTCGCCTTGTGAATCATAATGGCTCAACTGGAACTGTCTTAGCCTTACGACCAACCAGCCGCCTTGCTTTGCTAACGCCTTTGAGCTTGTGTGCATAGCATCCAATTAAGTTTTAAACTGGTCCCGTTCTTACACGATGTGGAAGATTTTATCTAGATTTTCATAAAACTTAATTGAATTTTTATTTCACTTCGATTCATCTGTGCCTTGTCTGCTTGATAGCTACATAACCCGTCATTTGCTTGATATCGTCTCTAGCCTTTTGCTTAATATTCACCTCATTATCCCATACAGCAATCCAGCCATGGCGAACGAGGAGAATTCATCGCGACCTACGACAGTGCCCATTGATTCCTATGATACGGCCTTATGTATAATCCCTCCAAAGCACCTTTGGCTTCCCTTGACCGTCTGCGATCACTATATGATAAAGCTTATGAGAAATGGCCGCCTCACATCAACCTCGTCTATCCATTTGTTCGCGTCGAAGACCTGCCAGGGGCTTCCGCATCGGTGGCATCTAAGTTGAGCTCGACCTCTGAAGATGCTGCGGCCCCATCGAATAGTGTCGAGATTTGCCTCAATGCAACCGATGTATTGCTCATACACGCGACAACACCATTTTCATCCATGATAATGATGAAGAGCGAACATCAAGACTTCGAGATTTGCGACAGACCGTCTTAGGAGCGATCGGTCAAATGTCAGCAACAAACATCGCATGCACATGACGGTCGGACAAAGCCAAGACCTCAATGCATCTTCTCACAAGTATCTCTTAGAAAAGGCATCTATGTTGCACCCGCAGAGTGGACGGTTGACAAGCTATATATTTTGATTCGAAGGCGTATGGAAATTGATGGCGACGCCTTCAGCCGGATGAGAGTATGGGGACTAGTGAGTACCTAACGTCACCAACGTTGCTCTTCTTTCCAGCTCCACCCTGCTCCCAAGCTCTACGATCTCGACATCATGCTAATAGACCAAAATTGCTGACTCTTCATGTTGAAGTTGACCTCACTACATTTTCATTGTTCAAGGCAGACTTATCCGAGCACCTCAATGAGGATGATGAGGTGCTGATTCCACCTCAGACGCGGTATCAAAATCCCCAGGAGAATGTAGCTCTCTTGTAAACAACCCATTACTTTTTCGGATGAACGAAAGTGGGCTCTTTTATAAGCCTTCTACACCTACACCTGGAGAAGGCGAGCTCAGCTCTTTAACGATCGCGAGTTACAACGTTTTAGCGGAGTTCCACTACCCTCTTCGAAAGCCAGATATCCACTTATTGTTCAGAATATCTTACAGAAGCCAATTTTGACCGACGTTTTAGTCTTGCAGGAAGTTACTGACGATTTTCTGTCATTTATCTGTCAGAATGATGGTATTCGTGAACACTATCGATTTGTCAGTATGGGCCTCCCGACCAAGACGATATCGAACCACTTCCAAGCCACCTAAATGTCGTAGTATTTAGCAGATGGGCTTTCTCTTGGAGTTGGCTGTCATTTAACAGACGCCATAAAGGTTCCATCATCGTGAAGTTCACAGATATTGGAAAGCACGACAATGGAGTTTTTATCCCAACCATCCTATCGACCGTCCATTTAACCTGTGGGCTAACCGATGCTCCGTTTCGTCGAAGAAGTCGGAGCTTCAAACTTTAATCGCTCATCTATCTAAAAACTATCCACGGAATTCGTGGATTCTTGCTGGCGACTTTAAATTACTACTAGCATTTATACGATCGAAGCAGCATTCAGGAAGAAAACTATCTCATCGCAAACAGTAGCATATCTGAAAGGGCTTGAGAACACACTTGCTAAAGCTGGGCTAGTGGACACCTGGACGTCCGCTCGAGTCCAGTACGGCGACTTGATGGATTCTGAACAAGATTTGAACGTCAAACGGAGACGTTCGAAGGAGAACAAGGAGCAACATTCGATCCCACAGTCAACGATTTAGCTGCGGAAATTGTCGGTATGGTTTAATAATAGGCCCCAGAGATATGACGGATACTTGTGAAAGGAGAGGACTTTCATGTGTCCGGCTTCACTATGTTTGGGCGAAGACCAGGCCATCTGCATGAAAGCACTACGGAAAACGCGAACGACTCGAAGACGCGTCAAAGATTAAACTATCGTATGCTAGCGATCACTGGGGGGTCAGGTGCTCCCTAAAAATGCATCAACCTGGAGACAATATTTCAGCTGAGAATACTTCCAAGCTTTCCGTGCCGGTATACGTTAAACCAGCCTTAAGTTCTCTAGACCATGTTTCGGAACTCAAGGATTGCCTCAACGAGTTAAACATATATTCCTTCCGAGGTAGATGCTACGAGACGAAAAGCTGCCTTGGAACTGTTGAAGAGTGTGGTCATAGAGAACGATGCCATCACAGCCCGGGACAGCCACTTTTGTTCTTGTCCCAGTTGGGTCGTATGGTCTCGGCGTTTGGACAGCGTCATCGGATATTGACTGTCTTTGCATTGGCCTATCAGTGCTAAAACCTTCTTTACCCTGGTTACCCAAAGGATTCGCAAGACCGAGAATCGAGGAATCAAACTCCGGAGGAGAGTGAATGCTCACTCTGGTACTATGCTTGAGCTCGAGGTATTGGACGTCAAGATGGACCTGCAATACTGTCCATCAACTATCATTGCTGATACTTGGCCACATGCAATGAAGCTACCGGCTACTGATCCCATATTCGCATTACCAACTCAAACGTTGACGAAGTTAAAACCGGCAAGGGATATGTACTATTCTGCGAACAATTCCTGACTATGCCGCTTTTCGAACTGCTTACCATTTCATTAGACATTGGGCAAAACAGCGCGGTATTTACTCTGCCAAATTTGGCATGTTAAGTGGAATACAGATCTCGATTCTATTATCCCGAGTGTGCAAGCTGTTGTCACAAGAGGGAACAGCTGTTGCCTTGCCTTCTATCCTAACAACTTTCTTTCACCACTACGCAAATTTTGATTGGAGTACACAGCTGGTATTCGACCCATTCTTTCACAAGCAACTTCGGTACGTCCGTACCGGCAGAGAACCGCTGGCGATCCTAGGATTCCATCCTCCCAGTCTGAACACGGCTCTCAATGCATCTCTGCCTTCCGTAAGAACGATCTCCAACGAGTTCAAGCGAGCAAATAGGCTCTTATCGCAAGATGGAATGACTTGGAACACGTTCTTGAACACTACACTGGAGGGGTCTGTAGAATTTTTGTCGGGGTTTAAAACTTTCATCAAGATTGATGCTCAATTTTGGGGTGTTTCACTAGCAAAGGGCAGCAGCTTTGTCGGTTGGTTGGAATCTAGGTGCACAATGCTTTTAGTTGGTAAGTTCTGATCTCATCCCAATGCACTAAGGGAATGCTCATGCAATTCTAGATATCAACCGGCGTCTTCCTAACATTCATGCCCAAATTTGGCCTGCCCGGTTCATTAATGAAGGTGTTTCCGAAGATGAGACAGATTACCAAGGCTATTATCTGATCGGCTTAGATAAGTGGGAGGTTCTAGTGAAGAGCCCATGTCCAGGGATGACATGAAGACAACACTAGGTTCGTTGCATGCTGCACTACAAAAATTCGAAGGACAAATCCGCGGCGATGAGAAATATTTCGATTCGAACACCTCCTGGATGAGCGCATCGTTGGTCAACCGATCAGAGCTTGGGATATTGCGGCTTGATAGCCGTGACTGGGGCGAGTACACAGTCGGCGACGATGGCTTTGATGAAGATGAGGAAGAGGAGATAATCGACTCTGATGACGAGGCCCACAGTGGTCCAGAACCGATGGCAGGCAAATCAAAATCTAAGAAAGGAACAACTGCGCAGCCGCCTGCGCTCCCAACATACAGCGGCAAGTTTCGCTCTTCAGCTGATGTTATTAACAGAATACGCTGGGACCCAAATATGGACAGCGGCGATTACATTGTCGGCTACGAAGATCGATTCTTGGGGGCCAAAGAGAGGCCACTTGATGCATGGAAGTCAGAACAAACCGACGAAGAATTCATCCCTCAACATCGAATTCTGTATTTCAAGCGGAAGAGTGATGGGATTGTTGTGTGGGACCGTAAGGAACGGCGGGATACTGTTTTGGGAGCGGGATCAGCAGCATCAATGACGATTAAACGGGCAGCGGCGTTTCAACCGCGTTCTCTGCAGAGGCTCGATAATATTCTAGGTCTAGAGTCAAGAAAATTCGGTAAAGCGGTGAAAAATTCCTTGGATACTATATCGTACCGGAAATAATTACTTAGTGTATGTGATCTTCCGAACCAACCCAAGATCGAGGGGGGTAGGATGGATGGCCTATTGGTTGACACTTTCGCACGTTATCTCACCGCTCCCGTGCCTAACTCATAGACTATCGTCGCGCAGGATCGATACACAAGTGCCGTATTATGCAGTATCCAATAAAATGACTCGTCACGGGTGATCCCGAATTCGACAGTCACCTGACGCTATTTCTATGCATGGCATCCCGTCCTATCCCTACGGAACGTGCGCATCCACCCTAGAAGTACCGGTACCAGCCTCAAGTCTCACCCTCCCGTTCGCCCTAAAGTCATCTACTTTTCCTAATGGAAGTAGCATATTCGAGGAAAGAAAAGCACCATGTACCGGGACAGAGACGATGTTCCTGGTCTCTGGCAGGGTTGGTGTATTCGCTGCCCCACGAGTTTGCGTTTTGCTAGCCGGGTGGGCGGGAAAGCTGGCGCTTTAGGCCGAATAGGTGACAGACCGCTGGACTTATATGATGTAATCGAGCGGTTGAGATTCACGGACCTACATCGGTAGAAGCATCTTTCAGAAGAAGAGAGGGCATCTAGTCCGAAAAGAGTTCTACTTCTTCTACCGGACGCCCTACGTGCGCTAACTATCTTTATTTATACCCTCTCGGCACTTGTTGTGAGATGATAAGCAGCTAGCTAGCCCAGTAAGCAACCTTTATATCCAACCGAACATAAAATTTAAAATGAGCGAGCGAGCAGCCCGTGATCGGCATCCTTTGCCCCTCACCATACACCTAGATTCCGCCAGGAGCGAGGTCATTGATATAGACTAGTCAGGTACCTGATGGCGTGTTCTTCGACAGGTTTAAAGATGATTATTAAGCAACTTACACTCTCTATGTTACACTTGAGCCCTGCGTTGAGGATCAATGCGTTGAGGCGCTGGAGCTGCGAGGCGAGCTTCTGGGCTACCTCGTGCGTCTGCTGCAGGTCCTCGACCTCGCATTAGATTAGCTCAACGCATGATACGTCGCCATATTTCTGGAGCGCGTCGTATGCTTCGGCCAGGAACTCCTTTCTTACTAATTAGGTATAGCCTTTCGCAGCTATACTGTAGAATGTGTGCTGCAATACCATAGCCTATATCTACGCTCCTGCCACACGACCACTGAGGTCTGGGATGTCTGTGTTAGGTTTAAAAGTATTGCTGGAGCCAAGCATGGCTGTGGCTTTTAAAAATAAATACTTGTCAATAACGAGGTAACAGTTTTTGGATCTATTGATTCTAATGTTATATCTCTGGATAGTTTATAAGGGCTGTAGTAGGCGTTCATAAACAACGAATAGTATTGATGACGTCCTCATGCAGAATACATGACAGTATGTGGCGAAGCGAGGCGATGTTCTGATTATTTGTAGCTCGTCAGACTCGACGATTTTCCCCCTGCCCTTCTGCCCTTTCTGTATATTAATCAGTAAGTTTATATCTAAATAGGACGATATTATCAAATGCCGGATATAATACGATCTCCTCTGCTATGGAATGGCGAGCTAATTCCCAGATGAAAGCATTCCTATAACGTTCCTGCTCGTCTGGGTCTCGGGAATTGACGACGTGGTTGTAGTAATCTTTGAGTTGGTTGTGGTCCTCACGAATTGCTTCGCTTACTTTCCATATTTAATTTTGTTAGAGGGACTCTACCTTTAAGCGCGGGAAATGGGACTCAGCATAATGGCGTGGGACAATGGGCACCGGTGCTTGTATTCCGCGTGTAGCGGTGATGGAGCTGACCAAGTAATAGCGGCTTCGGCAGATTGATCATGATAGCATTATAATTGATTTGCACTTGTAACTTGAAAATCATAGAGTCACATTTCTTGCTGAGGATCTTACGAAGTTCATCGGCAACTTAGAAAAATAAATTGGTAGCTAGTTTCCCTATTGCGCATCGTGACAGGTCGAGTTAATTGAGTGAGGAATGTCGTTATAAGTGATGACGATAGTCAACGTCATTCGATATAACATTTCACGTCACAACCTTTGCTGCATTGTCGGGGGTGCCCTATTACAGGATGTACACAAACAGCTTCAACAAGGTGCTGTAGGAAAAGCATGAGGCGCAATGTGAGACAACCCCTCACAGAGACTGCCATGCAAATAACTCTCATCTACACTTCTATTGGCGTTTGCGGTACATGCATAGGTGGTGACACCAATCGGCTACCAAAAGTGCCAAGTCTTTTAACAGTGACTGGCTAACAATTGCCTGATATATATAGCAATACCATGATGCAAATGACAACAGAAATAAAATAGCAGACCGTGTAGATAATGAGTACCAAGGCAATCTACAAGATGGAGGAGGCTCGTGTCGAAGTTCGAACGTAGGTGAATACCGAGTAAATTTCACAGATAGCAATATTTCCGTTCGGATGTTTTCTCATGCCTTCTTTGTAGCTTTGACCAAGGCGACACCTGGCTGTTGCAGGAACGACTCCCATAGTTTAGGGTTCTCACGGACAGTCAGGGCATTCTTATTTGTGAACGGAAGTCAGTAATGTCTAACAAATGTTGGCAGTTTCCAGCAGTAGCAAGGTCAGAAAATACTCGTGAAGACAATTCGGGTCTAAGATGCGCTAAAGGGGGAATAAAATAATCTAGCGACTCACCTCGTACGGCTCGATCTGGACATCGACGAATCCAAACTTCTCATAAATCTCCGTAGAGCCAGAGTACGTCGCCTCCATACTCATCGCCTCGATCCCGTCCTTGGCGGGCTGAATACGTAGCGAAACTTCAACCCGCCTGGTATTTCTTCGAAATCCCTAAAGATGACGCCGAGGTCGCCCGTTCCCATGGCTGGCGCACGGGGATCACAGCACCGGACGCCGTAAAAACGGCCGCCGGGCTTTAGATATTTCACTATGTTTTGGAACATGCCCTCGAGCACGGTCATGTTGTCCGCGTGATCGAGCGGCCAATGAGCCATGACTATGTCGTACTGGGGATGTAGCGGGAGGTGATCAAGAGGCTTTGAGATGTCTGCCTCGAACCAGCGCATCACATCGCGCTTCAGGCTAGCCTCCACTTTTTGGCCTTCTTGCATCATCTCGCGAGAGATATCGACGATGTCTACGGCCGATGCACCGGCATCGAGAGCAAAGCGAGCCTTGATTCCCGAGCCGCCAGCCAGGTCAAGAATCACAGCACCAGGGACTTTCCCGAGCGCCGAAATGAACAGTTCCGAGTCGAGACGTATAATAGGTGAGTTTTCGGTTAAGAATGTCTCATAATTGACAGCGTGTGCGGCATACTCAGTCTTCACAGTGCCTGCCATATCTAGTGAAATTTTCGAGGTATTTTTAAAGACCGATTGAGAAAATAGGTAATGCTAGTCGATGAAAAGTTTGATTAAAGTTGCTCACATTAAATATCCATGACAGCGTAGTATACAGATCATCTGACCTTAGACATAAGTGAGGGGAAGTGATAGCCCCAGCGAATAATCAGTCGTTCTCACACAAGATGTAGCAATTAAAAAGAAAAGTGTGGCTGTTGTATTTATGCAGTAAGATGATAACTTTCCCTAATACGAAAAGTGTACTAAGAATCTCTCGATAAGAGGTCAACTAGATACGATGTCTGCTGTCGACACGCGGGGCACCGATTATATCTATCTATTTTGACTTTGTGAGACTATTTACAGATTGTAGCGAAAATAAATACTGGCTTAAGATACCAACGCACATGCCAAAAAGGAGATATGTGTGTTGCTGAGATCAGTGCCAGTCCATACCTTGAGGAACAGCTGTGGTTGATGATTGGGCTCAATTCAGGAGTTGATTCGCGAGAGAAGGACAGAGCCTCAACTCTATATGTATTATTCTTCTCAAATCTCATCGGCACGATTTGTAGTCTTAACACAACCAATCCTGTGTTAAAACACGATGAGAAGGATTCGAGATTTCCATTATTTAATTGATCTATGCCACGTTTGCTATTGTAGGAAGGCCAGTATTCCAATGAGTAAGTTGACTGTATTGATAAATATCTCACTATTTATCCTGTGGGGATATACCTTTATGAACTATTACCTTAATATCTCGAAGTTAGAGAGTCCTAAGCCTCGCTCCTCGTATGTTTACACTTTCAATGCTAGTCCTTTTCTAAGATAAAGTATACTGCTAAATAAAATGCTAGATTAGAAATTGAGGAGGGGTGTATTTACAGCGTTCCTTAACGGTAGGTTAAACCGCACATTGCTTTTTGAATAGAAATTCTCATTGTGAAAAGCCGTGAGTCGTGGCTTGCATAATTTTGGGGCGTCCAAGACACGAACTGCATTCGAGTCTACAGACGAACTAAAAGTTATTTTCTTTTTTCATCACGATTACCAGGATTCTTGCAAGGTCTGCCAATTACACATTGCCTTTTCTTTTTATGTTCACTTGATAGAATTAGGGTGTCCAATAATAACACCAGGAGGTTTTGTTCGTTAGTAACGTGCGAGATTTGATCGAAGTTGAAGCGGTTACAGCCCCCTTGGGTTTGGCTACGCGAGTTCTTCTTAGTATTACAGCTATGAATGACATCTCATGGGAAATTCATTTAAGCATGAGTTTTACACTTAGTCAGTGTTTCAATCGCTTGCGCCAGCCCAAACAGCTGCAGACAAGAGTCCGATTGCCCTCATGTCAGATAAGGAAGATCTTAATTAGCATGATAATACCGGTAGCTAAACGGATCTATGTTCTTGCTACGGCTGTCAATCACGAATTTGTCCAGTTCCTCCGCTGTATACTATATCGCACCATCAATACTAACCGTCCCGGCGACGGTCGGCAAGCATTGTTATGTGTACAACCCACGTATCGTAACCATATATCTTGAGTTAGGGTAGATAACATGTGTCACTTGTTTGATATACATTGTGCTTGGAATGTTGTCCGTGGCGATGTCTGATATTGGGGGCAAGCTCTGTTGCAAGTAGCTATGGTTCATTGCGCGTTCGTTGCAACCAACGGTAATAGATACACCGAATTATTGGACTACCTCGGTATGAATAATTTTGGGTCATGAGGAGTAGGGCGTGGGGGACAAAGAGCGGCTCGTAGCGATAGACGTGACAAATGATGCAGATGGAACTACAGTTGAGATGTTATAAACAGATAGTAGCAGGAGGTTTCACCTACTTTATTTATCGGGATACTACTCTGGTCCTACTAGAACCTTACGAACCGGTCGGCCATGCCGGCAATGTGGCATGGGCCGTGTCACATGCACTGGATGTTGCGATACCCACCCAGGTTTCCTCAGATATTGGGTGTTGGATTCATCACCAGCTAGTTGATGTACTGCTGCAGCAGGTGGGCGCATAGGATAATTGATGCACCAATGCAACTATGATGTGCCAGTTTTGTTCTCGCCTACATCGTGCATAGACAAGCCGCGGCTCATGCCGTATGGCGATGCACAAGGGATCTTGGCAGTGGTTTGGGCAACATGCGCTTCATTTTACTTCATTTACACTACCTCACTTACGCGGACAAGTTGCATTAGTAGATCAACCTAGAATAGGTAGGTATGTAGTAATATGTGAGTTCTCGGGGTACTGGAGGGCTGCTTCCACTCCGAAGGTCGGCATCATCGAATGGTATAAGACATATGCGTCATATCATTTATTGTCTTGAATTGTACGAGGTCGGCCCATCGCTGTTTACTGGTTCGTTTATTTTCTTGTTCTTTTTTCATCGTCTTCTTCATCATCGTCGTGGTCTCAGCGCACACCCCGCGTAGTCCTGCCCGTGGACGCATGCTATGCGAGACCCCCGGCTCCCAGCACCGGGTTCTCGTTCACCGGATATACCGGGAATCGGTTCCGTGCAGAAGTTTGTGCGAATGCAGGGATGAAGCGGAGCTGATCGATCTGTTCTCGCTCCTCAGCACCCTAAATAGGTAGGTATTCGTAGAATGGGCGACAGCATACTACAGCTGGAAGACTGCGGAGGCATTTTGTATTAGCCAATAGCATATCATTAAGACTCGAATTTACTAAGACGCTTTGAAGTTTTTGCCGACATAACTCTCGAACTATTTTCGTGCATCAAGAATGAAAAGCATTGATGCTCATTACCACCTCACTTCTATTGCGGTAGTTCGTTCACTCTCCCTAGTCATAATTTACGTATTGGCGACGGTAACAATAGCTTAACGGCAGCCCTCAGAAAAAGACAATTGATATGAATTGTTAAGCATATGGGGTGAAGGGATAATCTATTACGTTGAATTGTCCACACTATTGTATCCGCCTATATTTATGTCTAGTTATTTCTGATTCCTGGAACGCTGGCTCACTATCATATGATTCGCAGTCATAAAGCACAAGCGATGCGAACATATATAACATAAACTATTAAACAAACCCCGTAATTACAACACCAAGCCAAGTTATGAATAGCTTTTCGACTCGAGAGTGTCAAAGAGGCAGCTGAACTGATGTTGGCATTGGCGCGAGGGGTACATACGGCGATCGTGTTCCAGGTTCTCGATTAATAGGCGAGATACACTGACGTCGTACCTCGGCAGACCGAGGTGGTATTGAGAGCATGTCATAGAAACAAGAGCCCTAATCGACCCACCAGGGAGCAGAAGTTTTCTAGAAAATTTTGCATCATACCTGCATAGACATCATGGGCGAATCAGAGCGGCGAGTGTTCAGATTGTCGGCAAACACGGTAATACTATGTTCGGATTTATCTCACCTCTCCTATTAGCGAGCCATAATGATCGAGCTTCTTTCTGTTATGCTCGCCATGTCCCCGTCAGAGTTGGAGCATACTTTCTTCCCACTATCAAGAAGTAGATGCTCGCGTTACGGATCGTCCAAGTGTTGGCTATGGCAGATCTAGCCTCATTTGCCTGCCGGTGTCTGAGAGAAAGCTTACCCTGAAGGGGCATTATGGTCGTGGTACTGCCTATCAGGCGCTGCCACGCGCGTCGTCATGTGCCTGAAGGCTAGATGGAAGTCATCCTAGCTCCTCCTTGCGGGTATCACCTCCTTTGTAGACGGCTACTATGGTGACATTCCGGGAGGCATATTTTTGTCATTGGTGAGAAACAGCTGTTGCATCTCGCTAGGACTACATACGAAAGATCGCTGTGTGGTCAAGCCAAACAGGCTATTCCGAACATCGATACACGACCTAGTGTATTGCCGAAATGACACATGTTAACGCGAATCCATCATATCGTGGGGGTCAGGAGACAAACTTTGTTCTGCTGCATCTTGCCACTGCTCTGAGCTAGGCTAGATCAATTGAGCCAAATTTGATGCATACGTGTTTCGAATATGTCAGGCTCATGGCCGAACTTAGGCTACCACTGTTGTAGCTTGGCGGCCATATCTCCCGCAAGAAATCAAACCGATATAGTAACTAGAGGCTTCAAGGGCAGTCGCTCTCTTTTGGCCTGACTTTGCCCAATGGCTGCGTGACAAGGGTTAATAGAGTCATGGCGAGCAAGGAATTGGTGACTTCTAGGAACCTTGGTAGTTGATAGACTGGCCAGTCTCAGGCATCGCGCAAAGTCCGAAAGCGGGCATACGCTTTCTGTCGGCTGCGAAGAAAAGCACCTAGCCTGCAGAAAATCAGCGAACAGATGCCATCCCGACAACAGCCCGAAAGCTAGAGCAAAAAGACATGCCATCTGGTTGGCTTCGATATAGCCCATACCTCAAACTCTCATAAGGCGTTCAAGTGACTGCATAGAGAGGTGCGATTTCTTGGTAGGATGTAACTAACGTCGATCATTCCTCGGCCCAGATGCAGCCACACTTGCAACCTGCAGTGGAGGCGTGTTGCTTGGAGTGGAGATGGGTTGGGTGGTAGATGGAAACGTGGCAGCGGGAAGAAAGTTGACAGCTCTGCAAGGAGGGTTGCAGAGGAGGAAGGAATACCGAATTTTGAAGCAATCGTCGCGTGGGTAGATCGATAAGGTGGGAACGTCGGCCAATCACGCAGATATAAGCCATGGACTGTCGGTGTTTCGCGCATGTCTGTTCGATTTCGTGCAGTCAGTGGCCTGCATGCCTGAGAAGATCAGCAATGCTGCCCGGTATTGATCATCTCCGATGGCTCCTGGGGCTCATCGTATGGGTCGACTCTGAGGGTTTTTTCCCTCTCGGCCATAACGACGCCATAACAATATGATCAGTGAGTATCCGACAAGCGGACCCCGTTGTTTGACGCCCATGCCTATCAGCTCATATCTACGTCAGCATCAATCTGGTTTCACCGCCCCCATCGGGCAATGAGATCGTTAAATTTCTATCACTCATGTGCCACCTCTGTCTCCAATCAAATCAGGAGAGCGCCAAAGGAGTCATTATAGCGGCTGATGAAACGACTTGCTGATTGGAATTCCGAACTTTAGAAACCTTGGGCGTGGGCAAAGGAGACGGCCTAGCGAATTCAACTAATCATTTATCATCTCCGTCATTGCGACACAGCCTTGTGCTAAAACTCGGCCATCTACTTGCTGTCTCTCAGGTCCATCCGGGCGTGCATGCAGGCTGTTGGCTTGTTACATTGGTACAGTACAAGATGAGCTTCCGGGACCTCCCTGCTTCTAAGCCCGAAAAGATTCGAAGCGGCTGCGGGCCGAGAGTTCGCCTCTAGTGCAATTCTTTGAAGCCGTCGTGTAGCAGAGCAGCCCAACGGTACGGTGGTGTCTGCCTACCTTAGGCATGTGTGATGATTGGTGCTGACCGATGCTACATGCCTCAAAACTAGGCCACATAGATGAGCCATCCAAAGCTGTAGCGTCATGGCTTGACCGGCTGGTTTTGGCTCGATTGACATTCACCGGTCGAATAGCCATCGCGAGAGAAGACACGGAGAGTTATGATTTTGTTCCTCTCACAACCCAATCGGTAACCCGGTATACAAACCTTGAGGTACCTAACGTACTCGCTACTGCTTGGCAAGGTGGTACATCTCCGGAGCGAAGTTGTGTAGGACGGACTGGCCAATCGCTTTCAGTGATCCCTGTGATACCTAGTCTACCTTGATGTACACTGCAAACAGACTCGACTTATTCTAAACGTTGGCAGAAAGAAGTGCATATTCATGCTCCAAATGACCGGACGGGGCGGGACCCAGGACTTTGAATTGTGCCGATAGACGAAGAGAGAGAGAGAGGGAGAGAGACTATTTTTACGGCGTGTACAGGCGTCTGGCTCTAAACACGGGCTGGGCCGCCATCATCGTGCAGCAGCCCGCCTTTGTGTAGGACTAACAAGTATCAAGACTGAGTAAACTGTTTGAAGAACGGCTTACCGGGATCTGGCTTCTCACGTAAAATGTAAAAGTCGTTTGATAGAACAGATGTCCTTCGGCAATCATTCCTGCAATAGTACAGTGCGCTGAGGGCGGCCGTCCATTGCCCGTGCAAGCCCAATTAATATAATTGACTAACTTAACTCCTCATTTTCAAGTTGTTCGTAATTAGGATGAAACAAATTCGTGTTGATTACCCAGCACTTCCTGGGCCCTACGGAATGTGGCTCGTGCCATACCTCGAGGGCGGCGAGCCCGTCTAGCTGAACACCCGGCGCTACGCCCGTGTGGGCTGCTTGGGTTCCAAGGTTGCTTCTGAGGCAGCTAACTATGTTCGCCTTATTTCCTCTGCAGCCAACCATATGAAAGAGACGAGCTACGCAAGTACTTGTAGCTAGGAGACGCAACAAAGTGAGCATGACATAAGAGTGCGGCATCGCGCTACACAGTACGACATCGACATGTCTCCTTTGAGGAGCGGAGGATTGCAGGGTGCGGCCGTATATATTCATAAGAAGTGTCTGAGTCGAATGAACTGCTCTATAGAGACAGATGCCTGATTTCTTGTCTCGGTAGTATGTCAACTCATGAATGAGCTCTCATGTTAACTGCTAATGGAGAACCTTAATTGAGTTGACTTGGGACTGGTGTACTGTAATTAGGTGTGCATTATAGGTAGGTAGGCGAATGAAGAGAGTTTGTTATCAAGGTCCAGCAGTACAGCGCCGCAGACGCACTATACGCATGCTGTAACCATCCTAATGGTTTCCCCCCTGTAGGTGTGCTGTAGGAGCTATTTTTATGCAGCCTTTGCCTTATCGAAGTTCCCAGTTCGTCTCGAGCAGCGATCGGCTAAGAGCATGGCGTTATCGTCTAGCTTCAGCACGCCTCTCTCGTTACCTGTGCACTTACCGGCACTGGGCGAAAAAGGAGAGGGAGATAAAAAAATGAAAATAAGGGAAGATGACGGACTGTCGGCCTCGGGAAGAATCTCGTGACTGTCTGTCTCACGCCACACCACTACAGAGGTGGTGATACTTGTAACAACGAGTAATATGCGTAATATGCTAGACAAACATACCATGGTAGGTAGTAATATGGGATTTTTACACATTCACGACCTTGAATCAGCACGGTTTTTATAGTAAGTAGTATTCGCCGAACATGCCCTCGCGTCTACAGTACATTTTAGGTATAATACCAGTACTACATTACATGTAAGTATCTGAGGTTGGATATACCTCGCAGATATTTTCATAATAGTTGACTGCACTCGGTAGATCTTTCCCAGGCAGGTCTGAATCGTCTGAGTCTGTTCGTCTACCACGCTACCTACCTTAGTGCTAGTATATGTAAGCTGTACCAGCATGTGCATACAGTACAGTTTTATAACGACACCCCAAACAGTTGGGATTAGGTATAGGATTGGTTTCTATAGGAGGGGCCATGCACGTGTTCAGAACAGAAGCACTCGTATATGGTATTACCTACCATGTACCTTAGTGTAAGTCGGTCGTCTGTACTGTACGCATCCAAGGAACCGACAAGCCCCAACCCCAGCTCCACGCGGATAATTTATCGGGTTGCCATTTTTTTTTGTTATTGGTATTTTAATATTTCAATATTATTTCCTTCCATGACACCTTGCCTCGAGTACCTGAGTACCTACCTAAGTACTTATCGCGCTATGGCCGGGGGCCTGGCTGGGCTGGGCAGTGGGGACCGTCATGTACTGGTACCTCTCATGTTTCTTTCTTTTTTCCCTCTTCGTCTCCTCTCGGACTAAAAGTGTGTTGCTGTGCAATCAAGTAAACCTTGGGAGTAAAAAGTAAATTTCATCGACCCCCTCCCCCCCCGGCCCCGGCCCCGGCCTGGCTGACTGACGATTCGATGGACAGCTCTTGTCTCGTCTCGTCTTGTCTCTCGCCATCGCCTTTCACGGCACCGTGGCAGTATTCACTATAATAAGGGCTTGTCCCAACCCACTTGTCCCTACTTCACTTCTTGGTCTCTTCAAAACAATTGCCAGTTCCATCAGCACTTCCAAGCAATCAGAAATAGTATTCAAAGTACTTGTAGTCCTTATCATCCCACAGATCCCCCCCCTATCATATTATCTCCAACCTCGAACGACAACAGCTACTCGGCAACTCAACATTGAACATCTATCACAAGCCACCCAATTACCCTTATCCCCATCTTCATACACTCAATTTCGATCATGGCCGTCAAGGAGCACCAGCCTCTCGTCAACCACTGCTGCACTTTTTGCTGCAAGGCAGTCGACTTTGGAACCCATGATTATTGCGGATCGAATTACGCGTGCCATAGGTGTGATGATTAGGTCATCTTGCCTTGCTCTCAGATCCGGACGTCTGAGACTCAAGAACACCGTCTGAAGTGTCCTTAGTGCCACTGTTTGAGATCATGCAGTGGCATCGATTAGTTTGCGACATGTCACTCGTTCCAGCCCCCTCATGCATAGAACTTCTATGGCAGGCTATTCTTGACATGAACGCCTCCGTAATGGTCAGCTGGGATTCTGAGTCAGCATGTCGTGACCACATACACACCAACGCATTCCAGCTTACTGCGTGCTCTTGAGGAACTATGTATCTTTCACGGTTTCTTCGTTTTCCTCGTTTTCCTGGGTTGCCCCGCAGAGTCAATGCGAGACCGACCGGCCGTAGGGCGGACTGCCGAATACAGTCACTCTTATTGTCTATGCTATGAGGCCGGGCCGTATAACATTTCCTCTCCTGGACCGTCACCTTACACCTTTTCCGGTTGCGGCTCTCGCGCCTCCTGGAACCGCTCACTCGGCGTGTTTTTTTTATAGTTTCGCACTGCATAGCCAAGCATCTCCTGCATGCTCGCTCAGCGTGTCAATCCGTCCCTGTTCCCGCATATTCTCGTGCGATCCAATACGTATCGAAGCACGGTAACCTGAGCGGCAATGGCGTTTTCATTGTTAAGGATCAGCGCAAGATATCGGCATTTCCTAATTACTGATTACATGGCGTATGGATGGAGCAAACAACTGTACGGACAAGGACCACGGTATATCGGCGCTACGGAATTTGATTTAACGTCTTTTGATGGGACCAAATCGTGGGGTGTTGCGACGCCATTTCCCCGCCTACCTATTCTACACCTGTGCGCGCCAATGAGCTCGTCGAGATCCTTTGCCGTACCTCCTCTTGTTCCCTACTGGCGGGCCCGCTCTCTGGATCCCACAGCTGGAGGTGCATATGACGAGTCTAAATAGTCTCCGGTCCGAAGAATACCCAGGCAAGCGGCATAAGGCATGACACATCCCCTGTTGGTGATGGAGTTGGGCTTCGCAATCCGATGTTGGTCGTGGGGGTACCGGTATTGTTGATTTATTGCCTTTATTGATTTGGTTCCTCTGTGGGAGATGACTTGGCGATCGGAGAATATCGGTACTATACTATGTATGTGATGTATTTGTGAAGATATTTTTATTGACAAGTATCATGTACCCTTAGTAATTGCGTATGGAGATTCTTGTCTCAGTCAATAAATTGTGTCAGTTACATTCCTAAATCCATCTTACACAATAATTGGGAGTTGCCGTAACTGCAACGGTACGAGCTCGACGTATGGGTATGCTCCATAGAAAAATGGTACAATCCGACCGCATACATGTACATATAACTGAGTATTACCTAATCTAGATAGCTTAGGGTTCTGGTAACACGATCTAACCTCATAAGTTGTTGATGCATCCTGAGGCACGTCGGCCGATGCTACAACACCCCAGGACGCTAATACGGTCATGGCGTCTTCAATGCTTACATTCGGCTTCGGCTTGTGTATGGATTTACTTGCCTCGTCAACAGCAGTACTGCTCGCCATATCGAGCAGGACGTATGACTCGATATAGTGTAGCGATGCTTGTTTAACCGGGTTGATAGTCTAGTGTGATGAACTGCGATCGCCCATATGACCTGGGCTGGATACACTACATATCCCGGGATCGAGGGAGTAAGTGATTGATTACTTAAGCCTAACCTTGGGAAGTGATGCTACGCGTGTGGCCGAAAACAACACGGGAGCTCCGGCAGGCGGTCGAACGGCACATTCGGCTTTCTCTTACTTAACAAGGGCCTGATGCCGAGTCCCAGGCGGACCTAGATTGGGGGTGAGGTCTGGGGGTGCACGTCACATCGATACCAGCGAGGTGAGTCGACTAGCGACGAGAGCCCGAGAACGATTTCATTATCCGCTCAATCATGTCGCATACCCGGGTTTAGATAGATGGAGGTTTAGGCATGGTGACTGCAGGTAGACGACAATAATAGGACTCTGCAGATCAACCCTTGAACATCGGACTGTATGTATCCGCAACGAGATTTGGGCCTTCATTGGTGCGAATCACCCAAAATGCCCTGCCTCGATTCTCGAGACCTAACAGAAAGAGAGCCAAGGGCTGACTGCGTTGCATCGCCCCCCGTCAATGAACTTCCACCTGATCAGTCGTACACTATGAGCGTACCTGCATACCCTCGACGTTATCACCCCTTCAACGCATGGACGCATATTGAACTAAGACGTACATACGACCTAGACCTGAACCGTGGCTCGATTCGCGGCTTATCGCTGACCAGCATAAGGCGATGCTGAGCTATCATGTTGGTGCCTCTCGGTGACGCGATTAGGTCACCTGGACACCTTGGACCAACCCGTCCGTCTGCCTTTTGCATGAAAGACGTCCCAAAACGGCACATGGAGATAAGGACAAGGAATGTTTGCTCGGTGGGAACAGGCCGGATCTGTTGATTACTTCTGTGCTCCGTGCCACCAACCACCAACCACCAACCATCCACCGCCAACCGCCGACAACCAACCCCGCAAACACTAACTACGACGTATAGATGCACGGCAAGCGCTGCGATGGAGATGCAAGGCCCCTTGAAGGGCTATGGTAATTAATGGGTAGCTCGAGTGCCGACCTTGGGTAACTGTACCGAGTTCGAGGCACATCGTTTGCCGTTTTCGTTGTTGCGCAGCTGCAGCACAGGGGGGTCGCATTGTTTTTTGGGACAAGACCGCAGCACAATCTGCTAAGTGGTGCAGCTGCCTATCGGTAACCAGGACGGGGCACGGTATGGGATATCTTGAGATGGGGAATTCGGACAAGCCAAGGAGGCGCAAAGAAGACAGAAAGATTTCGTATGACAGTAAGCGGACAGCTTGATAGCATCCCGACACGCTGTTACTCTGACATGGGGGAGGGGGTGAGGGAGACTTTCGACAGCAGGCGAATGCATTGTCCAGCGGACCTCTCGGGCTCACGCGTCAGGCCATGGCCATGGTCATGGTCATAGTCATAGTCATGAGAGGTCCCGAGGCCGGTAAGGCGGCCGAGCCGCCCGGCAGACAAGCAATCGATGCCAAAACGGCCTGATATTGCTGATGGCCAAAGGTCATTGCATCGCAGGAGCGCGAGGAAGAGCGAGTCATCGGGCCCGAGCCCAACCAACCAACCAACCCACTTGATTTGACTTGACTTACGAGTAGACGGACGGCATGAACCCCGCCCAGCATCCTAAAATGCTTAACAACCAGTGAGGCGAGTTCTATTTCGACGCGGCCTGGCCTTCGGTGCATGGTCAAGCAAGCAAGCAAGCAAGCAAGCACCTACACTAGGCAGCCAGCCAGCCAGCCAGGTAACGTGCGATCGGTGGACATACTCCTTTGGGGCTTGTATGTAGGTACTTCCATTCCCTCAATCAGCCCCATGCATCTAAGACACCTAGCCTAGGCACTGGTACACTATAGAGGCGAATCACACCTTCTTACCAACGTCTGGACATCAAGGGACGAGAGCAGGATCGACCGATGATGACCGCACCGTAATAAGCCACGGCGCTGGCCTGTCTTGCATGTCTACGCTATAGTACGGTCCTTATACACACGCCCATAGCTCGGCCCGCCCGCAGGTCGTGAATTGCCTCTTCGAAAGCAAAGCAGGCCCGTCCCCTACCTCCTCTTAGGTGGCATTGGGGATATGATAGGCTGGCTGCCTTTCATCGCATTTACTTTCCCTATACTTTGTAGAGGTATTATCCGCACCGGGGAGAGAAATGATTCGACTGTGAACAGCGGTTTCTATGGGCTGTACCCATGCTCTCTGCCGAGACGACGATGCACGCGAAAAAGCTTTATTACGTGTTGGATTCATTCGCGGAGGATTCTGGATTGTGCTAATTATCTAGGTACTTTAACCCTCCCTCCCTACCGGAGACGACCACGTACGCGTAAAGAGGTACGGGAGATGAGCAACAAGCACAGTGGGCGGTTTTCGATTCCCATTCTTTAAAACGTCCTCGTACCTACATGAGAGCATGTGAAGCACCCCGAGGGCAGGCAATTGGTGATTAGCGGTATTTGCCGGCATGAATATATGTACACTACAAGCGAGACAGACCAGCGGTCAACAAACATCCATCCATCCCCCTCTCGAGTCCTGAGATTTGCGTACCATCTATCTACCGGTCGAGCTGTACGGGGAACGTTTGTGTTAACTTCATTTCCCAACATGGATTAATTTGGTCGAAAGTGGTGAAGGAGAAATTTCCGAATTGGTGACAAAACGGTGGCTTTGTGGGTAAGTAGTCAGGCAAATCCCAATCTTACTTACCTACCTATATGTACCTACGCTGGCTGTGTCAGTGCTTCCTACTACTACTAATACTACACCTTGCACTATATCGCAAACAGATCTTTCTTTGAACTAGTGGCGAGTTGCTTAGCCGATCAAGAATAGGGCCCTATCTCTTCACAGGCTATATACTAGGTATGTATGTAGCAATACCACAGGCAGCTGCTTTGATGAGTGTGTGCGGGTGTGTGCTCAGTCTGTATAGAGAAGCGATGGATATGATAAATAGACATCTTATTATGCATGCATGTAGTGAGCCAAACGACAACGCCGCGCCGCACCGCACAGCCATCGACCCAGGTACGCACGCGGTGAAGCCAGCCAGCCAGCCAGCCTTGTGCATCTTACTACATATAGATGCGGGCGGGTGGGTTGTAGGCATGTCGTCGGATAAGGATGGGAATGTGAACATCACCAAATCCGATGTGGATCACTCCAAGCAATCTATGTATGGATACTACTGTATGTAAAGCTGCTACTGCAGGTGCTAACATACGATACACTAAGGATGATCAAAACAGCATGTTTGGTATATTCCCCATGATCGAATGTAGAGTATACAGCATAGCGTACACGCGCTATGTGGCATGCAGGACTGATACATACGTGTAAAAAAAAACAATGTAGGTGAGCGTTTACGGTATTTGGTGTCTGCGGGTTCCCAGTCGCTCAGCAGATCGCTGCCGCCTACGAGCATGCATGTGCAGCAGAGGACATGGGTTGTTGTGCATAATGAGGCGGGAGAGAATCCAACACTACAACAATAGTAGTAAGTCCTCGATAGCTCTGCAGCAATAAGTGGACATCGGAGCTTTTTCCCATACCCTAAATAAGGGTATCCCAAGTGACTTGGGTTGATCCGTGGCCCATCGTGTGTGTCGTGAGCTCAGCTCTCGGCCAAGCCCTCGCGATCCGGGGTAATACGGGAGAACTTGGATAACCGTTGCTCAACTCACCGGCTCTAGTGTATTGGAAAATTCAATATCACGCACATAATACGTCTAAAATAGGCCCTAGAAGTAAGCTGTTACCGAATGTGATTGCATATGTATGTGGCTTGTGGCTTGTTGTTGTTATTTACGGAGTAGATAGGGGTCCAATGCCAATGATCTACCAGTGTTACGGATGTAAATCTACTTTGCCTTTGCCCCGTCAATAGGCATGGTCCTGTTACATAGTCTGCATGAACAACGTCTATTCCCTACAACAGGTTAGTGATGATTCACAGCTGACGATGAACACCTCCCAATTCCAGGTACAAGGACTCACTCCATCTCTTGGTACTGTACAAGATGCCATGCTAGCATGTCATCGTGGACGCCCACTAGTCTAACTACTGCCCTGTACTGCGCCTTTCACACGCATCACCAAGCCCATCCTTCCTCGACGGCCTGGCATTGGTCATCCGTCTCGCACCACGCGCGCCACCGCACCACGCACCCCGGATCGCCCCATCCTACCGCTGTGGGTAGCGGTTGAGGTACCATTCAGGTGGGACAGGGCACCGGAAATAGCTCACAAGCCGTTGCCGGTCTCGTGGAGTGCCGCAGACCACATCGACGCCTACACTACGAGTAGAAGGCCCGCTTCTTATGCCGTCGCCATATCGCACGCGGGGGTCCTCGATAGGCGCAAGGGAGCTCCCTCGCGTACCCGGGTGGCGCCGAGACCCGGGGAGGTTCTGTAGTTAATCAATTCTTTCATGCCGAGTATTCCGGTGCTGGTGCGGCGGGGAGTGCCCATAGCATACATACATTCATAGCATCAAGTACTTACGGCTGTCCAAGGTATTGTATTAGTGGGAACCGACGAGGAGTCGACCTGTACTAGTCAGGATGAGAATCCGTGCGTCTCTCCATGCAGAGCTAAGTAGGTCACGATATCTTGTAGCTATAGATCCACGGCGCCGGGTTCGGGTTCGGGCCCGGTCATTTTCGTAGGATGCTGATTCATCTGTTATGAATATCTGCGAAGCCTCATGTACCTCTCGCCGGTGTGAATCATATTACAACGAGAGAGTTGACGCGTAACTAGGACTTCGGACTAAGCCACCTTGTCTATATGCCCATACAAGTTCAAGCTTAGAGAATTGTCACCGTCTTGCAAAGGACGGGGGGTAGGGTTTTTTTTAACGCTCAAAACGTATATCAATTTCAGCTTATCTTATTCTATCCCATCCCCTCCTCTCCAATACCCGGCCCCATGCTATCTTTGTCAACTCTCATGCTGTGAAAAAACCCCCCTGCTATTTCCCATTAACACCCGCCTGGGGAGAAGGAAACCTTGCACCGGCAACCCCCAAAGTAGAAAGAGAAGAGACTATCCATCCCTTCCTCTACCAAGTGCATCAATCTTCCGAGCTTAGATGACAACAGTAGACAACTGCGTCTGCTGGATGACAGACTGGATCTGCGGCAGCAGGCTAGTGTCGATGAGAGAGCTAATGTCGAAGCCGCCGAGGTTGTTCACGAGGCCGAAGTTGAGGCCGCCGAGTTGGAGGGAGGAGAGGTCGAAGTTGCTGAACACGCCGAGACCGCCCAGCTGAGAGAGGAGGGCGACCTGCTGCAGCTGGAGCAGGGCGTTGATGTCAAAGACGTTGTTCGAGAAGAGGCCTTGGAAACCGCCAATGTTGAGGTTGTTGAACGCCGCCAGCTGCTCAAACGCCTGCAGGTCGAACAGGTTGATGGCGTTGAAGTACTGCAGGTTCTGGTTCGCGAATCCGAACTGGTTGAAGGCATTCAGATCGACGGCGCCGCGCTTCTCGGTGGTGCTGGTGGGAGCAGCGCTGACGACAGCAGCAAGGGCGCTGACGAAGATGGTTGAGGCCTTCATTTTGAATGGAGTATAACGATTGGAGATCGATATTAAAATATTAAACTGAATATGAGCACAGCTATGACTTCTCGTTAGCTTGTCACTGTTTCCATCATGGTGAAGAAGTGACCATGTGGCGCTGCTGAGTAGTACGTACCTCGAAAGTTCAAGGAGTCGTTACTTAAAAGAGTGAAGTGAACAACGAGCACAGCTGTTTCCGTTCGTTAGTGATTGTTGAGATAGGGGAGATGATGATCATTGCCTACCTCTGAAGGAATGAATGGAAAGAGTGAGACGGGGAAGATCTAATGGGTCTTTGTGAGATGGTGAGAAACAGAAACTGAACGGACCTGAGGGCCAGCCCACCGAACTTATATATTAGATGTCACGGTACGATGATCAGATGGCACGAGGCGAAGAAACAACATCCAGCCCCTGAGAGGCAAAAAACATTCCGGAATACCAGCAAAGGAGTGATCCGGTGCGTGTCAAATGCCATATTACTGCACACGCAGGAGAGTTGGATAAGACAGGTCTTGGCAGGGGTTCTCTTTCCCGGCCGAGAGAGGATGTTTACCCTCGTGGCTAGAGAGCGTAGAACAAGGAGAAAACACCATGGGGGTTCGTGGCATGGTGTCGATGGCGGGCGGCAACCGGCACTCATTTTTCGTATAGGTACTATAGCAATGAGATGGCGTCGAGACTGATCCGGACTCTGAAGACCCCATGGCATTTGCTTAGAGGCCGGGTAGTGTAATGGATCACGCACGGATGGTGATGCAACCGACTCGGCTTGTAAGGCCTTCTAAACATCAAAAACATCTTGGCGTTGTTTGAGAGCAACTCCTATGCTAGGTATCGACAATCCATGATCTCGTTGTATAGATGCCGGGCGGGTAAAGCCTTTTGCCCATCATCCTGCTTGATCACCGTCTAGGACTGAGTGAAATGTTGTGACAAGCCTGGATTGGGTACAGATGCGGCTAATATCTGAGTTAAGCTTATAATAATAGTCACGACAGATAAGCCACTCTTGAGTTAGGAGACGACAGGGCTTCTCTGTCGACTATCATGAAAATGTTACAGTATCGATAGCGAATACAGATTAGCATTTTGGGTTCGTGAACAGCAGCATGTAAGGTATGACGAGGTTAGTATCAACCGAACTGGGGAGCTGTCAACGGGCAGTTTGGGGTCAATGGATATCGAATTCCGACGCGGGAAACAGCAGGGGTTAATATGCAGGGCCCTATCAACTTGGAGAATGTTACAGGAAGCCATAAAAGGTTGGGGTTGACAGGAAGAAGCCGTCGTGCCAAGACTATAAAAGTGCACCCAGCACCCTCGCCTTCTCGATCTCGTCGAGCACTGCATGCAAAGAATCAATTCTTTTTTTGATGCCATATGATAGAATGCGGACGATGATTGGCGAGAGCTGGGCTGGTTGAAACGAATGCCTTCTCGCGGTAGTTCAGATGCACGTTGCCCGTCCGTACAAACCTCTGACAGGCAAGGGGTGTTCTTCACCCCTCCAGGTTCGTTCCACGGAACCGTCGCAGGTGATAGGATCCAGTTATGCGGACCAGCGTCAGGTCAACCAACTATGACTCGCGCTCATGAGTAAGAATCACACCCTTCCTACTCTTCGAGTAGCAACCGCGCGGGATGCGTGCTATCGGGCGGGATGGAGTACATCACCTATATGCCAACCTCTCGTCATTTACCCATGCCCTGTTCTCAACATCGAGCAGGTTGATGATATCTTAGCCAAGGGTCTATTGAGCATAATGGCCAATCAAAAATTCGTCAATACGTCAAGAATTGAAATCATAAATAGAGTCTTGATATGTATTACTATTGACTCAAATAAATCATACTCGAATGCTCGCAAGCAGCACAAATTCGTGGAGGGGACTTTTAGTCCTCAACTATGAGAGTATCTCATGAAGCTATTAGATCTATATTTTAGGCGTACGTGAAAATGAAAGTAATAACTTAGATTACTATTATATTGTTGTTGTGCCCAACCTTTCACATTACCTAGCAATATTATCTTGCTATATTGATCAGAGGTAGAAGAACTGTACCAATAAGATGAAGCGCGTCATACGAATGAATGTAGTGTGATTGCGATGAAGTCGCTTTCCAAATTGCTCAGCGCAGCCGAGCAAATAATAGCATCTCCTATTACTTGAAGTATAACTGTGGCCACTCATGATAGAGTTGTAGACGTAATCAGGCCCGTTATTCCTTCGAATTCCTCAGCATAACGGAGCGATAGCCTTATCAACGGTACTCCCACAACCCTGGACTCATGGTATGTATCACCTACTCGGTACAAAATAGTGTACACACTCATAATTGTGTTATACTTCATTCGACTTCAATTCCTTCTTCGTTGTTGCTCGCCTCGTTTGCCTCGTTTTCATTCTCCCCGTTTCTTCCTTGGCCTGATCTTGGTTTTGCTGGTCTTCGTTTGCTTGTCCCTGGTTGGCCTGGTCCTGATTGGCCTGGTCTTGATTGATCTGATCTTGGTCAGCTTGATTCTCATCAGCCTGACCAGCACCATCGTTGGCATTGCCCTGTCCAATGTTCGCGCACTGTCTCTTTAGCATCGTCGTGCGCTTTCTTGAACGACTAGCTTGCCTAACAGATGAATCAATGCTTCGTCTGATAATGTCTGTGTGTCTCTTGGTCAGCATCCGCCATCTCGGTAATCGTGGTCCATCCGTATATCCCTAGGTAGATGATTGAAACTTACCTAGATTGAAAGTTTGGGATAAGATCTCCCGTTGGATTAGCTGGTCGACGGCAAACGAATTCACAATACCGAGAGCTTGCAGTTGTTGTAGTTGTTGTAGTTGGAGAAGTAGCTGAATCTCATTGCCAAGGCTAAGACCTTGAAGGCTGTTGAGATTGAAGTTGCAGATTCCCATGTTCAACATGAGGTCCAAGATGTTCTGCCCCAGGCTACCCTGGATATTGTTGGGGTCGATGTTGATATCTTGGAAGCCATCTTCGAGATTTCCATTGAGAATCTCGCCCACGTTCTCGCCGTTCTCGATATTATTCTCTTCGCCATCGTTTTGGTTATCTTGGTTTTCGTTCTGATTGTTCTCACCAGAGCTGTTGGCAATAGCAGAGTTGTTGCCAATAACACCTGCTTGAACCTCGGCACCTGCGTTTGCGGCGTCGCCCTGATCCACCGCAGCCGCAGCTTCAGCATCGTTCACTGAGCGCGATAGGCAGGCAGATAGCGCCAGAGTCGAGAAAACGGCAACACTGTAGATCTTCATGATGACGGCTTAGAATACGTATTAGATGCGATTAAATAAAGTTTGCTGCTGGCAATCCAAATCAGCATAAATGAATCATAACCCCTCTCTTGTAGACAACTTACTATCAAACGAAGCTATATATAAAACCGGCCAGCCTTGAGGAAATGAATGTACAGAGCACAGCTAATATTTGTTAATGGCGGTTATAGCAACGTTCAAGCTCGGTTTTTGGCATACCTCTTGAGGCGAATCTGTAATGACAGAAATGTATATGGCGAGCATTCATTGAGAACTTCCGGAACCACGGCAGAGAGACAAGAACTCTCCTTATACGTTCTAGCTATCATCTCTGGAAAGCCTACGACATCCAGCAGCGCATTGCTGTAGAGCAGCATAGAAACATTCAAATGGCGGGTTGATCAACTTTCAAGAGACGGGGCTACCTCGATCATCAGCCGTGAAACCATGTACCGTCTTGGACATTTCTTTTGTTTAAACATCGTGGTTTTTTGAGAGCATAGAAGTAGATAGTGGTGCCATGGTTGACGATGACTTCCTCTTGCATGGTTGTGCCAAGACTCCTGATCTACTCGGACGTTGTTTATAACCTTAGTTGAACAAGATAGTATTGTTTGCTAGTAACTTGCCAGGTTGCGAAAATGAATAGAGTTGTTCCAAATAACTTAATCGTAAATGTCGTCTCATCCACACATTGCTGTCACCCAAGGTTAAATTGTCTTTGACCGGGGGTAGGATGAACCAATAGTACCACCTTGAACGTCATGCCAACTTGACCAGGGTATCCCCGCCGCCGTCGAGGCCGATCAAACACGGGACGACTTTTGGCATTTCTGACCTCTCCTGAAAGGTTACAATCTGACACTAAAACCTGCGAGATCATCATGCATGCAGGGGTGGTTACTTGTTGCACTTCATTTCAACTACAGTATATATGATAGCCTCCCGCTTCTTTTATTACTACTTTTTATTGTGGGTAGATGTAAAGTAGCCGGGACAGCTAATGGCCTGACAACGTAATTTTATGAGCATCAGGCTTTAGACTGCTAAGCAGCGCATTTTATACACCCATCGGTTCATCATAGGGAAGTGTTTTAGAACCCTTTGCGCATCAGTTGTTCAGACCATGCCCTGGGTCTAGCACTAAAGGAGGGACATCCTCACTCCCATACCCTTTAGAAAGAATATTGTTAGCTTCTATCATGGGAAGGGCAATATCATATCTGGTTCACATGAATTATTCGGATGTGCTGAACTGAATACCGCTAAGTACCGATTAAAAACACTATTTATTATCCCTATTTCAAGCTGAGTAGAATCGGTAAATACGAAGCTGGGGCCTTCGATTCCCTCTGCAATCAAATTATTGATTATCTCAACAACTCTAACACGACTCGATTACAATGTTAGAAGTCCCTTAGAAAAATTAGCTAGAACTAGAGTGATTCTCACTGGGGAGACTGACAGAAGCGAGACAAAATTTGTTGTTGTATAAATTCGCTGGTGATGCGTTGTCCAAAAACCGTCTGGCTCTTAATGCAATATATATTTTAGCGGCTAGTAAATTTGCCATGCTAAGCCTAGAATGCTGTATTAGCTGAATGCATGCATGGCAATTCTTGAGCCATGAAACAATCTGTAAACCGTCGTTGCGCAGGCGCCCAAAAATGCGTTCCGCTGGAGGGCAGACTTATTCATATACTGTGTCACATGCTATAGCCTTGAACATATCTACCTAGGTAGTTGTTTCACGATATGGGTTCCTTATAGGGGAACACGATATCTGATAGACACTCCAGTTCTACTATTCCCTACCGCTCTTTGCATATGGTATGGCCGATGTCTCATCACTAGCATTCCGTCATTGATTTCTATCCTGGGCCATTTGTATTTCGGGGTTGTGTTGTATACAAGTCCTGACTGACTATTACGGCGCCCTTGACTTTAAAGGTCAAGACACGTCGTTCTATTTCGGTTGTGTAAGAACAACAATGACGGGCTGTCATCACAATCAGAAGATATCTAGCGCAAGGCGCACGGCTGCAATTGGCTCGCTGCTTCACTCCTTTGAGTTAAGAACGTTGTATAACGGGCCTTTGTAATACGTTAGAGGCGCAACATACACGGAGCGAGAGCTAGATCCCCTACAGACAACTGTTTGACATTTTGAGTTGTGATGCTTTCCTCCGAAGGGGGCGAGGGAAAGACATCTAGTTACCAAGCAGCAGGTTGATGTGACTGCTTGAGATCTACGCATTGTTGGACCAGTCGAGGTTGGTTGACATAATGAGGCTCACGTAACCCTGGCATGAGCACTACTAACGGGCTTTTGGGTCGTTTGTGGCCAATGTGCTCTTTTGGTTAGGCGAAGGCGGTTAGCGTTCCCGAATACTGCGTCGTAGCAGTTTGCGTCGGATTAAGCAACAATTGAGCTGGGGTGACTTTCTCCCTTGGAGCGTGGCAAGCACAGAGGACAATGATATATAGAGACTGGAGGTAGTCTCGAAATAGTCTTTAGATCGCCGGATAGAACCCCTGATATTTGGCCCTGTCCCATATTACAACAGGACATATCACGGTTTATATTTGTGATACAGGCGACTTATATCTTTTCGGATTTAGACTGCTTTTGTTGGGTTTCCGTCACACACTCTGTTTTTGTATCGCAGTCTCAACCTGCCAAATCGCCCGTTCAAGCTCAACCTGGAGTTCTGGAATGTCGAGAGTCTGTGCGATCTTGTGTCCACTCTCTTGTGTCAACAACAACCTCTCCGGCGCTTGTGGGCTTTCGCCGCCTTTGTTTGGCGGGTCGGAGCTTGAGTGGATTGACTCTTGCTTGGACAGGTTTGAGGAAGGGTGATGCTGGGGATATATAGCATCTAGAGCGTCGCAAGGTGACAAAGTATAGAAGTGTTTTGACACAAGCCATTGGAGATGCTTTCCTCCTGCGAGGGCTCGATAATGGGACCACGCCCGGTAAACCAAATAGAAGAAGGGTAAATTAGGAATGCTACACTTGCCACATTAGCGATGCATCGGACCCGGCTCCGGGAAACCAGGGTGGTAAGCACTCACATAGGCACGATCGCAAATGGTGCACTAATGGGCATGCCAACGAAACACCATATCATTCTGGATCGATGCAAGCTTTGTCGTTCGGTCGCCAGTGTTTGCAGCACCTCGGCCGCTCTGGTGGTAGGGATGATGGAACTCGGGAAGATGACATGGTGCTTTTCTTTGCCTACAATCTCCTCTTCCCTCCGCCTTGCTGATAGTGTCGGAACCGACTTCAAGCCCCATTCTTCGTAGGGTATTCTTCGAAGAGCCTTGTTGCCATACTTGACAACCGATTTTTGCCAGCCGCCCTCTTTCTGCTCCCACCCAGCCCAGAGCTTCGCGGCGCGCAATGTGAGCTTATCGATTCTTGACTGCTTTTCTGACGGCAAGGCTTGTAGTTTCTTGCAGTATAACAGCGTTCGCCGGGTCGAGATGGGGAGGAAAAATCGCATTTTTGGGCTGAGATTGGGAACAGAGCAGGGGGGTGCGTATCTAAGGAAGGGGTATCGGCTGTCGGAGAGTAAGCGGGAAATAGGATACTGCACACGATCGTGTATGCGACAAGTTGAAATTCATGATATGGTGAGATATGAGGTTTAGTTTTGTGGTGATGGGCTTTTTTGCATCCTTGCACGAAGTTACCAGTCACTATGTCATATAATTAGCACCAAGGCTTAAGCTAGTCTAGATTTACAGGGGTTATTACCAGCATGCCTGTGAACAAATGTGCCTGAGGTGGCTAGGGTGGTCGTGGTGACATCACGTACTCGACCTCGACCTTGATCTCGACCTCGACCTCCCCAAACTTCGCACAGGATGGGGAAGCATTTATGTGCAAAACTCAATGGATGATGGCGAAGCATAGCTCTTTAAGCCATTCCATAGATGTAAAATATTACTTGATGCTAAAGCGTTAGACATGGTCCATGTATACACGCTGCAGTGCAGTGCTAAGTATTTCAGATAGTGGTCACAGCGCCTATTTAACCTAACCTCACTGTACCTAAGTAGGTAATCTAGCGATACCTGTTGACCCACTTGGAACTTGTCCATGGCTTGGCACAACCCGTCCGGAAGTTACAAGGCTACCTATCTACTTACCTAGGCACTCGCATCGTGAATCTGGGTTTCTCCCAACTGTCCTCGTCTTCTCACGGCTCGCCTGCTCAGCCGACCACAGGATTCGAGGGGCTTTATCCCCGACCCAGCATCGAATCTTTTCATTTATTGTCTGTACTCTTTAAATTTTCTTTTCTTCTTCTATTTACCGTCTTACTCTTCAACTGGCCCGTGGCATCCGGCTGTCTCATCGCTTTGTTTACTGGGCTGTTCGCATGCGCCCTGTTTCTTCTGGTCGGGCTGATAGGGGCTGGTTGGAATTGCGCCGTCTCTCTGATTTCTTCCTCTAACCCCATCATCAGTACTGGAACTACGTGACGCGCACGGTACGACGCTTCTTGGTTAACTTGGGCCTTGCGGTTTCTTGCATGCAGCTAGCGGTTGGTGCTTCAGGTTGGGTGCCGTTGAACTGGTCTGTGTTAATGTCTGCTCCACCTCTACATCTCCCATCACGCCTGACGACCGGGTCATGACCAACGGCTCCCCATTCCCTACATCGACGACTTGATCTTTTCAAACTCTGGCATCTCATATCTGTCTTCTACTCTGTTCACCGGCTCTCATGAGCGTATTGTTGCCCTCGGAATGGCCCCGAACCCGTTGAGAGCCACAGTTCCTGCTTGGGTGGAATTGTATGATGAGAACGTTCATGGTCCTCAGTCGCAAGCCTCTGTCCGTTCTCCTCCACCAAGTGTACACCCTGAACAAAACAAAAGCAATCATTCACTGAAACGTCGAGTTTCGAAAGATGGGTACGTCGATTGGGTGGATGAAAAACATGGCCGCGTTTCCAAACTTCCCGTTTTCTTGAGAAAACGTGCGGATCGACCTGGGCGACGATGGGACCACTTGCGAACTTCTGAGCCTGTTATTATGGGCCTTGGATACCGCTCACCGGATGAGGACCCCTATGACAGATGGCGCGATTTCATTCATTCTTCGTCCTATGGTCACAACCCATGATCGATATGAAGTCGTCGACCAGTCCGTCCTGGACCAATTGATGCCTGGTCTTGATGAACCAGTAAGGACCCCGTTATACCCGCTCGATTCGACAAATAGATCCCGAAAAAGTGCCTGGTTCATGAAAGTTGGAAATTTTGTCCTCAGACATCCCATCGCTCCACTCATATTTCGTCTCATTGTGCTCTTGACTACAATCTCGGCTTTGGGATTGGCCACAGTCATCTACAGAAGGGAGAGAGACCCTGAAAATATCGCGAGCAACCGGCCAGAAACATCGCAGGCTATTGTTGCCATTGTTATCGACTCGGTCGCCATTCCGTACATATTGTACATGACATGGGATGAATACACTGGCAAACCTCTGGGACTGCGAAACCCTGCTCAAAAAGTATCGCTCACACTCCTTGACCTGATTTTCATAGTCTTGAAATCTGCGAGCACGGCGTTGGCGTTCGAAGCCCTCGTATACCATAGTGGAGATGGAAAAGCGCGTAGCCCCAGAGACATGGCGCAAGAAATGGAATCGCTGGATCTAGCTAGGGGATTGGCAGCGCTGACTCTTGTTGGTTTGATTGCTTGGATTCTGAACTTCACTATCAGTGTATTCAGACTGGCAGAAAAGCTCGGCGGCATAGAGAACGGGCCTGACAAGTAGAATTTAATCAATTATACTAGTCACATATAATACTTCCATGGTTTTTAGTCACGAGCTCTTCTTAACATCGCTGTGATAGTCGCAGTCTTGCTAAATCTTGCTACCCGAGCTTCAGAGTTGCCCGATGTGGGAAATAAGAGGTGTGACGAAGACCAAGTGGAATGTCGAAAACTTGAAGGTGTAATTTGTCTCGATGTTGCTGACGGTCACATTGGGCGGCCGGGTTTACTTCTCTTACTAACGGTAACCATGCGTTTCCAATACATATCACACAGAATACAATGACAGGCTGCCCCAGTCTTGAGCAGAGAAGAAAACTGGTCGAACGGAGGAAGGGGGCCATGTCAACGTTTGTTGGCGAGGGGCCACATTGAATAATGCTTAACACAATTTTATCAAACTTCCAAGTGTCAATGGTGCAGGTGACAACTTTTTGGCTTGTCGTCGTTCAAAACAAGAGGATGAAAGACCCATATATAATAGCTCGCGTGGCAAACTGCACTAAATCTCCGGGTGGCATTGTTGTCGCCTTCTACATACCTAGGCACCAAGATTGTGGGAGTAAGTGACAAATGGGCGAATAAATGTATCTAAATAGCAAACAATTTACAGTACGGGACAGACTACGTGAGGGGCATTTCCATCCCTATAGTAGGCAGGTACCCACCTGGGCAGTGAAGCAAGCTCGCTAAGCCCATTCAAGTCACTCATTCTCTCACGTTTGCTGGACAAACCCCACTTGGGCTTCTGCCTCAGCAGCCAGCAGTCATCTGGAATGCACTGCTGGCCGTATGGGAACCCGTCAACTGTCAGCACCTCATACATAGTACACTGCAGGCAACTCCAAATCAACCTACCGTCTCTCATCCCACCCTTCTGCTTTCTCCATTATTGAGCGTGCATTTGGCCCTTTCCTTGACCTCCTCCGCCTTCTTCATCTTCCCTTTTTCATTTATCGCGTATTCGTTCCGCATCCCGCGTCCCGTCCTCTTCTCCTGAGAGTTTGGTCATCTGTGTCCCTCCGGCGCCCTGCCTGATCGATCCCACGACGACGACGACGGGCCAGGGTATCTGCCGGGTCACAGACAGACCTGCCTGTCCTGACTAGCAACTACCACGAGCCTCGAACTGCAAGCGTGCGGACCGCGAACTGCGACAACATACCGCATCGCCCTCGCCCGCGCCCACGCCTACACCCGCTCCAGCTCCAGCTCCAGCGCCCGGCATCCGCATCCGCCTCCGTCTCGGCTCCCGAGGTCTAACTTGACTGTTCGAGAGGCGCCGTCCGTTCTTCTTGCATGTGCGTTACCCCGTCTACTGCTAAGTCATCCCCTTTCAACAGTATGCACATATCCACATCCACCGTCCACCAGCTTCGAGAACACACTGCTGTACTCCTAGACTGGGTGTTTGTATTCCTCCTTCGTCAACGTTAAATAGCCCCGTACCTTCTCTTGCCCTTCTACCCACCCTTGCTCATCACTCACCACCATAGGCTTTCCCTCGCGTGGTCTGGTAATGTAATACAAACCTCGTCCCGCTTCTTTCCGTTCTTTTGCTTCTCGCCATAGCCTTCTTGGCATCTCAGAGCCGACCCTTACTTAGGATAGCAATTAACTGAAGATGCGCAGTAGATATCTACACGTACGCTGTTGTTGTAGTCGTAGGCGGTGCCATTCGGATTGCCCGTACTACTCTCTCGACCCTCGATTGCCCACCATGGCTACCACCACCGGGCCATTCAGATGCCCCGCAGCCGAACAGGGAGGACATCGATGCTACGTATGCATACGCCTCAGACCATACTCAGACCCATTGGAGCACGGCTAATAGCACCCAGTTGGAACTATCTTCAGATTGGCATCACTAAGATTATGACCAATCTCCAAGATGGGATGGACATGACAGCAGTATGTTTAACGAGGCGTACTTATAGAGACATAGCTAACCGCTTTGCAGTACATGGGCATCTACACGTATGCATATCTGCTGATCTACCTTTGCGAAACTAATCCGTTGTAGGGCCGTCCATAACTTTTGTACATCACAGAAGGCGCAGAACCTGGGGAGCAGTCCCGGTGTGGGACAGTCACATAGGGGTGGTAACTTGCTTAGCACTACTATTCTTGATGATGAGCTAATATTGTGCTAGCACACCTCCTTGGAGAAGACCTGTATAAAAAGCTGAAGGGTTATCTTAACAACCACCTTGCGGAAATGTATCAAGAATCCAAGGTTCATACCGATGAGGCTTTACTTGCGTTCTATATCCGGGAATGGGATCGATACACAGTCGCCGCGAAGTACATCCACCATCTATTCAGGTATCTTAATAGGCACTGGGTCAAGCGCGAGATGGACGAGGGCAAGAAGAACACATATGATGTCTACACTCTGCACCTCTGCCAGTGGCGCACCGAATTCTTCACCCTGGTCCACGAGAAAGTCATGAGCGCGGTATTGAAGCTGGTGGAGAAGCAGCGGAACGGAGAAACCATCGAACATGGCCAAATAAAGCAAGTTGTAGATTCTTTCGTGTCGCTCGGTCTCGACGAACACGACGCTTCTAAATCAACCCTCGACATCTACAGGTCACACTTCGAGAAGCCTTTCCTCGCTGCTACTAAGGCATTCTACCAGGCAGAATCTAAGCAATTCGTGTCTGAGAACAGCGTTGTTGAATACATGAAGAAAGCCGAGGCTCGTCTGGACGAGGAGGAGGAGAGAGTTCGGCTGTACCTGCATAATGACATTGCATCGACACTGCGCAAGACGTGCAACGAAGCTCTGATTGCCGACCATTCGGCGTTATTACGGGACGAGTTCCAAGTGCTTCTAGATAACGACCGCGAAGAAGATATGGCACGAATGTACAAGCTATTGTCGCGCATCCCCGAAGGATTAGATCCTTTGCGTCAGAAGTTCGAGGCTCATGTGAGGAATGCCGGCTTAGCGGCTGTTGCCAAAGTTGCTTCCGATGCCGAGAAACTTGAGCCCAAGGTTTATGTGGAGGCTCTACTGGAAACGCACACGCAATATCAAACATTGGTTAAACGGGCCTTTACCGATGAGCCCGAATTTACCAGGTCACTAGACAATGCTTGCCGAGAATTCGTCAACCGAAACGATATCTGCAAGGCCGGGTCTAGCAGGTCTCCGGAACTATTGGCCAAGTGGGCGGATGTATTGTTGCGTAAAAGTGGAACGGGCGTGGAGGAGGCTGAACTTGATGCCACGCTAACGCAGATAATGACGGTTTTCAAGTATATCGAAGACAAAGATGTCTTCCAAAAGTTTTATTCGCGCATGCTGGCAAGGCGGCTGGTCCACAGTAACTCATCGTCCGATGATGCGGAGACGAGTATGATCAGTAAGCTGAAAGAAGCGTGCGGCTTCGAGTACACAAACAAACTCCAACGTATGTTCCAGGATATGCAAATCTCGAAGGATCTTAATACGGGATTCAGAGAGCACATGAAAGGCTTTCACTTGGACAAGCAACCACTCGATTCAACGTATTCAATTTTGGGAACCAGCTTTTGGCCTTTGACGGCGCCTCACACGACTTTCAATCCTCCAGTAGAAATCCAGACCGACCTGGACCGGTTCTCTCTGTATTACAAGAATAAGCACGAGGGCCGCAAGCTTACATGGTTATGGCAACTCTGCAAGGGCGAGCTCAAGACTGGATATTGCAGAGCTTCTAAAACGCCTTACACCCTGCAGGTCAGCGTCTACCAAATGGCGATTTTGTTGCTTTTCAACGACAAGGACGTCCAGAGCTACGAAGATATCTTGTCCGCTACACAATTGATGCCTGATGTGCATGATTCTGCGATGGGAATCCTACTGAAAGCTAAAATACTGCAAATGAAACCGGACGGCGACAAACCCGGCCCTGGGAAAACTTTCCACCTGAACTACGACTTCAAAAGCAAGAAGATTCGTGTCAATCTCAACATCAGTACCAAGACTGAGTCTAAGCAAGAGGAGGTCGATACAAACAAAACTATCGAAGAAGACCGCCAATTGGTGTTACAGGTAAGAAATCTGCCACTCGATGTGAAGTACTGTATGTGCTAACTTGATGCATAGTCTGCCATGGTGAGAATCATGAAAGCAAGGAAGAGAATGAAGCACTCCGTCCTGGTCAGCGAGTGCATCAGTCAAATCAAAACGCGCTTCGTTCCCAAAGTCGCGGATATCAAGAAGAACATAGAGATCCTTCTTGACAAGGAATATCTCGAACGTTTGGATGACGATGAACTTGGTTATCTTGCGTGAGAGATGTATTGTAAATATAAGGGGATGGCCAGATATGGGGCTCGACGCGTGTACACACATTTCCCATGTCTCCTTCCTTTTCCCTTGCTCCTTATTGACCAGTACCGAACGTTCCTCGATACGTGGAACGGCGCGTTTGTGAACAGATCTTTTCATGAGATCGGTTGGCCTCAACGGTTGGCTACTTATTGACTCAAGGCGAAGAGGACTACGGCTACTATATGGTCCACCCTTTTAATCATAATTCCGATTCGCCGCTTTATCGCCTATCAGGTGAAAGCTCGAGCGAATATTAACTTTTCAAATACGGCCGTGGTATCGACAGATGGACATGGTTGTCTGGCCAATGGGCATCGGAGATGAGGAATAATGAGACTCCTCGGAGATGATATCAGGCAGTTCACTGGCCGTGCTATAACACACGACTTCTACTAGACGAGGGCGGTAGTTGTTGAAAACAGAACCGGAACTCCTCTTGGAGATAGACGCGTATCTAGGTTTCGGAAGGACTCGTTTGTCCAAGCCTGTTCTATCGTTGGGTTCTTGCGCGGCGAAACAAAACTTCGGCCGGCGAGACAAAAACGGCGCAGGAGCTTATATGCATGTATGCTTAACAGGTCGTAAGGGCGTTCACCATAGATCAAAATAACTCTCGAGTTGTATATGCCTCCCTTCTTTTTTGCTAACTGTATTGTGATTCAAAGCTTTAAATGCAATGTGTCGGCCATCAGCCTGGCGGCTATTACATGTTGATTTACATGAATGTATTTGTGCGTAATGAGTACAATAACTTGGGTACTGAACTATCGCAAAACGACTCGTTGGGATAGGTTAACCACAGCATATATATATGTATATTTCTTTGTGCGCCGATGTTCGCGACATCAGTTTTATGAAGATGGGTATATATTATCAAACGAATTTACGGCCTTGAGGCCTCCAGCGGTAGGTTTCATGTATACTACTCAAATTCGCCCGGATTTAAGGCCTGTGGTAGCCCTACCTACTGGGTCCCGTCACTCTAACAAGACCGGCAGAGACAGCTGCGCTACCACGTTATTCAAGGTTCCATCTGTATTCAGGGCAGCAATCATTCCCACATGCCTTACAAATTGGAGGTTCCACCTATGCTTAAAAAGATATCAAATTACAACTCAAGTCGTGAGTTGGAGGAGCTCGTGTGCATCTGTCTTATCCATGTGGTTGGTTTGAACAAGTCAGTCCCGGATGAAAGCGGGAATATTATCCCAGGCGCGGCGACTTCGAAGATAGTATTTCGAGAGTCTTCTCTGCTCGTTGCCAATGGGGCATTGGTAGTTCATTTCGTTCATCTAGTCGTGCGCCGTGATTCATATCTTGCCACGCGAACTAGTTAGTGTCGGCTGGCTTCGTGGCCTCGACCTGTGCCGTCTCCTCGATACTCTCTCGTCCCATTTTTGCCTCTGTGGCCTCTATAATTTCTTTTTTAGGTCCCTGGGCTCATGTAAGCTGGTGGGCTTAGATGACCCGCTGTCCTCGTCTGATACCACGCCATCGAGGACGCTTTCACCAAAGCTTTGTTGGGTAGGAGGCCTGTCCTTCTCATCGTCCTCGCTTTTGCTTTGAAGTTTGCTGTCTGATGGCGCTCTCTCGACGTTTACAAAGCCACTCGTAGAAAGTGCGGGACTGCTGAGAGGCGTACCGTTTTTCTCGCTGCCAGAGTCGCTAAACGTGTTGGTGATGTTTCGGGACTTGCGCACGCTGCCAAAACCCCAACCACCTCCTGAGTTACCATTGCTGTTGCTAGATCGGCCCCAGCCCTCTTTCCGCTTCTGGCCTGCCCATGTTGTCCAGCTCCCAATATAAGCGCTGGCTCTAGTCCCAACAGAGCTCGGTGTTTGTTGTGCCTTGGATGTGTCCACGTTATGTCCATTCTTCTCCGCGTCTTGCTGCTCCATTTTGCTCTCTTCGGCGCGTTTTCTCTGCGCTTCTCGCAAAGTTTCCATATCAGCGTAGAACTTGTTGAACACTAGAGCACTTGTTGTCAGTAATTGCCATTTTGGGCATAATCCGGGAGTATTTTAGACGCGCGGGGTTTTCACACCACGACTATGGGTCAACGGGAAGGAGGCAAAGTTATTTTGCCCCTCAAAGAAGAAAAATGACATGGAAAATTACTCACTTGTGCTGGCTTTTTCACGCCCAGCCGCTAGATTCCTGCCCAATACCTCCTTTCCAACCGCGAACCTTTCGTCCAGATGCAAATCTTGCACTTGCTGTTGAATTCGGCGTTGGACGTCGTCAATGCTCAGTCCTCCAGCACATGGATGCCTCGGTTCAACAATATCGAATAAGTGAGAGTCGGTATTAGTATTCCAGAGCCGGTAGTTGTCTGTTTTTGTCCAATATTCAATCCATTCGTTGCCAAAATCGTTCGAAGGGTCACCCTCAATATGCGGAAGCGTGGCTTTTGGATTGCCGGCGTTTTGAGCAAGGTAATTGCGATACTTCACGGCGGATATGAGTGATAGGAGATACTCTTCGAATTGAAGTCTAATAAACTCTTCACTTCCGCGGTAGCCCATCGTCTTCGGTCGCTGTGGATTCGCGTCATCCCATGTATCATTTACCTCCTGGGTGATAAAGTCAATCCATCGCCTGTCTGAGTGGGAGAGCGCTAAGGCACTGCGCAGAGATGGTGAAGTTATGTTGACGGTGTCCTCATCAAGGTTGATTAAGATATCACTATATCTGTCTTTTTGTTGCAATAGTAACGAGTTTGTGCTGCCAACGATATATGACTTGGTGCCGAAATCGGCAAGAAGATCAAGCTGCTGAAGCGGTGTGTAGGGCCCAAACAAGCTTCCCTAATATCCGGTCAGTGCTAATTCCAATATAGAGCCTTGAGATACTACCTTGCCAAAAACCTGTAGTGGTAACCCCATGTAGGTAAGCAGGGAGTTTCGATCACTAGTTCGTAAGCTCGTCGGCCGACATAGCCGTTTCTCGTAGCTATTCATCTCTGGCCCAGCACAGTCTTGCAAACTCCTCAATAAGCCTGGTATTAAAGAAATCAACGAGAATTGCATCATGCAAAGGCGCTCACACCGTGAGCCGAAGAAGAGCATCTGGAGAAGTTAGAAGATTTAATTGGCATCCCTGGCAGGGCAAAACACTTACTTTAGTTGTAAAAGACAACATTTCAGCAAGACCAAAGTCTGCCATCGAAACTCTCTCACGAGTTCCCGAAGACTCATGCCGAGGTATTGGTCGCGATCCACCTCCTCGCTCAGCTGGCCCCGTTCCTTTTCGTCAGCCAGGCTGTCCTGAAACCTTCGCAAGATTTCCGTATCGGTAAATTCACATTGCAAGAACCAGGCGCTCGTCACAATGGATAGACGCTCCCTCAGCATACCGAAGAACTGTGGAGTATCAGCAATGACGACGACGGCCTTCTGGACGGTGGAGCGTGTGACGTCAGGCGGTCGGACAAGCAACCGGGAAGCGTCCATTTGTCTCGTACACGATATACCAAAAAGCGAGGTTGCAGGCATATCATCAGTGGCAGGTCGGAGTAGAGTGAAGTATGAGAAGTCCTCGGTGGAACTGAATCGATGTGTTATTGGGTCAGCACCTAGCCCGTTCCATCGGAGGCAAGGAGGGAATGGAATACTAACGCATGAGCACCGTCACTGAGAGCCATGAAAGGCAGTAGTGTCCAGTCCCATTCCGCTGCCGGGTCACGGCCCTCCTCTACGCCAAACCACCGCTCGACCTCGGGTCCTCTATGATGATGGAAGTCGACCACAGCCACCAGTGGTACAAAACCCGACTTTTCCGCGCTGCCGCCGCCGCCGCCGCCATCGCTGGCAACCCCCCCAGCCGGACTTGTCATTGCGACAACGGGGATACTGATCAGAGAGGCCGAACGCCACCTGGAAAGCCCGAGAAGAGGATTCGGTTGATGTTCGGTTTACGAGCAAGGAAGCTATCGACTGGGTAGAGTGGAGGCACAAGTAGGACAAGATGCTGCGGTAGTAGGTGCACTGCAATATTTCTAGCTCTTATAGTGAAGTGACGAAAAAAACACGACATTCCACGCGCCGTAGAGAGCGAGATGCAGCGCAGCAGGTGTGGTTGGTCGGCGCCACTATTCGAGATTTCGTGAGGACATGGGTGGAATAATCAATCAGTGTCCATATCCGTACGTATGATCAGATGACAGGTGGAACACGTAAATTAATGGGATCGATAGAGTTTGCTGGCTGGCTAGCAAGCGATCAATCAATCCATCGATCAATCAATCAATAAAGAAATAAAGCAGGACGGAGAGAAATAATGTCAGACTAATAATAATAATAATAGCTGGTCTTGGTGTTGCCCATGCGATCGACTAGAGTAATTGGCCAATCGCCGTTGAACCGCCCACATTGGACCGAAGGACGTTGTTTAGGAGACTGCCCTTGCAGCATCAATAATACAGCCACATGGTCGAATTGCCATGCCCGTCCTCTTGCCGGCATTCGAAGAGACGGGAGACTCGAGAGACGGCAAGCATCCCATTTGAAGACGAGGAAAGAAAAAAAGAATAAAGAAGTCTGGGATTGTTGCGGTAGTAAGGTGGGGCAGGGAATATACCTACCTAGCTAGTAGGTACCTATATAATCCATCGTTACATTAGCTGTACGGTGGAGTACAGGCTTGGGTACCTATCGTGCAGGCCATCTACTCACTGACATCGTGGGGTCAATTCGAGGTGCTATTACCTACAGTAGATTACAGCTCCATTTACAGCACCCGACAGAGCTCTATCAGCGGTGACAAAGTGGCTCTTTCAGATCGCCCCCGCCACCCCACCATTCCCCTCACTCGGTACACGTTTGGTTGCCTTGGCGTGTCATCAATTCCCAGACCATCCCTACAGCATTATCCCCTTGTCCTTCTTATACCACTTTGAAGAACCTCCTTTTCGTCAGCAACATTGAAACTTAACTTGGGTAGCGCGTATCTATCTACCTTCAAGCAGCAACCATGCAGTTCGTTACGTAAGAGGCAGTGGATAATAGTATCTACAGTAGTAGATACATGTTTTGCCGCCGCTCCCTTCTGTAACGGATATTGACCCCTCCGAACCTATCATCCGCGGTGCGCCCGACCCGTAGTATGGACGTGGCAAAAGCATGCCACCTGTCTTGCATTGCATAAACGACGCACCTCACGCATGGGCATGGGCATGGGCATGGAGCATGGGCAATGAGCATGATGATGATTTCCCACCAAGTGCCAGGACGCCCGCCTTCTTTTTGCTCGGGATGAGTACACAATAGGTATCAACCCTCTATCTATATTCATCTCTTTTCTCGTCCGAACAGCCACCCCGGCCTACTCGGTGTAGGTTTCGGTGCTATACAGCACAGCATGGTGCTACGAACTTCGGTGCTATCATGGACGTATCCGGGCCTTGGTTTTGGCCCGCTCTTGTCAGCAGCCAGGCCGGAATGCTTGGGACTTCTCTGTATGCGCGTCCGTGGAAGCTAATGCTGCTGATATTTTCGGTGCCGACACTACTTAATGGTCGCCCTCACCGACACACACACTTGCACGAACCGGCAACACATCAGCCACAGGTCACAGGCGAATACGTGCGTTTTGGGTCGCCTGCACGGCCTCGTGCCATCGCCTCAACCACCACACTCCCGTTTCGACTGACTCTTTTTACCACCTCCATGATGCAACATGACGAGCCTGTATGCAGAACATCTGCGATCCAACGCCCCTCCCCCAAACTCCTATGCCACCACATGCTCTCCCACCAGCCGGCGGTGGGTAAGCATTGGAAGGCAGGTGCCTGAATAAGTAGTCGGTGTCCTTTCGTGTTACGCGTTACTTTCCCTAACGGGTCTACTCAATGTCCGTAGACATTCGCAAATTGCGCTTCTGCCTAGGCAGCCCAGCAACTTATCTCATCTTTCATGTGATTACAGTATGTATCGGGGGCGACCATTCCTTCTTCAACGACGTCGGCTGTGTAACACCTGCAAAGAACAAATGTGACCTGCCTTACTCATGAGCCCCCCGTTTCCCTCCAGGCATCGGAATATACAAACGAGCGCCATGCGGCTGATGGCGCACCCCCAACGTCTCATACTGCTGCTTCATTCCCTTCGTAGAGTCATGAAAAACAAGGAAGTCCTCTCCGATACTATTAATATGTGGCGTCTTATAATACTATAGATGGGCAAGACAAGCGTTGGAAGGTACTTAGAACATAGGTCTAGACTTCGGATGATGTTTTGCGCATCATATACATCGCATATGTCGCCCTTACGGCTTAAAACGCTGTTGAACTCGGCCGAGGCGTCGTCACATCCGGACGGAGCCGCGCACTCTAATTTGAGACTCTCGGGTGTATTTACACGAATAACCAAAACACTAAGTCGATATGTCAAAGTTCAGCATAAAAGTAGGAAGTAGAAGAGAGTAGACATATGTAAACATTCACTAATAATTTGTCTCGTCCGGTTGCTTCATATGTTATCCATGCTGCTGGCCTAGGCCTCGTCTAGACAAGACTTGTATTCGCTATTCGCGCCATGAAGACAACAAATATTATACGTCGTACAGTTTTAGAAACAGCTGGGTTTAGTCACGTTACACAAGTTTGCTAACCTTATATAACGGATGGGTTTCATTGTATTTGAGGGTGAACTCAAAGACACTATTGAATGAACAAGATAATTTTCATGTTAATATTGATAGTTGACTCTCTTCTAGTCTAATAACTATCAAGCCAGCCAATTCCCTCGCTATTTGACGCTTTCATGAATCGTCATCCAATTAGCGCATATGCTATCCGTATGCTCTTCAGCCCAGTTTTCCCATTTTCCCGATTCCGGATATGCCCCAAAATTTACCTCCACGCGCTTAGGCCAGCCCATGGGTCCTGTGGTTGCTGCTGCTGGTGGGTAGGTCTGGGCGCGGCACCATTTGATGGAGTATTTTGATGTCCCGGGTATTGGTATTCTTGTTGGTGTTGAGGATAATGAATAGTCTGCTGTGGTCCTAATGGAGGAGGCCCGGGCGGAGTGGGGGAGGCACGAAACCAGGAGGAACGAATTGTTGCGGCTGCTGTCCTTGCGGGTTCCCGTAGGTGTGTATTGGTTAGATGCAAAGGATGTCTGATTTGGTGGTGGTGAGGCCGGTCCTCTGCCGGAAACACCAAGGTTGAAACTTGTCTGTGTCGGAGGGGGATACTGGTCCGGGGTTACGTCCCCAATTACTAGGATTGTAGGTAGCTTGCCCATATTGCTGGTTAGTTTGTTGTAGATTTGGAGTATAGGATTGTTGGGGCACAGGTGTGTATGTGCTATTAGGCTGAGGATTAGAGAAGCCAGGATAATTAGCTTGATTAGGAGGCGGAGAGTTGGGGACTTGGTAGTGGCCAGCGAAGTTGGTTTGGGGATATCGAGGAGCGTTGTTGAAAGAGAGTGGTGTCGGTGTTGGTCGTGATGATCCTGGGTTAGGAGACGGTGAGGAATGATTCGGATCGACGGACATGCGCTCCATGAGCCCACGCAGCCTCTCCCGCTCCATCTCAGCTTGAGAGCTCTTGTTGGCGGCCTTTTCTTGCTCAATTTGATTGAGTAATTGGGCCCCTTCTGATCTCCTATTGTTGACAAATGTCTCAACGTTCTTCTCGAGACTCTCCACCGTCTCTTTCATCTCGCTATACCAATTTTTTGCGCTCTGCAAGCCTGACTCGAGATCTAGGAAGTCTTGATACACCCTCTTGTATTTGTTGACTACAGAATTCCTTTGTCTCTGGATGGCTTCGTATTTGCTCTGCTCAGCCCGCACACGCTTATCCTGGAGAAGGCTATTGAATGACGCGGTCAACTCTTTCATCAACGCAGACTGTTTGTGATTCGCCTGTAAAAGACGATTTTGGTGTGGTCGGAACTTCTCCAGTTCAGATTGAAATAGCTCATTTTCGTAATTTGCTATCGCTTTTTTGTTCAAGATTAATATCTGAGAGATATCGTCATTATGAACCTAACACCATTAGTCAATAAGAGCTACACGCAAACCGAGCCTGAAGAGCCCACCTTTTCTTTGAGATCTTTCAACACTTGGTTGCGTTCTCTTTTCACGAGGTTTAGCTTCTTAAGGATGTCCTCAACTCTGCTAATCTGTTGTGCAACGCTTAAGCTTCCATCCTCGAAGTCGGCATCCAGTAGATTCGGCTGCTCCGTGGCCGGACTATTCGAGTTACTTGACTTGGTTCTGATTTTGCGGACTGCGTTTTGAAAAAGAACGTCAACTTCACCGAGCTGGGCAGCGTGCCGCATTTGCTCGATGTCAGCCTCATTTTGTCTGAATTTCGCATACAGTTGCCCATCACTCTTGGCCGCTTCATCCAATGCCTCCTTATAATTCCGCACGTTTCCTCTCAAAGTAGTGGTGAGTCGTGAGCTCGGTTGTTGCGTCCATTCGCTCTCATACTTCGATCTCATCTTTTCACATACACTCTCTTCCATATCAAGCTGTTTCGAGCACCGATCCAAGACTGTAATGATCGCGTCTTTGTCTATGCCTAACGTATCGAATATCGAAATTGGGTTTTCGTGCCCCGCAACATCGTCGCACCAAGTCCTAAAATCTTCGTCTGGTAGTATATCTTGATCAATGCCACCTTTCAACACCTGCAAAGCACCCGGCAGTCTTAGGTAATCCAAGCTCGCTGCCATTTCGCTGTTGGCGGAATCTACTCTCTCGGTCTCGGCCCGCACTAACTTTGCTTTCTCCTCATCATACAAACTCGCGGACTCAGTAACAGCGAAAGGGACGATTTTCGCGAATAAATCTGGACCCGTAATTCGTTGTATATCTTGACCAGCATATAGCTCGTTCACGGGAATTGGCTTTGCGGCTGGTAGCTTGGGCACGGGAACTAGGCTAGGTTCCGAGGGTACCGGTTGATGATAGATATAGTCGTTATCTTTTATCAAGCTCTTTAGTTTGTCTTGGATAGTTGTCAGGTTCCGTTTTGTGATATCCGCGAGTATCGGCCCCGTGTCAGAGCTCACGTTGGAGCTAGGTGACGGTGAACTAGGAAAGCCACTGGCTAGCTTATTTGCTTCCTTAGCTTGGATTTCGGCTGCGGTTAATCTCGCGACAGCAACGCCGTATGAATTTGCGTCTTCGTCCGCCAAAGCTTGGTAATACTGCGAGTTGGCGCTCATTAAGCTGGCTTTGATCTACAAGTCGATTAGACGCTAAAGCCCTGGATGCATCATTTCTAAAGGTTCGGGGAATCCAACGTACTTGTGTAAATAGGAGCCAAATTTTCTCAAAAATGCCGTTGTTCACATTTTCCTGGACACCCTCAAGTGCCTGTTGGTAGAGGTATGCGGCTTGACTTGACAGTTTCGCCAACATGCCTACCTTCTTCTGGTCCGCAACTTGCTTCTCTAGGAAGACCTCCTGGGCTTTGTGCCAGCATTATCGATATGAGAGTCTTAACAGTCTCCCTACTCAAATCTGACGATGGCGCGTGTGTAGAAAATTCTCGTTTATATATGTGAACATGCCGGCGGAGGCTTGGAAGGAGTGATAGGCCATCTTCAGGCCAGCGTCTTCGGAGCGGGCTTGCACGGCGGCATGACAGGATAAAACGGCAGAGATGTTGAATATAATCGAAGCCTTTTCAAAAGCTAGCGAGTATTGTGAGGTTGACTTGTGGGTAAATGCGTCAAACCTAAGTAGCAAAGTCAGGATATCGCGCCACGAACGCACAAGGGGAGCGTCGGTACCATGTGAAGGAGATCTTGATGTGTTGCTCGTCGACGGGGAAGCGCAAGTCAAGCAGCTCCAGCTGGCCGTAATACCTGTACAACAGATCCCTGCCGGCGGTGCTGTCCTTCCCGGCGCCCCTCATGTCCTGTCGCAGCCGATTGAGGGTGGCGCATTCTTCGGCGTATCGTTCGGGGTCGTCTCCGTATGTGTCGCGGATATATATCTTGAGCGGTGTAATCCAGTCAATCTCGTTTGTAGCCTTAAGAGGCACAGACAGCATGGGCGTTTGCGTCATGTTGGGCGGGTCCGAGCTAACAAGAACACAAGATGAGAGCTTGCGCTCATAGAAGTTGGTAATGAAACGGTCCGGGCTAGGTTCTCATACCTAGGGTTCGGTGGGTTTAGGGTTTACGAGGCTCGAATCGTAGGTGAAGAGTTACCGTAATCTAGGTGTCTAGCTACCTAGAAGGTTTGGGCCGTATGGTAGGAGCGACTGGGGTGGAGTCGGATGTGTGCGATGTGACGATGTGTCGTAGGTATGCTGGCTGTAGCGGGAGTGGTAGTGGAGATAAGCCTCTATCTGCCACGCTGTCCCTCACAGCCACGTGCCCGTCGCAAAGCGTTTCTATGTTCAACAACCAGTCCGGTCTATAGGAGATGATATCTCACGCTGTTCGTTGCCTGCTGCCGCTGTTGCTGCTGCTGATGATGATGATGAGCGACCGAAGGACTGAAGGGTTGACGAAGGCAAGGTGGCATGCAAAAGCGGGTTCCGTGGAGGAATGCAGACACTAGGTGCCTACCTACATAATGCACCTAGGTAGGTAGGTACCTGGGTAGGTTAGGCCGTCGAGAATCGAGCGTCAAAGAATGGCGATCAGCAAGGTACTAGGTATGCTATCATATTATGGATACAGTCAGATGATGCATGAAGCTGCGTACGACGCACCACGCAGCGCGTTTACGCATCGCTAAGCCGGGTGTAAGTATAATCACGGATGGCACACAGGGATACACAGACAAGGGCGTCGAGCAGTGGAGAGCAGATAAGTCGTACCTACGGATGAGGTTGTATTGGGATTGGAGTTGGGCCGTGTCGTAGCCGCTGTCGAGTGTCATTAGGCGCCTTTGGTAGAGGGTGGGCAGGAGAGTGGGAGGCCTAGAGCTACGCTAGATGGCGGGGTAAATATATACCTAGTAAATCTATAAGCGCCTATACGCTCTACCTTCTCGGTAGGTAAGGTAATTAAATTACCTTTACTTGTAAAATCAGCCATCAGATCTGGATTCTTACCCTTCTATGTACTTTTCGAGCTAGAAGTTGAGCATGTATAAAGCACCTAAGATAGATTATGCTGCGCCAACACAGTGAGTGCAAATTGAGCGTACGACATGGGCTTTAATGATACCTAGAGCATTGTAATGGCTAGCTTTGAGATACTGATGCGCAGTCGTATTGCTACTTACTACCTAGGTACAAGAACATCCAAAGTATCTCACTACCTCATATGTTCACCTCACCAATCGTTAGCTTGCAACAGCGCTTGACAATGCAAAGTGATCGTCCCCGCCAGCGTTCGAGAATCCTCTGTGGCCGGCCATTGGCTTTGAGGTTGCTGCCAAGCATCTTACAAGTCCGCTGCGAACGCTTAGTTGAGCCGACCAGCCTTAGCCGAGGGGATGGCATCACCGACGTTCGCTCGCAGATTAACCCAGCCCTAGCCCGGTTTGACGGGTGGCCTGTTCTGCGGCCATCTGTGAGACTTCGTGATGCCTTCTGCATCACATGCATTAGCAGTCTAGTGAGACGAGGTGCCCCCTCCAACCATCCAGTTAGGCACATATCGATGCAAGCATAAAAATGTAGCGAGGTTTGTGAGTTTGTTCAAATTCATTAGATCGTGTTATCGTATCTTGGAATGAGGAGAGTGGCCTTCGACATGCCGCCATAGCTAACGGCCGCGAATTGCTACATCAAGTACATTGTGTAATTAGTATACAAGCACCGCAGTGCGACGCCAGATGGTCTCGAGGATATCCTGCGCTGAGGGCATCGTCAACAGCACCATTAAAGGGATTGCTGCATAGCTGGCCAGCCAGAGAGTCTAGTTTTCCACCAAAACAAAATATTGAAACGCCTCAGGACTAGAAGTCCGCCCTCGACACCGCCCCATGCATGGCTAGTTACCACTATGTCCCATTCTAATGAACTAAAAACATGTGTGTACATATACAGTGGTCATCAATCTAGCAAGGTAGATATGATATATGTTGCTCCGCAATGGTGATCATTCGGCCTTGCTTTCGCTCGACTCGTCTTTGGGTTTATTCGACTTCTCGGTATTATTTTTGGGACTTGTCTTCTGGTTGCTTTTCTTCCGTAGTCGGGTCTTGATCGCGGTGGGCAGGATGATTAGTGAGATTATGCCACATTGACTTTAAGAATCCCTCGTTCTTGTGTGTCGCCGGGTCATCATCCTTCGTTGCCTCCTCGGCCCTGACGAAGATGTAGTTTCGGACCTAGTACACTCTTTTGTTAGTCTTCTGGTTCTTGCTTCAGGCAACGTAAGGAACCTATACTCACCCGGCATCTTGATATTCATAACCTTCTTGGCCGTCTTGTCTCCCATTTCATCGGCTAGCATCTCCAAAAGTGTGCGTTGATTCGCAGATAGATACTTAGGCATCCCTACGCGGAATTCAACTCGGAGATCGCCAGTCCCACCACGCCGCATTCCCAGTTGCTTCATTCCCATGCCGCCCAAAGTCAGCTTGTCTCCCGTGTTAGTCCCCGTCGCGACCTTGACGTTCACCTCGCCGTCGAGAGTAGGGATCGTCACTCACCGCCCAACATAGCTGTTGTTACGGGAATGCTAGCCGTGTACAAAATGTCCGAGCCTGAACGCTTGAATTTTGGATCGGGCGCAACCTTGACTACGACATAAAGATCTCCTCTTGCCGTTCGGGTACCGGGAGGAGCCATGCCACCGGTAACCGGGGCATCTCCCTCCCATCCAATCGAAGTTTCATACCATCCTCGATACCCCCGGAATGTCAACAACGAGGGTTTTGCGACTCTTGACCGCACCCTCTCCGTGACAAGTCTTACACTCTGATCCTCGTGGAGTTTCTTGGCCAGTACCTCTACAAGTAGAGCAAGTCGAGGCCATTTGGAAACCTCCTTGCATGAAATGCACCTGGGTACCTGTACCGCCACACGACCTACACTGACTGCGTTTGGTTCCGGGCTTCAGACCGCTGCCAGTACAGGTATTACACGTAACCATGGATGTATCGTGATCGATTTGCTGGTGCCCTTCGCTGCCTCCATGAATGATATGGTTGTTTGTACCTCTATCTTTTCTCCGACCAAAATCTCCTGTGCGTAAGGGTTTTTTGCGCGACCGCGGCCACTACCTCGTCCACCAGAAAATGCGTTGAATAGATCTTCAAAATCAAAATTGGCGCCAAACCCTCCTCCTGCTCCGAAGCCGGAAAAGGGACTACCTTCGCCAAAGGGGTTACCGCCTCCCGGATGAGGCGCACCATTCGGATCGAAACCGGCGGCGCCAAATTGGTCATATTGTTCCTTCTTTTTCGGATCGGATAGGATTTCGTATGCTGATTGAATGTCCCCAAATTTGTCTTTCGCTGTAGGATCCTTGTTGGTATCGGGGTGGAATTTCTTCGCTAATCCATAATAGGCTTTCTTGATTTCACCAGCTGATGCATTTTTCCCGACACCTAGAGTTTTGTACGGGTCACTAATCGCGAGGGCGCTTGATGTGGCGTGGAATGACTGTTTATGGCCGTAGTTAGCTTTTAGTGACAATCGGGTGCGCAAGTGGGAGGTCCTCACCCGTCTTTGAGTAGGGGTCTGAGACAACGGCTGGGGAAGCGGCTTTCCGTACCGCTTTGAAAGGTATGATATGAAGCTGCTCGGTGCTTTGCGCTGTCGTAGGTTGTCTCGTAGTCGCGGACTTCGACATATCTGAGCAGGGAGAATATGCGCGACGGCAGCGCAGCCTTTACAAAAGTGCCGGAATTCATTGTTTGAGGATTCGCAGTAGAGATAAATGAAAATTCAAACACCAAATGTCCGTTGCATGACGGCCAGACCGGAAATAGTCCCTAACAGGGTACTACTGGAAGCTTTCAGATTTACAGTTAAGAATAAATTGAATGTGTAAGTAATCCCACTACAATGACGCTCCAACATTTTTTCTCGCTTTAGCGTGGACGCCAAGGCCAGTAGCTCTAGCAAGCTACGCCAAGACCAACTAATGCCGAGCAGTCGGGAAGCTTCTCGACTCAGCCTGCTGGCGATTTATTTTGATAAGATAAGGTATACAGTGTTATCATTCACACAAAAATCCCTTCTGGAAGGCGTACTGTACAAGCATTTATTGGTTTGTCAGCAGCCCACCAACAAACTAGCCTAGCGTATGGGGTATATGAAAACAAGTCTCTTCTCTCACTACAATTCGCTGGAAGCGTGATTGTGTATTTGTAGTTTCGACACTCGCAACATGTGTGTAATCAATATCCGACCTCTACCAAAATTGAAAGTATCTAGTGTGCAGTTAAATTCTGTTATCTCGAATTTATCATGTCTAGAAAATTGCAGTCCGTTGATAGCCGATCAAGTCCATTTATCGATAGCCCACTTCTCCAATCAATTCGCCAAAACAGGAAGTTGTTTAATTCCGCACTAGGCCAAGTCCGAATAAAGTGGTTCGGACTTCGCGTCAACGGGGTCGACCCTCCAACCAGTGCATCTTTTAGACTTTGTCATGCAATACAAAGTATTGAAATTTGTGCTCTAATAAGAGAAAGCAATCTCACGACGTAGAGACCTTACAGAAGGTAATGGCTCTTTAGTTTAAGAAGAGATTAAGTAAGACGAAAAGTTAAATACAAGCCCAAGTTCCTTCCCATCGCGTATATGTAAGACATGCAAGACAGTCATGAATTCGTCGGTCCCTAATCCTCCGTGATGCGAGCGAATATCCACCAGTCGCTTAAACTCCATATGAAAATGCAATGTGCAACCTTCTGCAAGCGTGCTGTAAGGTATATACCCGTCCCATGCCGACATGTTTGATGTCCGCTGACCCATTATGCCTCGTGCTGTAAATATGCTTTTATGTATGTGCATGTGCAATCAGCCAGCAGTGACGTAAATCCAGGAACACAAGTGTTTATAGATCCATTATTCATAACGCATGCTCTCCCGTGAGCATCAGGGGAGGGGGATGAGTGTGGTGCCTCCTTGTTTCTCCTCGGCTTAACAACCCCAGGGTTCCTCACTTTGTGCAGGAAGTCAACAACGACATCGTTCTCCTGAATGCCAACGTCGTTGAAATGTCTTCGCACAACCTTAGCGAGGTCATCTTTGCTCTGGCGTCGGAACTGCGCTCGTCGCGCCATCGTGGGGGATCGCAGGCCGACGTGAGATTGTGACAAGACCCAAAAGCGATACGAGGAAGAGAAGGCTGTCGGTGTGTCGAGACGGTGTTGGCGGCGGTACTCGTGTAATACATCGCGGTCGAAAGTTGACCATTGAAGCTGAAAATAAAGTATTAGCACGAGCTCAACTCAGACATGTTGCTTACAATCACGAGATGATTGCTGCTGGCTTACCCCGGAGTAATGGTAGGTTGCGACGTAGGGGCTGCCGTTGTGGCTGTTGTCAAGCCTTTGGCAGAGGTTGCTTCCTTTAACTGTGAACCGGCCGAGCTAGCGACGCGCTGTAGCTTGCCATTTGATTTGTGGGAGTCCTTTGCGCCGTGGCCATTTCGCTCCTTGAGGCTCGCTGTGTCAGACTTTGCGTCGTCATGGTTCACTTTCGACTTGGCCGGCGGCATTGGAAAGGTTGGCGATCAAAGAACAGCAACAATGGAGAGGGAGAAGTGAGATGGACTCTTGGGTGTCATTCCTCAATCCTCTTGTGCAGATAACTGGCAGAGCAACAACAAGAACTAAACTCGAGGCTCGAGGTGCACTGGCTGTGTAGTGTATGTCTGGGAGGTGAGTGAAAGGAGAGGAGAAATGACGGCAAGGGTACTAACTTTAGGTTAATAATGACTGACCAGGTAGCTGACAGGGGAGGTCTTCCTCTTTGACAATTGTGCCTTGCCCATGTGCCCATGCGCCGCCCATGGGGACTTTTTCACGACCACAACCCGCAGCCACCCAATGACAATGACGACAGAGTCGTACTAGTGTGCTAGGACGCTAGGGCCAGCAGCCGAGCATCGGACCCTGCCTGCAGATGTTGGCGCGGTCCGTAAAAGGGAAGTGGGGTATTTTTGCCGTTACTTGACTTGGCTTAGAGGTCTGTTGCGCTAGACCACTTTTGGCTCAATGGTCGCCTTTACCCACCCCTCCACTCTCCCATTGGCGAAGAGCCTTATAGCGATGCCTCAGGTATTCTACAGACACAGACATCTTTTAACTTGATCTCATTGTTTTCTGGTTTTTCATAAAGAATTCGCCTCGTAGGTCTTGTCGGTTACCTCACACCCAACTCGCTTACTATATACGAGGGCTGAAGGATATTATAATTGACAATATCTTATGGCTACGTACTAACCGAGAGTAGTATCGTCCATATATACCGCTTCAGTTAGGGTTATTTGCTGGCACATGAAGGAAAAGTACGGGATTAGGTACCTACTCATAGATATCACTCAACAATTAAGGTATGTGTAATATCCATAATATAGCAGCAGCTACATGTACGATTAACACATATTAACTAGGTACCAGCATTTATAAAGAGAGGGGCATCTTTTCTAGGCATGTGTCATATTATTGTCTTGTTGGTTTGAAGGCTAGATTTCCAAAGATACATGTCAATAAAGGGAGACCGCCACTTATCTTGGAATGATAACAACAAGTAATTAATATATAACGGAGATTCAAATCAGCCGACTATAGATCCCCCTGCTTTCTAATGTAGCACCCCATTTGCAACCTATAAAATCGAACTAGATCCTTTCATGTAATACATCATACCTAGGTATAAAATAGTTCTAACCTCTCTCATTCTCACTGCAAGTGATTACCCCATCATCCTCAGAATCGTCGCTGCCATCTGCTCATAATTACTCAAGCATCTTGAGTATATAGTTAAATCCCATCGACGGATTAAATTTCGCCTTCTTCGAGTCATGTCCACCCTTTTCGGCGTCTTCGGCCTTCCGCTTCGGACTTTGTTTCTTGTTCTTGTCGTCGACCTGCTTTCCCTTGCTCTTTGGGCTCTTTTGGCCTGGTTGTGTTGGTTTTCGTCCTGAACGACGAGGGGGTTTGTTTCTTTGCGCTCTTCGATCCGGATTGGTTCGTCAACTTATTAAGTTCTGCTATCTTGCTTAGGGGAATGTACTTGAAAGGTTCCTCGTCCATAGTCTTGTCATCCCATCCGTACACGCTACTAGGCGGCGAAGGCAGCGGCCCAGCAAAATCAACCTTGCTCTTAGTATTCTGTGTTTGCGATGTGGTTGTTTCTAATACTTTGTTGGATTGCGCACCGACTGTTTGGAGATACTTGCCCACATTAAATCCCTTTTGAGTATGCTTTTGAGTATGTGGCAGCGGATTTTATTCCAGGATTTGCCGAGCGGATTTGTATTTTCTTTCTGAGGAAGCGTGGTGGGTGTTTCTACCGCTTTGTTGGATTTTGAACTGGCCGATTGAAGATACTTGGTCACATTAAATCCCTTTTGAGTATGCTTTTGAGTATGCTTTTGGTGTGTGGTGTCGGACTTTTCTGCAAGGATTTGCCGAACGGATTTATGTTTTCTTTCTGCGGAAGCGTAGTGAGTGTTTCTAATGCTTTGTTGGATTGCGAACCAGCCGATTGGAGATACTTGGTCACATTAAATACCTTTTGAGTATGCTTTTGAGTGTGTGGTGTCGGACTTTTCTTCCAGGATTTGCCGATCGGATTTGTGTTTTCTTTCTGCGGAAGCGTAGTGACTGTGGAAATGACGCTAGATTCGTTGTTCGTAGAGTCGTTCTGGTGTTGTAGCGTGACTTGATTTAGCTTGGTTAGAGGGATATACTTGAACGGGTCATCATCGTATTCAGAATCGTCATTCCACCCGTATACACTACTAGGTGGTGTTTCCAACGGGCCGCTAAAATCGATTTTTTTGGATTCTTCTTGAGTATTTGACGTCACTTTCTTTTTTGGCGATTTCTTTTCTGTTTTTGGTTCTGGTATATGCGGTTCTTCTATCTGAACTGGAGAGATGACCTTGAAGGAGCCATTAAAATTGTTCATCTCGGGCTTATCTTGAGTGTGACCTACTTTATCTTCTTCCTCGTCCAAAGGAGTGTCCTTGGACGGGCCACCATCGCCCAAATCCTCCTTGGGCTCTTGTAATTCTTTGGGTTCATCAAGAGTTGTATTCTCTACCCCTTTCGATTGGTCTTTGGGTCCTTTCCCATTGTCGTCGTCATCGCCGCCGTCGTCGCCGTCGTCTGAATCACCTGGGCCAGGTCCGTTCGGCCCAGCAGGAATACAATGGCCATCGCCCCCAACTTTGCCTGGGTAGTAAGCACGTAAGTCTTTGCGTCGAGGCCTTAACTCTTTGGCGAGGACTTTCTCCTTTATCCCAATCCACCGACGTACGCCCTCAATAGCGATGCGAGATCGGTAGTTAGTGGCTAACATGCAGCGTTGAGCAGCTCGTCCCTATTACGACCATCTTAATAATCGGACGAGATTGTTTGGGTTGCTTGAACATACCTGCATCTCGGCCCTGACTTCATCGACATTCAGCCAACCGGAAACAGGGTTCCAGAAGCTCGGCCGATGGCATCGCCCCGTGCAGTGAAAGTCAGTTACGCGATGCATAAGTGTCTTGATGAGGGCGTAAACGCGCAAACCCGAGCTCCAATTAGTCTCATCCTCGGGAACCCAGATCGCAGGTTTGATCTCGGAGTTTTCGTCAAATGCGATTCTGCCCTCACGGAAAATGGCTGGTAAGCGCGCCTTGACACGGTCAACCATGGCATCTCCTTGGGCTGAGCGTTGTGCCGTGACCACGCACCATTCGTTGATTTGATTGAATTCGGTCGATACTATAACGTTTGGTACATCATCGTTGTTCGGGAAGAACTTCTTATTAGGATTTCGTATGGAGCCTTTGTACAAGTGGGCAATCACAGCAACCCAGCACCCCTTTCGGCTTCCACGTCCCAAAGAAGCCACTCTGAGCGACGCAATCGCCGGAAAAAGTCGTTGTAATTTAGGTCGCCATCTGCGCGGACTTCATTCTCGAACACCCGCTTGGCCTTGGCATTAAATTCGACATCGGGGCAAGAGAAGACACCTGTAGAGCCATACAGGTCACCAGTGTAAATTTGCTCCCTGACAATTGTGGGAAGAGATGATTGTGCATGTCGAAGCGGCTGCTTTACTTCGAGTGGTGTTAAAGATTTCGACCTGTATAGCTGTAGACTATTAAGAGCGTATAGATCATCCTTCACGTCAGCGAGACGTCCCAACTCGCCCTTTTCGGGCGTAGTCCCAGAGTATTCCATGTCCTGATTTGATCCGACTTTCCACGCAATCTGTCCATTGCATAAGACGCTCGTACGGGTATAGATAGGCTTGCCGAGCCGCCCTGCAGGCGATGTTTTCAAGGGCTTGGTGATCGGCGCCGCCATCTTGCTACTTTGATTCGGTTTCAGGTAATCCAAACACTTGTTTTGAATAACCACTTCAAGGTGTAGACCTAAACACGAAGGGAACCGTTGCAGAATGTGAGTGCAACTGGATTGATTGAAGTTCTTGTTCATTTTCGCCAGAATTGAGCCGCAAACGGCTAGGTATAGGAGTAACCAACAAAGAAACACACACAAAGCTAGCGGCACAGCATCTGCATTCATTCAAGTTATGTATACGGCTTTCTGACTCTGGAAATCAGGAAAAATACACCAAGCATTGTAAAATTCAGCTTAGTGTCACGTTTTGTCGGCCTGTGTAACGTCGTTAGAGTGGGTTCGGGAGATACGAGTTCATTTAGGTAGGTGGTATATAATTTGGCCATCTATTTAAGCTCCTACATCTGACATCTATTGTTATATTTTTAATAGTAGTAATAAATTACAGAAGTTACGATGTGCATGTTCTTCGCAAAGGATCTATAGGTGAATCGCGCTAATAGCCTGAGTATGCATCTTTGAATCGACTCTAGATAAGGGCATACTGTTAGGGTAAAGGTGAGCTGATGTACAGTCTGCTATGACATTGAATTGATATGCACTTCGAGATTAGCCGTGTGTTGTGTTGGTCACTGCGTATAACATAGTTCCAAACTCGTCGAGGCCTTCGAGCCAATGATCTACTCGATTTCGCCTCTTTGCCACGTCAGCATCATCGAAGTTTTCTGGAACGCGCCATAACTCATCAATTCGAAGCCCCCCTTGGCTCCAATCCGCTAGATGCGAATTGTACGCAGTTTCCCAGTCAAGCCTTGTCTGGGCTCGCCAAAGTGTATGACTTGCGGGTGCAGGCAACCCTTTGAGCTCCGTTCCAACAAATGTTGGTAAACCGTCGTGGGCAGAGAGCACTCCGTCAAAGAGATACATTGTATACAATGTACGCCTGTTTGCCTCGGCCACTATCCATGATTCCCAGCGTGGGCGAAGGCACTGTTCCTCAGCTTCGCATACAAGGCCTTTCTTAGCACTAGCGCAAGCAATCTCCTGAAGATTCATTACAGCCTGGCGGAGAATGGTATCCGTTATTTGTGCAAGGTTGAAGAACAAAACCATTGTGAATATTAGATAAGCTTGAAATGCATAGAGTAAGTCAATCGCGCTGTAAGTTTCGTGTTTCTCGTATAGATGGTCCATCTCCCGCTGGAGAACATGGGCCGCCGTTTCTTCGCTACCCGGCAACTGGTGCTCACAAATGCGGACCAGGCTTAGACAGGTTGAGAGTGGCGATCTGATTAGATGCATCGCCACTTGCGAAGAATGAATGAACGGAGGATAGCCGCGTCCCCGAATGGCTACGGTGACATATGATTTGAGCATGCGATGTAAGAAAGATTTGGTGGTATCAGGGTATTCTTTGGCTTTCTGATCCGGGAGAGGAATGTAGGCCCCGAGCCACCGATTGCCAATTTGATCGGCATTGATTGGGCATGTGAGTATGAGGTCAACAAAATCCTGGATTTCAGATGCGGCAGCCCTGGAATCAATCGCATGACGGGATCCCTGAATCAACTCTTCTCTTTCTACACGAGATTGCGCATTCTCACAGCTCCCCTCAAGATGTGGAATGCCACTATCGATAGCAAGACCAGCCTGTGCTGTCTTGTTGATGCACCTCATCTGTTCATCGGCAACAGGTGACTGACGCATTCCACGATGGGAAGCCGACTGAGAGTATACGCAACGCAATTCTCGCTGGACGCATCTCGAGCAACCAGTTTCGATGCGATCACATTTAACTTTGGCAACTGAGCATTGTTGGCAAGCCTTCTGTCTCGAGACAGAATATCGCGCTGATTTCATGACTCTAAAGCCACATCTCCCATGGTTTTTTTGAGTATGAAAAACCTATAAGAGACGCGACGGGAATGTGCTACCAGCACATGACGATTGGGACTATACACAAAATCCCACTACCCCTGTTTTGATGAACAGCTGACTGCAGCTGCCCAGCGAGCCCTGAGACATATTATATTGTCTTTCTATACGATTGCAAGTGCATGGCCAATGTAGCAAGGGCTTAGGTTAGATGGTGAATCAAATAATAACAGTTTGTTTATGGAGTTAGGGTGCCGTCAAAGTCTGTCCCCTCATCTTCTTCGACGCAGGAGAATCTAGTCTATGTGCCCAAAGGCTTTATCTCTTACTTTCTATTCCTCTCTATTTTGGAGTATGGGAATCGGGAGGATACGCCCCTGGGGTCCGAGACCTCTGCCTATACGGAGACGTGTGACTACAATGTTTACAATATGATGGTTGAAATACTGCTATGCTACGAGCTCAACCTGAATTTACCCCCTTTATTGCTGTCAACAATTTCTTTCTTCTGACTTCCATCTCAGCAATAGGGGCCCAGAGTACTATCAGCGCAATTGAACTGACCAATACTCAGGTCCCGAATGTCGGCACAAATGCAGTGGTCGGTCCGAGCTACCTGGTCGGATATGTAGGTATTTATCGTACATAACCCCTCGTTTCCCCCGACTGGGATAGATCCTACATTTTGGACGGAGCTGTAAAGCCTATTTCGCAACGATGGTGATGAATGAGCTAAATAGACCCGTCCAGACGACGTTGCAGAGCCGTATAGCAATTTTCGACAAGCGCCAGAAGGGCCTGATCGTGTTTATCGCCGCGACCGCTGCTACGTGTAAGTCCTGCCAGTCTTCTGTACAACTAAATTATTGGTGTCGCCGATAAGAGCTAACCATGAAATAAATAGTCTCTGGTTTTGCATCCAACATCTATTTCCCCGCGCTTGCAACAGTGGCCTCTGACCTAGGCGTGACAATTGAGCTCATCAATCTTACCATAACGTCGTACCTGATACTCCAAGGCCTCGCGCCTAGCATCTGGGGACCACTGTCGGATGCCAAAGGGCGCCGGGTGGCATATTGCTGTACCTTTTTGGTGTTCTTGGCGCTTGTATAGGATTAGCTGAAACACGGAACTATGCTACGCTTGTCGTACTGCGAAGCCTTCAGAGCTCCGGGAGTGCCAGTACTATTGCCGTCGGATCAGCCGTCATCGGAGACCTCACGACTTGCGAGGAGCGTGCAGGCGACTGAGTGAAATTATGTTGATTTTTCATTTTTTTCCTCCCCTTCTAGAAAAGGAAGCATAAAAATAAAGTAGCCGAAGGTAGTCGAAAATAAGCACGTTTTTTTACGCTTTTTCTTTTTTGTTTTTTAAATATTAGGTTTTACTAAGCTGTAGTACTAGCTTATATATATATTATTTCCGCCTATTTTTTATTTTAGACTTTTTTTTTTTTAAGTTTTAGTTTTATATACTATTTACTATTAATTATATTATTATTATATTAATTTAAATGCTAGTCCTTTTTATAATATAGAAAGTATTAATAATTAGTATTTTTTTTTAAGTATTTTTTTATTATTTTTTATTTTTTTTTTTTATTTTTTTTTAATTTATTTATTCTAGCCTTTTAAAATGCGGCTAGAATAAAAAAATATTACTAAGTTTTATATAGTTTAAATACTTTAAAGCAATAATTATAATAATTATTTATAGCTTTAAAAATTACGTAAATTTAAACGTTTTTTTTTTATAAAAGTTTTACTAAATATATAAAATAGTATTTTATTATTATAATAATAAAATTATACGCTTTTAAAAGTAGTATATATACGTACGAAGCCTTAAGTATTTTATTTTAAAATATAGCTAACTTTTTAAGGTTATAAGTATAATAGTTAATAAGGCAGCTATTATAACATTTATACGTAAAAATAAATCCTTAATAGTAGTATTAGTATATTTAGGCTATTTATATTTGTATTAATAAGTAACGGGTATAAGATATAACTTAAAAAGACTTTATTTTATAAGTTTCTTGCTTTTTAAATTAAAAAAAGTTTAATAAACAGTTTAAAATAATAAATAAATAAATTTATACTAATATTATTATATATAAAGAAATAAAAAATAAATAATTTAAAATAATATTTAATGTTTAGTTATATTTTATATTTAAATAAATTATTTATTTTAGAATTTATTAGGGTATTTAGTTATTAATAAACTTTTATATATATATATAGCTATAATTTTTTTAAACTTAAGAGTATAAGCTTAGTATATATATAATTAATTATAAGTAATTAAAAGCTCGATTTAATAATGTTTTATTTTTTATAATATTATAATATAATATATATTTATATTATAATAAGGAGGTTTAAAAATTAATTAATTATTTTATTAAGTTTTAATTATTTTTAGTTATAAATAGGTTTTTTTATTTATTTTAATATAAATATATTTAATAAAACTATAATAAATAAACTAAGCTATTTATAAAATTTAAAAAGTTTTTATTAAAATTTATATTATTTTGTTATTAATTTAAAATAAATAATAGTTTAAAACTAATTTTTAGTAATATATTTATTGTTTTTTATTTTATTCGGATAATATTATAGTTTAGAAAATAATTTATAAAGCTAAACTAGGCGATTATTTTAAAAGTAGTATAAAATTATATAAGCTAAAAGAATTAAAAAAATATTTTTAGTTTTTAAAAATATAGCTAAAATATAGCAGTTTTATTTTAGTTTATATTAATAGTCTAAGTTATTATTAGATTGTTTATTTAAAATATTTTATTAAATTTGATTTTTTAAAACTTATTAGTTATATTAGCTTTTTTTAAACTTTAAATAAGTATTTTTTTATATATTATATTGTTTAGTAGTTTATTTAATTTATATAAATATTTATTATTAAAAAGATTTTTAAGGATAGTTTAAAATATTAGCGTTTTATAGTTTATTATAAAATTAAACTATTTTAAATTATAAGTTTAAAATAGCTTTTTTTAAATAATATAATAGTTAATATTATACTAGGTATATTAAATAAAAAATAAAACTAAAAGTAGCGTTTTTATATATTAAGCTTTTATATTAGTAAAAAAAAAAAGCAAAAAAAAAAAACGTTTTTATTTAAATTAAAAGCGTTTTTTATTTTAAGCTACTAAAAGTTTAAATATTTAAATTTAGTTTTATGTTTTAACTTTTAAAGCTTTTTAAAATATAAAAATAAAAGCTTTATTTAGGTTTTTTAACGAGCTAAAGCTATATATTTATAAAGTTAAGTAAAGCGAAATATTTTTTTTTTGTTATATTAATTTTTTTATTTTTTTAATAGCTAATTTTATTAATAAAAAACTTTATAAAAGCTATTATTAAGTTTGTGTTTTTTTTTAGTATTAAGTTTTAGCGATTAAATCGAAATAATAGTATAAAAGCTTTTATTAGTTATATTTTTAGCGAATTTATTTTAAGCGTAATTAAACCGTTATAGAATTATGTTTAGTTAAAGTTTATTAATTTGTTTTAATATTTTAAAAACTATTTAATTATTATAAAAAGTTAGAAAATTTTAATTATTATTTAAGGATTTTATAATATTTGTTATAAATAATTTAAATAATTTTATTTTTTTTTCGGTAGTTTATTTATGTTTTATAGTATAATAGTTATTTAGAATTTAGGCCGGATTTAATTTAATATTTTTAATTATAACTAAATAATTTTTATATATAAATATAATAAAAATTTATTAATTATATTTTAATAAAAAATATTTATAGTTTATAATAAATTAAAATTACGTTTTAATAGTTATAATAATATATTTTATAAGTTAATATTTTTAAAGTTTCGGTAGAAAAGTTATTATAGTTTTAGAATTTGTTTATAAAGTTATTATATAAGCTAGTTTTTTTTAAAAGATTTTATTTAAAAGTTAATTTTAAAAATTATGTTTAAATAAACTTTATAAACGTTTTTTTTTAAATAAAAACTTAATAATAGTTTAATTATTTATAGTTTTAAGCTTAAGGTTAATATAATATATTTTAATAATATAAGCTATAGCTTAAATAAAATATTATTATTTATTATTAAAAAAAAATTAAATAATAATATATTATTTAATAAGCTTAAATATATAGCTAATAGTTATAAATATTTTTTAAATAATTTTATAAAATAAATAGTTTTAATAAATATAGTATAGCTTAAAGATTTTATTTTATTTTTATTTTAATAGCGTTTTTAAATAAAAAACTATATAATAATTTTAAAGCGTTTTAAGCTTAAAATAATAATAATATTTATATAGTTTATTATTATCGTTTTAAAAAGCTTAATTATAAAACTATAATATTATATAAGTATTTTATATAAAATAAACTAATATTAAGCAAATAAGTATTATTTGTTTAATTAAATTTAATATTTTATAATATTATATTAAGCTTAGTTTAACTTTTTAATTTTAGACCGGAAAAAAAGCTTTTTAAAGTATAAAAAACTATTAATTAATTATTATTTTTTAATAATAAATTATATATAATTTTTTATTAAAAATAATTTAATATATATTTTTTGTTTATTAATAATTAAAATTATAAAGGTTATTAAAGCTTTAAAATATATTAAGTTTTAAAAATAAAGGTTATTTAATAGTAAAAATTTAATATTTAAGTTTTATAGTAATTTTATATAATAAATATTATTAAAAATAATTTAATATTAATAAAATATAAAATATAATAGTTTTATAATAAACTTAATAGTTATTATATATAAAATTAAAATTATATAAATATTAGTTTATTAAATAATTATAAAATAATATTAATTAAAAGAGAAATTTTTAAAAAATTATTATTTTATTAATTTAAATAAATATTTTTTATAAGTAAAAAAAGCTTTATAGGCAAAAAAGCAAATATTAATAAAATTTTATATAAAATAATAGCTTTTTATATTATAACTAACTTTATTATAGTAGTAAATATTAATACAAAATAAAAAAAATATAAAATAAAAAACAAAGAAAATTATTTAATATTTATTAAAATATTTAAATAAAACTTATTAACTATATTTATATATTTAAAATAAATAAGTATAATTATATTAAAAGTTAATTAATATAAAAACTTTATTAAAAGCTTGAAATATTATTTATAATAATATACCTATATATATAGATTAAAGGCTTTTATTGTTATTTTTTTTTATAAAAATATATTTAGCTATAATAAAATAATTATATATAAATAAAACAAGTTAAAAAATTTATTATTTTTATTAAAAAAACCTTTTGTTTAAATTATTTTTAACTATTTATTATTATAATTAGATTTAAATAATATAATTTTAATTTTTATAAAATAGGTTTAATATATTAAAATTTATTTTAAAATATATAAAAATAATAAATAGTATTTTTATTATTTATAAAAAGGATAAAAAAATTATGTTAAAAAATATAAAAGTTTTAGTTATAAATTTTAAAAAAAAGAAATTTTTATATGCTAAAAAGTATAAAATTTTAATAAAAAGAAAAAAGTAATATTTAATATATTTATGGAATATTAATTTAAGCATTATAATTATATAAAACTTTTATAGCAGATTATTAAAATGTTTAAAATAAAAAATAAGGGTTTTTTTAATATAGCTTTTTTGCGCTATTATTATTATTATTTATTAAGCAGAAAAAAATACAATAAATACGATTTAGCTACGTTTTTTATAAAAATACTTATTAAGTTTATATTAAAAAATATACTAAAATAGTTTAAAAAAGCTTAATACGTTATATATATTATAAAATTTATTATATTATGTTTTAAAACAAATTAATATATTATTAATATTTTATATTATACTTTAATATTAACGCTAGGTTTTAAATATTTTTAGTTAGTAATTATATTTTAAACTAGATTTTAAGCTTATATTTAAAATTTTACCGAAGTTTTAAGCTATTGCTAAAAAAATATTATTTTTAAAATAATTAAATATAATAAAATAGTGCTATATTTTATTTAGTAGCGAAAAAAAGCTTTTTTTTAAAAAAAAGTTTAATATATTTAATATATTAAACAATTTTATAAAAAATTTTAATTATTAGTAATAGCGCGGACGAGTTTTTATTAAGCTAGTTTATAAATTAACGGATTTAATCTAAATAATAATAAATAAAATAAATTATTATATTTTTTATTTTTTTTAAATATTAATAATAGTTTTTTAGATTTAAAAAATAAAATTTATATATAAATAAATTAAAATTATTTTTTTATATATTTTAATATAATTATAAAAAAATATAATAAATAATTTATTAAATAATAAAGTTTTAAACTTTTAAAAATATTAATAATTTTATATAAATATATTTTAAAAATATAGCTATATATTATATTTTAATAATATTAAATTAATATTAAAATTATAAAAATTAAAAATAGTTATAGTAAAGTTTATTATTATATAAGTATATTATATATTAATGTATAAAAAATTACTAAAATCGTAAGTAATTTATAATAAAATAAATATAAAAAAAGATTTATTTTATAAAGTTTTAGCTTGTATAGGTATAGTTTTTTATAAATATTTATTATTTTATTTATAAAAGTATAAAAATTATATAAATAATTTTAAAAATATAAAAATAAATAAAAATAAGTAAAACGATTTTAAAAAATTAAATAAAAGTTTTTATTATAAAAACTTAATAGCTTTTAATAAACTTAAGAATAAAATTAATAATAATTAAAAAGATTAAAAAAATAAAAAAATAAAGAAAACGAAAAGGAGGACAAAGAAAAAAGGACGAGGAGGAGGACGAAGAAAATAAGGAGGAGGATGAAAACGAGGAGGAGGAAGATAAAAAAAGATAAAAAAAAAAAATAAAAAATAAAAAATAAAAAAAAATAAAAAAGCTTAACGGTTATGTTTTTTTACGCTTATGTATTTAGGGGTAGCTTAAAAATAAAAAATATATAATTTAAATTAATAGAAGTTTTTATTAAAAGCTAAATATTTAATATATTTTGTTATTTTTAGTTATATATAATAATTAGTTTAAGCTTTATATTTTATATATTATTATATAATTAAATTATAATTTATATAATATAAATAAATAAATAATTCTTAAATATAATATATAAAATAATTTTAGGATTTTATAATAGTTATTTTAAATAGCTAGTTAATATTTATAAACTAATTAAATTTATTTAATTATTTATAAATATTTATATTAACTAGTATATATATTTTTAGCTTAATTAGAATTTAATAGTTATTACTTATTGTTTATTGTTTATAATAAGTTTATTTTTGTTTTAATATAGCTATATGTTTTTTAAAGCTGTTATAAGAAAAGCTTTTATTTTTTTTAATTTTTTTTGTTTATACTTAGTTTTATATAAAATGCTATAATAGTTAATAATTTTTATTATTTTTATTATTAAAATAGTAATAGTTTTAATAAAGCTTTAAAAAAAGCTTATATTTTTTTATAAAAGTTAAATTATATTTTTAAATTTTTATTTATTAAATAATATTTAAGCTTAAAAAAGTTTTTATATTTTAGTTTATAAAAATTAATAATTAGTTTATATAAAAATATTTTAGTTTAATTTTAATAATATATAAATTATAATATATATAATAAGTTATTATATAATTAAAATATATTAAATATATAATAATAAACGTATTATATATAGTTTATTATTAGTTTATTTAAACTTAATTATAAACTATATAGGATTTTTTTTAAATAAATATATTTAGTAATATAAATAAACTTATATATATTAAACGTTTTTTGTTTTTTTTAGTTTTAATTTTTTTAGCTAGTTATTTGTTTTTTTATTTTTTGCTAGTATTTTTAAATAAGTTTTATTTATTTTTTAAATTAGGCGAACTTTTTATTTTAATTATAAACGATTATATTATTAAGTTAAAATTATATTTAATATAGCTTTTTTTTTAATATAAGCTTTTTAAAAAATATATATTAATTTTAGCTTTAATTAATATAAGTTTAAAAGTAATAATATATAGTATATAATTTATTTAGGTTAAAAAGATTATATGTTTAAGTATAAGCGTTTTTTAATTTTTTTATTTGTTTTAAATTAGTAGAAATATATAGGTTATTTAAGGCGTAAATAAACAAATAGTTAAAACTATATATAATTATTTATATATAGCGTTAATAAAAGTTTTAAATAAATAGCAGATTATATATTTAAATTTAAGTTAAATATATTATTAGCAATAAAATTATTTATAGTAAATTTTTATTTATTTTAAATTATTTATTTATTTAGCTATATTAAAGAACTATTAATAATAAGTTTATTATAATTAAATAAATTATAGTAATTTTTTTTAGTAGTTTTTTTTATAATAAAGTTATAAATTTTAATATTTATTTTTTAATATTTTTTTTTAAAAATTAATATATTTATAATTATAACTTTTAATGTTTTAGCTTTATTAAATAAAATATTAAAATATTATTTAAAGTTATAAATCGGTATAAAAAATATAGCTATTTTTTTTACGTTAATTAGTTATAAAGCTTAGCAGTTATTAATTTTTTTATTTTGTTCGGTATATTTAAAGCTCCGGTTAATAGCGGGGTTTTTTATTAATAGTTGTTTTTATTTTATATAATAGTTAATATTAAAAGTTATTTTGCTTTAAATAAATAATTATTCGTTAATATTAAAAAAAAGCAGTTTATAATAAAAATTTTTTAAAATAAATTAACTTTAAAACTAATATATAAAATATTTAAACTAAGTAATATTATATAAATATATTTATTTTATATAAGCTTTAAGATTTTTTATTATTATATTAGAATTTTTTTACTAAAAGTTTTTTTTTTTATTTAAATAAATAGCTTTTATATATTTAGCTATAGCGTTATTATATTATTTATTTTAGCTATAACGTAATAAAAAATAAATAAATATTGTTTTTTTTTATATGCTTTTATACGCTATATTATTTATATTGTTTTATAATCTATAATATTAATTAAATTAATAAATATTTAGTATTTAAATAAAATATAATAATATTATTTGTTTTATTATATTTTTATATTATTTTTATTTATCGAGCGTTATAATTAATAATAATATTATTATTAATATATTTTTATATATTAATATAAACAAAATTTTTAATATTTAATATAAAATAAAAGTTAGTAATTTTTTTATTAGCTAATTTTTTTTTTATTAATTTTTATTATTATTAAATAGTTTTTATAAAGCTAATTTATTAAAATAATTAAATAATTATTTTTATTTAAATATTCAAGTTTATTTATTAATATATTAAATTTATTAATAAATAATATTTATTTATTAATATTTTATTTGTTTAAAGCTTAAATATAGTTTAATTTATTTATAGCTTTTAAATATTTTTTTTTTTTTAAAACTTTTATTATAATAAAAATTAAAGCTTTTTTTTTAAAAATTAAATATTATTTTAAAAGTATTTTAGTTATTTTTTTATAAACTTTAATAGTTTTAAAGCTATATTTTAAATTATATGTTTTATTTAATTTTTTATAAAGTTTTTTTAAAAATATTTAAAATAAAAATTTTTAATTAATAAACTATTTTTTATATATATATTATAATATTTTAATAAGCTATATATAGCTTTATTTTAAGTTATAAATTTTATATATAATATTATTATTTTTAATAATAAAATAGTTATTTATTTAAGTTTTAAATATTAAAAAGCTAAAAATATTTTTATAAAGTTAATATTTTTAGATAAAAAATATAAATAATATTTTTAAACTTTAAGTAAACATTATTTATATAAATAAAAAAATATTAAACTATTAGTTTTTAGTTTTAAAAATAGTTTATTTTAGCTATTATTATTATATATTTTAAATTTAGTTTTATAAACGCGTTTAAAATATATTTATATTATTATTTATTAATAGTTTTTTATTAATAAGCTTAAGCTTATAATAATTTTATATTTTTTTATTTTTATTCGGTATAATATAATTAAAAGCTTAAAATATATTAATAAAAATATTAATTCTTATTATATTTTAATATTTTATTTATTATTTAAAATAAAATAGTAGGTTTATATTTATATAAGTTTTATTAAACTAGTAAAAATTTTTAAAAAATAGAAAATTTAATTAAGTTTTTTATTTTTTAGGCTTTATATTATTTTTATTTAAAATAAATATAAAATTATAAATTTTTTTTAATAAAAAGCTAATTTATAATAATAAATATTATATTATATACGTTTATAAAACTAATAATTAGATTTTTTTTTAATTTATATTTAAGCAGTTTTATTTTAGCTAGAATATATATTTTAGCTAAATTAAATTATTTAAAAATATTATTTTTAAAGTTTTTAAGTCTATTATTATATTAATCAAATATAGTAAAAATATTTAATAGATTTAAGCAATAAATAATAAAAATAATTTTATATATAGTAAAATAGCAAATATAAAAACGTTAATATTAAATTTTTATTAAAATAATAAATAAAACTTAAAACTTAAGTTTTTTTTAAAATAAGCTTTAATTATAGTCGAAAATATTAAAATAATTATATAATAAAAAATTTTATAATTTTTTTTTATTATTATATTTATTATAAAAATTTTTTAAAAGTTTAAAAATAGTTTTATTTTTTTAGATTTAATAATTAGTTTTAGTATTAAAAGATTTTTTATTTTTTAGATTTTTTTTTAAAAAGCTTAAAATTTAATTAGTTTATATATATATAAATTTTAAGCTATTTTAATAGATTTTTATTAGTTTATATAACTAATATAATTTAAAATAGTATAAATAAACGAGCTATAATTAAAAGCTAAGAATTTATATAATAGTATTTAATTTTACGGTTATTATAATAAGCGTAAATTTTAGAAAAAAGTAAATAAAATAAAAAAAATATAATATATTATATATAGTTATATATATTAGAAAACTTTTATTTTTAAAAAATAATAAAATAAAATTTGTTTTTAGTTAGTTATTATATATTAAATATATTAATTTAAAAAACTAAGTAAAGCTTTTAAAAAAAAAAAAAAAAACGTTTATAAATATTATAATTTATTTATAGGATGTTTTTATAATAGTAGTAGTAATAATAGTAATAATAATTAAATAGTTTGGTTTTATTTGTTTTTATTATTATTATAGCAAGTATAACTAGTTTTTAAGCTATTTATTATTATTATTAGTTTATAAATAAAAATAATATATTCGTTAGAACTTTATATTATTAGTTTATAAATATTATTTTATTAATTAATATAATATAAATTTTTATATAAATAGTTAAATTTATTATATTTTTTAAAAAAACTAATAGTTAATTTTTTATATAATTTATATTTAACGTATATTTTTAGTAAAGCTAGAATTTATAACGTTATAATTTTAAGCTATATTAATATATAATTATAATATAAATATTATTAATAAAAAAAAATTATGTTTTAATTTAAAAAAATTATAGTAGTTTTTAAACTATTAATTTAATTTTTTTAGAATTTATATTTACGTTTATACGATTTTTAATTTTTAAGCTTTTATATAGTTTTATTTAAATTATTAAGCAAAAATAGCTATAGCTAAATTAAAAAGTTTTTAGTTATTTAATATTATTAGTATTATTATTTGTTTAAATAGTTTAGTTTAAAAAAAGTACGTTTAAATAATAATAGCTTAAATAAAAAGCAAAAAAATTGTTTAGCTAAATATATAGTATATATTATATTTAAAATAATTTTATTATTTTTATTTTATAAAAGTTATAATTTTAAAAAATCTAAGCTTATTTAGTAAAATATAATAAAAAATATCGAATAGTTTTTTTTGTTTAAAAATAAATATTATTATTAAAAATTTATATTTAAAGTTTTTATTTTTATATATAAAAATTATTATATATTATATAAAAAAGTTTTTAAAAATATCGAAGTATTTTATTTAGTTATATATACAAGCTTAAATTATTTATTATTTTTATAGAAATAAAAACGTTTTTTAAAGCCCCGAGCTATTTTAAGTTTTTTATTAAACTTTTGTTTTATATTATAAAGTTTTATTATATTAGATTATATTTAAATATTTATTTTTTAATATTATTTTAATATAAACGGATATTTTTCGAAAAAAAATTTTTATATTATTTTTAATTTTATTATAATAGTTTTTAATAGTTTATTAAATAATTTTAAAATTATTAGCGATTATAAATAATAGTTAAACTTATTAATATTAGGTTTAATATAATAATATTTAAAGTTTTATTTTTTTATATTTAATTTTTTTTTAGTTATAAACTTTATAAATTTTATATTTATAATTTATAAGCTTATATAAGTTTTTAGTTATTTTATTTTTATATAATATATTATAATAAGTTATTTTAATTTATATTTAGATTTATTAATTAATATAAACTATAAAAATAAAAAATATATAAAAACTTATTAAGCTAGCTTAATATTATTTAAAAAATTAAGTTTTAATTAATATTATAAGTATTAAATATAAAAACGTTATAATAGTAGGAAATATTTATAATTTATTAGCTAAATATAATTTTTAATTAGTTTATTTTTTTATTATAAAATAAAAAAAAAAAGCTTAATTTTTTTATTATTATTTATTTATAATAATTAAATAATAAATATATATAATAACGTTATTATATTAGCGCTTAAATTTTAAATATTAATTATTTTAATCGTAATTTTTAGTTTAATTATAATTTATATAAATTTATTAGTTATTATAAGTAAAATATGTTTTTTTTTTAATTATATTATTATATATATTATAAAATAGTTAAAAAAATAAAATCGATAAAAAATTTAACTAAAATAGTATATTAATTTGCTAGCTAACGTTTTAAAAAGTTTTTTAAATAAATATTATTATTTCGTATAATAAAGTTGCCGAATTAAAACTTAATAAAGTTTATATTATAAAAATATTAGTTTTATTTAATTATTTATTATAATATTATATTATATTTAATTTTAATAGTTTTTTTTTTTATTTTTGTTGTTTTTTTAACTAAATAAAGTTTAAATTTTATAATAATAAAATAAAGTTAATATTATTTAATACTAAAAATAAATCTGTTATATTTTAATTTATTTTTATAGCTATTATATTATTAGGTTTTTTTAGCTTAAAACTTTTATTAAAAACTATAAATAATTTAATATTTTTTATTAAAAGCTTTTATATTAATATTTTAAAATTAAAGTTTAAAAAAATAATAACGCTTTATAATAGCAGAGGTTTTTATTGCGGTTATATAGCGTATTATATTTTTAGAAATTTAAAATTTATTATTATTTTTTGTTTTATATTAACGTATATAGATTTTATTTTTATAATAAAAATTTAGCGGAATTATTTTTATATAAACTATTATAAACTAATAAATATTTTTAATTTATTTTAAGTTTATATATATTTTTTATTTTTTTTTTATTAAAAACGTTTAGGCTTAAAATAGTAATTAAAACTTTTAAAATATTTAAATATTTAATAAAAGTAAGGTTATAGCTATAATATATAGTTATAATAGCGTTTATTTTTACGATAGATTTTTTTTTTAAAAGTTTAAATTTTAATTATATTTATTTTAAATTATAATAAAAAGTAAGCTATTTTAAAATAATTATAAAATATTATTTAGGTTTTAATTTTTTATTATATATTTAATTATTATTAATTTTTTTATTTTAATTTATATAACGTTAGCTAGCGCGTTATTAAAATTATTATTTATATTTAAATTGTTAAATATAATTATAGCTAAATAATAATAAAATAATTTAATTAAAAGTTTTAAAAAAAAAAATAAAGTTATAAATATAGTTTAAGTTATTTTATTAAATATATAAATAGTTTTAATTATATAAATAAAAATATATATAAATTATTAATTAGTTTATAAATTATAAAAATAATATTAATTATAAAATATAATTTTTATTTTTATTTATATAAATTTTATTATATTTTTTTAAAGAATTAATTTTAAATATTTTATTTATTAATAAAATTTAATAAATATATTTAATTAAAAATATATTAAGCTAAAATAATTATTTATTATTATTATTGTTTTATTTAATATTATAGGTTAACTAATAAACTAATTTTTTATAGAGCTTTTTAAAAAATATATAATTATATTGCGCTAAAAATTATATATAAATATAATTTATTTAACTAATTTAATATTATAATAATTTTATTAAAATAAAATTATTTTTAAATTTTATATTATTTTATTTTGTTTTATAGCTTAAAAATATAATTTATTATTTAAAAACTAATATGCTTATTTATTTATATTAATAATATAATAAATCTTAAATTAACTATTTTTTTATTTTTATTAATTTTTTTTTAAATATAAATAAGCTAAAAGATAAAAGTTAATAACGGCTAATATTTACGCTTTTTTAAATAATTTAGCGCAAGCTATTTATTATAAGTTTTTATATAATATTTATTATTATTTTTTTAAAATACGAATATTTTATTTAAATAACTTTTTTTGCCCGGTATAATTATTATATAAAGCTTTTTATATTATATAGATTTTAACTAATATATATAATATTATATAAAGTTTTATATAAAGCTTACTAAATATTATTTTATAAGCGGAAATTATTATAAATTTTAAATAAATATTAAAGCTAAATTTAAATATTAAAATATTTGTTTTATTAGTTATATAAGTTTTTTTTTTAGTTTTATAAAAATTAATAAAGCTATAAAAAAAGAAAAAAATTTTAAATATAAAAAAGTTATAAATTTTTTTTTCGAAAGAAAAAAACTTAGATTTATATAGCTTTTTTAATACTATAATTATTTATTATTTAATTTAAACTTTATTTAAGCTTTTAATTAAAGCTTTTATAATATTTTATATATAACTAATATATAATTATTTTATTAAAAATAAAATATTTTTTTTTTTTTATAAATATTATATATAGCTTTTTTTAAAGATTTTTATATTTTTAACGTATTAAAGTTGAATTTTTTTTATTATAAAAATATTATAAAAAAATATTTATTATTATAATATTTTAAATTTTAAAAGCAAAATTAATTTATTTGCTAAAAACTTCGATTTAAATATATTATTTAAAAAAAATAAACTTTTTATACGTTTATTATGCTTAAAATAAAGTTTAAATTATAGTTTATAATTTAATAAATATTTTAGCTAATAGCTAAAATAATAATATTAGTAGTTGTTTTAATAGTTAATTTTATAGCTAATTATAATAGCTAAAAATAATAAAAAAAATCGATATTTTTATATAAATATTATTTTTTTATATACGATTAAACTTATATTAATAAGATTTTAATTATTATAAAAATTTTTATTTTAATTATTTATATAAAATTATTTTTATAATAAATATATTAAATAGTTAATAAGCTTTTAATTTAATTTTTAAAAATCTAGTATATATATAATATAATTAGCTATTTAATTATAATAACTATAATATTATAAAGTATTTATAAATAATTATAAACTATAATTAAATATAATTAATAAAAAAATAAAAAAATAGTTTATATAGTAAAACAATTTAAATAAACTTATTTATTTAAAAGTTTTTACTAAAAAAGTTTATTAATTTAAATATATTTAAAGCTAGAAATAATAAATAAATTAATAAAAATACTTTAATTATTTAAAATTTAAGTTATTTTTAAAAATTAAAGTTAATAAAAGTTAAAAAATTAACGTTTTATTAAAATAAATATATAATTAAATAAATTATTTATAAATAAAATAAATTTTTAAATTTTAATTTTAATTTTATTTATTTTTATTGTTTTAAAATTATTATATAATTTAGTAGTATTTTTTAACTAAGTATAAAAAAAAACGAGCTAATATTTAAGTTATATAAACGAAAAGATTTTTCGATAATAATAACGATATATTTATTATTAATTAATAGAAATAATTAAGATTTATATTTTTATTATAATAAAATTTAAAAAGTATTTACGTAAGGAGATTTTAAAAGCTATAAAGTTTTCGGTATTATTAGATTAAATAAAATATTATATAAGCTATTGTTTTTATAACTATTGTTTTTGTTTTTTTTTTCGTTTATTTTTTTATTATTTATTTGATTATAATTTATTTATTATTATTTTATTATTATTAAAAAATATAATTGCTATATATTGTTTTTTTTAAATTAAAGTTTAAATATTTTTATTATATTTATTAACGTTAAAAAATTATTATATATTTTTTTTTTTAAATAAATAAAATTTAAATATTTTAATTATTATTATAATTATTTTTTTATTAAAAAACGTTATTATTATTAATAATTTAGCGTCCGATTTTATAAATATTAATTATTTTTAAGTTTAATATTAAAAAATTTATAATTATTAAAAATCGAGTTATTTATTTTTAAATATTATTTAATTAAATTTTTAATTATTTTAATATTATTAAGCGCGCTAAATTATATAATTTATTAAATAATTATTTTAAACTTTATATTTAAATAAAATTTATATTTAAATATATTAAAAAACTAGTTATAAATATTAAAATAATAGTTTAAATATTATTTAAAAGTAATAAAAGCTATTAAAATAGCTATTTATATTGTTTAATATATTTAAATATTAAAATAGCCCGTATATTTAATTAAACTTTTATATAAAAAAAAATAATTATTTTTGCTAAAACATTAAAAATAGTTTAAAAATTTTTTAATAAATATAATTAATAATAATATAATAATAATAATAATATAATAATATAATTATAATAGTAATAGCGGTAATAATAATAATAATTATAGTAGTAATAATAAATAATAATATTTTTTAAAAGTAAACTTTAAAAAATAAAGCGTTATTTAATTTATAGCTTTTTTTATTTAAAAATAAAAAAAATAATAATTAAAAACTTTAAATAAGCTAACTATTTAAAAATGTTTTATTTAAATTTTATAATTTAAAAAATATATTTTAATATAAGTTAAATAACTTATTATTAATAATATAGAGTTTAATATTATAGTAAATATAATAAAAATGTTTTATTAATTATAAAGGCTTTTATTAAAAAAAAAAAAAAAAAAAGGTTTTGTTTTAAAATATAATTTAAACTTAAAATAATTTTTATTTAAGTTTAATAATATAAGCTACGCTTTAATGCTCTATAGTTTTTAGTTATATATTTTTTGTTTTTAAAAATAAAAACTTTTGTTTATTTATATTATTTATAAGCGGATATATATAAAAGGCGTAAAAAAAACAGATTATATAAGCTAATAAATAGCTAAAAAAATAATTATATATTAATATAAATTAATATTATAAATATTATAATAATATATATTATATATTAAATAAAGTAGTTATGTTTAGTTTTTTGCTTGTTTAATAATATAATATATTTTTAAAAATAAATAGTTTTATATTTAATAATTTATAGCGTATTTTATATTAGTAAGGATTAAATTAATTAAATTATTAATTTATTATTATTATTATTGTTTTTTTTATTATTTAAATCTAAATTTTATTATTTAAATTTAAATTTTATTTTTTTTATTTCTTTATTTTATTTTTTTTTTAAAAATAGCTTTATTATATTATAAAGAAATAGTTTAATAATAATAATTTATTTATATTAAAAAATAATTAAATAAAACATTTTATAGCTTTTTTTATTATAAAAAAAGCTTTTATTATTTATTAAAGCTTAATAATATATTTATTATAAGTTAAAGTTCGAGAATATTAATATAAATAAATAAAAATAACGCTACACTTTTATAAAGCCAAAGTTACGCTAAAATTAATATTTTAATAATAGCTAAAAAAAATATAATATTATTAAATATTTGTTTTATTATATATAAATTATAATTTTATAATAATTATTTAATTATTATAGCTAAAAGTTTTATTTTATTTTAAATAATATTATAGTTATTTAATTAAACGTTATATATATTTAATTAAACTTTTTTTAAAATTTATATATATAAATAAATTTTTTAAATATTTTAAGCTTTATTTATTATTATAAGTTATATATATATAAACTATAATTAATAAACATATTAAAAATATTTTATTTAAAATAAATTAAATAACTATTTTATATATTAAAAATATTTTATTAAATATTATAAAAAAATTTAATATTTACGAAAATATTATTTATTTTATATTAAAAACGTTTGTTTTATATAAAAATTATTTAATAAACGCTTAAAACAAATAAATAAAAATATAACGTAGCTAGTTTTTAATTAATAAAATAATAGTTTTAATAAAAAACCCGTATAAAATTAACTTAAGCTAGCTTTTAATATTTTATATTATAACTTAGTTTATATAAAATTTATAGTATTATAGCGCTATAATTAGCTAGCGATATTTTTTTCGGCAATAAATAAATTTTATTTATTATAAATTTTAATTTTTAAGTTTAAAGCTAAATTATCCGCTATAAATATATATTTATAATAATATAATATAAATAAGCTACTTTTTGCTATTAAAGCAATAAAAATTTTAAAAATATATTATTTTATTATAATAATATATTAAAATAAATAAAAAAAAAGCTATATTTTTAAGCTAACTTTTTATATAGCGTTTTTAAAATTTTTAAATATAATACTAGTTTATTTTAATTTATTAGTTATTTATGATAAATAGCTAAGCTATTTATTTTTAAAAATATTGCTTAAAATTACTATTTGTTATATTTTAGCGTTTTTAGTTATAACTGCTTAAAAGCTTATAATTTAATATAATTTCGAGCTTTATATTTTAGTTTTATTTATTAGTTTTTATTTTATTTTTATTACGTAATAATTTTAAAATAAATATTTTTATATTTAAATTTGCTTTTTTATTATTTATATTATCGAAATTATTTATTATTTTAATCGATATTATATTTTAGCTAAATAATTATTTATTTATAATAACGTTTTAAAATATTTTATAAGCATAAAGTTTATAAGCGGTTTAAAAACTATTTTATTTAAAATATATTTTAATATTTAATTTAATATATTATTTAAAATTAAATAGTTAATAATATTAATAAATATATATAATATTTAAATTTAAAAAGTTATTTTATAAATTTAATTAAACTAGATTTTTTACGATATAAATATATTATAAAAGCTAACGCTAAAAAACTATTTATTATAGCTTTTATAATAATATATAGTTTTAGTTTTATTATAATTTTATTATATTAATTTATTTTTTATATTATTAATATATTTTTAAATTATTTTTTTAGCAAATTTTATTATTTTATATTTTAAATAAATATTATTTATATTATATTCTTAAAATTTTAGCTTTTTTATATTTTATTAAATAAAACCTAGCGTATATAAAAATAATAAAAACGTACTTATATTTAGCTAAATAAATAAAATTATTTAACGTTTAAAATTTAAAACCAAAATAATATATATTATATAAATATAGTTAAAATTATAATAAAAATATTTATAGTAATAAAATATATTATAATTATAAATAGTAAAAAAGTTATTAAAAATAATAAATATAATTTTAAAATATAAAAATATATTTTAAAAAAAAATATAATATAATATTTTAAGCTAATAAAAATATATTAAATAGCGTTAATTAAGCGTTAAAATTATATAGCAGTTTTTTAAAAATATTAAAACAATTTATATTATTAATATATTATTATTTTATAATTTATTTATTATTATTATAGCCGAAATAAATATACGTTCGTAAAACTAGCTTTTAATATTTTTATTAAAATTTTAAATAGTTTAAAAATAAAAATTCGCTTTAAATAAATATAGCCTAGCTTTAGTAGTAATATTTTATTTTTTATATATTTTATTTTATAATTTAAAAGTTAAAAATTATTATTTATATTTTAAAAAATTTATTATTAACGCTTTAAAATAAATTTATTATTATTTAAGCTATTATTAATATAAAATATTAGCAAAAATTAAAATATATATTATTTATATTTTTATTATAATAATATAATAAATAAAGCTTTATTAATAAATTATTAAGCTAGCTTTATTTTATTTATATTAATTTAAATTATAGCTATATTAATTATATTTTTAGAAAAAATATTAATAATATTATTTAATACGTAATATATATATTAGCAAATAATCGTTAAATATATATTAAACTATTTTTAATAAAATAAAAATAAATATTTTAAGTTTTTTTAAAATAATAAAATATAATATATTATTTTTAATTAATATTAAAAAAATAAAATATATAATTAAGCTATAATATATAATTTTATAACGAAAATTTATTTTAAAACTAGCAAAAAAGTTTTTTGCTAGCTTTTAGTTTATAGTTTAAAATATAAAATTAAATAATAATTTAAATTAAAGTAAACTAATTATAATTTTAATAAATAAATAATTTTTATTTTATATTTAATAATTTTAATTATTTTAATAATATAAATAATTAATAGCTTAAAATTTTAAATATAAACAATATTTAATATAAACTATTATTTAACTATAAAGTAAAAATAAATAAGCATATATATTATTAGTAAATTTAAATAATTAAAAATATATTTAAAAAATTTATATAGTTTTTAATAAAATAAATATATTTAAAACGTTAAAAATATATTTATTTATTTATTAAATAAAAAAAAAAAGTTTAAGCTTAAAAAAAACGAAAAAGATATATTCGAAATAATTATTATAATATATTAGTAAATTTATAATATTATTTTTTTTTTTTAAAAATATATAAATAAGTTTTAATAAAGCTTATTTTTAAAGCTACGCGATTTTTATTATAGTTAAATATTTATAAGCTTAATTTTTTAATTTTTATTTAATATTATTATTTTAATAAATATTTTAATATTATAATAACGTTTTATAATTATAATAACTAAAAGGATTTTATACTATTTTAATTATATATTTATTAAAAATAAATTTATAAACTTTTTTTTAAAAAAATAATAAAAACTAAACATATAAGTTTAAATTTATTAAATATATTATAATATATAAAAATTATATTATAATATATTTTTAAATATTATATTAATAATTTATAAAAAAATTTTATATAATTTTATTATTTACTATAAATATTAATTTAAACTAAAATATTAAATATATAGCTATTTAATTTATAGTTAAGTTTAATAAGTTTTTAAAGCTTTATTGTTTAAATTATATATAAACTAAATATTATAATATAAACGTTAAATAATTTTATTTAAATTATTAGTTTTAATAAATATATTTATTAAAAAATAAAAATTAAAAAGTTAGCTATAAATAAACAAGCTAGATTAAAATAAATTATAGCTTAATAATAAAATTTATAAACTTTTATAACGTTTAATATAAATAAAAAACTATTAATATAATAAAACTATTAATATTATTAATATATATTTTATTATTTAATATTATTAGTTTTTATTATTTATTAAAACGTTTTTTATTAAATTTAATAAAAATTATAAAAATAAAATTATAATAAATATAATAAATTAATTATTTATATAAAATAATATTTAAATAAAAAAATATCGCGATTAATATTATAATTTTATAGTATAATTAAAATAAAAATAAATAATAAATAAATTAATAAATATATTAAGTTATTATATTAATTTTTAAAACTATAAAACTAGTTTTATTAAATAATAAATAAAAAAAGCTAAATAATTTAAATAAGCGAAATATTTTATAAACTATATAAAATAATTTTATTTAAACGTATAAAAAATTATATAATTAGTTTTTTAAACTTATATTTTAAAAAAAAAAGTTTAAAATTTTAAAAAAAAATAAAATAGTTTATATAAATATAATAATAAAATTTAAACTATTTTATTAAATATTTAATAAAAATAGATTAAATAGTTATAAATTAAACTATATAAATATAAAATAATATTATTTATATTAAAATTTAAATTATTTAAAATTATTCGATTATATTAAAAATTTATTTTATAAAAAAGCGCTAATATATTATAGCTAAGCTAATAATAATTATTTTTAATTATTATAATAATTTTATTATTTTTTTAATTTAGTTTTAATTATTAAATAAATTTTAAGCTAATTCGAAAATATAACGCTATTATATATAAAATAAAGTTTAAATTATAAAGCTTATAAAAAAATATCTAATAAATAAACTAATAAAAATTATTTATTATTTTATTAAATTAAATTAGCGCTACGTTTAAATTATCCGCTAAAAAAATATAATTTTATTATATTTTAAAACTTATTATTTTAAATATTTTTAATAACGTTTAAAGCATATTTATACTATTAAAACTATTAAAAAATTTAGCTTTATTTATTTTTAGTAATAATTAATTAATATTTTTTTAGTTTTTAATATTATTATATTATTATATAATATTTTAAAAAGTAGCGTATAAACGGTTTTTAAACGTTAATATTATTTAAGCTTATTAGCTATAAGTTTTAATATAAAATTAAATATAAATAAAAAGTTTTTATATTAATTAAACTTTTTTATATAATATTATAAGTTAAAATATTAGTATAATAGCTTTATAATATTAAAATTAAATAAAAAATAAAATTTTTTTAGCGGAGCTTTTTATATTTATTATTGTTTTAAATAATATATAAATCTAGTTTAAAAAAAAAATAATAAAATTAAATATTATAAATAAATATATTAATATAATAAATAGCTTAAAGCTTTATTATTATTAAAACTAATATTAGTTTAATATATTTTTTTTTTTTTTTAAAATTTATTTATTAAATAAATAAATTAAAATATTTTTTAAAGTTATAAAGTTTAAAATTTTGTTCGAACTATATAAAAATTTATTTTTTTATTATATATTTTTTATTAGTAATTTATTATTAATAAGTAGGTTTTTAAAGCTTTATTTATAAAAAATAATTAAATATGTATTAAATAATAAAAAAAAAATATATAATTAATAAAAAAAAAAAAAGCGCCCGTTATATAAATAAAATATTAACTATTAAAAAAACGTAGTATATATAATATATAGTTATTTTATATTATAATATTATAATTTATATTTTTAAGTTAAAATATTAAATAAATTATATAAAGTTTTAAATTTTTAAAAGTTATTTTTAACTTTAAATTAAATAAATATTTAAAAATTAACTTATATATAAAAAAATATAATAAAAAATAATAAAACAATATTATAATATAAAATATTTTTTAATTTAATATTAAGCTAATATTTATTATTATTGTTTATTATTTTGTTTTATATATATACGTATGTTTATAAAAAAAAAAAAAAAAAACGTAATAATTAATATAAGTTAGCTTAAAGCGGATATAAAACAAGGGAGTAGCAGCAATAGTAGCAATAAAAAAAAAAAATTTAATAATATTTTTAAGCTATAAAACATAATTAAAATATAAAAAAAGCGCGTAATAAAAAAGCGCAAAAATATAAAACTAAGGTATAATAATTTAAAACGGCTGCTTATTAAGAAATAAGTCGCTTAAACGTATAGTTTTATAAATATTTAATTTAATTAGTTATAAAGTTTAAGTTTATATATTTAGCTAGTTAATATATTATTTATAGCTTTTTTTAAGCTATATTATTTATATTATAAAAATAATTACTAGTTTTAGGACTATAAAAATATAGCGCATAAAAAGCTAAAATAAACTAGAAAGAATAGCTATATAGCGTACTAGAGTTAATAATAAAAGGGGTAATATTTTTACTATACGAAGTATTATACCGGATTAACTGCTATAGCTATTTAACCTTGCTTACCTTAAATATTTACCTAACTAGTATACCTTGTATATATAGGTAACTTTTATTATAAGCAGTTTTATATATATAGTACTAGTATTAATCTTTTTATATATTTTAAATAAGTGCTAAAATAATAATAATATATAAATAATTTTATTTTTATACGTATATAAAACTATAAAATAAAATAATATAAATTTTTTTTTAGAATAACTATAAATTATTTTATATTAATATTTATAACTTTAAGTTATAAAAAAAAATTATTTAATAGGCGCTATAAAAAATGGCCTAAATATATTATTTTTAATTATAAAATATATTTAAAGCTATTTTAATAGTTTTTATAAACTTTTAAGCTATTAATTTAGCTTAAAAATATTTAAAATAAACTAATATAAAGCTTTAAATATTTAGCAAAATATATTATAAACGTTTAATATATATAAATATTTATTAATAATATTTTTAAATAAATATAATAACTAAAGTTTTTAATTTAAGTTATATTTTTATAGTTATAGCTTAGTTTTTAATTATTTTTTAATAACTTTTATAATAATTAATTATTATAAAGATTAATATTATAATATTATTATTACATATAAATAAAACTAATACTAATAAAAAAATAAAAATAATAAAAATAATAATAAAAGCAATAACGATAATAATAGCGATAATAATAATAATAATAACGTATAAATAATAATATATTATAAAAAAAGTTTATTAAAATATAAAACGTAAAAATAAAATCGGCGATTATACGTTAATTAAATAATAACTAAAGTAAAAAGTTTAATAAATAATAACGCGTAAAAAATTATTTTAATAAAATAAAAGCTATATTTTATAGCTTTAGTTATTATTATTAAGTATTTTTATTTGCGTTAAAAAGCTAACCGGAAATTAGATATAATAATATATTTAAAAATATATAAGCGATTATATAAGCTTAATTTAACTTAAATAATAAGTTTTTAGTTTTAGCGTTTATAAGCTAAGTAAAATATTTATAATTATAGCTTATTTAATTTTAAAAAAACTTTTAATATAACTTACGTTTATGTTTAGAATAATATATTATATAATTTTTTAATTTAAAAATCGGACCGTTTTTTTTAAAAAAAAAAAGCTATAGTTAAAAAGCTAGTAATTTAAATATATAGCTTTATATTTTATAATAATAAAAAACTAGTAAATAATATTAACCGGGGTTTTTTATTATTATATACGGTTATTAGTATAATTATATTAAAATAGCTAATATTATATTATATTAATTTTTTTTATTTTTGCTATTTTTTTATTATTAGTTTATAGTTTTTTTTTATAAAAGCTTTTATTATTATAATATTAAAAAAAATGCACTTTTTATTTTAAAATTATAGTTTAAATATTTAGGTTTATAGCTAGCTTTATATATATAGTATAAACTATAAGAATATTTTTAGTTTATAAAATAAGTATATAAAAACCCTATTAGACTTTTAGCTAGTATATTTTAAATAAGGTTTTTAAGCTAAAATTCGAAAAAAATTATAAAAAATATATAGTAATTTTTTATTAATATTATTAATATTTTATAAAAGTAATTTATTTTGCGAAATTTATTTAGTAATTATTTTATATTTTTTTTTTATATTTAGTATATTTATTATTTTTTTAATTTTTAGTAAAATATTTTTTATATTTAATAATAAAAAAATTTTTAAACTATATTTTCTTTAAAGCGTTAAAAGCTATTTTAAACGATAATATAAAAGCTTATAAAAATAAAATAAAATATAGTAGTTATTATTATAATATATATATTTTTATTAATAAAATAATAAAACTATTAATAAGCTTAATTAATCTTTTTAATTATATAATATAAATAATAGCTTATATAATTAAATATAAAGCGCTAATAATATTTATAAAGTTTATTAGTTTTTTTAAAAATATTTTTTAATTTAAAATATATTTTATATAATTAAATAATATTTTTTTTATTATTTAAATATTTATAATATATATTAGTATTTTATATTCGGCGGCCTTAAAGTTAAAAAAAAGCAAATAAAAAATAAAAAAGTATAAAAATATATAAAAGCGTAGCTTATAGTAATAGTATATTTATTTATATATATATAAATATTTAAAATATATTTTACGCGGAAATTAACTAGTGTATTAAAAGAAGAATGTTTTATTAAATAATAGCTATAAAATAATAATAATAATAAAACAATATAAATATTTATATTATAATAAAAATAAAAATAATTAATATATAATTATTATAAAAGATATTTATATTAAATATATATTTAGTTTATAAAAATTAATAGTATTTATATTATATTATAAAAAATTTAGTAAGCTTTTTTAATAATTTAATATAAACGTATAAAAGTTTATTTTAGCTTTTAGTATTATAGTTTGTTTTAAAATATAATAGTTAAAAAAATATAAAAATAATTATTTAAAAATATTTTATTTAAAATAATAATATATATTAATTTAATAATTAATATAGTTTTTATAATATTATTAATCGAGCTTTATATTTTTTTTTTTTTATTTTAATTTTTTTATATTATGGTTAATAATAATATTAATTAATATAAATAAGATATTTTAAAATAGTTTTAGCTATTTATTTTAAGCTTTAAATAAATAAATATATAATTTTTTTAGGTTTATATATATATAGTAGCTTTAAGCTTTAAAAAAAAAGCAAAAAAAAAAAAAAAAACGGCTTTTTATTTATTAGTAAATAATTTTGCTTATATAAATTATAGTTATATTGTAGTTTTGTTTAAAATTTATAGTTTTTATATTTAAATATAGTTAAACGATAAAAAATATAGTATAAATATTATTAATTATTTTATTTTATATTTTAAGCGGGTGGATTTATTTTTATGTTTATTTAATTAATTAAAAAAAGTTATATTAATAATATTTATAAGCTTATAAAGCTATATGTATAATTTAGTTTTTTTTTTTTTTTTTTTTGTTTTTTTTTTATTAATTAATATAAGACTATTAAAAACTAGTAATATATTTTAAAGCATATATAAGCTATATAACTAATTAGTTATATAAAGGTTAGTTTATTTACTTTTTTCCTTTTTTTCCTCCCTTTTTTAAATAATAATTAAATAAGCTATTGTTAATTATAATCCTTTTCTTTTAATTTTTTAGAAGTATAGCTAGCTAGTATAATAATAAATATAGTATAATAGTATTAAAGTTATAAGTTAAAATTAAAAAGTAGTAAAGATAAATTATATAAAGGATTTATTGTTATTATAAAATAGTTACGTTATAAATAATATAGCTTAGATTTTTTTTTACGGCATTTATAAAGTTGTTAGAATTTTTATTTATATTATTAGCAATAATATTTAAATTTTTATTTTAATATATTTTAAAATATACTAAGCGGTGCTTAATAAGTAATAAAAGTTATTATTTTTAAATTTAATTATAAAATTTTTTAAAATAAGCTTTTTAAAATAATAATAAAGGCTTTTTTAATTTATAGCTATATAATAATTTAAAATATTAAGTTAAATAAGTTATAATAAATTTTATTTAAAAATTATTTAAGCTTTTTTTATTTAAGCGTTTTAAACGTAAATAAATAATATAATTAATATTAAATAAAAACTAGTAAGTTTTTTAATATTATAAAATATTTATAATAAATTGTTAAAAAAAGTTATAGTTTATATTTTTTAATAACTTTAATTAATATTATTAGTAAAAGTTCGGCTTTTATTAGTAAGGTTATATTAAAATTAAATTTAAAACTTATATAAATAGTATTAAAAAAGTATATTTAGGTTTATAGCTATAAAACTTTTAATTAACATTAAAGTAATTTTTAGTTATAATAAAAATAAATATTTAATAAATATTATATTATATTTAATAAATATAAAATAAATATATAAAACTATAGTATTAAAAAAATATAAGATTATTAGTTATTATTATTTATAAAAATAAAGTATTTATTTTTATTAAAATTTTAGTTAATATAGTTATTATTATAAAGCGTATAAATAATAAAGCAAAATTTTTATATATAATTAAAATAGCTTTATATAAATATATTAAAATTTTATATATAGTTAAAATAGTTTTATATAAATATTTAAAAAGCTTAGTATAATATAAAAAGTTTATTATTTTTATATATTTAAATTTATAATAATATTATATAAAAATAAAATAATTAATAAGTTTTATTAATTATATTTATTAAACGTTATATTAAAAAAATATAATAAAAAATATTATAAATATATATTAGTAAATTATAACTTAGTAATATTAGTTATTAAATTTATATATATTTATTTGTTTATTAGTTTATTTATAGATTTTTATATATAATTTAGTATTATTATTAAAGTTTTATTTTTATTTAAATATGTTTATTATATATTGTTTAAAGTATTTTATAATGCTTAAATAATAAAAAAGTTTTAAAATAATTATTATTTATTTTAAATATAATATTTTAAATAGGTTATTTTTTTGTTTTTTTTTATTTATTGTTTAAAGATTTATTTTTGTTTTAAATAAAGCAAAAAAATATTTTTAAAAATATATAACTATTTATTTGTTATATTTTTTAAAAGCTAGGTATAAAAACAACTAAAATTATTAAACTAAAAATAAAAAAAATTAAAAACTAATATAATTTAACGTTATTAAATATATTAATATAAAATAATTAAAACTTTTTAAATAAAAATAAAGAAAAATTATATTAGATTAGTTTTATATTATTTTTAAATATTATAAAAAAACCTGGTTTATTATATAAACTTTGGCTAAGCGCGTAGTATAATATTATATAAAGTTATATATAAAGTTTGTTAAATATTATTTTACGAAGTTATTATAAGTTTTAAAAGCAAATATTAAGCTAAACTTAAATATTAAAACATTTGTTTTTCCGGCTATATAAGTTTTTAGATCTTAGTTTTATAAAGGATTTCGACTATAAGAAAAAAAGAGAATTTTAAGCATAAAAAATATAAATCTTTTTTTAAAAAAATAAAAAACTTAGAAATATATAGCTTTTTTAATACTATAATTCTTTATTATTTAATTAAATTTATTTTAAGCTCTTTATTTAAGCCTTTATAATATAGTTAGATTTTATAAAAATTTTTAAAATATAAGAATTTTTAAAAAAGTTTTTAATAAGTTTAATTTAAATAAATATTAAATAATATTTATAAATTTTTTATTAGTAGCTATAAATTATAATTATTATTATTAATATTATAATTATTAAAATATATTATTATTATTATATATATATTATTATAATATTATTATTATATTATTATTATTATTTTTATTGCTATTTTAATATATTATATAATAAAAAATACTTAAATTTATTAAAGCTTATTAAAGCTTATTAGGTTTTATATTTTAATATAAAATCGGAAATAATTAAAAAAAAAAATAATTAAAATTATAGTTAAAAACTAGTATATAAATAAAAGTTTTATATAAACGAACCTAAAAGTTTAAAATATTTAATATTATATAATTAATTATACGTTTATAATAATTAGTTTAAATTAATTAGATTAGTTTTTTAACTTAATTTAATTAATTTTGATTTTTAATATAGTTATAAAATTAATAATATTAAGCGAAATTATTTAAGTATAAAAAATTAATTATTATAAGTTTAAATAAGTAAAAAAAATAATATATATTAAATAAAAAATTAATAATATTTTATAATATTTTTTTAAGTATATAATTAATTATTATATAGTATTAAATATTATTTTAAGTTTTTATTTAAAGCTTAAATAGTAATAATAGTTATATTAAGTTATATTTTTTTAGTTATATTAAATTAAAAAAATTAAAAAAACTAAATTAAAAAGTAAGAATATTAATTTATTAAAATAATATTATAATATATATAATAAAATTTTAATTATAATATATTTAATATTAAAAGTTAGTATATAATTTTAGTTTAGTAAAATAATAAATAAGTAATTAAACTATATATAGTATTTTTATTTTTAGCTTATTATTATTTATAATTATTAAATAAGTTAAATAAATTAAATAAATTAAATATATTAAATAAGTTATTATTAAGGTTTATAATAAACGTTATAGTTATATTAATTAGGTTTTTATTTTAGGCAAATATTATATTTAAAATTAAAGCTATATTTTAAATAAACGTTATATTTTTTAAATAATAGTTATATTTTAAACAAACGTTATATTTTTTTAGTAGTATTTTTTTAAGCAAAAGTTTTATTTTAAATAATAGTTATATTTAAATAAATGTTATATTTTTTTAGTAATATTTTTTAAGTAAAAGTTTTATTTTAAATAATAGTTATATTTTAAATAAACGTTATATTTTTTAAGCAATATTTTTTAGGCGGAAGTTTTATTTTAAATAATAGTTATATTTTAAATAAATATTATATTTTTTTAATAAAAACTTATTTTAAATAAAGCTATATTTTAAGCAAAAATTAAATCTTTTTAAATAATAAGCAGAAAAATTATAAAAAAACTAGCGATAATAATAATAAATGTTTATTATATTAAACTTTTTTTATAAACTAAATAAATATTAAAAATAAAATAATTTTAAAAAATATTATAATAATAGTTATAATATTAAATAAACTTTATTATTATAATTATATTAAATATAATTTAATTTTTATTTATAATAAATTAGTAATATTTTTTATTAAAAAATAATAAAAGCAAAAAATTAATTAAATATATATTTATAATAAATATAATATAAGTTTTAAATATTTTTTTAATATTTAAAACGTTAAATTATATAAATTTATTAATAAATAAAATTAATAAAGTAAAATATAGTTTTAAATTATTATAAAGCTTAATATATTATTATTAATTTAAAATATATAATATTAATAAAAAAATAGATTTTTTTAAAATTTATAAAAAAATTAAATAAACCTAAAAATTAATTTTAAATAAATAAAAAATATATTTATAATTAAAACTAATATAAAAAATAAAATAAAATATAAAAATAATATTTAAAGTTAAAAAAAATAATTTAAATTTTTATTAAATTTAAATTTTATTAAATAAGCTATAATAATATTTTAATTATATTATTATAAAATAAATTTATTTTTTAGTTAATATATTATTTTAAAAATTTAAACTAAATATTTAATAAATAAAAATAGTTATAAATTAATAAAAATAATATAATATTTATATTTTAATATAAAATATAATATATTTTTATTTAAAGCGTTATAATTTTAGTTTAATTAGTTTTTTATTATAAAGTTTTAAATTTATTAGGTTTTTTTTTTAAAATAAAAAAAAATAAAAAAAAAAAAAAAGACTAAAAACTATTATTATTATTTTATTATTAATATTATAAAGATTTTAATTTATATTTAATAAAATTTTTTTTAATTAAGTTTTTTATATTATATTAATTTATATTAAAGTTTATTAAAGCTAAATATAAATAAATTTAGCTAGTTTGTTTTAATTTAATTTTTAAATATTTTTAATTATTAATATTTTATTTATTAGTTTAAAATTAAAAATTTAAACATTATTTTAATTTTTTTTTTAAATATTATTTATTATTATATTTTTTATATATAATATAAATAATATTATAAATTAAATAGCTTTTAATATAATAAATAAATAAGTTTTATATATAAATTTATATATATATACTAAAATATTTTTTAATTATATTTAAGCTAATATAGTTTATTATTTTAAAGGTTAATTTATTAATATTTTATAATAAACTAGCTATTATTTTTTAAAAATAAAACGATATAAATAAAAAATAAAATATTTATAATTAAAAAATAAATAAATAGTTTATAATAATTTTAGTTTATTATTTTTTAAAGTTTTTTTTTATATATTTAATAATTTAAATTTTTAAGTATTTTATATTTTTAAATAATTATTTGCTTTAGTTTTTAATTAATTTTATAAAAATTTTAAATATTTTTATTATATTTTAAATAATAAATAAAAAAAGCTTTTTTATAAATATTTTTATATTAAAGCGTATATTTAAACGGCTAGTTTTTTATTAATATTATTTAAATAATATTATTTAAAAATAAAACTTATTTATATTTTTTAAATAGTAATTTTATTATTAGTTTTATTATTAGCGGTAATAATATTTAGGTTTTTTATAAGTTTTAAATTATTAAGTTTTTAAATTGTTTTAATAAATTTTTTAAGCTATTTTATTAAATAATTATATAATAATATTATTTTAAAATAATATATATAGTTATTAATATAAATTATAAGCTATAAAAATAATATAGCTTTAAAAAAAAAGTTTAAATTAGTTTATTATTTAAAAAATAATTATTTTATATTAATATTTAATAAATAAAAAATTATATAAACTATTTAAAAGTTAAATATTTAAAGTAATAAAAACTACGTTTAAATATTAAAACGTATTAAATAAATAAAAAGTTTTATAAGCTTTAAGTTTTTTAATTAAATATTTTATATAAAATAGTTTAATATTAAAAGTTATATAGCTAAAAATATATTAAAATTAATATTATTATAATATAAAATATTTTAAATTATATATTTATATAGTTTAATAAACTTATTTATAAATATTTTATTATTTTAGTTATTTAAACTATTTTTAAAACTAGTAATAAAAATATTAATAAATAAAAAAATTATTTTAAATAAACTAATTATTAATTATTATTTATATTAATATTAACTTAATAAGTTATAATTTTATTATTATAAATTATATTTTTTTTATTTAAAGTTTTAGTTAATATATATATTTTATTATATTAAAAAAATTAATTATATATAAAAAACGCTATTTAAATAAATATTGTTTATTTTTTTAAAAATAAATATTATTTTTTTAATAATATAAAAGTTAGAATTAAAAATTTAATAGTTTAATTAAAAAGCTTATAAATTTTTACGTTAGTAGTTAAAAAATTAAATAAAAAAAATAAAAAAATATATATTTTTAAATAAAATTATAAAACTTTATAAAATAAAATTAAAAAATTAAAATAAAAAAAAAAAATATTTAAAATTAAAAAACTAAATTAATAATAATTAAATAAAAGCTAAAAATAAAGCTAAAAAAAACTTATTATAATTATTATATTTTATAAAATAAACTAAAAAAATAAAATTAAAATTTTTACTAGTTTAAAATTAATAAAATTATTAATAGTTATTATTATTATAATAAAATTAAAAATTTATAAAAAAAAGTTTAATAAAACTAATAAAATAATAAAAATAAAAAAAATTAACAGCTAAACTTTATTTAAAAATTAATATATTTTAAACTAAATAAAAAAAAGTTTAAATAAAATGGTTATATTTTTATAAACAAAATATTATTATTATTTTTAAAACATAATTATAAATTAAAACACGCTTTATTAAAAGTTTAAGCGTATAAATATAAAAGCTAAACGTAAAAGTAAAAAAAAAAAATTAAAGTTTTTAAAATTTATAGTTAATTTTAAAAAAAAGTTTTTAAAAGTTAGATTAAAATAAATATTTTTAAAAAAAAAAATAATTAATTTAAAATATTTATTTATATTAATCGATTAAATTATAATATATTTAAAAAAAAAATTTAAATTATAAGTTATATTTAATAAAAATAAAAAAAAAAAGCTATATTTAAAAGCAAAATTAAAAAAACAAAAATTTAAGCTTAAAATTAAAAAAAAAATATTAGTTTATAATAAATAAATATAAAAAAAATTAGAAATATTTTAAATATAAATTATTACGTTAATAAAAAAAATAAAAATTATAATAAAAATATAATAAATAAGTTTAATTTTAAAAATATTATAATAAAATTAAAACGGTTTATTTAATTAAAAAATATTAAAGCTAAAATAATTTATAAAATAAACTATTAATAAAAATAAATAATAAACTAATAAAAAAAACTTAGCTTTAAAATAATATTTTAATTAAAAAAATAAAGTTATATATTTTATTTTAAACTAAATAAAATAAAAACGGAAATAAAAAAAGTATTAAAGTTAAAAATATTTAAAATAAATATAAAAATAAAATATTTATAATTAAAATTATAAATAAAACTATTTATTATAAAAGTTTATAATTAAAAGCTTAAAAATAAGTTTTAATATTAATAATTATTATAATTAATTTTAAAAGCTTAAATTAATAGGTTATAAATAAATAGTTTTATTATTTAATTATAAAACGTATTATAAAAGATTTTTTTATTATTTATTTTTTTATTTTTATAAAAAAATAATTTTTAGTTATAATTAAAAGTTTTTTATTTTATTTACTATTTTAGTAATAGCTATAAACTAGAAAAAAAAAAAATTATATTAAATAATAGTTTATTTAATTTTAGTTTAAGCGGGCTATTTAAATCCGCTAGTTTAATAATATAATATATAATATATAATAAAGCTTGCTTATATTTTTTTAATATATACGTTTAAACTAATTTATTAAATTTATTAAATTAATAAAAAAAATAAAAATATATAATATAAAAATATATATAAAGTTATTATATAATATTATTTTTTATATTTTTTATATAATAAATAAATAAAATTAAAAAAGCTTTACGTTAAAGTTTATATATTATAACTATTAGTTTTAATTATATAAACGATTAATAATTAAAAAATATATAAAATTTTATTAGTTTTTAAATAATAAGCTTTAATTTTTTCTGCTATATTTTTTAACTATATATTTAAAAGCTTTTAATTTTAAATAATTTTTTATATTATATTTTAATATTATTCGATTTATTTAAAAATTATATTAAGTTTTTTAGTATTTATTAGAACTTTTTTTTATAATTTAACGCGCGTTATATTTATTATAAAATAAAAGATTATTATAATTTAGTTAATAAAATTTTTTTTATTTAGCAATAGATTTTATTTAAAGTTTATTAAAATATAAAATATATTTTTTAAATTATTATTAAATTATTATATTTATAAAATAATAATAAGTTTTAATTATTATTACTATTAAATAAACTAAATTTATAAAAACTTAATATAAAAACTATAAGTATAAATTTAAATAAATAATAACATAATAAATTATATTTATATTATATATAAAAAAGTATTATTTTTAGCTATTTTAAACGTTTTAAATAATAATAATTGTTTTATAAATAATTATAAATTTAATATAATTAATTATATATTTTTATAATTAATATATTATTAAAGCAATAATAGCATAAGTTATAAATTTATTTGTTTTTTTTTATAATAATTAAAATATTAGCTATTTTTAATAAATTATTTATATAATTTTAGTTTTAAAAAAATAATTAATATTTTTATAGTTAAAATTATAAATAATAAAAAAATAAAATATTTTTAAAACTAATTATATATAAATTATAAATTAGTTATTAAAGTTATAAAGGTTTTTTTATAAATAATTTTTAAATATAATAAATAAAATAATTAGTTAGTTTTAATTTATTAATTTTTAACTATTAAATAATTATAAACTTAGTATATATTATTATAATATATAATAAATTAGCTTAATATATAATTATTATTAAAACGTAATAATAAAACTAAAATTTATTAAAAATAAAAAAAACGTTAAGATATTATAATTAATAAATTTTAATAAAAATAGCTCGGCTTATTTAATATTAATAGTTTTATTTAAAATATTTAAAAATATTAATAAAATATTATTATTAATTTTTAAAACGAAATAAGCTTGTATTATATATTTATGTTAAGGTATTAAAAAGAACTAATATATTAGGAAAAAAAAAAAAAAAAAAAAAAGCTATAAAAATTAAAATATTTTTTTCTTTATAAACTAAAACAGGTTAAAAAATATTTAAAAAAAAATTAAATAAGTAGCTATTATAAATATAAACTAAATATATCTAGAAAATTTTTATAAATATATTTTATAAACTTTTTAATAATTAATTTATTTAGATTTATTTAAAAAATAAATAATTATTATAATATAAAATAATATATTTTAGCGAATAATATAAAAGCGCTAATTTTAATAGCTTAGCTATTATTTATAAACTTATATTAAATTTGCTAGCAAAGTTTAATTTTTTAAATTTATATAATATTTTAACGGACTATTAATATAATATATAAATAATAAAAAATTTATTAGTTTTAATTTTATAATTTTTATTAGTTAAATAAATATTTTATAAGTTTTACGCGTTTAATTATAATAAAATTTAGCGCTTTTTTAAAAAACTAATATATTAACATTTAAATAAACTTATATTATAAATATTTTATTTTTTATAGATTAAATACGTTAAAATAAGTTTAAGTTTATTTTTTTAGCAGGTTTAATTATAAAATTTTTAAAAAAGCGAAAAATTTAGTTTAATTTTAAATATTATTAAATAAAATTAATTATAAAAATATACTAATAAAAATAAATAGTACGTTAATATAAAAAATATAAAAACGTTATAAAATAAAACGTTATAAAACGTACGTTTATATAAATTATAAATAAGCTAAAAATAGCTTAAAAAAATTATTATATAAATAAAGCTTATTAATACAGGTTATAAATAGAAAAATATATATTATAAAAAATCGGCGGTTAAATTAGTTTTTAAATTTTTTTAGCGCTAAAAATAAAATAGTTTAAATAAATAAATTAATTATAAAATAATAATTAGTTTTTTAAACTAAATATATAAAATAATTTAAAGTTTATAATAATTTAATTTAATAAAACTTTTAAAATAATAAGCTTAAAAAAATAAAAAAATTATAAATTAAATAGAAATTTTTTTTTTTAAATTAATATAGTTTTAATTTTATATTTAATTATATTTAGTTTATATATTTTTATATTTAAAGCTAGTAATTATTTTATAAATATTATTTATTTTTTATAGTTTTATATTTATATTTTATTAATATTAAACTTAAATATAATAAATTTTAAGTTTAAATAAATATAAAAAATAATATATATTAAATAAAAACTAATTAATATTTATAAATAAACAAAACTTATATAGTTTATTTATTTAAATAAAAATATAAACTTTTAGCTATATAGCTATATTATTATATTATAATATTTAAGTATTTATTTATTTAATAATATAATAAATTAAATTAGTTTTTTTAATTTTTTTTTTTATTTTATTAATTTAATTTAATAAAATATAATTCAGTAAATTATATTATTTTTTTTAAAAGTTAATAATTATTTATTTTTAATATTAATTATAATAAATTATTTATATATAAAATATATTTATATAACGAATTATTTTTATAAAAAAAAATAGAATATAATTTAATTTATATATATAATATAAGTTAAAAATTAAAAAAATAGTTTTTTATAATAATTTTAATTTTAATATAACTTTATTTAAAGTTTTTATTTATAAATAAATTTTTAAGTTTTTTATTAAAGCTATTTTAATTAATATAATTATATATTTTAGCTTATAATAATATTTAAAATAGTATTTATTTTTTAAGTTTTTTTAAAATTTTTAAAAGTTTTTAAAAGTTTATATAGCTTTTATAGCTAAGTTTTATAACTAAGCTTTAAAATAATCTATAAATTTTTAAAAATATAACATAATAAAAAAAAGTATAAATTATTATTTTAAAACGAGTTTATAATAAAGTTTAGTTTTTTTAAATAATTTATTTTGTTATTTTTAAGTTTTTTAGCGAAACTTTTTATATTTAAAATTTTTTTTTTTTTTTTTTTTTTATAAGACCGAAAAAAAAATTATATAACTAATAAAATAAATATTTAATATTTAAATTTAGTTTAATATTTTTTTAAAATTTATAAAAATTTATATAATTATTTAGCTTTATAAAATAATATTTCGCAATTTTATATAAAATTTTATATAATATTATATTATATATTAATTAAGATTTATATAATAATATAATAAAAATAAATAATAAATATTTTATAGTTTTTTAGTAATAAAATAAGTTTTTTAAATTAAAAGCTAGATTAAAATAGTTTTTTTTTTAAGTTATAATATTATATTAAAATATATATAGTTTAAACTATATTATAAAATAATTTAATATAATAAAACTTATAATAAAGCTTATAATTAATTAATAATTTTTTTATTTAAAAAGTTTTTAATATTTTAATTTGTTTTGCTAAAAACTAGCAAGCGTTTTTATTTAGTTTTTAGCTATATAATAACTAAAAGCTATTATTTTTTTTAAAATTAGCGTTATATAAACTTTTTTTTTTTTTTTTTTTTTTTTTTTTAAAAATACTTTAAATATTTAATATTATATAATTAATTATAAGTTTAAATTTTAATAATATAATTATTTAAAAATAAAACTATTAGTATAAAATAATTTTTAAATTTATTTAATAATATTTTTAATAAAAAATAAATTTTAATATTTATTTTATTATAATAATATTATTAAATATTATTTATTTTAAACTTAAATATTTTAAAAGTTTAAGTTATATTTTTTAATTTTTAATTATATATTTATATTATTAATATTAATAATTTTAGCTAACGTAAGCTAATATAAATATTAAAAATATTAAGTTTAAATAATAAGTTTATATTTTTTATTTATTAAAAAAATAAAGTTTATTATTTTATTAGTTTTTATAAGCTTAATTAACGTAATAATTTAAAATTATATATAAATATATTAATTTATTTTTTTAAACTAATATTTCGATTAAAACTATAAAATTAAACTTATTTTAAATAATAGCTAAAATTATTTGCTATATAAATATATTTAAAAAATAAAACGAATAAATATTAATATATATATTTTTAATAAAAAATAATTATTATAATAAAAAAATTAAAACGAATTTAAATTATTTATAATAATAAAATCGATTATTTAATAATAAATTTTTAGCTATAATTAGTTTTAATATATTTTTATTTAGTTAGTTTATTTAATTAGTTATTTTTTTTACTAGTTTTTATTAAAAGTATAAAATATAACTATTATAAAATTATTATTTAAATATATATTAATATTATTATTATTATTTATAAATATCGATTATTAGGTTTAAAACTATAAAAATATTTAAATATTAATTATTTTTATTAAAAAATTAATTATATTATTAAAAACTTTTAAAATATAATAATAAAATTTGTTTTTAATAATAGTTTAATTATTAATATTATTATTATTTTTATTTATTAAAAAATAGTTAAAAAAATAATATAAAATTAAAAAATAAATTTTATTAAATATATAAAAATAAAAAACTATTATATATATATATATTTATATATTAAAAGTTTAATATTTTTAATATTATATAAATAATTATATAATTATAGCGAACTATTTAAATTAAATTATATTAAGTTTTTTAATTTAATTTAATTTAATTAATATTCGAAAAAAGTTTATAAATTTTTTAAATTTATAAGGTTTTTTTTATATTTATATTTTATAATAGCTTTTTATAATAATAGCTAAACTTTGCTTTAGTTTTTTATTTAAAGCTAAAATAAATATTAATATATTTTAAAAAAAAAAAAATAAAAAAAAAACAAGCTATTAATATAAAAATATAAAATTTTTCGGTATTATAAGTACTATTTAGTTAAAATAATTATAGCTTTATAAAAAAAAGCAATTTTTTAAAAAAAAAAATAAATAATTAATATAAAAAAAAAGAAAAAAAGAATAAAAAAAAAAAGCGTAAAAAAACGTGCTTACTTTCGACCACTTTCGGCTACTTTATCTTTATGCTTCTTTTTTAGAAGGGGAGGAAAAAAATGAAAAATCAATATAATTTCACTCAGTCGCTACATGGGCATTTTCCAGGCCGGTCTCCTGGCCCCGGTGGCGGTAGGACCAGTCATTGGCGGAGCGATAGCTGCTTCGTTGGGATGGAGGGCGATATTTTGGTTCTTGGCAATATATAGCGGTGCATTTCTCGTTCTGCTGATCATCTCGTTGCCGGAAACGCTACGGTCTGCTGTAGGAAACGGAGGTACGAGCCCATCGAACCCCATCGCCAAGTACCCCTTGAACTTCTATCAAAAGACTACCAGGGTAAAATTTTGTCCACAATCCAACCCCTATTAAACCCTTCCGCGAAATCCAGAATCAACATCATCGGTCCGGTTCGCATATTGTTTAGTAAGCAAGCTGCGCCGCTCATCATCTTCGTCGCCATATACTATTCTGTTTGGCAAATGAGCATTACGGCTATGGCTGTACTTTTTAAGGATCGTTACAATCTTTCCGAAACACAGATTGGCTTTACTTTCATTGCAAACGGCGTAGGATCGATAATCGGCACTCTTATCACAGGCAAGATCCAGGATACAGATTACGAGCGTACCAAAGCCAAGCATAGGTCCACGTTCCAAAGCGGCGTTCTGATCGGAAGCCAGCAGCAGCAACGACAACACGATGGCGTTGTTTTTCCTCTGGAAAAAGCACGGCTCCGCCTTCTCCCCATCCTTGCTCTCTTCCAGTGTGCATCTATTCTTACCTTTGGCTGGACCATCCAGTATCATGTCCACATTGCTGTACCGATCGTAACCACCTTTGTCACAGGCTGGACGGCTGTTTCAACTGTTTCTGTCGTCACAACGTACCTCATAGACGTATTCCCCGAACGCAAAGCTGCGTCGAGCGCAAGCGTGAATCTTGCGAGATGTCTCCTCGGGGCAGGGGCATTAGCCTTGTTACGCCCATCATTGGTGCAGTGGGCACAGGATGGACCTTTACAATCGCCGTCGCGGTTCAATCCGTCGCCTTGGTAGGTGTAGCAATACAATGGAAATTTGGCGGGAGGTGGAGAATGGCGGCCGAGCAGGCCAAAACACAAATAAACCAAGAAAAGTGATAAAGGGGCGAGAATTTGAGTGACTACGACGTTGGGATCCGTGGTACCGATGCCGATGCTGATACGGGTATATTATTTGCCATTTGGCTAGCTCTGGTAGCCCTGGTAAGTAGTCCAGCACCGCGAGATACATTTCCCACCATGATGAGTTCCAGTGGAATATATGGAGAAGTGAGAGCTTGAATCAAGCCCAAGCCGCGTTGGAGTGAAGATTGGCAGTAAGAAGGACAATGCCTCATACTTAGTGAAGAAAATCGGAGTCAGGTACTCCATTAAAAATTGACTACGAAATATCAATATAGGGAGATACCAACAACGCCTGCCACATTCCCTCATCGACATACGTAACACGTGAAAGTATGCACAAAGAAGGAATCATTACCACTCTCGTAGGCGCCAAGCCTAACCAGTAAATAGAGCGGCGCAGTCCGTATTTTCGATGAATATTCTTCCACAAGAAGCTGTCTCAGCTCTGCAGTCGGGGGCTATTCATTCCAAGTCAACGTGGGAGCCCACACTCGCTGTGCCGCATTGCTTAGGGCTAACCAACCTTCTTAACATCATGAAATCCTTACTCACCATATCCTCTACACTTCCCATACTAACAGAAGAACTTTCATCTCATCGATGATCGAAAATTTGATACATTGATCTAAGGCTACCATCCTTCTGCGACGCCAGTGCAAGGTACAAAGACAGCGGAATGTGTAGAAACTACCGTCGCTGAACCCGTTACGCTTCCATGTGGGGATACACTCTTCCGGGAATGATGATCGTGCAGGTGTTTTGAGGTGTCCTTCCAAATATCTTGAACGACGCACTGATCGTGAATTGTAGTCTCGATATTACCCTTGGATTGGGTCGTTTCATGAGCGGATTTGCTTCGCCGGACCGTATCAACCGTATCAACCGCGTTGTTATCCCCATACACCTTTTTAGCTGACTTGTCACCGGTGAAGGGATCTGCTGCATATAGGCGCCACGATGATGCAAATTCATCTATTTTCTTCTCGGGATTTTTGGTAGACTTGCCATTCGTAGGTGTTCTGCTGCCGGATTTCGAAGCAAACCCTAGTCCAATAGGAGACCCATTATCTTTAAAACAGTGCGCCATTGCGTGTGCGTCGATAGGTCGTTGGATTCCAGAACCGTCAGGGCCGAGGCCGCTTCGATTCGACCATCCTTGCTTAGACAGAAGTTTGAATCCGTATGGATACTGAGAACTCAAGTTCGTCGCGTCTTTCGGTTTAACATCTTCATAGAAGTTAGAGGCTCCTAGGGTGTGCTTTTCAGCCTCTCGCACTGCAACAGCAATAGGTAGAGTCAGCTATCGTCTTTTTAGACAGTGGGTTTTGAGTTTCAGAAGCCCCTGGACTCTATCGTAGCTCACACGGCAAATATTGTGCTCTCAAGGCTACTGATAGAAGAGGAGAACGAGTCTAAGAATGTCCTACCGAAACTATCGGGAGTGGTAGAGCGACCGATATGAATGCGCTCAAGCGTCTCGCACGCATTGCCCACATCGCCCCCATCGACACTTCTGGTAGTAGAGGCAACTACATCTTCCGGCGCGCTAGTGCAAGACGGCGTATTAGGATGTTCGGATGAAGCATCGTCCTCACCCCATTCTTGTCTTAATTGTTCAACGACTTCCCCCAAAAAAGGGTCAGTAGTTACCATGAGCAGTCAAGGTTTTGCATGACCATACGGAAAAAGACGTCGGTCCTGGGAAGACACTAGAATACTTACTTCGATAGATACCGGACATCTGTTCCTCATCCAAGGTAATCTTCTTAGAAATATAAAGAGTGGCCTATCCGATATAATTTAGTTGGAGGCCCATAAAGTAGTGAGGGGAAGAGGTAGTACGTACAGTCAAAAAAGATGATAAGCCAAATGTTTAGGTTTGACATTAGTAGTAATATCACCGAAAAACCGCTGAAATGAAGTCTTTAGGTGTTCAGTGCAATCCACAGATTTGATCAGTTGCTTGATGACTTCCTGGTGGAAGTCAATATCTGCGAGGTCAGGGGTATTCGCCATTATTGCTATTTAATGCGAGCCTCGAAAGTAAAGTGTGGTTGAAGCGGCAAGGGAGGTAGATGAATCGGCGTTGGAAAAGGTGAAACTTAAATGGACGGGAGGCCAAAGATGTTGTGTTGCTCAAGGTTGAGAAGTACCTAAGGTTGCCTCTGTGGTAGGGACTAAAACTCTAAAACCGACTTATCCGCCTTAATAGGGGCGAAGGAAGGAAGGAAGGTGCGAAGCAAGGTACCTGCCTAGTACCTTCTACTTCTATTCTAGATTGTAGCCTCGAAACGTACCCAGCAGCTAACTTCTAAGGTATTTTAAAAAAAAAATTGCGAATTATGTATTATATGACTTATATTTGCTATAAAAGCGCGTAAGTGAAGCTCGATGTTAGCGCAAAGAAGCTTCATTACTATAAATTCTATCTCATTTAGCACCCATATATGGCTATACCACATACCGCTCAGATGGCCCATCAAGAGACTATGAAACTTATACACATAGTATCAAATTTGAAGTCACTCGCGTGGAAAGAAATGTTGAAAATGGAGGCACTAACAATTTAGCGAGGCTAGTCAATTGTATCATCTCTCAGCGCAAGCAGCTCTCGGAAGACCTCGTTGGACTTCGAACGGACAGCGTTGTGGAACAAAACGTTGGTTTCGAAGACCTTGATGCCCTTTATTCGAGAAGCAGTAACGCGTGCTAAGCCGGCGTCGACGTACATGTCGTTGTAACTCGCTGCATAAACCGGTACTTCGTTCTTACCAAGCTGCTCGATGTCGTATAATGATGGCCACTCGTCGTAGTTCGCGAGGATATGGGCCGTTTCCTTCATCTTGGCAAGCTCAGAACACGATGCAAAATGGAAAGGGAAGATCATCTCTCCTGAGAAGAAGAGTGGCTGATCACCCAAGCTAGCTGGCCCAGGCCAGTCATCTCGTAGCCATTGGTATTCTTGAATGCCTTGGCCCACCCGCTCTGCTGCCCATCTACCTACCACACCCGGGCCGAAACACCAGCACGGCTCGTGGAGCAAGGTGTAAATAGGAGCAGAGTTCCAGCCACCATCCTGCTCTAACGCGTTCATGGTAGCATGGGAGAACACACCAAAGTTGTCCAGATCTGCTTTCATTCGTATGATGAAGTTGTGAACTGTGTCGATACACCATCCATCCCGAGATGTATGCCCAGCGTCATAAAGAGCTTTACTGTCAAAAGCCCACCAGCTGGTAGTGGAATGCCCTTTTCGCCGCCAAGTTCTCGGATCTTCTCGGCTATGTCCTTGACGGCCTTGATATCTTGAGGAAATTTGCTGTAGTAGGCTCTGTTTCGTTCCATGACCCTTTGGTATGTTACCTGGTACACTTCCTCAGGCCCCTTATCTAAGGATGCAAGGCCGCCTGTGATGAAGCATTCCCGAAGTCCCTGAGGCGCAAATGAAAGGTATGTCATAGTCATCATACCTCCAAAAGACTGCCCAAAAGTGGTCCATTTCTTCTTCTCCGGGGGGAAGTCCTCGGTGAGACAGAGACGAACCGCCTCGCTATCTTTGACCAACGTATCAGCTCTGAAAAGTTTCAGATAATCCGCCTGTTCCTGAGCCCCGCCGACGCGCGCAAGTGTATGGGCAGAGATTGGGCAACTAAAGCCAGTGCCTCGTTGGTCCAAGAGAAGCAACTCATAGCCGCGATCAAGCATGTGCTTCGAAAGGGTGCTATCTTGCGGTGCTGGGGTCCATGGCCGGGACCTCCTTGGAGGAAAAGCTGGGTACATGGGAACACAATGGTCAGATAAAGGGTTAGGCAGCGAAGTTTTAATACACACCAGGTACGGCCGCTGGACAACCTCGTTCGATTCGACTATAGGCTTGTCATATTTGGTTGCGCTTCTAGCAAATAACTTGATCGTTTGCCCTTTAGGCTTCGAGTGATCTAAGGGCACCTCGAACCATAGCTCTTTCACTAGTAGTTTCCCTAGAAAGCTGTTTAGGTGGTCGAATGTATGAAGGCATCAGTATCAAAACCGGGGTGTACCGACTAACCTGGCACAAGATATGGTTTGCTCTTGGATATAAGACGAGCAACTACTGAGGCCATTTTCACTTGGAGTTTTTAGTTTAAGATCTTGAACTGTGAGAATGACGCCTGGGCTCTTAGAAACTTACCCGTACCTGGATAGAGTATTTTGCCAGGAGTTCAAATACATCTTCCAAAGGGAAATGGTGGGGAAGAGGGGGTATCAATGACCCCTCAGTATACGTGACCCTGCAATTTGGAAATCGATTCAAACCAGCCGTGACATGATTTTGCTACTTACCTACCTAGGTACTTAGATCTAAGGTATTAAAAAATACCGGATTGGTGGTCCTTTCATGAGATAGGTAGCTAAGGTAGTAAGGGCATAGGTTTTTAACAACCTGTATAGTGGTGTAGGTAGGTACCTAGGTACTGCCAGGTGGGTCCCGGACAGCTGGATATAAATATATCTTGGATAGACTCTCTTAAACAAATATCTACTGTATGGAGCTAACCGTTTACCTACACAACAACCCGCCCAGGTGATGACCAATGTTACGACTTACAACCGGACCGCTTCGGAGCTCCTAAATCCACAAAACCGGGTCATCATGCCAAAGTTTAGCCTCCCCATTTCCTATTTCTTTGAGCAAATCTCTCCTTCGTTTCCTTCTCCTCCCTACTTCAAATAAGCAGCGCAGGATCGTGCAAAGAGTTTGGTATGGACGGAAATAACACTCAGCATCTGACACAGACTTTGGTTGAGTCTTTCAATGCTCTGGCCGATGAAGTGCAGAACCTTGGCGATAGGCAGACTATATTGGAGCACAAGCTCCGATATGCACATGAGCAGGTACGTTTGTTGCGTCGACTAGGAGGTATCTCGATGTCTATCTGCTCCGATACCAGCCGCGATGGACATGTCCCCTCTCCCTTCCTATTCCTCTCCCTATCCGTATTCCTTGCCTTGCCTTGTTATGATGAGACTATCTTTAGCTCTAGATCGCGAGTTATCTTACTAAGGTAACGCTGACCGACACATTTACCATAAAGTTTCTGAACTATGGCAACCTATCCATGCATCTCCCCTTCCCCCCTTCAATTAGGGTTCTCTCGTCCCCAAGGCAAACCCCGGTTATCGTTAACCTTAAGTTGAAATTAGTTCCAATACCTAGCCGATAAATATGCAGCCGCCGCACCTGAGGTAGCAGATACACTGGTGAACCTTCAGGTTCCACCTGAACTACACAATTCTTCACTAGCAAATACAAATTTTGTTCCACTCCCTAACCGCAAGACCTCCGATTCTAAACATCAAATTGCCGTGATCATCCGCGAAGGTAGACGCGTCGCTTCTTCCCTAACCGACTTCAGCAAGAGTAGCCAAACTAGCAGAAGCAGGGATAGTCTGGATCCCACAACCGCAACCTCTCTGTCCACAATACTCGAGCAGGATTTTACCGTCGAAGGGAAGAAGGGCAGCCTAGACTGTCCCTTTACCCAGCCGAGCGAGCAAGAGCCACAAAACGACATCCATCAGAACCACCAAGACCCAATATGTGCTGCCATGTTTGAGGACACAGGCTCTCAAACAGCTAAATGCCCTATTCGATATCTCGACCAACACTCTCCCGAGGAGATTGCAGATTACGTCGAGAAGCACAAACATGAACTTCCCAGAAGCCATGAGGTCTGCGTAAGGCGCTACCAGAAAAATGAAAAACACATCAAGAAGCTGGACGCCAAATACGGCAATCTCGTCAGTATGGTAGAGAGCCTCAGTAAAATCCACCAACCAATGCTACCAGAGCAAGACACCCGGCCCCAAAGTGAAGTAGAGAGGGCATCCAACGACAGGGTGCAGGACTGGGCACATACAGTTAGCGCCAACGCCGCTGGGGATCCCGATCGGACCGCTCCAGATGATGATGATAATGATGACGATGACGATGACGATGACCAAGAACGGCAAAGCCACTTTGACCGGCCGCTCAAAGAAGTGCGCGTTGGCGAGTCCCCTAGCCGACCTTGGGGCATCTCGGTTCCGATTTTCTCAGACGGACAATCGAGCCAAGGTGTATCTCGAGAGCGACCAGAATCCCCGCCCCCAGCTCCAGTACATATGCCGTCTCCCATTCCCAATGTAAAGACGCCACTGCAGGAGACGGGGAAATGCCCGTTTGACCACACGAAGCTGACGCCGGTGATGCACCACGTGAAAACCCACAAGGAGGAGGATAAGGACTCGATCCGGCTAGCTGATATCCCACCCTTGAATCAACCATTTACTCCTGCTCAGCATGCTCCTCCGGCAGAAACAGCTGCTAGTTCATTACCAAAGCCTACTTTTGTCAATCCTGCGGAGCTCTCACGTTCGAAAGCAGGTAGTACTCCACAGATGGTTTTTACCGGTCCAGTATTCATCGGCTACCCAGTTGAGCAAGCCATCCAGTTCATGCAATGTTTTCAGGGACAACAGCAGTAAATGTCCCACGTCCGACAGCGAAGACGTTTCATGAGCTGTGTTGCTGGAATTTATTGAACAACAATGATATCGTGTTTTTTATTTATTAGTATCCCCTGGGGGCCTTTTTTTTAGCAAGCGGAATGCATCGGTGGCGTACACTAAATTGCATCAATTCGGAGTTTGAACGTTTAGCAAGCAGCAAATTGGGTTTTAAGAATGAGAACGACATGATGCGAGATACCCCTGCATTGTGGTGAAGCTATACAATCTGCGGTTCAAATAATGATGTAAATACAACCCTTCTTTGTGACACATAAATTATGTGCACTGGCATTAAAGAGAGGAAACAAAATCCAATAGTAATGCCAGTAATGCGGCTACGCGACTATCTAACGTCGTACCAAAATTGTCTGCTAAGGGTAACTCTAATATGATATATGTTCCTATACAAGCATCTACTTCGCATCTGTGCGCCTAGATGCAGCTTCGCCGTCTACCTTATTCGGATCCGTATTCGTATCGGTATCGCTTTCATCTCTATATGTATCATGCGTATTCCCCGGGGACTCCCAGAGAGAGATATCATCATCATCCATCAATGCCGCAGAATCACTCTCTCCTGACCACCTGGCCTGCGCTGGCCCACTATACCCTCCTCGACATCGTCATAGCCGAGTTCATCAGCAAGAAGCACACCATTGCCATCGGTAGCGGCGGCCTCCTCTAAAGCAAGCTCTTTCGCTCGCCGCATCGTCCGCTGATAGACGAACCAGCCCACGGTAATGCCGACGACGGAGCCGAAGAGGTCAGATAATTGACGAGGCGGGTGCTCGTGGGCATGTCGTCGCTATCGGCAAGCTGCGCGAGCCGGTCGCCGATGAAAACGTGCACGAGCAGCTTCGGCGTCGATATGGCCGTCGCGAGCGCAAAGTTTGCGGGAGAGATGCTGGGGATGGTGGCCAGGAAGCCGTTGCTCAGGCTGAAGGGCAGGGGGCAGAAGCGGATGGCGACCAACACGGGCAGCCCGTCGTGCCGGAGGACCTGGCCCAGGGCCACGAACCGGCGGTCCTCGCCGACGAGGCGCTGCACGTAGTTGCTGAAGATGGTGCGGCTGGCAAGGAACGCGGCCGTCGACCCGAACACGGTGGCGCCGGCGACGATGGGCCAGCCGCCGGGGAACCCGAATATGAAGCCGGCGAGGGTGATGGTCATGCTATAACCGATGGCGGGCGGGAACGACGCCAAGGCCGTGAGCAGGAACAGCAGCACCCAGCCGCCGGGCAGCTTCCGCCATCCCTCGGCGACGGGACGCAGGGCCACGAAGATGCGGTGCGAGAAGACTAGGAATAGAATGCCGAGCGCGAGCAAGACGAGCCCCGCCACGCCGGCCAGCACGCGCTGCAGGGGCGTCATGCTGTAGCCGAGCTTGAGTAGCTTGTTCATCGAGAGACGCTGCCCTGCATTATGCGTTGGCCAGCGGCCGGTGCGGCTCGGCGCCATCGCCGCCTCTCGAATAGGGCGTCGAGAGCCGCCGTATGCCCTGCAGACGCGGTCCTCGGAATAGGTCGTCGCTACTGTCGGGGTCGCGGCCCGGCGCCGAACGAGCCCAGGCAGGCATTCGTTCATTGTGGGATGGGCGGTGTGGTGATGTCGGTTCGGGGTCTGGAGATGGTGAGGGAGGGAGGGCCAGCGCCTGCGCTGTAGAGGCATAGTCGAACGGCATGCTCGGGAAGTATGTCGACGGGGTAGCCGAGGTTCGTTCGTTGGTTGTCGGGCCAAGTCAGGCGACCGTTAGAGCGCGGTTGAGCGGGGTGAGGTTTGTTTGGCTTGGAATGTGTTATACCGCTGCCTGTGTCTAGAAGAGCATGTGCTGAGCCTGTCTAAGCTACTCGTAGCTATCTGGTCTAAAGAATCGGGAGTCCCGGCTTCAACACATACTCGTCAATTCGAATTATTGATGGAAGTTCGATTTTCATTTAGCCATGCTTTCTCTCGAAATCGGCATCAAAATGGCCCAAGAATGTGCTGCTGCATGTTGACGCGAGCGGAAGCGTAAGTTTCGGCAAGTAGATAACGACGCCGCAGACAAATACGATGACGGGATTGTGGGGCTCTTGGCCGCGTAGCGCTTTTTGTGGCGATGCAGTCGGGAATTCAGCCGCTGTCCAAGCGCTAATCTACCTACCTACATAGGTAGGTATCGTCTACTTACATATAGATATATATGAGGTAAATACAGGTTAAGGTATCTGAGATCAACATACAGTACTTCCCTGTTTTCCCATCTATTATTAGTCTATACAAATCCCTTGCAATTGCGCATCGCCAGCATAGTGTTCGGCACGGTATCTAGCCACCTCCTTGATAAGTTGCATTGATTGCATCGCCCAACGCTCACCCTTGAAGGACACTCTTTATATACTTAAAAGGTGTTCAGAACGTCGTTTCCTGGTTAGACAACGGCCATTAACTTAAGGCCTCCCTATCTCCATACCTAATCTAGCTGACAGTTGGTGACTGTGATATTGTAAGACGTATTCGTCCTAAACTATTGCGGACAATTGATAGCGGGCTCGCATGTACTTAGGAAAGTTCGTTTCACATGTTGCTCTAAGCTTTATTAAGTAGTTCTCCACGCTACGGTCCGCTATGCATGCACATCAGCCTTAAGGATTAAAAAAAATATTCTTATTGGCTCAACGGCACATAGAATTTACAGTAGATCCGAGATTGCCGTATCCACTCACACATGGGTGTGGATCTAACGACTGGATTGACTTACATAGCAAGTGCGAACTTCGAAGTATTACACGTTCCGTAGTACAATTCTTGTTGCATTTTGACACCATTCATGTTATTATACCATCATTTTCGACGTACCCTGCTCAGTATGGTACCCTATGAGACGTAGTAACGCTGCATGGCCACTGCAGTGAGAGGCTATTTGTCTAGAACGCATACCTGCTTCAGATGCCGACCCTAAAGTTGACTGCTCACCCAACCGGTCACACAAAGCCTCCAATCACATCGCTAATGAATTGTCCTATGTCCTAGTATCATAGGCTACTATTAGTATCGTGCATGAAATAAGACCCACGTCATGCTATACCTGTATGCCTTTAAGCTGTCTACCCCCCGCAAATATTGATAATAGTTTAGTCCGCGACCTGTCGAGTTCTATAGGTTTCTTGATATTGGGTGCCTGCCGAGGGCTACGGCCTATAGGAAACATCCAGGGCAGACACGTAGATGCAAATTAATCGTCTCATCGACAGGCATCTCTTCGGGACACAGCTATTCTACTAGGTTCTCGCTTGTCAAATGGCGTATAATTCAAGTATATAAATACAGCCTTCTACTACTCGGCCCGTGTTTGGCCATTAAACTCACTTTCTATCTGCCTACATCGAGGACTTCTCGCAAACAACATCAACTCTTTCGGCGCTCGTCTCACAACAACCAAAATCATTACACCCTTAGCCTTTCAAAACACAATATGAAGCCCACCACACCTTTCGTCACGGCAATACTCGCATTTACACCTATCGTGTGTGCTGGCCCGGCCGCATATGGTATCTGTCAAGCTGGCTGTGCAGCTATCGTCACAGCATGCTACACAGCAGCGGGGTTTACTTGGGGGGCAACGGCCGGCCTCACAATACCAGCAAGCATCGCCGCCTGTAACACTGCATTCGGTACCTGTCAGGCCTGCTGCGTGAGTGCTTTCTCTAAATCAATTTCTTCCTGGTTTTTGGCGATCTGTTAGAAAATAGGGTTTCGTTTTTATTTAGGTCAAGGCCAGTAGCTAAGGACTTCTAGAGCCCTCACCAATCAGGCTCAAAATAACGATAACTGACTCCGAGTTGTTCTAGTGGGCTGCCGTGATCGCTCCAGTGCCTTAAGGCGAACGCCTATATGACATGGATTGGGCGATTCACTCACGCTACCTTGCACAGAAGATTACGAGGTGCTGGAATGACTTGGATAGCATGTGGAGGGGTAATATTCATATCTCTCACGCTCTGTGATAAGGGCTTGTGCTCAAGTGCTTGGAACTTGGAGTTCTGTCTAGCTAATAATCTCTCTGGAGTCTATAGGGGCTTTAGTTTCCTCATTATGACTTCAGTGTAACCTCGCCCTTTCCCTCAATTTATAGACGAATTCTAGGACCCTATTTCCTTGCAGGCCTTCGAAGTGTACCTTCTCAAGAACGGCTTCGTCTACAGAATCGGCCCCCTAGGACTCTGTGTGGCTCTGTCGCTACCTCTGTGGCTTGTCCGTGTGATACGCTCTATTTTACTTTTACTGCAGTTTTAACTGTTTATCTAATATTATAACAACAAAGAGTATGAAATATAGCTGACTGTTCATAACTTAGCTGCCTAGGTAGCTCAACTTCTCCTATAATTACTAAACTGTAACCCCCAGTGCCTCGTAGATCGCACCTACGTATGCCTTGGACGCAGTGTTTCCGATAACTGAGGCCGATCTCTTATTCATAGCATACGTAATAGTGATCTTACGACCGACATCCATGATACCAAGAGAACCGCCCGAGCCACCCCAATAGGCAATATCACCCGCAGGCATTAAATCATCGACCCAGTCTCCATCGCCCTTGATAGCATATCCGATACCGAAACGAATGGGCGATCCGATGGCGAGATCCGTTCCATTAGATTGTTCCTTGAAGATCAAGTCGACCGTCGACTTGGACAGCAGTTGCTTACGATCCCCAGTCCCCTCGCGACCTGCGAGCGTGATGGCGGAGAGTATTTGATTCATCGCATGAGCGTTGCTGTAACCATTGGAGGCACCGATCTCTCCTTGCATCCACGCAGGGCGTCTCCCCACATCAGGGGCCATCATAGGGTTCGCAATTGCTTTCATAAAAAGAGGGCCAGGCTTGAAATCTGAGTTCGGCCCTGACGGGGGCGTCGTCTTAGCGACACGAGCCACGTCTTTCTCCAAGATGCCGAGTTGAAAATCGGCACCCAGGGGCGTCGCGATGTTCTTCGTGATAAACTGCTTGAGGCTCATTCCTGCCACACGACGCACGATCTCGCCCAGCAGGTGACCGAAACTATAGGCATGGTACGCAGATGCCGTGCCGGTTCCCACCACGGCGCCTGGGGGCCAGCTTCGCGGTGGAGGCGACGGGGTCACATATCTCGTCCATGGTGACCTTATCGTCCCAGCCGGCCACGCCGGAAGTGTGCGAGAGCAGATGGCGTATCTCGACGTTCTCTTTCCCATTGGCGGCAAACTCGGGCCAATATTTGGAAACCTTGTCTTCGACGGAGATGGCGCCGCTATCGACGAGCATGAGGACAGCAAGACTGCTGAACATCTTTGTGCTCGATGCTATGCCGACGATGGTATCCTCGGCCCACGGCTGCTTGGTTGCTGGATCTGCATATCCGCCCAGATATTGACGACATCCTCACCGTCGACGTTGACTGCTATAGAGGCGCCGGTCTCTTCTCCTGAATCGACGAACTGCTGAAGAAGAGAACGAACCTTTTCGAACTGTGGGGTGCACTTCCCCTGTACTTCGGTCATGGTACCGATTCCGACAGTGTTAAGATAGAACAATTATAGAAGTAGGACTGGGTCAAGTGACAGTTCCCGAGCGATTAACCCAACAATAGCAATGCAGATAGCAAGGCGAGGGAATACTTGAATATATATAGAAGATGCTGAGACTATATGTGCTTATTTATATCATCAGTTACCTCGCTAACGTCTGTGGCACTTTGATGGTTGTTACCAACTCCAACTAGCCTAGACTCCACGAGTGATCCTACAAGCCGGTGAAGCAGATGCGGCGTAACAGATCGGGATATCACACATCAGTACTAGTTTTGCCGCGTAATCAGGTTGCCTTAGTTCTTTGTAGGGTCTGGTTGTTTCGGTGATGGCCAACCCTTTCCGGACGCCGAGTGTGTAAGCGGGGCCGCAGTACCGCCCGGTGCGTGACTCATGCCGGGATGCTGAAATTGAAGCAGTCCATACTATTCGAGCTAGTCCTGGTGTACGGAGGATTTGACGCAGGCCAACAAGCAAAGACTAATTAGGATAATGCGGCTCCTTAATGGACGATTGGAATGATAAAAGGTGAAGAATAGAGAGCTGTTAACTGCGGGAGGGTGTGTATGAGGTTTTCTGCAAAGACAATAACCGCACAAACACTTCGACTAAATCGCCCGCATGTCATAAGCCTCTTCTACATAGACAATAATTCTGGCCAAAAAATTGTTTCCGCCCGGGATCGAACCGGGGATCTTCTGTGATCATTGAACAACTGGTGTTTGCATGTAAGACAGACGCCTAACCGCTAGGCCACGAAAACTTGTTAATTGGCCATCTTTCCAGATATATAAAGCTAGGCGCTAAGCATTGCTCACTGAATTGTAGAGATGCTCATACGACCAACGTAATAAACACAACAAGCAAGTCCTTTAAAAGATGCTTCTGCACATGTATTATTGGACACCACTGCTGACTCTTGCTAATGCCTGGATTCACCTTATATCAATTCGACTCCTACACCTGATATATCGAGACTTTACGGTTTAATCATTCAAGTCGATCAACAACACAGATTAAGACTACCTTGCCGTAGTCCAAGGAAGAATGTCCATTCAAGGGCAATTCCCAAGGGAAGAAAAACCCAAGAGCTCAGGTGGTAATGGCAGGCTTTGCCGCTATTGGGCGCAGTGTTCGAAAAGGCCGTGCTCTAGAAACAAGGGCTGAAAACAACTGTAAGGTTGTTTGTTGGGAAGCTCGACAAATGCTTTCACCTGAAACTCATGTATAGCAATGCGGAGTTCCTATATACTTGTCAGTGCTTTCTCAGGCCTTGACGTTGCTAATAGAATGGGAAAGAATAGCGAGAAAGTCAAAATATCTAATTGCTATCAACCTTGCTGACCATTGTGCTCACGCAACTATCTTGTTACCTCATAATGCCACTTAAAAGAGTATTCGTGTTTCAAGACCACCCTTACCGTTCAGCGAGACAGAGAAATGAAGTCTGGCATCTCTGCTTCAGCTTCAGTTGTAAAGTTATATAGCAACGGGAAGAAGAGCGCACCGCCTAGCTTAAACTCGCTGCGACTTTCTTATTTAGTTGCCTCTATCAGAATAAGTTATTATCATCTCATAGTACCTATTCAGAAGGGCCCTTACGAATTCGTCACGTAATTCTTGTTATATCGGGACTTCTGCCGCCGCCTTCTCCCAAAATGCACACCTTTCTTTGAACTGGACCAGTTCCGCGCTCGCGAACCCGGCGCTATCCACCACCCATTCCCGGCCAGTCCTCACGTCCGGCAACCCGGAAACGTCAGTTCCTGTCAGTTTCAAAGCGTTGGGATCACCAGTCATTACGAATGACGCCAAGGCGCCTGTCCAAATCAAGATTTTAGCAGAGTACTCGCGAACAGCTAGCTTGATTCCTTGTCAAGCAAGGGAGGGATGACGTAAATAAAGTAAATCTAACGAACCTGCGTAGCCTTGTAATGCAGAGGATCCTGCCGTTGGGCTGAATTGATCGTGTTCCACTAGTCACGATCTCTCAGCACACGATCGACGCCAAGAAGCGAAACGCAAGACGATGCGTCGATGGTACATACCCAATATACATCGGAGGCATGTTGCGCCGGAGCGATCGTGTACTCTCCGACCCAGCCGCCGTCCTTCGCACTGCCCGCCATCCAGTACGCGGGGCACGCGAGCGTCGAGTCTCTGTAGATCAGCCCAGCACGCGTAAACGAGTCGTTGTAGCCCGCGACGTGCTCCGCGCTCCCCGCTCCGGGTACAGTCCTTCGCTGGTCGAACAGGGCCGCGAGAGCGCCGGGAGATACCCCGATAACCATTTTGTCGAAGGAAGCGGCCGCGCGTTGAAGGGCGGCGTGCCCGTGTCTACTTCGCTCTTCAACCCCCGGGATGAAATCTCGCCCTCGTGGTGTGTGTACATCCCATACCGGCGACGACACTCCCTCTCGACGTGCGTTGCGGCGGAAAGCGGCTCGCGTAGGAAAAACCATCGATCACGGGCCCCATTCGAACGTCGACGTGGTATACTTGTGGCTGTCAACAATAGCGAGACTCGCATCGCGAATCTTCTGCACGTCTACGCTTTTAAGACACTTCAGGCTCTCCGGGCCCGCGCAGTTACTTTCACACTCGGAGTCAGTTATTGTCATTGAGAGCTGATCTATGGGAGTTTGAGAAGTTTTTGGGCAGTCTCTTATCCCACAACGGAAACCTGGTGCTCTAAAAGTTGCTTTATTAGGAAGAAAATGGCACCAAGAATTACTCACGTTAGGTTAGCTAGAGTGTCATATCGCCACTGCGCCTCGGGCGCGTCGACACGATACGTCTTAGGCCAGAACGGGCTCGAAGCGAGGGCTTGTCGAAACAGCGGCTTCTCTGCCTTCCCCTCTATTTCTGCCGTTGGCGCCGTTTTCATGATTCGCAATGGTTTGCGCTAGTACGCTGCCGCCGCCCGCCGACTGACCCCAGACAGTGATCCTGTCGGGATCGCCGCCAAAAAGGCTGATGTACTTCCGCGTCCAGCGCAGCGCCATCGCTTGGTCTAGCAACCCGGCATTGGCGTCCGAGAACGGGTCTTCTGCGACTTCTCTGCCCGGTAGGAATCCGAACGCATTGACGCGGTAGTTTGGATACACGAAGATCATGTTGCTCGAATCGGAGACATTGAGGATGGGATAGGCGGATGGTGGAAGAGTGAATGAAGCTGATCCCTGGATGAAACCGCCACCGTAAAAAGTCACGACGACAGGACGTAGCGACGCATCCGGCATCCAAGGCCGACCGTACAGCCCGAGGTAGAGGCAGTCCTCAGAGCCGTTGACGGTCCGCTGTGGGCACATATCAAACGGTTGAGATGAGTCGTAAACACCATGAGTAGTTGGTAATGGTAGTTGAGGGGCCCGGAACCTACAGGGTGAATAAACATGAGCAATCTTCCGCCTGTGATCGATAATTTGAATTAGTTCAAAATAGGATTTTCTACTATGTTTACCTGTTCTGGCCTATGGGCGGCGCAGCAAACGGGATCTTTTGCCAGTATGAGATATTGTAGACCGGGTCAAATGCTCCTTGAAATGTCCCATAGTCGAGGGCCGCAGTGAGGACCTGTGAATCGCCAACTCTTACAAGAAGAGAAAGACATACCACACCTATAAACGAGAGCATAATTGCAATTGGGAAGCCCGATAGTTAATCCTGCCTTGCGAAGACTTGAGTACTGCTGCCTTTATCTCTGTCTGTAAAGCCCCATCTATCCTTTACCCGGTGGGTTCGCCATGCCCAATTAGTTCTCTTCAACTTGGGGTGAGCGACGGGGAAATTGGAGATCTAAGCCAAGCGAATAGCTAGAGTGTGGTTTTCATGTAGCTCGGCCTCCATTGCCCCTTTCACCGAGCCCAGTATTTCCAGTAATTTCTTTACCGTGAGGCATTCCACCGCTTACAGTATACTATCCATATACCAACCTTCTCCGTTGATCATGTCCTCAATTCCTTAACAAGCGTCGTCTCATAACACTCATCGGTTGTCTTACTGCCTCTGAATCTTCTGAGTAGAAGCATAGGTATCTCATGTTGCAAGTTGCTCAGCACCCACCTATCACCTTCGTGATCACATTGCGTTTATAATAGAGGCGCACTACGACAAGAAACGATGCCTCCTGCTCGGTGGTTCATTCTTGGTCAAGCTCTTGCTGCATCTCGGCCTCTATGAAAAAAAGTTAGATCTTGACATTCATAATGCATATATATACTTACGCCAAATACGATTGGCTGAATCCGTTATGACTTGGGCTTTAGCGAGGAGTTTCTCCTCATACTTTTGTTCATCTTTCGACTTAACTCGCAATTTAGTTGGTTGCGCCTGTAATTGCACTTAGTTTAGCCATGCATATGGGTATACTAAACGGACCTGCATGAGGATAGGCACAATTTCCTTTGGATCTGCATTTGCGAGCAATGCCACGGTCTTGAATCCGTTGTCATAGAAGACCGGGCTGTTCGACTCTTGATGAAGGTGACTTTGGAGAGGGCTAAAAGGTCTGCCTTAGCTCCGGCTCTGAGGCGGTCCGAGAAATGATCTAAAATGGCTGCCATGGCGCTGATGGATATCAGCAACTTAAGTCTTTTCGGTTGATTTAGTATTGGTTGGAACTTACCCCCAGCCCATTTGCTCGCAGAATTTAATCATTCCTGCCGCAAACCCTTGGCATGTCTGCTCTAGAGTCTGGACGGTACCCCTTGGCATATCATATTTGCGAGCTACCATGTGTACGGGCATTTCGTTGCATAGATCCCTTAGCTGAAGAGCAAGGTAGAACCTTCTGTAAAACGAGCGACTTCTTTCTCTGTTGCGGTGGATTCCTTAAGATTTCCGCCCTGTGCCCTAGGATACACGTTAACAAGTTGACGCTGGTCAAGAAAGATCCCGCATACATTCTGTTAACCACGTGAATTTCAACCCGAGAAGCGTCATAACCCGGAGTCCACTTTTATCAAGTGCTTCCATCTCAGACCTAAAGACTTGCCAATTAACAGAGACGGAAAACTCTTGAACAGGGGTGAAAGTATAAAGAATATGCATTTCACCATCCATCACGAACGCCTGCAATGCTCGCTGCATTTCGCGATGAACGAATGCACCATCTGCGGGCTCAAGAGACGATGCAACAACTGCCTTTCCTAATTGCGTCGCAGTGTAAGAATCGTAGCTGTCATATTGAATAAACCCCATCCCCAGAAGATTTGCAGACTGGCTTCGACGTGATCTTGGATCTTGTCGGATGTGCTAGAGGATTTAGAAGCGTTTTCCGAATATAATCACTGATAGACTCTCGTGAGTTCACTAGCCTTATAGATATAACCTCTAGCAGCGCTCGTTGAATTCGCTGCTTGTCAGTTGTCAAACCGCTTGAGATACGTGGTAGGTCTGCATTCATCAACTCGACCACATCTTCTAGGTCAGATTTACGACAGCAGAGATAAGTCTCGCCTATCTCGTCTTTACCCTTCCTCCCTGCACGTCCACGCATTTGACGTAACATCGAAGGCCCAATCAAGTCACGGCCCATTCGTGCGTTATGAAGGATAACTCTACGAGCTGGAAGATTGATACCAGCGGCAAGGCTGCATGTTGCTACCACAACCTTCAGCGATCCGCCATCGTAGGCGGTGGAGATCAAGTCGCGCTCTTCTGTTGTCATCCCAGCATGGTGGAAAGCGACGCCGGCTAGAATAGTCTCAGCTAAGATAGGATCAAGACCGGTCGACAAACTACGAAGATCCCCTAGGAGATCTGTTCGCTTCTCAAGAACAATAGAATCTAGCTCGTCAGGCTGGGGCAGTACCTTGCTAATAAGACGAGCGTCTGACTCGCATCCTGGGCGGCTGCTGCAGAAGACGAGAACGCCGTAGCCAGATCTTGCTGTTTCATTCGCTAGCGCAATAACAGCATTCAAGACAGGGTCTTGGAATTCCTTGTGCTGACTTGCACGTATTTTCCTCACTGGTTGACTGTCTAGCTCGAGGGCACTGCTAGAATGCTGTCGTAGTTGACTGGCGGTTTTCAGTATGCTTGTTGTGCCCGATGCTGGGTAGATGTTCCTTCATAGACAAGATGCTCTTCCACAGGTATAGGGCGATAAAATGTCTTGTATGTGTGGGCATCAAGCCATGCCGACAAGACTTCCATGTTCTAGCGCCGTTAGCAACCGTAAGTAGAATGTCAGTAGCCAGATAATACATACAGCCAAGGTGGCGCTCATGCCAATGATCTGGACGCTATGATCGAGGCTCATCAACTTTGTAGCGATGAGCTCCATTAGGTAGCCTCTGTGGTCATCGTCGACCATGTGCACTATGGCACTCGGGTCAGTTACCGCAGCTTCAAGATACTCTTATTTCCAAAAAGGAAACCGCGTGCTCTAAAAGTTGCCAAAACAAGGAAGAAAATGGTTCCGAAATTTGTCTTACGTTCGTCAAGGACTACAGCTTTTAAATTGGTGATAGTGCAATCGTCTATAGCTGTGTTAATGAGCATATTTGCCTGTTGAGATTAGAATGAGACTTCAGAGGGCATGACGACGTCAGCAAACCTTTTCAAATGTGCAAACGCCAATGTCGAAATCTGACCAGGTGGCCCTGACCTTAGCGCCACCAAAAAACCCGACGACTCTCACATCGTCCTCATCTGGCCGTTTCTGCCAGGTTCGGGGCTTCTCGTCTTGTTCATTAATTTCAAGTGGCTTTTTCTTGATATTCTGGACAATATAGCGTAGCCATCGAACCTTTTCCTGTACGAGAGCCACATATGGAAGAATCAGAAGAGCCTTTGCATTTCTGTCCTCTAAAACCCTCTTTAACATCAGTATATCAGCGACGAGAGACTTCCACCACCTGTGGGAGCGGAATATACTAGGTTCCTGGACCCATTTAAAAGACCGGGACCCAGAAGGCATTGTTTCTGCCACGGATAGATTTCCTTGATACCAAGAGTATTTAGATTGTGTACTAGAGATTCTGGCAGAGCATATCTCGAGAATGATAAGGAAAGGGAAGGGTCAGCAGTAGAAGTAGGGGTGGCAGATATCACTTTGCGTTGAGAGTACTCAGACGGGACTATAACAGAAGCAGTGTCAAGCGGAATGATATCGCTGGCTGTCAATCTAGGGGGTCCCTTGCAAGACTTGAAGCTCTCTGGAAACGAAACTGTCTACTTGTCTCTGCATGCTCAGAGTTGACAGTCTCGGAATACGGCCGTTTTGAGCCAGCAATAGTAGCCGTATGGAAGCTCCGCTGCTGCAATGTGACAGACTCGATTGTAGTTTTGTGCAGAATTCCCTGCTGTCGCTCCATCGCTGTCGCATAGATGTATGGCGCGTGGGGTGAGCAACGCGGCAGACTTAGAACACTTGGAAGTGTAGGTATAGGTATAGGTAAATGACGGAATGGTGGAAACAGCGGCGGGGCAAGACACACGAAATGCACGCGAAGTCGCGTGCTGACAGACCGTCCTTACCTATGATGCTTACTTGAATAACCTTGAAGTCTGCTTAAAAGGAGATCTATTTATGCATTAATTCTACTAATACATGTATTAGCTAATATCATGCAAGGTGTGACCTCCCTCGGGCCTTCAAGGTTACCTATTGAAAACAACATTGTGCCAGACTTGGAAGTGTTAATATACCCACTTTAGGTAGTTCACCAGCATCTACATTATCGACATCCCTAATAACAGACATCCAGCCAACCTATGTACTATAGGTATCAAGTAAAAATTTCAAGCTATAACAGTGGTATAAAGCAAGCTTTGGGGCATCTTTCCCGTCTATTAACTACAGGGTCCCATGCCGTCTAACCATGACGCCCCAAGTTTGCTCCAGTTGCAACGCGATACACCAACTCCGAGAAACTCTGGAGTCTCAGTAACCTATTTTACAATGCTTTCGAGGCTTGATGCTTAAAAAAACAACGCCCTTTCCTTCGTAACGCCTTGGAAACATTTTGTTGTCGTTGGTATATCCCTCTAGTTATACAACCTTGTCCTTAACGCCGAAATATCCCCTTGCTACAGAGAGCGACACCGTGAAACCTCTTCATGACTATATCAATAGATTGCGTAAAGATGGACTGGCACTGGCCCCGTTTGCAGGTCGTCCATCATTGGGTCTTGAAGGGGCGTTATTACTGTTATTGTGGTTAATGCTTGTCTCGTGATTTATTGCAATGGCATCTCTGGGTATCGGGGGACTCCTATGAGGTGCTGAGAACGGCGACCGCTGAGACAGCAGTCCTTGGGAAAACGAGTGGTCTGAAGTTCGTGGAGGTGGACCACCATTTGTGAGGCTAGGGAGGGTGGGTAGATGAGCCGAGGGGTGGTATGGAGCCATAAAGGCGCTACCACTATTGAGGACAGCAGGCGGTCCTCGTCGAGGTGGGGACGGTGGCCGGCCATTGACCATGGGCTGTCCAAGCCCGTGTTGGATAGGTCCGGTTTGATGGTGTGACATTGAAGTGATCGGCGGCGGTCGAAGGTCGCGTAGGTGGTTATGATGGATTGAGCTGGGCATACTAGGGCTACTATATCGGATGGCAGTGGTAGGTTGTTGCGTTGAACTACGCTGCCACTCGTTGAACGGAGCCGTCAGAGGAGGAGGAGGGTAATTCTGGGGAGTTGTGGAGGTCCGGTGCAGCAATAGGGCTCGGTCCAGTTTCTTGGAGCTGTCAAATGGCAGAGGCTGCTGAGGGGTACTCCTGGTGGGCCCTGCAACGGTGTTTGTCCCAAAGGTACAGGTGGTTGTATTGTCTCCGCCCTTGGGGCCCAAGGACCTCCAAGGTCGGTCATTCTCGTAACGGTATTTGATGCATGGCGGGGAGAGCTTGGCACAGCATTTGGGTTAATAATGGGAGGCGGCCGTAATGGCTCAATTGCTGGTGGAGCCTCGACGACAGGAGGTGGTACGTCCACGTGAGGGACAGGCTGTCGGCCATTTATTTTGCACTTGTGGCATTGAAATTGACGTTGTGCGAGAAACTTTTGAGCCTGGTCTCCAACTGTTCCGGCGTACCCATTGATTAGAATCTTTTCTTGTGATTCATTGATTGGGTGCCAACGAGGGCTGACATCAATACTGCACGTAATGCAAACCTTCTCGCTGGTTTGATGAATGATTGCAACAGCATCAGCAACCATACTTCTTTGTCCTACTGGCACAGAGGCCGGCACGGTCGTAGATGAATGTCTTCTGTTTTGGGTTGCTGGTAGTGTGGTAATAGTGGTTTTCGTAGCAACGTTGGCTAGATTTGCTTTACGGACAGTTCCGGTGAGCGCGAGATCTGCTTGCTTAAAGTTACGCACGTAGAGCTGCAGAGCATTGGCATCGTTAGACTGGTCATCCTCGGCCTTGACAATATCATGCATCCGATGGACAACTGTCTTTTGGGGAATATGCTCTTTGCACCAGATAAGCGCCGACATCGACCCGGTTTCTCCTCCAATGGTGACTATATTATGTTGATCTCGCCTAGATCCTTTGACAGGAGTGATTTCAAAACCTAGAAGGTAACCACTCTTGTGGGCACATTCGACATGAACTTGGCTATTTGTTAGTACTCTGCTAAGCTAATGACTGTTGAGTTTAAGCTCACCTGGGGCACGACAGGAGTGGCAAAGCACGCAAGCGCCACCTCTCTCCTTGCATACTTTGCACACTTCTTCATGTCTTGTCCGAGTAATAGATGGTATACCTTCGGATACGCACAGGGCTTTAGCGTTACTAAATTTGACCTCAGGAGTCCACACGGCACATGTGACGTGAACCCAGTTATTATCCACGGTCCGCTTCAAAGGCTCTCTTGGAATCATGGCCTTCTCAGCTCAACCTGTCTCTTTTGGTAGAGCTCTATCGCTTTCAGAGCTAGCTCTCGATCCAGACGTTCTTTTTCTCTGTCTTTCTCTGTCTTCTTCTTATGCGTATTCTTGGTTGGCTCTATGAAGTCAGGCTCTGTTCGCTCCACAGGGCACAGGACACATTTATAATCCTAGTACGGCTAGTTAGCCTCAGAGGTATTAATAGTAAAAGAGATCAAACTTACAATCGACACTTGTGGGAGTTTATCATTCAAACACATATCACAAGTCCATTTGCCTTGTATGCGACTATCAGGGACACCATAACATGATCGATGAACTGTCAAGCGACATTCCCGGCAGCAAATCACCTGTTCCCCGGCATTGCTGCCCTGGCTGCAAACTGCACATGGGAGTGTGCGGAGCTTGGGTAACTCTGGAGCTGGTGGAGGGGCGGAGGGGTGGTTTCTCGACTGGCTTCTCTTTCTTCTTTGGAGGGGGTGCAGCTACCGATCCCACAGGATCCCCACCATTTTGCTCAGCATGTTTATCGCCGATGGTCTTAAGTTTCTTTCGAGGGGGCGGATCAGAGACTGCAGTTTGTGCGTTTGCTGTTGGCGGGTAGCTCGTGTTGCAGGACTCGCTCTCGTTGGTGTATTGTAGACTGTCATATTCATCATATCCTCCGCAGCTCTCAGCTCTTTCAACAGCTCTTCGTCGACTTTTCGTTTCCATGATCGACTCCCAGCACTGGCAACTTTTCTGGCAAGATCCTCCATATCCTCCCATTGGATGGCGTATCTTCGCCATAGCTCGGCACAGCGCCGGCACAGCGCAACAATGTATTGAATTTTCTCCTTGTGGGCACCCTTGCCACCACCTTCACTAAGCACGGTGGATACTGAGTTAGGTGCCCGGCGCCATTGCCGTGAGGTCTTAGTTGAACAAAATTTGCACATGAAGCTCCGTTTCCGTTCCAAGGCCTTGTCTGTATCAAACGCAGAGTCGTCGTGGTCATCAGCGACATCGTCTTGTAGTTTACTGGCGTCTGCTTCTGCCTTTTTGGCCTCCTTCTTCCCCTTTCTTCCAGAATAATTGCCCCATATTTGCTTCCCTCTATCCGTCTTCTTCCAGGCATAGTAAAAGCGAACAATGCGTGCATGCTTGACCGTTTTGACATGTTTCGTCACCAGGTAGAGCTCTGATCCGTACTTCGCCACGCCCTCTTCGAACTTCTTGATTTCCGCTGGACTCAAGTCTGGTTCCTTGAAGGCTGATTTCTCGGTTCTGTCCAGAGCTCTCAGCGCCCCTTCGGTTTTGTAATCATGCTTGAAAAGAGTATTAATGGCCACATCAAGAAAATTTGTAGACTCCTTCGGTAAGCCAAGTACCGGTACTATCTTGGCTTTTGCGGACCGAATATAATTATTGATGTGTGATTCTGAGGAGACGGCATCAATGGTATTTTTGGATTTCGGAAAACCTGCAAATGGTACAACAACTGTGTCATCGCAAGGTTTCCATAACAACTGTGCCGTGTTGTGTGGGTCATCATTATCAAAATCCTCTCCTCGGGCAACATATCCTGCAGGTTCATCCTGGATCCACGGGCGCTTTTCACGATAGAGCCTGAGCTTCTCAGCTTCCCCTGCCGCAAGAGCATCCTTTGATGATTTCCCGTCCTTCTTTCCAGCCTTTTTAGTCTCAATTGGTTTGACGAGCTTCACGGGACGACCTGGCCAGGGAAGCACGGTTGCCTGATGTTTTGGGCCCAGACGTGATCCAGCTCTAGGATAGATGCGGTCATCGTAGTCGAGCGCATCCTCTGGTTTGCAATGTTGGCCTAAGTAACGATATGGCCATAAGCTGGCCTGGTACATCTGCTCCGCAGTCGCAGGCTGGTGCGAGTCGTCGATGCCATCAGTGGGGCTTGTGCGATTGGTGTCGATCGCCTCCTCTTCGTCATCCCACAACTCCTCTTCATCGCCCTCCAGGTGAGGATCCAACAGACTCGGAGTGTGCCTGGCCTCCAATTTTCTCTCTTGAGCCCGACTGCAGGCAGCACATGCCCAGGCGAAACCACGTGACGGTTTCTTCAACAGAGGCGGACGAACACAGTTCATGTGATACGTGTGTTGACAAACAGCGCAATCCACAGAGTCATTGCTATTGGGTGGTCAGTCAGTCTCCACCGTGCAATATAGGGAGTGGGGCGATTGGAGGGAGAGCCCAGCAAACCCCAGCAAGGGAGGGGGCCCGGTGGTGCCCTTGACTGGAAATGTAGAAAACATACCTGGCACAGTATCCATTGCACCGCCTACATAGCTTAACAGCACTCGTAAACTCTTTACCGCGGCCTTGCTCAACCAAGATGTACTTCCACCGCTCGTCTAGCACCTTCTTCACCTTCTCCGGCACGTTGACGATCTGGAAACAGGGATCACATCGTAGTGTTTTTGTATGTAGCGGTCATACAGTTTCTCGTACCAAAAACAGTCGGAGGTTTTTCGGTAAGCGTCCATATCTTCAATCTCGGCTTTGTGACGGATCTGGCACTTGCCGCGCAGCGATGTCAGCGGGCTAATGTCTGAGTGCATGGTGGCAAACACCAGTCTTGTATCATTGACCCTTTTGCCGATGTCTTTCGGCCGATAGTACCAATTGATTTTCAACGCATCCACGGGCTTTTTGCTATCGTTTCGGACGTGTAGGAATTCCATGATCCTCCCTATATAGTATGGTTCTCCGGGTGGTTCGCACACTAGGTACACGTGGTCTACGCACGGTCAGTCAGCCAACAAAGCAGAAACACCAAGCGCATCAACCATCTTACCATTCACCTCCAACACAGTACCATCATCAGCGACCATTTTTTTGTTTTTCGGTATCCCACCGCATTTCTCAAAACTGAGCATGTTGGTCTCCCGTACCCCATGCTGGCATGCGCTGCTCCCTGAGCAGCCCCTCGCCTCGTGCCTGTGACAAGTGACGTGGATGGAGTTGGTGTCGGCGTGTTAGTCTGATTGTGCACGTTATTCGTAGTTGCTTGTGTCGTAGCTTTCCGCTTTTTAGATGTACTTGAGGAGGCCGTGGGGCCGGTCGCGTTCGCAGTTGCAGGGGCCGTCGAATGCGCGTCTTTGGTGGTCGTGTGGGAACTTGCGGTCTTAGAATCGTCTGCTGCGGCGGCTTTGCGCGAGCTCGACGCCGTAACTTTGTTCGCATCGCCTATGCCGTTCGTTGCTGCATTCACTTGCCGGATGCCTTTTTTTGGCTCCTCTTCTTTTTTCTCGGGAAATGCATCCTCCATCTCCACGTCCAAATCTTTATCCTCGGCATAGTTAGGCCGTGCCTGGCCACGATTCCTAGAACGCGTGCCATATGGTGACGGACCAGCCATGGCGTCTTTAGACAATGTGTTCGATGCCACCGAGTTGGACTTGGTCATGGGTTGGGTGTCAGTGTTGGCGGCATTTTCTCCAGATTGCTTGGAATCGGTAGGTTTGGTGGTTGTGGTAGTTGTGGTGTTGGTAGTGGTAATGGTGGTGGCGGAAGAAGATTGGGGTGTAGGTGTAGATGAATGTCCAGGTGCAGGTGCAGGGCTAGATGTGTGAGACGTTGACTGTTTTTGGGCGGCGGCGGGCCTGGGGATCCCTTGGTTGCGGATGACGAAGGATTGGGCTGATCATCGGGGTCGCTTGTCTTCTGCGCCATGGTGGGCGATTAAAAGGCGGCGCATCCAATGTGACACAGAAAACGCCGACGAGATACGGCGTGACGGCGATAGGTAACGATAGAGCTCTACATCCATAAGATTCCCAATCCCAAATAGGTACAAGTGCACGAGCTGCAGACAACAACAAAAGAAACCCCCTCTAACAAGCCAAGAGAACACGCGCGGGAAGCCAGGCTGAGCGCCGTGCTGGTGACAACGAGGGCCTGCCGGAGGACCAGGGTGCAAGAAAGCTAGCCGAAGTGCCCAGCGTGGCGTTCGACGTGATCATAAAGAGGGAATCCGGAGCGGCAGACAAAGAGCAGCGCTAGATGGCTAGAAGCCAAGGGGTGGAAGGTGGAAGTGGAAAGTAGGAGTAAATGCGGTTCAGAAGGAGAGATGATGGGAACCGACACGGGGAGAAAACGAGCTCACGGTCCGAGATATAAGATATATCTGGGGGAGGGGAGCAGGGGGTTGTTGAGTAAAGTTGAGAAGTGAGGGAAAAGAGGTAGAAGAGAAAGATGTAATATGGTGTGGGACAGGGCGGAAGAAAGGTAGCTTTAGCTAAAAGAAGCATCAAAGTTGACGGGGGAGGTCTGAAGCGGCGGGAAGGCCAACCAACTCGTCAAGCCGGCGTCCGGGTCCACGGTCTGCCTATATGGTGGTCCACACAACGCGTGCGCAGGCCAGAGCCAGAGCCAGAGCCCGAGCCAAAGCCAGAGTGCACACCACACACACAAACCCAAAAGCTCTTGGCTCGGCTATAACGAAAGGGCTACTTGACAGATGGGCAATGATGTGTGAGTACGCAGATATCCCACCTAGTGCAGTCTAGTGCAACCAACGGGAAGATGCTAAGCGAGCGAAGGTACAGTAGAGTAGGTATGATGACGATGGGAACAAATAACAAATCCACCAGAGAAGGGTCTGCCGATAATAATGACCTAGGGAGGGGGGTCCGTTGCGTTGTGAGCGAGCCCAGAGCAGTGCAGTCAGTGAGCGAGCGAGCGAGAGAACAAGACAAGCCCAGATCTGGATCTGGATGGACGAGGAATATTCAATGCCAGCAGACTAGCAATCCTGGTGGATACTCATGTAACTCCTAGGCCGACCGAACTAGTTGTCTGCGGTTTTGATATCTCGATAGAGAAGCCAGCGAATGGGCAGTCCAACGTCCGCTTGTCGTTAGACTGTCTTGTACCTCAATTTTCAATTTTGGGGGGGCCGATTCATAGCATCTGACGTGCGTGTGAGATGCAGAGGGTCGGACGATACCAATGAGCACTCCAGGTTTGAAAGGCTGAAGAGTGATCTGGTACTTACCTGCCTGAGGTGTGGTATGCGGCAGGGAGGGAATGAGAATGGTATAGAAGTGGATACGGATACCTAGCTCTACTCCTGCTCTACTCAATGCATTGATTGATAGCAATTGACGTGTCTCCCAGTAGAGTGGCTAAAGGTGGTACCTACATGAGGAATAAATACAATCAATGCCCTAGCGGCAAACTTAGAGAGGGTAGCCAAAATCTGATTTGATATTGCTGCGATTACATGGGCTGGCTGCTTATAGCCTTACCCTACCAAGTCCACATAGCCAACCTACTATCAATAAGCTATCTAGGTCATCAATTATGGCACTGCACGCAAAACATGCTACAATTAATGCTTTGAGGAACAAGATGATGCCAACGCGCTCTAATCTTCTCAAGTTCTCATCGGCCTATACCTTACTATCTTCCTGCCCCCCTGCTATACTACCATGCAGTATAATCTGCTACTCCGTACTTACACATATACGCACACATGCCGATTGTTTTGCAAGTTTCAAAACGTTGCCTACGTCGGCTTAGCTTAATCCCTGAACTACCCTACTTATAAGCAAAGGGGCGTGCTCTGGCTGAACGCCCCGCGTGATATATATGTGCTACTACCAGTAACAAGGGGCGATGCCGCAAATGCCTACACCAAATACCTACATGGAGGCATAACCCATCTAAAGTTGAGGGAGAAAACGTAATAGTAAAGTTTGTGTGCGCACGGACAGCCATGTCTACCTACGTAAGGTCTAAGGTACCTGTAGATGCTCCCAAGTCGACCACTTCTGTAGCGCTTTACATGTATGGGAGGTAGACCGAAAAGGACGAGTGAATGAGCGATGGCCTGACATAATTGCAGCTGTTGTACGGAGAAGTACACATATCTGCAGTACCTCATGCAAGTTCGAAGGTAAATGAATGCTGAGTTTAGTAGGTATAGTACAGCGCCTCTTGCTGATGTGACTAAAAAACTCAAGTACCTTGGGTATTTCTGTACCTGGACAGGTACACATGTCGTCGGCCTCTAAAGCGCATGGGAACAGTGAGGCAGAAAAGGCAGGGCTTTTTTAGCGCGGCCTTGGGGTGTCTCCACTCACACATCACGCTAAACCCCCCCTGTCCTCAAGACCAACAGAATTGCGTCTCCTTGCTTGGAGATGCAGTTCTTTTCAACTTCACCTCGTCATTTCACACTAACAACCCAACCATGCTGGCCTGTCCTGCCCACCACCTCAAACCCCTACCAGCTCAAAATTCAAGCACGACTCTTTGTGATACCGATGTTGTGTACAGGATGCCCTCTTATATAGATATTATTTTTTACGACCGGCTAAGCAGCCAGCTAGCCTTAGGATTATATGTTTTGCCTAATCGTGTCATCGCGATCGGCAGCTTGTCACTTGTGGATGAGACAGCGGCCAATTCCTTTGTCTCTCGCTACGCGCATCGAAGACCAGTAAATAATTTGAGAGCATTCTCTCCCTCCAACGTAGTAGGACACTACCACGCAGCTGGCGTTGAAGCCTTAAAGCCTCAGGCTGGGTTTCTTTTAGAGATTCAATGATCCTTGTTAAACCCCGAGAGCACTTGAGCCAAACAATTTTCGGTCAAAAACGCACATGAATGATATGAATAAAGGCATCTCGCTGCTAAAAATTCTCAGTGATATTTTCACTTCGTTCGCTTTGTACAATAGTATCACGAGTCGCACGGCCTTGCGGGACATACGCACCTAATAAGGCACAGGTTGGGGGCCAGGAGGGACAAAAGTTGCAGCTTGTTATTTTCTTCTCACTCCCTTCTCTTCTCACTCCCTTCTCTTCTCACTCTCCGCTCATGGCCCCGCAGAGCATTTATAGGCATCAGTAATGCCCATTCTTCATGTGCGTGCATCGTACCAACAAATGTTTTTTTCTCGACTGTCAGAAAAAGATAGATATTTCTAAAGCGAGGTATTTTATAACACAATGAAACAAATGCTACCCCGAGTCAGTGATGTCGGGTTTTGCGACGAGGGTAAGGAGGTAATGAAATCCAACAGGAGAGGGAAACATGATCTGAATCAAAATCGGAGGCCAAGTCACATGATATTGCAGGGGTCTCTCTTGGTTGGCCCCACCTCGATTCCTGAGATGGTAGGTATGATTTCACCGTGGATCATGCCCCTGTACAAGTATGTACAATATTTCTCGCGTCACCCTCCCTAGACCAATAACGTGAGATGATTCCTCAGCGCGCTACCACCAAAACCGTGACCCTACTCAATAAACAAACAGCCCTAAGGGCGATCCGGAGCGACAGAAAGAACAAAGACATATTCTAGCCGTCCACACTTGGTATTGGTGATGATCTCATTGAGCCAGCCGCTTTCATCATAGCCCAGGAATTAGGTAATATCGTCACGCCAAGCACTATTGGATCTGTCGAAAACCAGCGGCATCTCTCTTGAAAAATAAGTACGTAGGTTAGGTTCCTGCGGACCGAAAACGGCTCCATAGCCTAGAACGTCTAGGCCATACTCTTAGTAACGATTAGGATCCAAGGAATAGAAAAACGTACAAGAGTATTATCAACAACTCAATATGGTCGGCTTGTCACTGTTGTGGTAGGGATAGAGCCGGACGGCTCTCTCATTACTTTGGTAATAGCTCCTCCTTTCTAGACAACGTCACCCGCCCAGCAAACACGTTCCATCCTCGGCATAGAATAGCGAATTTTGAGTCTTGTTTCCTGTTGCGCAGTGTTTGCAGCAATCTTTGGAACGGGTTAGGTAAAGATATCACCTCGACTCTTGACGGTCTTTCCAGCTGCGGGATGCCCCGCCACCACTGGCGCCGCGTCGCAGAAGGGGCGCCACTGGGTAGGGATTGATTGTCACATGGTTCTCGTCAGTCAAGGTCCAATGTCGGTCCAGGTCAGATCGAAACCACGCGATTGGGATTCGAAGTGCTTGGTTGAGTCGGGACCATCAGCCCCGGACGCACCCGGACACATTGAGAAATCTACATATATGCAGTTATCTGAACACGTAGGTAAAGCTACCTACCTAAGCCACCACTCGCCGCACCCAGCCGACGATTCTGTCATTCTTCCATTCGCTCAATATAGACCTTGACGTCCCGAAAACTAGGTGCACCAATGACCGGTCGTGTGTACAGTCTTGAGACCAATCGGGTTTTAAGAAAACGGCAGGATTGTTGATCGCAACTAGAAACGAATATGAACAGCGCCATTAGCATGCCATGGTTAATTAAAAGCCGGTGTTTAACGGGCGCATGGGCAGGCCAGTATTTCGCTAGCAATGAACAGGATAGCCCACCAATTCAATAACTTTCCAGACTGCCAACAATTTATCAACTACACATATTCCTATTCAAAGTACGTGCCTGCTATTCGGTCGAGGATTACGTATGAACATACTAAATTAAGGTACTGGCCGGCCGCATGGCGATGGCCACCAACCCCGCTAAGAAAGACCATTGTCTGGATCGTCCTAAAGGATTCAGGTTGGGGTAAGGAAGGAACATGCCGGGTGTCGCGTTGAGTCACGTTGAGTGCAGCAGCTCTACCACAAGGCTTGTGTGAATTTCTCATCGTGCTTGTCAACATTCCCTTACATTAGGGCTCCAGCGATATTTACCAAATTAATCACCAGACATCCCAATACACCAACATCAAGCATCAAGACGTATCTATGGATGAGAACACCCCTAATCGCTACCGCCTCGACACCGACAGCTCGGCGTCGCTGACCCTCCCTGACGGTCGAACGCTTAGTTATGCGCAGTATGGCTTGCTGACGGGCCCCGCAGTCTTCTATGTCCACGGCTTGCCTGGTTCGCGGCTCGAAGGAGCTCTCTTCGACGCACCAGCTATCACGCCTCGTGCTCGCATCATCTCTGTCGAGCGGCCAGGTTATGGTCTGAGCACGCCACAGCCAAACAGAACCATCCTGGACCATACAAAGGATATAGACTATCTCGCAAAGCACCTCAATCTGGATAGTTATGCTGTACTAGGTATCTCGGGAGGTGGTCCCTATGCCCTCGCTTGCGCAGCTGCATTGCCGGCGGACAAGCTCAAGGCGGTAGGCCTTATCTGCGGGTTGGGGCCGCCTGAGCTTGGGACGAAGGGGAGTAAGTAGTCCCGGAGCCGTTTCGTTCTTAATACGGGCTAGCGATATCTTAAGAACTGCCACATTCTCATGATCCTTCACGAATACACTCCTATAAGCAGTGCTGACTTCGGACGTGGCAGTGGATTTATTGCATCGGGTCGGATTTACCATCGGGTTCCCGTATTTCCCTGGGGTGACTCGCTGGTGGTTTTCGCGACAGACTTTCGCACGAGTTGACCTGACCGACGAAGAGCGGCTTGACCGGTTCCAGAAAGAATGGAGCAAGGCGAAAGCGAAAGCACATCCCAAGGACGTTGCGGCCTTGGACGATCCCGACCTCGTCCGGTGGATAGTACGGAACCAGCGCGAGGCGTACCGTCAGGGTGCCGGGGCTTTCGCGCTGGACGGACATCTCGACTGCTTCGACTTCGGCTTTCGAATCGAAGATATCCGAGCCGACCTACCGGTCCACCTATGGTATGGCGAACATGACACCCACGTGCCCAAAAGCCACGGCGAGGGGATTGCTGCTCGGCTGGGGCCGAACGCGCGGTTGCACATAGAGGATGAAACTCACGGCTCCCTTACCTGGAACTGTCGAGTCCGCGCACTAGACGATCTAATTGAGGCGATGACATAGAAGTCACGCCGAAGAGAATGTATTAGTAGCTGTGACAATTTGTAGATCCCCACTCCCTCGTACATAATATCAGATCTCCACTCCATACTCCCGAATCACGGTTCACGGCATTCAGCTCTGGATCATATCTCTGCATATACGGTAGAGCGGCACTTCAGAGTTTGACTGTTACCACGGACTCTTCACGATGATGCCTGTAGGTTACAAAAAGCCAAGACTTTGCCGGCTAGTTGGACCCCGACCAAGATACTTTTCAGGGATAGGCTGAGGTCAAGCGCGGAAGAAAACGTCTAACAGGGCACGGACGTACCATAAGGAGGATTTATCCGACCATCAGCGAAGCAAAAGGTTAATTTAGTTAATGCATAGTAAATAAATTATTCATACGAGCTGAATGACACAATTGGTCTCAGTTAGGGATGGAAAGAGCTAGTGTCTACCTTTTTACACAAACAGAAACCTCTATATGATATCTCTCGTATCGTCAGTATTCTAGCACTTGTTTTTTAGGTCCATTGTGATCGTCGAAGAGAAAAGGCCAGCCAATCACCCTCGTTAAGGGGTATCGGCGTTCTCCGAGAGCCGTTACCCCCGCCTTGAACCGTTGGCTCTCTCCAAAATTCGTTTACTTAAGCAACCAATACGCGATGCCAGGAGATCTACGTGTATATAACGACATTTTATAGTCTTCATTATCTTTAGCTTTGGCTTTTCGACATGGTCGCAATGGACGACCAACAGGGCCTCGCGCTTGCTCTCGAAGAGGCAAGGAAGGGGTACGAAGAAGGCGGGATACCAGTAAGATCACTGCTATTCGAAATGCTACTAGCTGCAAAAACCACGGCTCTGATCACCATGGCATTGCACAGATAGGCGCCGCCCTCGTGGCGGCGGATGGCAGAGTACTCGGCCGTGGGCACAACATGAGGGTACAGAACGGCAATCCAATTCTTCATGTGAGCCGACTCCTCTTTCTAGTCTTCTTTTCTCGCCCAGGGACTCACAAGAGTTGTCAGGGTATAAAATGAGAGTGATTCACTAGACTAAAGAAGGATCATGACTATCCCAGGGCGAAACTTCATGCCTCCAGAACGCTGGGCGTCTGCCGTCTTCTGCGTACCGAGGTAGCACTATGTATACAACGTTATCACCGTGTGATATGTGTAAGACTTACTGCCCCATCTTTTCTCATCCTCGTTTTTCATGTGTCTTTTATGAAATCGGTCGATCAAACTGTGTGTGGGAGGCAGCGTAAAAGTGCTCGAGACTGAAAGAAGACTTCCAAAGGCACCGGTGCCTGCCTCCTGTACGGCATCTCGCGAGTTGTCATCGGGGAAAATAGGACCTTTCTAGGAGGAGAGGCCTATCTGAAGGAGCGCGGCGTTAAAGTCATCGTTCTTGATTCTCCAGAATGCCGAGAAGTGATGGAGAGATTTATTGCAGAGAGGCCAGAGGTCTGGTAAGTGTCCCTTTGACTCCTTGCTATGTTATGTTATCTGCGGTGCCGGAAAGAACTGAATAGGTATATGTTATAGGAATGAGGATATTGGTGTCGAAGAAAGAGTCTACTCTAAGCACCAACGAGGAAAACCGGAAGAGAGTCTAGGGTAATATATGTGCTAAATTATGCGACGTGCGGCTTCCAGTTGCTATTGAGGCTTCGGTAGGGAATGCTCAAAGCGATGTTGGTAAGTGGCTTCCCCAACATAATATGAATGCGCCACACATCATTTCTGGGTTGTACTATCTGATTTGAGAACTCTTCCAACTGGAGCCTTCCCTGGACAATATTGGATTGGATGTATATATTGTAGTCTGGGCTATGATTATTAGGTGATAGTGAGGTCTGGTGTAAAAACTAACAATCCATCAACCTTTTGGTTTATGCCTTGATTTATTATCGATTCATGTCAATAACCTACCCGCATAAGAGTCTGCACTATGGCGACGTTATTGGCAGTCCCCCGAGAAATTCGTGACATAATATACCACTTCACGTTTGCTGGGTCTCACCTTCAATTCGGAGCGGGTGTCATGAACCGATATTGTCGCTGGCATTTCGAAGGGCACGCGGAAATTCTTTTCACCTGTAATATGTGCTATGAAGAAGGGCGGCCGGCCTTCTAGGACGAGGTGATTGGTAAGAAATCTTCTTGGAATATTATTTCCCCCCTCGTTTTGACATACTATGTCCTTCGGCTTCTGCCGATCACTGACCTCGACGTTACAGTACACGGTCACGGAACATGGCCAATCACAACAGTCGACCAGCTGAGCCGAAACCTCGGTAGCTTCGAAAAATCTCGCATCAGGCATATTCGATCTGTTCGTGCGAGCTTGGTTGCGGACGGCAAGAATAAGCATGCCCTGGATCAATTTCCTCGGCTTGAAACATGCGAATTTATGGGCTCCCATTTTATAAACACTCAACACGCGCTTGGAAACGACGACCAGAGTTGGCTCGATTATGGCTTGTCTAAACAGTTCCCAGGTTCAGATCCGCATCGAGCTTTGCTGGAACAATGCAAACTAGATGTCAAGCAATACAAGATTCAATTCCTGTTGAGGTTCTGGGTTATGAACATCAAGTCCCACTTACCGTACCAGACACAAACAAAAGTAAGTAAGATGAGCATTTCCCGATGATTTCCCGCGTTCCCTGCGACGCCAAATGGTGTGTTATCTAACCCGAATGCTAGGGGATCTGGGTAAACATGACTACAAAGAAGTGCTTTGTCGGGCGTTGTCCCAGCATACTAGACACAAAGACCCAAGACGAAGAAGGCTTCCAACGCGTCCTCGCCGATACTTCTCAGCGGGAGACGCAATCAGACCAGTCATCAGACATAGATCGCATTAGCAATGAAGCTCAAGCCGGGGATAGTGATGACACCATTGCGGAATGAAGGAAGAATATCATTGACTTCAGCGACCTATTTCTTTTTCATTCTAGTCGAGTGGATTATAGCTGAGTATAAACAACAGTCGTTATCATAATAAGCGCTTAGAGGTAGTTTGGGATTTGGATCTTCCTAGACGGAGGGTCTTGGCGGGAAGGATAAGGAACTATAAGTAGGAAAGTTAATTAAATACAGCGTGAGACTGTAAATAAGCTAATGCGAGTTTGAACTGATAAGACACATATACCTTCATATCTCTAGCTAGCAAGTGTCAGATACTTATGTTCTTGTATACGTTGTATATACACTGTTAGCGGGAACGATGTTCTAGTCATGATCCTCCTCCGCCAGTCCGGGACATCCCTCCATTCTGTCATCGGGGTACTCGAATTTACACCAGAAGCAATAATGATGAGTCTTTCTGAGATACTTCACGAGCTGTCGTAGCTTTTCGTCGGCCTCGAGCTCATTAAATTCATCGAGTTCCTCGTCCTCCTCATCGAGGTCTTCGACTAATGCGTATGTAGTCTCCGTCTTCCCCGTCGCTTTCCGATCATCTTCATCCTCTAGGTCGTCTTCATACGCGGGCAAACGCGTCGTCGAGCTCTGCTGTAGGTCATATTTCATCCTTCGATCGCGCTCTGCCTCCTCTCGCTGGCGAACCAAGCCCCTCCACACGACGGGTATGGACTTGAGCGGCCTCGTTGATATTTTCCGCTTCTTCTTCTTCTCAGGCGCCGCCGCACTGTCCGCGTCACTCGCATCATCATCATCGACGGCGGAGCCCGTCTGCTTCTCCTCGTCCATGCGCTCACACACCTTCATGGCAGCATAGACCTGGCGTTCGCAGCGCGCCATCTCGCGCTCTCTGCGGACGCGATCGCGGAACTCGTTCTCGTCGAGCTTGACCTTCTTCTCCACGGTCTCGGCAGCCTCCCGGAGTTTCCGCTTGCGCTCGGAATCCAGGCCGATGCCGGCACGGTCATCCTTCATCTCGGGGCGGATCGGCTCGACTCGGGCGCCCGCGGCGTTCTCCTTGCTGCCCAGGGCGCCGCCTTTGAAGCCCATCTTGGCCATCATGGCGAGGCCTTTGCTCTTCTTGGCCTGTGCACCCTCGAGCATGGACTTAGACAGGGCTGCCTCGCGGGCCTCGCGCTCCTCGGCTGCTAGCTCGGCTTTTGACTTGACGCGGCCCTTGATCTCGCCCTCGCGTTTTAGTCGCTGTCGCCGTTGCAGCGAGGTCTCAACCGCTTTGGCCTCCTCCCAAAAGTCATGTTCATGTAGTCGTCATCTTCATCTGACGCCATATTTACGGTTTTCTGGTCCGACTCTCACTTGCTACACGACGGCAAAGTATAGTAGGTAGTGTTTGATACCACGATTGCTTTTAGGAATCAAGTGGGAAAATTGAAAGAGGGTTATGTAGGTAGTTTACAGTAGATTATCTGAGTGCTGGTTGGACATTTGGTTTGCAAAGGAAAAGTGGAGCAGCCTAACCCTTCCACTCAATACTCGTAATATAATTCTTCATTACTCACCAGGAGATCCGTTAAATATAGCTAGGTGTTGCTAAAACCTATGGTATCATGACAGCGAAGATGCGTGCAACTGAAGCTATTCTTACTTCAGAGTCCGACAGATTTGCTAGGAAGAAAGTACATGGTCTATGGTAACATTGGCGCTTCAAATCTGTGACCAGCAGACAGGCCTAATTATGGCAGCAGCCACAGTAGCTAGAAACGCCCATCATGATGAGACAAGGCCAAGTTGTCCAAAAAAAAAAAAGGAAGTAAAGAGAGCCCAAACCACAAACGCCGACCCTCAGACATACTCGCTCTTATGTCTCATCGTCGGGGAGCTGGTCAATCACCTGCTCCACCATTGTTATCAATTCGTTAATGTCCGGCCGCTCGGTAGGCTCGACACTCAAGCATTTCCTCACTACTTCCTTGATGGGCTCGCTGATTACACCAGTCTCAGCAGTCGAGTTTGCCCCGACAGTGTTCTTCACTTTCTTCTGCCTTTGTGGTCCCTCGTCGGGGAATCTCCAATCGCCGCCCAGGACACACATGCTAAGAGTACCACCAGTCTCATCACTGCGCATCTCGAAAGGCGATTTGCCTACTAGGCAAGCATATAGTGTGCATCCCAGGGACCAGATGTCGACCTTGGTGTCGATAACCGTTCCCGTCTTGACATCGAACAACTCAGGGGCGCGATAAGGCATGGTGCTGTGCTCGGCCGCTATATCTTGCGTGGCAATGGCTAAGGACCGTGACGTGATGGCTATGGGCGACTCTGCGATTGAGCCCAGATCCATGATAATGGGTTGTGAGCCGGAGTCATCGATCATGATGTTGCCTTGAGCGGTTATGTGGTTAGCTGACCCGAACTATACTTGGTTACTACTCGGCGAGGCTTACCTGGCTTAATATCCCTATGGGCGTATGAGCGTCGCTCGCCAGGTGCTACGACCTGCTCTTCGACCATTAAAGGTCTGGCTTGTTCTGTCTCGTCATCTGCGTCGGCGGCAGCCACAGCTCGGTTTCTCTTGGACCTCCGTTCGGGCCCGCCACATCCTCCTCGCCGGCCTTCGCGTTATCCATTTCCATGCGCTCTCCGCCACGCGGAGCGCGGTACTCATGCATGTACTTCATGGCCTTGCAGACGCCTAGAAACAGGTGCATGAGCTCCTTTTGGGGGAAATTTGTGTGATTGACGAGGTTCGCATTGATGATGTCCTGCAGATTTCCCCGTCTGTAGTATGGTAGCAAGACATAGACGGTCTTCGATTTCGGCATCGTTCCGTTCGCTGGCAATCGAGTAGTCGATGCTGTGGATGATGGAGGGCGTGTGCGCAAACGTCTTGTACGCCTCGACTTCGCGCATGGCTTGTTGGACGGATTCGGTGCCGAAGGGACATCGGATCTTCTTCAGGGCGAACAGCTCTGCTGTCGCGGTGTCTTGTACGAGGTAAACATAGCTGAAGCCGCCCTCTCGAGCAAGCGCAAGATCTTGAAGGACCGGCTGTTGATCTTGAGGGTCGGGGAGCCAGGGAAACAGTTTAGGCAGTTCCCGAACGAGTATACGAGGTCTTGTAGTAGTTGCGCCATGCCAGGCGAATAACGGGATTAATGGTCAACCGTGCGCAATGTATGTAAATGATCAAATGAACAGATGAACTGAGAGCTGCACGGTTGTGATGGCGAATAATGTTGCAGGGTCTATGTCGCCGGCAGATGACGGATTGAGGCAGCACCGTTGGAAAGACTTTGGCGTGAAGCTGATTTCGGTGACCAGTCAATGAATGGTGAGGTCGCCGCGTCCCTGGTTCAATGTTTCCGTCAATGCTGGATACAATTGTTATTCTTTCTCTGCGTCGTACGTTGTATGTATCTGCATCTGGAAGGAGGCTGATGCCGCTCTGCGCCACAGTTATTGGTTATCGTCTTAAAATAGCAACTACTACCTACTTTAGGTTAGGCTATTGCGCCAACCTTGGTCAATTTTATGCATAAGTACTATACCTAGGTATGCTATTCCATACTAGGTCCATATCTACATCATTGATTGGAAGAAAGCTTCATTTGAGACCTTTTCAACTGACTTGATGTACCTACTAGGTAGGTAGTTATTTTCATACTACATATGCGTGTGATGGGAATATAACCACGACAATTCCCTTACACACCTTGGGTTGCTCAACCTAGTCCACGAAATAGAGTGTTGTATCGAATTTTCACATCCTTCCAACTTTCACCTCTATTAGTGTACGGCGCAAATTCCATCACCACCAGGATCTCGGGCTTACGCCCCAACCAACCAATCATGGGCTTGCCATTTCAATTCCTCAGCCCACTGGGATGGGGCTCCAAGATTTTCTGCGCTGCAAAGGGATGCGGCATTCAGACTTTTGATCTAGGCGCGAGCTCTCAACCTCTGTTTTCATGGACTCATCCGTCCTTGAAGCAAGTAGACAACGTCAACCAGGCCAAAGAAACGCATGAAATTGCGGAGGGAGAGGAACAAGCGGAGCAGCAGCCACCGTCGAAGCGGCGAAAGCTGGGCTCTGATGATACCGAAGCTAATGCTCAGACAGAGGCTGGTCAAGGGCGCCAGACGCATTGGCTAATGGGAAGAAGAATCAGAAGAAAGGCAAGACAAGATGGACGCCACCCAAGCCAGAGGTACCTCTCGTGGTCCTCCTAACGGCTACGGCAGATGGGAGCCATGTGGTAGCAGTAACAGGACAGGACAAGACACTCTGGGTCTTCGAGCATGACGGGAAAGGATCACTAACAGAGGTCTGTCAAAGGTATGTTTAAATCTAGGGGAAAACTTTGTAAAGGGGACCTTGAGAGTATTGTGCTCATACAAAAACTACAGAGCTATGCCCAAACGTCCATGCTCTCTCACTCTTACAGCAGACGGGCGGACAATTCTGAGCGCTGACAAGTTCGGCGACGTCTACGCATTGCCTCTGGTTCCGGACCCAGGAGAAAGCGCCATCTCGACATTGGCCCCAATCTCTTCAATGACAGCGCCTGGATACTCTCAGCCATTGCGGGCCAATCACTTGACGGTGCACTCGCAGCGCAATCGACGGGCACTCGAAGACCAGCAACGTCAGCGCGAGAGCAATGCGAAGCGGGACTTGCCAAAGGAAGGCCCCAAGTTTGCGCACGAGTTGTTGCTTGGTCATGTATCGATGCTGACGAGCGTTCTCGCCGCGAAGGACATATGTGACAGACCATATATCATCACGGCTGACCGCGACGAGCATATCCGTGTCTCCCGCGGCATGCCCCAACCACACGTCATCGAGACATATTGCTTTGGCCACAGATCTTTTGTCAACGCGCTATGTATCCATCCCTCTCAACCCGGCACTTTGATCTCGGGTGGCGGAGATAACGAGCTTTTCTTGTGGAACTGGCTGGCCGGAGAGCTACTATGCACCGTCGATCTTCTGGCGCATGTTCGCAAGGTCCTGCCAGATGCGACCAAGCCCGCGGTCGTGAGGCTGGTCGCGTTTCCAACGACGGAAGGGCTCGTCGTGGTGGCCATATGTGAACGGTAAGCATTGCAGACAAACCATTAGCGCTGACGAGAGAATTCACGCTGACGCCACGCAACAGAGTTCCGGCACTCTTCATCTACCAACTCAAAGGGCCCAACACACTTGTGCATAGGGAAACCATTGAGTTGCGTGGGAACCCTCTGGATATTACGATGCTTGCGGCAGAGCAGGTTTTGCTTGCAGCTATCGATACGACCGACGGTGACGGTGAAATATCTGTATTCGAGTGCGGTCAGGCCGGAGGACTCCTGACCCCTCAGGAGTCTATTCGGGGTACCATTGATATAGAGGCGCAACCGATTCTCTCCAGGGAGGACTTGGAGAAGGCGCTATATACAGTCGAGCATCTACGAAAGACGGGTGACAATGGTGACAATAAAGGGGGCGACAATGGTGACAATGAAGGGGGCGACGAAGCTGCTCCGGATATGTTTGAGCAAAGCCCCGAAACGATACTAGACTAGGTACGATCCTACAAATAGGTTGAATTATCTGAAGGTATTCGGAGAAGAAACCAATGTGTGCCTAGTCACAATATCCGCAGGGGCAAGTCTCGTGGCTTACCGACATCTCTATATAGAAGCAGGGTCTTCCGTTACTTACCCACCTGGTCACTGCCATTGTTAGCTCCGGAGTAAACCCTGCCCATGCAGCACATGAGGCTCTCCTCTGTCACATGGGTAATGCGGTATACTAGATTGGATATTATGGTAGATCGCAACCAGGGTCAAGCGCTAAATTGCCATAGATGGTACCATGTATTATAAGTCACCCTTCAGGCCCAACGTAGCTACTTGTTGTTGTTGTTGTTGTTGTTGTTGTTGTTGTTGAGCACGAAGTTGCTCGTTAGAACGCTCTATTTCAGATGCTCTGGAACACGCACGGCACAGCATGTAAATTTCTGAATGCAGTATCAATTAAAACAACATCGGTTGTCTTATCCCTCTATGTCCTATCTGAACGCCTGCTTACGAAGCACACCACACTAAAAGAATATTGGCTCAGCGAATGAGCACCGACGCGGCAGAAACATGTCGCGTTAATTCTTAACGGAACCCGTCTGGCCTGTGCCCGGCACCCGACCTCGCTTTTATTTCATAAAACCCTAGCATGCAGATCCTCATGAAGAAAAAAAACCATATATCGGGGCCCTCATCCCATCAAAACGTCACGCCGTAAATGCAGTCCTCATTTAATCAGCAGGATCAGTGTTAATGCTGAATATGGAAGCTCGCCTAGGTCCATAACCCGCGGATATGGTATCTATGAGCTCGTCATTTCATGGATGGTATTGTTTATTGAGAGGCACACTGCACGCGCTCGGCATGCGGGTGGCCGTCTTCGTCCTCTTCATCCATTGCCGCCGCACCTCCAAAGCCTCTGGCTTGACCGGAGTTGTCCAGATCTTCCAGGTCGGCAACGTCAGTCATGGCATCCGCAGGCGGTACAACCTCCATGCTAGGGGCCGGGAGTATCTTTCGGAGAGCCTCAAAGGCTTCAGCATCGTCGGTCCAACCACGCTCGGGGAACTTGACAGCGAACTGGATATACATGTTGCCAACATCATGATGTCGGTGCGAAGGCATACCTTGTCCGCGCACCATTTTGACGGCGTCTATTCGGATGTGTTAGTCGTGCTACGAATAAAGAACAGAAAGGTTGGGAGATGGCTTACCTGGGGCGATGGCCTCACCGGGCATGATCTCAACATTCAACCATCGATCATCAAGATGCTCAATGTGAATTGTACCTCCTGCCAAGGCTGTAACAAGCTCAATCTCACACCGATAGAGAAGATCATCTTCTTTTCGTGTGAATCTCGGGTGGGGTTTCTGCTCGATCTCGAAAACGACATCTCCAGCTTGAACACCTGGGGCCTGGTCACCTTCGCCTCTGAACTCGACTTTAGTTCCGCTACGAACGCCCTTGTCGACGTGAACGTGCAAGACCTTCCGGTCCACAACAGTCTTCTTGCCGTTGCAGCCCTTGCAGCGATCTTTCTCCTTGATTATTTCGCCCTCGCCACTGCAGTCAGGGCACACAGTCTGGAAGCGTTGGATCATGGGACCCATTTGACGCATCATGGTCTTCATACCATGACCATCACAGCCAGGGCAGCGCTTGACAGCACCTTCTTTACCACCTCGGCCTTCACACTTAGGGCAAATGACAGAGCGCTGCAGGGCTAGCTTAGAGACCTTCCCTCTGTAGATATCCTCCAAGGAGACCTTGTGTGTGTGATGGATGGTTCGCGCCTTGGGGGGCCGCGGGCTTGGCCACCCATGCCGCCAAACATACCGCCCAGACCACCACCAAAAGAGCCACCACCGAAGAACTGAGCGAAGAGATCCTCGGCAGCCATACCGCCTCCGGCACCACCTTCCAGACCGGCTTCGCCATACTGGTCGTATAGACCGCGTTTTTGGGAGTCTGACAGGATTTCATAGGCATGAGAGATCTCCTTGAACTTCTCTTCGGCACCGGGGTTATGAGCGTTCTTGTCTATAGAATAGGGTTAGCCTATACATTGCGACATCCATGCGCCATCATCTAGACCTACCAGGATGATACTTGAGGGCCCCTACTTTGTAGGCCTTCCTGAGCTCTTGGTCTGTGGCCGTTGGCGGCACCTATGGCAATGTCAGCGTATTTATCTAACAGGACAAGGCCTATGATTAGTGGACATACCCCAAGGATCTCGTAGAGCTTTGATTCTTTAACCATCTTGTCGGGTTAGGATACGGAACGAGGTGAGTAACGAGGTTGGTGCACCGGTCGGTTCCGGAATATAATGGTGTAGAACAAGTTAGAGAATCTGCAAGAGGGTCTGGTCAATTTTGATATACGCCGCCTGTCAAGGGGAACAGTTGTAGCATAGCATGGGTGACTACACAATACAAGATTGAAGCAGCGGGGATGTTGAATAATGTGTAGCCCGGCGCGATTTGAGGTGGAAGGCGACAGAAAAAGTCAAGCACTGAGCCCCACACAGGCGTGAATCAGGCTGGTAACCAGTATCTACCGTAGCTCGGTAGCCTAGTGTAACAATAGGCTGTGAGAGTGAGAGTGAGAGTGTAGCGACAGTCATGCTAGGGATGGAAGAAGGGATAAAACACCCGAACCATGCCAAGGATTTAGGAATGCTTAACAGTTAGAAGGAAAAGACGAAATAATTAAGGAGAGAGAGAGAGAGAGAGATATGCTTTACTTACCCGCTAGGTGCAACCACAGTTGCTCGGAAGTGTTGTTGGTGCAATAGGAGTCTAGTGACTACGACCGACGACGCCTGGCGCAACCTTATGGCGAGGTTTGCAAACTCTGATTTGGGTTCAGACGTAATTGGTTTGTATTATTGTACGGGGGACGAGGAGAAGACAAATACGAAGCCTGTGGCACGAAGAATGGTTGCCGTGGAAAATAAAGTGTTGATGCAAAAGCAGCCTCGGATTTCTAGAAGGGCCTGGAGTTGTTAGGCGCACAATTCGGTCAATCAAGGAGCTGTAGCGAGAGAACGCGCAGATGTAGACTGCCAAGTGCCGGGTGCTGGATGCTGGATGCTGGATGCTGAATGCCTGCTGTACTGTACAAGTGTCGAGCAGAGAGGAGTGGTGGCCTTGTAGGTTTGTTCCAAGTTGTTAATTATCTTGGAGGGAGGCGTTAGCAATCAAGCAAGGCGCGGGACACGAGTTAGGTCTACCTACTCTACTCATTCCAAGGGAGCCGCTGCCAAAACTCAACCAACCAGTAGACCTAGGTAACCTTCCGAGGCTGACTTGATGCGCCACTAGAACTTTCCCATCGAAACAGATGGAATCGTGGCTTGGGCACCGATGTAGCTTGCAGTATCTGGGGCGGCTGAAAGCAGCGATACTGCGAGACGAATGCGCTGAAGCTGCCACCAGCTCAGCCCCACGCTACCTATGGGTACCTCTGTCTCGGGGGGGCCAATGCGTCTTTGTCTAATTCCGGCAGTGTAATGGAACCCTTCCAGGGGCTGCCTAGCCTGTATGTGGGGCTGTTAGGCATGGAAAAGTGGTGGGGGCTCCGGTGACGGTGGCCGATGGACGATTCCAGATCCCATTCGAAGAGGGGGAGAGAGCCTACCTAAGCTACCTACGTACCTAACCTACCTACTGTACCTTAGAGCCTTGCCTCCCCGCAGAGCCCACCAAGTAATGCTTGGGGCGCTAGAGGTCGCCCTTCTGGCCGTCTTTCGCCATGGCTAAGTACAGTAGCTACGATAACGTGACGAACTATCTCTGCAAACAAAAAACATTGAGATCAAGTCGTACAATTTTATGACCAGATATCGCTAAAAGATTCATCTAAGAACGGGTCATGCGAGTCGAAATGAATGATAACACGTACGCAGAACTGGTTGGTATTGAGTAGGGTCTTTCCTCCATCTCCCCGCAATAAGGCTTTAGAAGAGTTAATCGCCAAGCACATGCTTAGGATCGCTGGCCCCAAAAGGGTCGAATGCACACATATATATATCTTATGTGTATATCCATTACAAAGCTGGTTTCGTAAAACGAGGTCGGTCTAGGGCGCAGGCTTGAAAGATCCAACACAGAAGTGTCGGCGGGATTTGCGATAACGCTAACATCTGACAGTCTCATCACCGCCTATCTTCCGCAAAGATGTGGTGATACCAGGCATAAGAAAAGGGCATAGCAGGGCGCTTACAAACCCCGTACTCCCCTTCCGTTGTGTACACCTTGCTTACCCTTGTTATATGTGAAGACCTCCAGCCAAAATTCCGATGTGATGGCGATCCATACGGCTACACCTCACGAAACTGGACGATTTTCATATCCGCATAATCAAAGTATGAAACATCCCTATTTGTCGCGACGCCACAATACGACATTTCAGCTGAGTCCACGCATTCACTGTTTATTCTCGGTTTGTTCTCGTTGTAGCTTGAAACGTCTAAATAAGGGCGTTTAACTGTAGATAAATGCCTAGTGCGCGCTATATTATATGAGGGGTCAAGGTGAAGAACAACAACGAGAACAGGTGTTGTAAGCTTACATGGTAGAGTTCCAAATCCCCCTTCTAAGACAACATGTGCAGTGGAATTAGCGCTCCCCAGTGTTGGGTGCTTGACGTATGTATGGTACTTATATACAGCAGCAGCGCCTGCAAAGTCCCTTGCCAAGATTTAATGCTGGTTTAAGCAAGACCACAAGATAGATGGAAAGGAAGACGACTCTGTTTCGACGGAGTTTATGTAAATAATCCGTAAAAACCATACTATGTACACGGTATCTCGCATTGCTCGGGTTGGGTGGATCAGCTCTCCAATCAGCTGGCTTTCGCTTGCACCTTTAGTCCTTGTTGTTTGGTATAGATTCGTCCAGTAGTCTAGCGGCGGATGCATTGCCAGTCTCAGGCAGTCCCCAGGGAAGCGAGGCCTACGTGTAGATTCGTAGTCTGACATAATTGAAATGCTCCCACGTATGGACGATTGGACGATACCCTTGCAAACTCATCCTTCATCTTGATCAGTGATCAGATAGCCTATTACCCAGGTTATGCCAAGTTACCCACTGAATTGGACCATTATGTAAACAAGCCAAGAAGAGACAGGCACGATACCAGAAAATATGGTCCGAGTATTAAATACTTAATAACACGGCAGCTACCTACGATATAGTGTATATGTTGGTGGAGGGGGAATTCCAACTGATGTAATCTGTAGGTATAGGTGTACTGTGCCCTTGGCCATAACCTATGTCAACGACCTTGATTTATATGACGCTGACAACATTTCCGGGGTAATAACTCAAGATATCTTGAAGGCAGAGTTGGGAGATGCCATAACGCATAATAACTCTGGAGCTATTACAGACTCGAGTAGAACGCGTGTTGTTGTTAGCGATGTGTATACTAGTAATAGGCATATCCATTCCATTATCTTTTTATAACTACCTACTTTTGCCCTCATCTAGCAGTTGTAAACAGGCTATTTCTAATTTCGGTAATTTTGACCCCAGTAGGTCTGCCTACGCTAGTGCATAGGACTTACAATTTGATACGTCTCATTTTCCTTAGTAGCCTATGAATTCTTCTTTCTCCTACTTCTATTTGGACAATTTTCTGCTTTGTTTACCATGTTTCCCTGCATGAATACAACACGAATATGACAAAATCATAAGCATCAGAAGTGTCTTGTTACGTGATCTCACAGCACGAGTTGCAGCAACAAACTTTGTAATATGCATGTGTTGAGCATGGGTCCCCGATGTCAACCTGCAATTACAAAGACAATCAGTCAGCAGCGGCCTCTGCTAATCATAGGGCTAGTGGGCAGGGGTCATCAATCCCACAATAAGGCTTAGCGGAAGTGTTACAGTAGGTCGGCAGCAGATGCCTTCACTGGACCTATGACACGGCTCACCGCTAGGGTTCGGCCCACTCATATCCGTGACCTGCTCAATACGAGGTCAGGAGCATTAGCCTAGTTGTAGGTAGAGAGACAGACACCAAGACGTTTCTGACCTTAGTGTTGTGTCGTCTGGGCGGTGAATTGTGATACTAGGTACTTCTATAATAACAGTATTAGACACCAAGCTCTGTTGGAGTAGAAGCGAAAGAAAATAGCCAAGCAGAGGAGAGCTGAGGCTCTACACCGTCATGAGACTTTGTCAAAACCAAAAGTTTGAAATTAAATATTGATCTGTAGATCGTTCTTTAAAGATGAGTAGGTACCAGCACCTAGTTGCATTGCATGATATCAGTACCAATCAAAACATGAATACAGTGTATCGAAGTTTGGTATGACAAAGGAGTTTTATGCTTAAAGTATGGGGTTGCTATACACACCAGGGCACGAGTGAGCCCAGGCAGCGTGGCCGATCCAAGGACTGTACTGAGGTTAGTCTGCCGTATCCGAGGTCGGATCTTCAGGTGTAGTTGTCGGCCATCGCCGAAAAGGAAGGCTGATGTAGGTATCGTCCTGGCTGTATCTCGGGACGCCTCGGGGGTGTTGCTTTAGATTCAGTCAAGCTTCCATAATTTGACAACGGATGATCCTTTTCCTTTCCATTAACTAACTCGTTTAGTGCGTGCTTGGAGGTCAAAGCCAAGGATGAAGTCATCCTCTAGTCCAGACCCTATCACCGCGTGATCGAGGTAGAGCTGATAGACAATGATCGTGCCCTGACCCACACGTCACGTAAACGAGTCGATAGACTGTACAGACCTTGAACTGAAAATAGCTGCTGCATCGCGAATAACCCGCACAATGCACAGTTTGGAGACCAGGGTTCGGGTATCCATGCTATCGGGAATTGGGTCGGCAATTATATAGATCACTAATCTTCAACTCGCATGCATATCAAGTCTCCTGTCGCTCCAGCTACAACTCTGATATTCTATCTGAGTGATCCAGTTTTCGGCCGGTAGACCTCAGCCTTTGTATCTCGAATCGACCCATCGCTTGCCAGGGCGTTGACATCAACATCAACTCCTTAAGCTAGCTTCCGACTGATATCTTCTGGACATCGATCTTCCCCTCCTTGGACTAAGGCATCATGGAAACATCAAATAGTCCTCCTACATCCTCGGATAGCCAGACCCGGAGACGAAAGGGTCGGAATAGTGATATCCGGAAGGAGCAGAATAGGATAGCATCTCGAGCTTATCGTATGTTTTCTTATTCCCGGGATAGGATCTACCTTATCTAGCTAGTCGACATCCTAGCTAATGTGGCAAATAGGAGAAAAACGAAGGCAAAAACTAGCACTGCTAGACGAGATCCTAAAGGGTGACACTCATACTGACTCCATGAGCTCAGTGTCAGATGAGTCAACGACACCAGCGCCGGAGTTCCGTGCGATGGAATCTACCGGTAAATCTAGGCATTCGTCGAATAGTCCAGTGCCGTACTACATGTCCGCTATCCCAGCGCTGCCTTCCGTGCCGGCGGGCATCCATCTGCCCTCGAACGGCCCGAATCGCGACACGGAAGCCTATGTTGGTTATGGCTATTCTGTGAAGAACTACGACAGTCAGGAGACTGAAAGACTCGCCCTCAGCATACTAGTTATGCTGATAGCCCAAACATGTCGACAGCTGGGATGAGTTCTGGCTATGTATCCCCTCTTCCATCATCTATAACACCGATACTACCAACGCCAATGTTCCCATTCGACGAAGAGTTCGTGGGTGATTCGTTCAGCGCCTATTCTCAGCTAGAAACTAGCGTGCCAGCTTTTCAGCTGCGTCGGGTTACGATTCGAACATGATCAACGCGCTTCAGAGTCTTTCGAGGCTGAATGACACCCAGCAACAGATTGTAGCCTACTTACAGAAGAAGAGAGGAATGCAGCCAGCCGCAACCGATAATCCATTTCATATCGGCTATGGTAGCTACCAGGTTCCCGTACCACGATCAAGCCCGATATCAGGTGAGCAGTATTTAAACGACCGGCCATTTGATCACAGTTTAACGTGTCCATAGGCCACTTACAGCACAGCCAAGACATCATACAGCCAAACAAGGAATACTCCGAACGATACGCCTCCAAATCTCATCGATGAGCCCAGCATGTGATTCCAGGTGTTACGAGCTAGACGTGGCCACACGTCGGAATCCAAGGAGGAATTGCGGCAAATAAGGCTTCGATAGGCCTGGCAAAGGCGCCCGCTAGCCGTCAAGATCTTGACCCAAGAATTTCCAGAGGAAATAAAGCCTAGCTGAATACATGGTCTGGGCAAGATAGACAGCATCGGTTTGAACAACTCCGCCATGCACTATTGGTTCCATTTATACAGCCGGGCAATGAAAGATTGGTGAAATTCCTGGGTACTAAGACCCTGAACTACCATTGTTCCATGTCGGCGTCGCCAGCTTCCTCGTTGCGGGCGGTCTGCATGCTACAAGAGTCATGGCATTAAATCTGACCAAACTCTACCACCGCAGCGGTGTATGACAGAACCCAAGCCGATTGGCTTCACGCCTGTTTGGCCGGCGCCTATCTAGGGGCTGTGGAGATATTAGCTGGGCGCACGCACGCGATACCTTCTCAAAAGCCAGGATTACGAAGGATATGGTATATATCGGTATGAGTCCGATATAAGCGACCACAGAAACCCCAAAGTCATTGCCAAATCGGCCCTCCTCTACGAATATATACCGTAGGAGCAAGTTGTTAAGCACCCGATACCTATTGGCTTCAAGGTATTACGGTAAATAGGGGTCTTGTCGGCTCCGCTAAGCATATGTATATTTAGCAACTGGACGGTATCCGGTTTGTAACGGACGAGATAAACATCGACTCTCTGCTCTATAACTAATAAAAGAGTTTGAAGAGGTAGAAGCTAAAAAGCCGCCTTGCTAAAGGATGGAGACAGGATAAGAGGAAGGAGACGGGCCTGCAATGAGATCATAATGGTCTGATGTGGTGAGGAGTTGAGGACCAGAAGCTATGAAGGCATTGTGTGCTGCCACGTCAAGGATATCAAAATCCTATCGCGGAAGGACTATGTTGTTCATTCGTGCGCCCTATATAAGAAATAATTCGGTATGGGTGTATCTGCAGGTTAAATGGCTTTTTCAATTCTCCAGTGGTATGATACATATTATATCGGGTTAACTAATGCTTATAGGTGATATATATCCTATAAACCTTGGAAATTTATGGCAAAGAGTATTTCTCTTTAAAGCTTGGAATTATTAGATTAACCTACAAGTAACTAATTGGTTGGGAATCCATTAATTCGTATCGTAATCTAGCGAAGACAGCCTATGAAGTGATGATACAATACACATACACAATGAGAAACTAACATGTCGGATATAGTTATAGTTAACTTCTCTTCGCTGCTCGCTTCCTTGCTTGTCTTTCTCGGTCGTATGCGTTCGCTTCTCGGCCCTCTTCTCCCTGGATCTCAGCCACAAGCCTCTTATATTTCTTCTCGTATGCAGCATCCTTCTGCTTCTTGACTCGAAGTTTCTCGCGTGCCATGAAGTTGGCGTCTTTCCGCAACTCCCGCATGGCGCCCTTGCGCTCCTTCTTATGCTCTGCTTTAAGCTTAGCTAAGTTCGCACGGTCCTTGTCGGCATCGTAGTGCCTGTTTGGATCAAATTGATCCTCAAACTTGGGATCGCTGTCTTAATACTATAGAATGTTATTAGCATTCAATGCTCGCCTTAGCTTAGAAAAACTAGATATTTTAAAAAGGGAGCGTAGGAGGTTAAACTTACGCTAGAGGTCGATGGTGGTGCAGTTCGAGTGGCCGCCGAGATAATTTGGACATGCTGAGCATAGTCTGGAGCTTTTTCTGTAACTTTACAGCGTGGTCAACTAAGACTATGGGAAGCTGTGTTTTGCATGAGCCTTTAGTTAAGTGACCCAGGGCGAGAACAACTGGATTGAAAGACTCAATGAACGAAGGCTTGCCGGCATAGAGCTGTGATGATATGTCCAAGAGCTGGAGGGTAGTATTTAAGGCGGAGATTTTGGTTGATAGATGTTCTTGTTCTGAGCCAGACAGCGCAACGCAGTCAGTGACCTTTAGCCTCCGCACCTCAACTTCACTAGCACCCGTAATGCGTAGGCCTGAAATAGGTTCATGCTGGGGAAAGTTGCCTAGCTTCTTTGCTGGCTTGGTTGGCGCAAGAGACGTTACCGTATTAAGGCAGAAATTCATGAGCTCCGGGCAAAACCTTTGCGATACCTTTAAATAGTGTAAGGCTAGAGAACTCATGAAGACTCCTTGAACATAATCTGTTATACTCTTGGGTATTTTCTGCCCAGGTATCTCGTGATTAGCAACATCGCTGGCGTAATGACTGGGTGGAAAGCATCGCTCGGCGGAAAGATTGTCCCGATAGCCACCAGGACTACCAAGTCTCCCAGGGCAGGTGAAAGGCATCTACTGTTTAAGTCATTGATCTGGGAGCGAAATTCTTCCGAGATCTCTATAGGATATGACTTTGCAAGTGAATGGATATCTGTGGTAAATATTAATTAGTATCGTACTTCTATAGTGTAACAATCAAAGATCAACAAAGAAGGGTCTTCCAATGTCAAGATCATTAGAGGTAACCGTTTAAACCGCGAAAGCCTCCGCGGAATAGGCGGCGTCACTTACGCCGTATGATGCTCTCCAGCGTCGCAAATGACGAGGATTTGGCCTGTTCGACAGGTGGACAAGGTACCGAACTAATACTCGAGAAAAGCTTGCTAGTTTCGTTTTGTTCTCGCTGGCTAGCTTTGGATGGTACAATATGCGAACTTTCTGGACTAGTGATGGGATTTGCTCTGACGACAAATTGTGCGAAATGTCTAGTAGTTGTTCTAGAGTCTCAGGACAACTACTTATCTCGCCTGTCTCGTGCTTCGCCATGTCACTCTCCTTAGAGAAAGCCGAATCGTGGGCTTCTGTTTCATTAAGGAGACCTTTTGTGAATTCGTCGTCTTCGTCGTTTTCCTCGTCTTCAGCAGACGAACTCTCATCCTCGGACTCAATGGGTTCCAAGTCTGACCCACTTGCCAATAAATCATCTTCCACGATGAAGTCATCCTCGTCATCGAAACCGAGTTCTGTAGCTGTAGGACGTGTGCGAATCCCAGCACCAAGCTTAAAATCTTCCTCTTCATCCTCATCAAACCACCCTTGGTTTTCTATAGCTGGCTGGACGTCAGGGGTATCTTGTTCGTTGCCGTCTTCACTGTCACTTATTTCTTCCCCGCGCATTCTCCGTTGCCGCTTATCTTCTAGTTCCTTTAGCTTTTCCACATCTCGCCGAGCAATCTCTTCATCTGTTAAAGTTCTGTCCGAGGGTTTTGCCCTCCTGTCCATAGCAAGTTGCCTGAGCCGTAAATCATAGTCGCGTTCCATTTTTTCCTTCCCGGAACTGGCTGGCTTCGAGGTTGCTTCATCGCCCTCACTACTCTGTGCTTTGGGTTTTGTAAATAGAAGAGCTTGAATGTCAGACAGATCTTCGTCGAGCTATACAAGAGCAAAAATTTAGTATGCGCGAGGTAGACAGAGTTATAGTTTTGTAGCTTACCTCCTCTCTCAAATCCTCATCAGCGTCCTTCTGCGCCTGCCTCTCGGCTTTGTGCATCTTAGACTTCGCAATGATTTCCTGATATATCTCCTGTTTTGTCTTTTTTCTTTCTGGCTCTCCGTCGACATTCTCTTCGACCTGATCCTCTGCATTATCCATGTCTCGCAGACGCTTCACACCGCGCTGGTTATCGGCTGACTCGTTGTCGGAGTCACTGCCCTCAGGACCAAGAAGATCTGTTTCTTCAAAATCGTCCCTCTCCGGAAATGACAGAGACTTGCCCATGTGGGTTAATCCGTCAATAGGGTCATCGTCTTCGAGATCGAACATAGAAGTCTTGTGGGTTTGTTTCTCTCGTACAAAACGCTGAGCCATTTTCTCCTCGTATGTCATTGAAGCATCGTTTTCGCCGAATCGTTGGTCTCGTATACCGCCAGTTTTATTCCGTCGGTTCATCTCAGCTAGTAGTGTTTGGCGCCGCTGCAGTAGTTCAGTTAGTTAGATGTGCACATGGGCAGTCATCGGCGTGTCCGAGGTATAGTGTAGAACATACTCTCTCCTCACCCATGGCCTTTGCGTCACCAGGCCGACCTGCAATCCCCTTAGCGGCATCGCCCAATGCCGGGCGATTGGTCGTGACCTGGAATTTAGGACCTCGGGCATTGTGCTTGAAGTCGAATGGGTTGAACTCCTCTCGGATGCTTTCCAAGGCGGCAGCCCGTTTATTCGTGTTGACTTTGCCATTCTGGGCGATCTTCCGTCTCTGCTTCTTGCTCTGCTGCGGGCCAATGACACCTTGTTCTCGTAGAGAGGCCTTCAATCTCTTGAGCTGGGAGCCGGGCATGTTGGCGATGAAGAAGGGAGTCTGCAGGTCTCGGGCGTAAACCGTCGTCTCTGGAGGGACCAATCGTGAAGTGCCTAGACTTTTTTTGGTACAACCAGCTATCAAGAATCTAATCTTATCAGCGTTTGCCCCACTTGCAGCACCTTATATGTAGGTGCTCAAGTGCTCAGAGAAATTGCCTATTAGAGTTAGTTTTATACTTACATCGATCGCATTGCCACATCTGACGACGAGTTCGTACCTACTTACCTAGGTACTGTCCTGGAATCCCCACGATGCGAACTACATACTCTGCTATGGTGACTTGACAATGCGCTCAGTATGGGTTTCTTCTCATTCGCCCGGGACGAGCGCTTCATCGCTCTCGGCTTCGGCATGGCCACGATAGGTTGTGTTGCAGCCATGCGCGTCATTCTCCAGCACTCCCGTGACCGAGCAGAGATCCCACCAACGCAACCGAAAACCCAGTATATAACGCAAGACACCGAGGACTCGCTTAAGCTGAACACTCTCAACACTCTCTTACAGCATTACAACTTTGCCATACGCGACACTACGCTCAGAATTGTCGCTGGCCGCGCAGCAAATGATAATTCGGCCCTCGACGACCTGCTCTGGGGCATCACTCGCAAAGACTATGAGGAACGGATGCAAAGCCTACTTGCCCTCACCTTTGCTCTTGAAGACAGTATGATTCTACCCCTGTACCTCTACTACTGCTTGCCGCCTGACTCTTTCCCAAGATTCTTACCGAAGCTGTCTAGCAAAAGCGCTTAACACGCCGAAAGGCTACAGTGCCATCGTCCGGTCTCTAGAATTGTGCCTTGACGATGTCGAGCATGAAATACTCGATGACCCCCTGTACGACGAATACTATTTACGAGACATGGGCGAGCAACGCTGCCTCCTATTAGTCTCTGTACTAATCCATCACAACGGAGTTGAAAAGTTTGTGGAGGCAAATTTTGTAGAGAAGTGGCTAGCAAAGCAACCTTGGGGCGAAACAGACGAGGCGAGGCGCAAAAACTTTGCCCTTTACATGGATCGCAAAAAAAACAGAATAAGCGACATCTGCCTGCATCTAAGGGCATCAAAGGCCGGGCGAAAAGCTCTTGTCAGGGCGAAACTGGCTACCAAGTTGAAGAAGCCAAAAAGGGACCGATCTGCAAATATCAAGGTTGTCCTCGAGATCAGCATGGCAAACGAGGGTGATAGTACGCTTGAGACCTCACAAATTGAATTGGTACCCCGAGTGAATGATCAAAGTATCGAAGAGCAACGGCTACGCCGACGACACCGAGAAGCTATGGTCTTGAATGACGGGACGCATTCGTTGGGGCGTGGCGATATAATCGAGCGAGAGCACGATTCTAACAATTGAAAACACTACGTATACGATACCAAATAGGGGATCACGGGCCAGTGCCTATATTTTGCTCTTCATTACCTTATGGCTAACACATCATTCATATTATCTGACGAAGTTTTCTCTGCCAATGACAACGATTACAGAGTATAGTTACAGCTGTTTCTGTTCACTGCACCTTGTTCTTCATCTACCTAATTCGTTAGGCAGGATACAACAGCAATCATGTGATTTTTGTAGGATGATGTCGCGTTTAGACGCATCTCACAATGATCGAAGCAACTCGCTGGAAGCATCACCCTTGCACGGCAGGGACATGGGGGTTTGGAGTGTCAACTCTCCTCAAAGTTGAAACTATAGGACGCCAAATATTCTGGCGTCTACATATTTATGAAATACTACTACGTAGTACATATAGGGTTGCCTACCTAGTGTACATCAACCCCAGCCTATAGGGACGATATATATGTACCTGGATACTAATGTGGGCGTCACTATACTTATGTACAACATTTGGGGGTTAGCAACCATTGTTTTAAGGGCGGGCTGTACCTTGACATAATCTTGCCTTGAAAACAGTGAAATAAGAAGAGAATAAACCTTGCACGTATTTACACTACCTAGGTAGGTTGGATATAACGTTTGCTCAGCATTACTCAATGATCGGTTCATCTCATCACGATACACGCCCAACTAGGAAGGCTTCACTGCATTTTTAGTCCTGAATGAGGGTGAGTTTCTCTGATATTGGGCTGAACTGATATATATCATACATACACCTTGAGGACTCATGGTTTTGGTCCAATACCTACATACCTAATGAGAACTCCTCTAGGCGTATACTGTTTAGGTACCTTGTGTTTTCCATCAATTAGCGGTGGTGCTGGCATTAGCGATATGGGTTGCTTGAGTGAGTATATAAATCATATTGTAAAAAGTGTACGGCTCCGGACTCGAACTGGTACCTTAAATGTATATTTGCAAAAAAGAATCCAGGTTTAGTACCTCTCTGGGTCGTAACCCAGGCTTCAGGCGATACCGTACCCTGGGTCGCAACCCAGGCCTCGGTACCTGATACCATGCTAACCTTGGGTCGCAACCCAGGATTTAGGTATCTACTAAACCGTAGACCGGAAAACCCTTGAATGCCTATGGCCCTGCCTCTGACACAAGGGTTTGTCCTGCCGACTACTTTACCGCTAGGCCACGTAGGCCAGGTTCGGGAACGTCTGTTGAAGTGGTGTGCACATATCGAAGTTTATATCCTTCTGATCTACCTACCTAGGTAGCTCTAATTGGGTGTATCCGAGAGCCGTATAACCACTTAAACGTCCTAAATCTGAGAAGCGAGATCTGATAAAATTATGTTTGAAACTGTATTGGCTTATGTGTTGTCATAAGGCTGTCTCCCTTTTTGTAAGCACCTAATTCGTCGGTAGACGGTTCATCAACATGATCCTAACGCAAGCCTGTCATTCAGCGTATGTCCGTCTTGGATACCGAACAGGTACATAGGTTTGTGTCCATACCTACCACGAGAAGACCACAGCTGACAAAGTCAGCAGAGCCACGCCCGACTTCCACAACAAGCGTTGCGCCGAACTGGTCGGGACGGGGGCAGTGTGGATATCGCCGCTTTGGCTGCAGCGTCAGCTCGTAACCTCATTGCCGGTTGGTGGGATGTACTCACCCACAACTCCAGCTTTCCGCGTCGTTGAGGTCCCCGTCCCCGTCCCATCTGGCCATTTGGGGATAGGGGCATAGTGGGCGCTGCTTGAGAAGCCCCGAAGACGCGTTTGTGGGCTTGTTCCACGTCGTCGCTACGACTTGGTCGACAGTGACGTTCTTCTCAACCCAGTCTATCAGCGCGAGCAGGATGTCGTGCTGGGCATCTTTGAATCCCGGACCGACCATGTGTCGTTGCCGAGGATGCTTGCTTGAGAGGGGCCGCCGAAGGCCCAGGGCGCGTCTTTCCGAGAATAAATATTAGCAAGTCCTACTTTTGGTGACCCCTTTTCAGGGAGAGGCTCGGAAACTACATACCTACTACCGTTGTCCAGCAATGTTGCATTCCAGGGACCATGAAGTACTTGAAGAACTCCTGAGTCGCCGTCACGTTCCACCCATCTCCTCCACCACACGGTCGTAGTAGAGGTTCGAACCTTCCATAGGCACAAGTCCGTCCGCGGCTCCGTGGTACATGATCATCTTCCGCCGCGGTCGCGAAACGCCGTAAGATTGTAGTTGTCCGCCGTGGCATTTCCGGGATCCAGCTTCTCCGCAAGCGATACTATGGAATCGTTGAAGTCGGCTAAGGCAAACGATGCGTTGTTGAGCAGGAAATACCGCGCGTACCCGATGCCGTAAGGGCTCGCCTCCGAATAGTTCAGCACCGAATACATCTGCCGCTCGGAGCTCGGCGATAGACCCGGGTACAGTAATTCTCCAGTCGACGTCTTCCAGTCGCTGTACACGTTTTTCAGAGTCGCCGCCTGCGCGGCCGTGAGACAGGCGGATTGGTTCGCGCCGGTATTTTCACACGAGAGCGCTTGGAAGTCCACATTGCAAAGTCCCGGAAGGCTGATAATTCCATCCGTAACACCGTCGACGTCATCACACTGCTTGATGACCTCGTCTGCGATGGGCGGGAGGAGACGCCAGTCGACATGCTTTTCGTCGTCGGCTGGCCAGTTGAAGCTCGCGGCTTGAGTCACCCAGTTATTCAAATGGCTTGTGTACCATGCCGCACTGCCAACCAGGATGCCGTCAAAGCTGCCGGGATATGTCTGCATCTCCTTGAGCCCCTGGCGACCGCCGGTTGAGCATCCGCTGTAATACGAGTATGTGATCGGACGCCCGTGATACGCTTGCGTGAGTAGTTTCCCAACACCACGGACCCGTGTATCGCGCGCCAGCCCCAATCGGTCTTCGCCTCGGGATCATTCAGCGCCCAGGACAGGTTTGAGGTGAGGGAGCTGTGTCCCGTATCCGTCGAGACCACCGCGAAGCCATATTGGACCCCGGCTCCCATGTCTATCCAGTTGATCCCACCCCGAAACCGCCGTTGCCGACCGCAAGAAACCTATTATTCCACTCCGCCGGTAGGAAGAGGCCAAATCGATATGAAGAAGTCGCGGAGCTCGCTACCGCGACTGTTACGGCACATAGTGCCGGTAGATTCGTGGGCTGGGTGGGATACGCAAGATCGGCGGCTCCATCACCATACGTACTACCAGCCTCCAGAGCCTCTACCCGCTCGATCTTCGCGTTCGCTGGTAAGATCTGAGCCAGCGCTAGCGTACTGCAGCCGTCTGTGCTCTGTCTTCGATTATTCGTAGATGACGTGACCGCGGCCACCAGTGTCGCGAGGCCGATCACTAGCAGCTGTCTCAGGCTATACAGACACATCTTCACAGTCACCCTGGAGATCCTATGTGTCCTTTTGCCGGACTCGTGGTGTGGAGTCGCGCACCGGGACCTATGTATTCTTATGCTACCCCAACGTCTACACAGCAGACAAACCTCGTGGTTTCTTTTTATGCGGCCATGCGAAATTACCCGTGATACATGCCTACTCTTTCAGGCGGGGGTAGACCTCAGCGGTCTGGACGCCGGCTTGTGGTTCGGACAAGTCGCCGTTATGGTGATAAGCAGGCAGAGTGCCCATTGGATACGGAGTACCTCAACCCTCGGCCGGACTCTGTTGTGTTACATTGCGGGGTTCGACAATCTCTCAAGATCCTTACATTCCGAAGTATGGTTCTGCTTGAGTGGGTTCTGGGTCGGTTTACCGATCCTGCGGTTCGAGAATCATTCCTCCCACACCCGATGCATGCATACTGGAATTCCAAGGGTTGGGGATACCTTGCTAATATCTAGTCTTTGTGGATCTGAATATTGGGTTTGGGAAAGTCTACGCTTTACACACTTTAATTATAGCACTTTCATTATATTGGAGAATAAAGGATTCACTCTACCTATTAGCATACCATTGAACATGCTGAGCATTACGTATTAACTAGTAGAACAGACACTCTCGCCCAGACTTCAGAGCGCATACAACCTAGGCGCGGTGCCCGCAGGGGCAGACCTGATAGCCTGCTTGTTTTTGCGACCGTAGAAAACCCTCAGACATACAGCACCGATGGCAACGAAGAACAACATGGCGGCGTTCACTCCATGGCCCGTGGGATATCCTCGTTTAGCCTCTGATGCCTTGTAGATCCAAACGCCTGGCATCTGCCCCAGACCTGCACCGATGCTGACGTTGAGGGCAACCGCTAGGCCGATCGACGCCGTGCTCCACATGTTGGAGGTGAGCCAGCCCAGCATGGGCGTATGCACGCGAATGCGCCCGAGGTGCCCACGATTAGTAGCCCGTACCGGCTCGCGTATGCGGTCGGTGATAAGAGAGCGGACACTAGAAATCCATACCACCCACCGCCGCAGCTCCGGCACAATGGAGACCACGGGCGTTGAAATGGTCCGCCGACATGAAGTTAGGATTGATATTACTAGTTCCCATTAGCCGTGGTTTGGACTTGCATCTGTGAATCAATTCATACCGTAAGCGATGGCCCAAGGAGGGACTGTCAATAGCTGCGCGTGGAGATCTTTGTATCCCAGCCCAGAGACGATCGAAGGCGTGAAGAGGGATAGCGAGCTGAAAGGAAGCGAAACAGCAAAATAAATGGCATAGTGCCCGTAGAGTCTCCAATCCGTCAGGGTTTCCTTGGCGTCTTTCCAGGTGACACCAGAGGCCGATCCCTGGCACCGTCGACAGCTAGACGCTGCGCCGCGAGCTCCTTCTCGCCCTCGGAGAGCCAGGCGGACGTCTCCGGGTAATCTGGGAGGATGAACCAGACGAATAGAGACGATAAAACGGATGGGATGCCTTCGAGAATGAACAGCCAACGCCATCCGGATAACCCACGGACCTGGTTGAGGTGGCCTACGCCGTAAGCTATCGCTCCGCCGAAGGCACCTGCGAGTGTAGCGCTAGCCAGGATGAAGGCAACCCGTATACTTCGTTCATCTGTCTTGTACTATTCACGAAGCAATAAATTAGCATAAGTGTTGAGAATAGCTTGACTTTTTGCCAGTATTGTCAAATTTTGATTGTTCATGCTGTGAATCCGAAGGACATCCCCGCAGGTGAGATTACTTACCCAGAATGTCAAGTAGTAAACCAGGCCTGGAAAGAGTCCACTGCGACATCTGAGTCAGAAAAGTATGCTTCTCGCAAAGGACAACCGCTAAAAGAATGACGGAAACTCACGCTTCAAATACGCCTAGCAGAAAACGTACACCGGTGATCTGAGCGTAGCTATGAACACCACCGATGCCAATGGTAATGAGGCCCCAAGAACCCATCAAGAAAGCCAGCCATCTCGAGGGCCGAAACTTCTTGAGCAAGATGTTGGAGGGCACCTCGAACAGAAAATAGCCGACGAGGAAGATCATCAAGGCGATGGTGAACTGATAATCAGTGGTGTGCGTCTCGCTCATCATGTCATTCTTGGTGTTCGAGTTGAGGACCCTCGCGTTGCCAATGTTGGACCGATCAAGGTAGGCGAGGAAGTAAATGGTCGCGCTCAGCGGGATGATGCGCTTGTCCTGTCGCCGCAGCAGAGCCCTCTCCTCGGCGGCCGAGGCGAGGACGGTGGACGCAACGCCCTCTTTGACATTCTGCCCCTCGTGTTCTTCGCTGAGGGGCTGCTGCCTCTGCTTCTCCACGTCTACGCCTAGTTCTTGCTCTGCCATTGTGGGAGGACCACCGACGTGTTTATGCTGCCTTGAGGCTTCACGTAGAGGGTGAGGTATGTGAGTGTTCGTCTACTCTTTTCTTTCTTGCCTGTCCGCTGAAGAATTGGGGTTGGGTTCCCGATCCGGACATCCCCTGCCATGGCCGACTGTGATTGGAAGCATCTACCCGCCATTTTTTATTCACCGCTGCCGTGCGTTATTTGGTACCGTAAGTCTCGTGACATGCCCGAATCCCTGTGGATTGTCGCAATAAACTTCCAGGGAGTCGGGACTGTAACCAATCATGACATCCTGGCCAGCATGTGGCGCTCGGCACCTGCTGCGGGGAAGAACAACGATTTGGGGTGCCGGGCCCATCCCATAGATCGTATGCGGAGTTAGGAGCTGAAAACACCGTTTGGGTTTACGGGTCGCAGGGGTTTAGAAACTGTGTCGTGTCCATCCTAAAGGGGTGCTCGGCATTTAACTGAGTGCGGATATGCATCAATCGAGACGAGAATGGGCAAGGTGATGGAAATGTCCATGTCACCGCCATTCGCGTTCGTCACGACTTGAGAGCTGTTCTCAGAACAATCAATTGGTGTAGTCGTTTCCTAGCAATTTCTCATCGACCCCCTTTATTCATCATATTCTACCACTTCTCAATACGTTGTTCCGCCATCCTTGTTCCTACAACCGACCCTAAACTCATGCCTAACTTCGTCCCATCGATTAAAAGGTCATCTGTTGTTTTGGTGCTCTCAAGATGACAATTCATGCTGCGATGGCCAAATGGAATATGGAATGCGAATGATAACAAATATTAAATGGCAACCAATACCTAGTAGACGATCTTGTCTCATAGGTTGAAGCACGTTTTACTTCGCGTCTTTAGATGTGAACAATGAGCTTCATTATTTCTGATTTCATTTCAAAGATTGACATTTTTCGATCAAATGATTGATAACTCTTAGCTTTACGGTATCCTGCTCGCGTGTTTTATCGCGCTATATTGGCAGAGACATACGATGTTCGCTGCTTTAAACAAGCATGGCATCTCTCCCGGGTGAAATCTAGTACGTAATCGATTAACTTGTTGATAGGGTTCTACTTACATAACTTATGGCCCAATGAACGTTACATAATGCAATACGAAGTGAGCAAGTGCGAGGCCGAGCGTGTTGTATTTCAGGCATGAAATGTTATACCGCCGCGAAAATTTGACATCACAGCTGAGCCGATGCCAAGCCACCTATATATAAACTCCTGCGTATAATCACGAGCCAACAACATGACGAACATATGGTCAGACTAGAATACGGCGGTTATCGCAAGCACTCTTCAGGCTACAATCACGTACCGCGCCTCCTTTCACGGACATGACCGTAGCCAATGCACCTGCAAAGTCATAGAGTATGGCTGCTGAGCGGCTGGTCGTCGCATCCAGCGCTGAGGCTGCTGTTGCCCGTAAGCTGAGTCGCTGCTCCCGGCGGTGGCGACGCTGCTTTCGCTACGACGTAATATGTTTTCTTATACGAGATCTGAGCAACGAGAGGAATGAGATGGTAACACAATTCTGATCTGGCATATCCATCATCAACACAAAAAGAACCCGTATAAATACTCCAGTCTCGAGGTTCTCTCAAGGACTATTACCAGCCTGCCCAGTTCTCAAATCAGTTCTATCAAAGTATTCCATCGGAACTCATACACACCAAGATGCAGTACCTCGCGCTCATTACCTCTCTCCTCCTCGGCGCTACCGCCACTCCATCAAGCAAAGGGAGGTCACGGCAACGATTATCAACACCTTCACCGCTACCACGAACCCCGAAGGCGATGGTGCTTTGTAAGTAACTCTCTACGAATTCAAATACACGATGCCGAGGTGATTCATAGCAGACTGACCCGATGATCTCGCAGTATTGCCTACAACTTCCACATCCCTGGGGAAATCAAGACGAACTGCCAATACTCCGACACCACCTCGGACTCGAAGCTGCCAGCAGTTGCTCTGACATCCTGTGACGACCCGGCGGTGAGATGGCAATTCCGCCAAGACCCTTCTGAACCCGGCACCGAGGGTATGTATCGGCTTGTCATCGTCTACACGCCGGAGGCTCCAGACGACCCAATGTCTGGTTTTCATGAGTGGAGCCCAGATGATTTCCATGTAACGACCATCGGCTCCACGAACGAGACTGTTTATACCGGAGACTTTGACTTTGCCCTCGAGCTTTATAGCTAGGAAGGTTATAACTAAGGAGTTTACGGGTTTAGCGGGCCTAGACATCATCGGCTTCATCAACCGTTATTAGATTATTTCCTAAGGGACTGGTAAATTATTACACTATTCCTCCTCCTCGACGGTCGGCGGTTATGGCTTCAGACGAACGTACATAATTATAATTAATTATCCTCAAATAAAACATTCTACCACCATCTCCATTGGACACAAATTGTGAATGCTGACACAATGCCTATAAAAACAGTAAGGAAGCCATCAACCCCAATGGACCTCTTAATAGGCCAGAGATGCGTAAAGACAAGCACGTCATTGAGAAGGTGATGCAAGGCAGCGTGACTCTGGTTAGCTGAAAGACTCTCATAAATAGTTTACCTATAGACCTTTGATTTAAAGTCAACGGGCCTAGAAGAACATCTAGATTTGTACTAACTCTTGCTGTACTTTTTTGTCAGAGGACCTTCATACCGTATTTAATTCTAAGATGGCCTGCCATTGTGATAAGAGTGAAAGTGTAGGTGTGTTCTGAGGCTAGTTTCACACACTCCTCATACCAGGCTTGTTGTACTCGCAGCGAACCATTGCAATTGAACACAAAGATGCTGGGATCGTATATGAAAAGTCTGAATATTGTTTTGATTAAGAGTAGTCCACCACCCAAGAGCGGTCGTTGAGCCAACAGCAAAGCTACTCTGGATTAGCTTTTAGTTCGCCGAACTAAAATACTCTCGTTTTCACATAATGAGGCACGAACAAAGACCATCCACCCACCACACGCCCCCGATCTACCGAAACCCATATTTCTCATCCCCACCCTAACCCTCCTCTCCCCTCAAACCCAGCACGAGCCGTAGACGGCGGCAGCATGCTCCGCGGCCGCGGCCGACCCCCCTCCGTCCTCACTCGAGCCCGCTCCTCGGACTTGCTCCGCCTCGGCCTAGCCTCGGCCGACGCCGCGCTGAGCGTCGCGTACAGCGACCCCGGCGCAGCCCTGTTCTTGAACATCGAGGTCCGCCTCCCGCGCTGCGCTGCTGCTCCTGTTCCTGCTCCGTCCCTGCTACTACTTTCCGCAACGGATGCATCGATCGGCACGTCTTCTCGGATCGCGGATAAGGACCGCGCGGCGGCAGGCGCCTCGCGCGAGGAGGGACTTGTGGTTCTTTCTGCTTCCCCTTTCCCGCGCTGCGGAGCTCCGCTCGTGTGCTCTCGGATAGAGCGAAGGATGGAAGACTTAGCGGCCGCAGGCCCTTGGGTTCGGACTTGGTGTCCTCGGATAAGTCCGGCCCGTCTCCTGGCTCCGATTGTACATCCGAATATGGGGTGGAGATAAAGGCGCTGTTCTGTTTCCCCGATGGTGGTCTGGAGACCAACTCTCCATGCTCCTTGACTACAGCTTCGGCCGTCTGGCGCGGTGGTCCGCTCGCGGAGCTGGCTAAGGTATGGCGCCGCTGTTGTATCTGACGGTGCGGCGCAAGATCGTGTTTTCGGACCGCACCGCTCTTCTTCGGCCGAGGTCCGCTGCCATCATCGGCACTCCCGCCTCCCTCGTCACCCATGTCGCATTCCACAAGCTCTCGCTGAGGTTCCCGACGCGCATCTCAGTCTCCCCGCCTCTGCGGGTTGTACATTCATACGTCTGGCCACCCCATCCTCGCGACCGAGCCCCATCGAGCGAAACGGCTGCTCCAGAATCTCCGTCGTCCTCCAGCGCCGACAGCGGTCCTTCAGCTCCTTCAACTCCACCAGCCCCGTGCCCTCGTCTTCGGCCGCGGTCCACAGCGACCACCAGTCCAGCGCGGGGCGGTAGCGCCGCCGCGTGTGCTTGCTCAGGAGGGCCTTCCACTGCTCGTCTTCCGCGCAGTAGCAGAAGTGCATGCTGACATCCTCGGCCCACGCGGGCAGCGAGGCGGCGTTTTCGAAACCCGTTATCGCGACGACTTGGCCGTCGCGCACGAGTATGTTGGTGCTGGATACGTCGCCGTGCGTGAAGACGCACGGCGACGAGGGGGGCATGTAGCTTTTTAGTAGCTGGATCGTGTCTTGGTCGATGTCTTTCTTCTTTAGACGTTTCTCGATGGCCTGCCAGAGCTCGAGGTCGGATTCGAAAGGTCCGAACCCCCCCTCCGTCGCGCCGAATAGGTTTTTGTGGCAGTGCACGGGACCGCCCATGAGACTTGAGATCCGCCCCAGGTCGGATTCCCGCCAGCTCTCGATGTGTTGGGCGACTTGCTTGGCGATATTCTCCCGCTCCGTGCCCGATAGGTCCCACCAGATATCGTAAAGACGTTCGCCGGGCACGTTATCCGTTATAGTGAGGATCTTGCCATTCTCCTTCCAGCCTGCACGCACTTTTGGGATGGGGACTTTGGGTGCCAGTATCTTCAACGCCTCGTAAGCCTCCACGAGTGGCACGTATTCGTCCACGGGGCTACCGTCGAGTGTCTCATGTAAGTCGTAGTTTTTCCCGATGAGCCATCTCTGCGACATTGGATCGTTGTACGTCAGTTTTAGGCTGCTCATGAAAGGTATCGAATCTACGGCTTGGCAATATGGCGTCGTGCACGCCGGGCATATATCTTGTACATCCCCAATCTCGAGGAAATCGTCCTCTGTATCATGTTGATGACGCTGCCCTCGAGGTTCTGGGTCGTTTGTACGTCTTCGGAGGTCGGATGAGCATTTCGGCCAAGGAACCAGAACCAGTCTAGAATACTCCTATAGTTGGGTTTGGCCTTCGAGGAAAGGTCATTTGGTGCTACTCGTGTGTCTGCACCAGACTCATTCGACTCGCCATCATTTCGACCTGGGGGGCTGGTAGTCGCATTGCTAAGCGCCCGCGGTGTCGCGACGAATGGGGCGAGGGAAATTTCCCCTCTTCTTCATCACCGCTGTCCGCACCATTGCCCAACGAGACACTAACACTGGGTAGACGTCTCCTAGAAGTGGACGGCGCCGCTGCCCGTCTTGCTACAGGTGAGGCCATGTCTCTTTCAGTAGTCCGTGATAACCGACAGTGCTAACGAGCGAGCGCTTCCCAATTCTCAACATTGCTCGATTTCCTGCGTTTCTCGGGCGCACTTTTGAGTGGCGGATTTGCCTCTCGAGATCGGTATCGTGTCTGACATCCGAGTGAATCTCACGTCAAGATGGATGAGTGCATAGCTCCAGGCAGTTCTCGTCGCGCAGCCTGGCTAGTTCGCAACAGATTCAATGGCACGAGCTACTGCGTTAGGTAGAAAGCTAAGCTCCCATTTGATGATACTGATTTGAGACATCATCTTCGCATTCCGCCCGTGCGAACGTTCTTGGTTTCGATACTCCTTTGTTGTTGAGCATTTACGCTAGCCTCTTGCAACAAAGACAAGAACCACAAATGGACGATAGCTCCTCAAGCAAACTGTACAACGTAGATTAGTAGCTAATATATTAAATGTTGTAGAATATTCTAATCGCTATATATAGACGCAATTGGGTAATCGTGACGATTTGGTTATATTAACGGTGAATCCAAGCGGGCGAAGCATCTTCATTAAAACGCATGGTCGTAATAATAATAGAGCTAGCCTTTCAAGTTTAGGAGACAAGAAGAGATGACGAGGAATAATGGTTTCATTAGAATATTAACTAGCTGGAGACTAACTCTGTAGAAGCGACAATTCATTCCCGTAGTCTTTCTACTGTACAGTGTCTTCTCTAGCCGCCATAAGGCCATGGACGCCTTCTATACCAATATCAGATTACTTCTTTTAGGATGAATCGTAGGATGTATGATGAAGAGAGAGAGAGCGAGAGACAGTCAGGTATCTAGATGCCCACGTCCATCCATACTGCGACATTCCAGGGGGTGCCAGGATCACGTCTTCAGGGGTTTCTCGGCAACGATCCGATACGTAGTCGTGATAAGACGCATATTGTCCATTTCCACAAAGGCCTGCCCGTCCAGACACAACCGGTCGAAAAGCGTCTTGAAGTGCTGCGGCAGCGCATGCACTTTCGCGAGACAGTTGATCAGCCTGCGGACCGAGCGGAAGTATATGTCGACTTTATCTATCAGACCCGCCTGTAGGCCGTCGATGCTGGGGTTGTCGGAGCGCGTGACGGCGAAGCCGGCGTCTTGGAGGGCCTTCTCGAAACTCGCCGGCGTCGGGGTGCCGACGGCCCCGATTAGCGGCTTGACTCGCCGCATGAGAGACACGTGTGATTGGTTCTCCGGGTCGTAGGCCGGCAGGCTGACCCAGTCCATGAGCAGGAACTTAGATCCCGGTTTCAGTATCCGATAGATCTCCCTGAATAGCGCTGATGGGTCTTTGCATAGGCTGAGTGCCTGGATCTCGTAAAAGGCGTCGAAGGATTCGTCGGCGAAGGGGAGGGGTAGGTCGTTTTGGTCGCGGACTATGAACTCATTGTCGAAGTTCAGCTTCTCATTGAATTCCTTGGCTTGTGCGACCTGATTTGTGTCGACTTCATTTTCATGGGTTAGCAGTCATATCTTTGAAACAATCGTGTTTTGGAGGGTTTAAAGCTATACGCTGCCCCAAAACGTATAAATGGCCCAAGTGGCATGCTGCCCCGGCGAAGCAGACCGGGATGAACCGGGAATGAATATGGATATTACTCACTATTAATTCCTGTCACTTTAGCTCCGCTGAAACTCGTCATATGCGCAGCGACTCGACCACGGCCACATCCCAGGTCAAGGACTCTCATCCCCGGCTTCAAGCCGATCTCGGTAGCAATCGATTCCTCGCAAAGTAGCTGATTATCCCGCACCGAGGCTTTCTTATTCATGAGCGGCGGTATGTACATCTTTTCCACGTCGCCAAGGCTGCAGAGATGGTTGATGACCGAGTAATACGCCGCCAGACATTGGCCGACGCGCTGTTGGTAGTTGGGGCCAAACGCAGTAACCATGGCATCCTCATCCGCCCAGTCCAAGTTGTAAATCTCGTATGATGCCATGAAGTCGTCTACCTGCTGCGGGGTGAGATCACGGATGTGCTTGAAGGCCTTGAGAAAGGTCTTGAGCCGGTTGGGCGATACCGAACGGTCGACTACATAGTCCCCTCCATTGCCGCCCTTGACTAGGGTTTTCCGAACAGGTTGTCGTGTTTGGATCTTCACCTTCTCAGCGCTGATATCGCTGGTCCGCGAGCTGTCACTGCTGTCATTCCGGCCGCCCAGAGCGAATGTTTTCGTAGGGTCGTGGTTGGTCTGCGGATGTGCCGTTGTGCGGGGAACTACCGTAGCCGTCGCCATTGGAGGTAAGTTATCCGCAATCTCATAGAAGCCTCAAGAAATCGGCCCATTCATTCATACACACACACACACACACACGCACGCGACTTTTTCGTAGATGAATGCGATTCTTAGGATGAGGTGAAGACAAACCCGTACGCGACTCGGGTCTTTGTTGTTTATTGTTTGGGGCAAAGTGAATTGGTAATTGGTACCTGAACTTTTTTTCTGTTTTCCCCCGGGCAGAGACAAAGAAGACCAAGTATACTTTGAGGTGACACCTACCGGTTCCGACAGCGTGATTATAATGATTCACAATAGAGTTTGACTACTACATGCACCCCTTCCCCTTCCCAACGGCCGGCCTGTTGTTGACCTGGCTGGGTCCGCTCTTTTAATAATCCCGAATGGTCCGATAGCTCCTTCGCTACGACAATGAGGCGTTAGACCAGCCTGCCGGTGATCGCATGATGAATTGGATGGCACGGGTGCGACTCTTTCAACCACTCGCTTACAAAGCGCAATGGCAATTCTCCGAATCCAATCGGTCAGCTTGACTCGCCGTTTCGGGCCTTCGGGGGTTCTCCCATCTGCTGGGGGCGACGCATCGGAGAATGTTTCTTCTTTCGCCCTACAATACCTGCTGCAATACACAATACAGCCTTGCCTGGCGGCACGTCGGTAACCCATCCCCGCCGTGGTTGTGGTTGTGGTTGTCACAAGTACAAGTAGATCTGTTCGATGGTGCCTTGCTGGCGGGTGAACGCCCCCTCGCCCAATCATGTAAGGCATGACGGTAGGGTAAAGGGTAACAGCATGCAAGGAGATAACCTGGCCTCCATATTTTCCTATTGACTCATCGGCGACGTCGGCCAATATCAGGACGAGTATCTGTGCAATGCCCCGGGTCCTCCGGAGACTTACCTAATCGAGACTTTCTCGCGCCATATCATCCAACATTACAGAATCACCTGAATACCGACCGCATTGCACTGTCGCATAGCAAACATAGCACATAAGTAATATTGTTACACGAGTTTGACTGTTCTTGATTGGCTTCTTATGCCTCTTGTAATTTCTCATCGATAAACAAACATTGGTGTTGGTACCTAAGCTTTCCCAGGGATTGGAACTAGGAAAGGTCTGCGGATCTTTTCCTCAGTAGGTAGGAAGCCGAAAAAGGCGTACATATTAGGTAATCAACAACATCAACAAAATAACGGTAGTTGGACGCCGATCCTTTATTAATGCCCAGTGATGTCAGGAGCACCACCTGTGCTCCAATCGCATCATTCCTGTACCATGGCTACACTAGGCAGATGGAGTAAATGCGGCATATTGACGTTGCAGAGGCAGCGGAGCAATTCACACGACATCCACTGCAAGGGGTGAGTGAGCCTTATGATCTGTCGTATACTCCTTCTAGTTATAATACATACACTCGTACTACTATAGGTAGAGAATATGAAGATTGGGATTCTCCCTTTTAACCCCTCACCAACGGTTGAGACAGTGCACTAGTAGAGCACTCCTTGCAGCGAATGGAGCACCCGATCTGCGGAGTACTCATACTTAAAATTACTCACGATGAAAAGTGAATCTCTTCAACTCGTATTACAGAATATGATAAAAAAATCTATCACAGGTGAAGAGAGTGCATATGCACGACAGAAAGTAAATATGTAGAATGCCAAAGACCAGTCAGTCCTCAAAGAATATACACCCTTCACCCAACCACAAGAGTCTAAGCATACCCCTTACTTGAGATCCTCGTAAGAAAAGTGAGTACCGAAGTGAATGATGGAGCTAGTTTTTACACTTCTGCTTCTGACAGCTAAACTACACATTCCCCAACATCAACCTCGCCCACAGACACATGATGTAAACATGACAAACCATAGTCAGTCACTTATTCACATCAAACGCCATGAGAGCAGAGTAAAAGTGAGGTTGCAAACCAAACCGGTCTATTAATAAAATGAATAAAGACCGTTGCAGGTATATAGAGAGAAGCGAAGTATGTAATGTTCAAAGCTCCGCTGGAATGCAGCAAGAGGGGGTCAAGGGTGGTATGTGAGCCGTCTATGAATCTAAAAATTACCAAATCACACAAAGGAACAGCACAAAAACTGGTAGCGAGCGACTAGTTACAAGATTTTCATATTTACATTAGAAGACTAAAACATTAAGCGTTGGGGGTGGCCGTCATTGCCGGATGGCGTCTGCCGCACGGGATAGGAACATGGGGGACGGAGCGTCTGTCTTTGTACAGTTTTTTTGTTGAAACAACTTTATCTATTAACCATTAAAAAAACGACCATGGTGGTTCTATCCCTATGCCCAGACGCCATTCCGGTATTATTCAATTCATATGCAATTAAAAGAGACCAAAGAAGAGCGCGGCAGCAGCGACGAAAACGCCGGTGGCACTGGCACGGACGATAGCACCTCCGGCCGTGGCGATAGTAGAGGTAGAAGCGGGGCTAGAGGTCGAGGGTGTCGCCGAGTAACCACCAGCTGGCGTGGAGACGGGGTAAGACTGAGGAGGAGAAGAGTAAGAGGTCGACAGAGTAGGGATAGCACTAGTGTAACCACCAGTAGGGTATCCAGAGCCCTGGCCACCAGCGGGGTAAGTGTTGCTACCGGTAGGGTAAGGGGTCTCGCCGCCAGCTGGGTAAGTGTTGCTGCCGGTAGGGTAGGGAGTCTGGCTGCCAGCGGGTAGGTCTCACCGCCCGTAGGGTATCCAGAGCCCTGGCCACCGGCTGGGTAGGTGTTGCTACCGGTAGGGTAGGCAACTGATGAGCTCTCACCGCCAGTAGGGTATCCGGAGCCCTGGCCGCCAGCTGGGTAGGTGTTGCTGCCGGTAGGGTAAGGGGTCTCGCTGCCAGTGGGGTAGCCTTGACCTCCGGTAGGATAGCTCTCACCGGTGGGGTAAGGAGTCTCGCTGCCGGTAGGGGAAACACCAGAAGAGGTGGCGCCTCCGGTAGGATAACCGCTGCCGCCAGTGGGTAACCTTCACCACCGGTAGGGTATCCAGCGGGAGTGCTAGTTGAGTAAGCGGCAGTAGAGCTGCCACTGCCGACGGGGTAACCGGCAGGAGTGCTAGTTGAGTAAGCAGCGGTAGAGCTGCCACTGCCAACGGGGTAACCGGCAGGAGTGCTAACGGGGTAGCTGCCGGTAGGATAAGGGGTATCATCAGGGCACGGCTCGTCGTCGTCACCACCTCCGGGGGAGCTAGTGGAGGTAGGCACCGGGTAGCTCTGGGTAGGATATCCAGAAGCGCCGGGGCCAGAGCTGTAGGAGGCGGTGGGAGTAGGGGTGGCGGTCGGGTAGCCGCCGGGGAGGCCAGAGGAAGACTCCTCAGGAGGGCACTCATCATCGTCGCCATCATCTCCATCATCACCCTCGTCATCGGGAGGGCATGAGTCGTCGTCACCCCCGGGATAACCGGTAGAGGTGGGCACCGGGTAGCTGTGAGTCGGGTACCCAGAGGCACCGGGTCCCGAGCTGTAGCTGGCGGTCACAGTCGGGTAGCTTCCGACAGGGTAGCTGGAGCTCTCCTCAGGTGGGCACTCGTCGTCGTCACCGTTGTCACCATCGTCACCCTCATCATCGGGAGGGCACTCATCATCATCGCCACCAGGATAGCCGGTCGAGGTCGGGACCGGGTAGCTGTGAGTCGGGTATCCGCTGTAGGTGGCGGTAGGGTAACCGCTCACGGGTACTCAGAGGTCTCGGAGGGCACTCATCATCGTCGGGGATGGACGAGTACTGTTGAGTGGCGCTCACGGCGGCGACAAATAGAGCGCCGGCACCGGCGTACTTGATCAGACGAACCATTTTTGCTTAACTTCAAACGAATGAAAGAATGACTAGAAGTTAGGCGATAAGAATCGAATGGGAGGCGAGCGATGGACTGGTGGGATGAAGATCAGGAACCGACAGAGACGGGCAGCACCCGACTTAATAAACGAGCTGGCCACCGTTGGCCGCCGCTGGCTGACTGGTGCATGGCCTGCATAGCCCCCCAGACCCGGATGCGTGGATGGGCCAGCTAGACCAGCTAGACCAGCTAGCCAGCCTGGACTTCTCCTGTAGTGTAGTGTGCAACGATCGTGGTCGGTCATTTCGTATGGATCTGCGTACTACACGGAGTGGGTTTTCGTGTATTGCTGCTATTTTTGCACAAGGCAAGGTCAGCACGCGTAGGATCTGCGCTAGCCTAGTCGGGGTAGTGCATACCAGGAACCTATCCTCTCTCGTTCATGATAGCCACAGCAGGCCACAGAGGGAGGACAGGGGGACGGCACAGCAGGCGGAGACTTATTACCGCACAGCACCGCATGTCAGTAGCCCCATAACTTTAACTATACTTTACCCTATAGTAGTAAGTAGGCTATTGGGCGCCCCGCCCGCCTTCGGAAAGCCACGCGAGTCCATTGCCTCTGCTATCTCCGTAGAGTCGGATCCCAACCTGTACTTGACTTAGCGCCGTCCACTCGACCAGGGTCCAAACAGGGGAATCCGCGGCCAGAAGCTGCCAGAGAAATTAGAGTTGATGTCCGGATTGGGCAACTGTTCCTCCTGAACGTCCAATTTTACTTCTTTAGATCCGAATATGCGGGCGGCAGGCACAGCGGTCTTGGGCCAAGCTCGTGGAGATGAACTCTGGCGATGGCATATTATGATTGGCCCATCACTCATCCCACACCTGGGAGAGTCATGCGTAGGTGTAGAGAGCGCTATTGAGCTCACCCTCTTGGCAGCAGGGCTAGCAGGTGCCTAGCATAAACAAGGCCTAATCAGCTACTACTCTGCTGTAGTAAGACAAAACTTTTTTATTTTGTCCCCTTACGAGCCGAGAGCCCTCGGAAGATCGGTATCTTGCGTGAATCGGCAATCCAGATCAAGGCCCAAACAAACAACAACACGATGATGAACAAAAGTCTACTTGTCTGTCGCTGTAGTCGCGGGTAACCGCGGTTGTGCTTCTTTTCGCTTACAGACGCCTCCAATAGAGCCAATCCACGTCTAGTCGTTGGCGCTTCAGCTCATCGTGCCACGGTACTGACTAGCGAGAAACCGCGGCCGACAATTGGCGTCGGTTAGCATAGTTAGTGTGGTATACATAGCAACATGACATCGTGTAATCTAGACTAAACATATTTAGTAGTTTCTTCAGGCTCGTCGGGCGGCGGCCAAGCTCGTGAAAACCGCCTCATCTCTTTCGTACACTATTGTCCCTCTCTAACGTCCCCCATGTGTATGCTTGCCTGGTTTGTTGTTTGCTATTTACTGTCTGTTTGCCGTCAGCGTAGTCCTCCTCAGGTATGCTGCCATTTGCACACTAAGTACCTATGTCATTGCTATTACGCATTCGCCGTGTGCTTCGTCGTATCCCACGTTTACCAGTAATTCCGAGCGAACTTCCGAGCACATCGCATCAGATGCGGCGGGTGCGGGTGCGGCCTCAACGGTTCTGGCGTCATAAGCGAGACACGAGTTCTTGCTGCAATACACCAAAGTTATAAGTATCTGGGGTTCAGTCCTGCTAAAAATGAAGCCCCTGGTGCTGACAGGAAGAGACCACCAGACGAATTCAGCACCCTGAACCGTAGGCCCCACTTGTCTGACTGTTAAGGCGCACCTAGAACCATAGCTGAACATTAGCTGGGGAAAAAATGAAGAAAAAGGGCTAATCGAGCGAATTAAGCTGCTTACCTTTACACTACGGCTACGTTGCGTTCGGTCCCCGAACCTGATGTACATGTGGTGGTGGTCTATCACAGGCTTCATTTCGCTTCTTTTCAGTGCCATATTCTGCTCTGTCTGTCGGCACAGTCAGATAGACCGTCATGTATAAGTAGCGATATCACGAATCTCATACGATCGATCACGGGTATCTCCTGACTGGACCCCGCCCTTCATTCGCTATGGACCCGACTATCGCATTGCCTTTACTGTTTTCGTCTGTCCGTTGAAGCTGTCGCCGGATACATTATCAATAGTATGGCGAGCCAAGAGTGGCGTTGCGAGTTCTCTCAACTACACATGGCATACTGTAGTAATAGGTAAGGATAGGTTCATTTCGCATGGTCAATAATACCAAGTTTGTAAGGGGGCATTCACCATAGTAGGTATCTTATGTGAGATGGTGGCATTAGAGGTCATTGAGGAAGATTACCGGATAATGCCATGATATTGCGGCCACTTACCGCAACTCCTAATTCCATGGCGGTGGCTGTTTTTTTGCCTCTCTCCTCGCCAAGCTGTTGGCTTTCACAAGTCCAACAACCCACTGATAATAATCAGTGGGCTCCAAATAATTGTGATTGATGGGCATTCTTCAGAAGTTGCCATGTTGACCCATCATCAAAGAACATCTCGCTTTCTCCTCACTTTGCGTATAACTGCTGTGGGTTGCGGCGCGGTCTTGGCTTATGAATGGTGAAGAATTCGGGCACGGAGCCTCGAGATGTCCATGTGGGTGGCCTTACAGCACCCACCAACGATGATACTACGCCAGCAACCACGGCTTCTTGCTTCGGCAACAACATCGTCCAATTGCTGCTCCCAGGAAGACTAGAAATGAGCCCAGTCACCTTCATCAGCTTCTATCGTATAGAAAGCGGGCATGAATCAGATGGAGTCAGCTACTCACACCATCAGCGGCCTCACTCAGCCCTATAGGAAGCTTCCATGTTTTGGTGGCAGTATCGTAGACCTCGCCATTCGTCCCATCCGGGTATAGGAGTAAGCTTGGCCAAGACCGAAGATGACCATCCTCTTCCAGAAGTCTTATGCTTACTTCGTACGCTCTGACCAAGTGCGGAAGCTCTGCTATTTTGGTACAATTGATGCCTATACCCCACGGAGGATCATCAGAGTGTTCTAAACTTAGCAGAGCACGGATTACTTGGCTAACACTGCTCCCATCTGGAAGAACTTGGCCGCTCCCTGGAAAAACACAAGAGATCCAATATCGCGTCCGCCCAAGTGGGCCGGCGTCGGTCGCATCCGGTGACTGTGAGGCCAGGAGCGTAGTAAGCTTCCGTATAGCCAGGATCTCATCGAGCCGGGGAACAGTCTCAAAAGCAATCAAGTCGACCCGACTATCGAGCCGTGGCACGCTAGTAAATAAGCTTATGCGGTCCGCATGCCATCGGAACAGCTTCTCGACAGAGTTGTGCTCGTCGTCATACCGGCCACTGTACTCCTGGCTAGGTGTCATGACGGCACCGTACGGTCCCAAGCTCAAGGCAATCTTCGTCGCCGGTCGCTTGACTTCTTCAACGATAGACACCGCGGCATCCAGGAACGGAGGGATCTCTACGCGTGAGACACCTCCGGGGAATGAGGCTGTTCGCGTGCGCTGAAACCCCTCGGTCGAAACCTGGTAGGTGGCAGTGAGTAAGATGTCCACAGGGACATCTGCGAAATCGCGTTGGCATGATTTGAGGGTATCGCGATCTGAGAGAAGGAGGTGTGAGGACCACAGCGGCGTGGTCTCTGCAAAGCGAACGTTATACCTGTCTTCAAGAGATGTGCCTAACCCGCCATCGAGGAATTGGACAGGTGTTGTGGCCATTATGACCACAATTCGTTGAGAGGGTATCAACTCAACAGGCACACATCTAATAAGTAAGTCGGTATATCCTCTTTGTTTATTCAGATCCGCTTTAATTCATCGCGGCCACCATTCATTTGAGCCCATAAGATTGATGGTATCTGATGTTTATTTCTTCTGTGTCTTATCACAATTACGCCATTTGGAGATGGATGCAGCACCTATAGTGTGTACAAGTTAGGTAATGAGCTAGCACGGTATAGGTTACCGTGCATATACAGTACATGGTATGGCAGTGTTGCTGCTTTGGTGGCTGATCTAGAGCAACAACTGGTTGGCTAATCCCACATATTCCCAGTGTGTTCGTGGAGATATGTCCAGCCTCTTAAAAACACCACTCCGGAAAACAAAGCATTATCTACTTTGCCTTGAAGCGTTCCATTAAGTATTACTCTATAATTACCCAGCTTCTCGCAAACGGCCAGAAGTGAAAGTGGCAACGATGTCATTTTAGCTTCACACCTTTCATAGGTCCTCTGTTAGTGTGCTATCGTAGGTACCTAGGTAATGTGGGCCAGCTGGTTACCTCCCCTATAATTTGACCATCCGGTGCTAGAATGCGCACATGATAGTATTGGTTTGCTAAGGTATGGCTAAAGCGGTTGAAGAGAAGCATCACGGCTTCCGGCACCCAGCCAGGCCTTCACGGGTGTCCGGCACAGCCATCACTGGCAAGACCTACATCTTACGCCATAAGAAACAAAAAAAAGCTTGACTGCTATTTGTACCTTAGCTTGGCTGAATGAAGGCACCCAGCCTCTCTTCTTCTCCTCAAACCCGGAACAATGGAATTACCTATAATTGCTGTTCCTCACAACATACATCCGAACCCCAACCATTATTAGTCCAGCTAGACATCTCAATAATACGAGAGAAGACTGACTAGTTTTTTCTTTCTATTTCAGCTATATCCAGGTTGGCCGGTTTCGTCGGGCCTGGAATCCAGTCTAACCTCTAGCTCCGCCCACGACCCCTCGCTTGTTCGCTTACAAGTACTTGAAGTTCAATTACGAAGTGCGCGACAACTTGGCAACGCAGCCCCCATTCCGGTCCCGACAATCGCTCGTTCGCGCACATTGCCACATTTCCTACTAAGTACCCGACCAGTCGCAGTCGCAGTCGCAGTCGCATCGCCCACTTGACGTATCCGACTACTTAAGGCGCGCACAAGTGTGGTGGGCCGGCTTGGCTTTCATCATCACTCATCGTCACCACTGCTTCGCTCCGTCTTGGCCGAAACGAACCCCCGAAACCGGCTACGCCTACCCATCTAACCACCGTCGCTATCTCCGTCGTGTCGGTTGCCCCCGCTACACGCTCCGTCGTGTCCGGTCTCGCGATTCCGTGCGGATCCACCACCATGTCGTCCGATGTTCGTGGAGTCGGTGACGCCGATGCCCACAATGTGCAGCAGGACCCCAACGATGCTCCTTCGCCGAATGATGGTAAAAGTGAGGGCCCTCAGCAAGCCGAGGATCACCCAAAGCCCGCTCCAGAACGTCGCTCGACAGTGATAGGCAAATTCAAAGACCAAAAGGAGAAGATCAAGACAAAGGCCAACCCTCCAGGTGGCTTCGACTCGACCCCCATTCCCGATGCGCCGCCTGGCTATACTATCAAGTTCACTTTCCATCGCGCAGAAAACCTGCCGGTAGCAGATATCAGCACCGGTGCCTCTGATCCCTTCCTTATCGCTCAGCTCTCTACATCGGTGCCGAAGCGTCACAAGGAAGACCCCGAGCTCTGCTTTCGCACCCGGACCATTCGAAAAAACCTAGAACCAAAATGGGAAGAAGACTGGGTCGTCGCAAATGTTCCCTCGTCTGGCTTCAGACTGAAGTGCCGCTTATATGATGAAGACTGGCCGTAAGTACTCTCCGTCTCGCTTGCCTCTTATCTCGCCATGTTGGGGTGCAGAAGCTTTTTGCTCGAACTGGAATGATGTGTTGAAGGCTTCCCCACCCATACTGGGAACACTTGGACGCCACGTTCGAAGCGGCACTTGCTAAGTTCTGGGTATTGTAGTGACCACAATGACCGTCTTGGAAATGTTACATTCTACGAGCGCAGCATCAACGAATCTTGGCAGGGCTTTACGGAAAAGGTCTTCGAAGTTAAGAAACGTATGGGCAGCAAGCGAGCATACCTTCTTAAAGCAAGCACGACCGCCTTCCATAGCGGCGCCTCGATGACACCCAGGCTCTATATCAGTGCTGAGGTACTCGGAAAGTCGGATCCGCCCCATGGCCAGGTCTACACTGTCGGCCCTACATACTACTTTCAGCACTTCTCTCCTATGATTGGGCGTATAACTGGTATCAAGGTCAATAAGGACGAAGCTACCAACACAAACAACCACGACGGCGACTCTGCCGCCGAGAAAGATGATAAAAACAGCGAGAAGAAGCCACAGAAATACGACTTTCAGGCCATCGAAATTCAGCTAGCCGGCCCTGTACCGCCAAAGTTGTATCATCGTTTTGTCGAGTTTAGACCCATTATCGGCCTTCTTTTCCAAAGCTCTGGCCTTCGCGGGCGGATTTTGAACAAGGCTTTGCATCACCAGCACGAGCGAATATATAACTTTGACAAATCTACCCAGTGGGGCACGTTTAAGCCATGCTCGGAGGAAGCCTCTCTCCAATTCTTGAAACTGGCCCATTTTGATGAAGGATACCGTCTCTTTACCTACATTATCACTCTCGATGGCATCTTACGTTTCACTGAAACCGGAAAAGAGTTCGGTATTGATCTGCTGAGCAAACATACCATGCATAGCGATGCTCAAATATACATTGCCTGTTCTGGGAGTTTTTCATTAGAAGATTAAAGCACCATAGATTCTCGGGAAAACCAGCTCTACTCAAGCATCGCATTCCTCAGATCAAGGCCCACCCGCGAAACCGCATTATTACCAGCTCGTCATAGACAACGACAGCGGCACCTACCGGCCAGACAAATCGGTTCTACCGTATCTACGAGAGTTTCTGGAGCGCAACTTTCCGGGCTTGGAAGTTGTCACCCCGCCTGCGACGATGACGATCATCAGAAGCGCAAGGAAGAGCAGCGGGAGATGAGGAAGAAGGAAGGCCAAAACGTGAGAATGGTGCTCAACCGCAGTCCTAGCTCTAGTTCCTTCAGCTCTAGTGACATCAGCGACCTGGATCACCTGGACGCAGCGGGTGAAGCCGGGCGGATGAGTAAGAAAGAACGCGCTTGGGACTTCTTGGAAGAGCCGAGGCGGATCAAGGCTGTGTTGAATCCTCCTAAGCCTAATGCCGGGAATGGTGGCCCGTCAACCGCTCAGGCTGACGAGGCACATGCGAGCAGTAGCGGTAACACGACCTCATGATCTCTTCCCTCGTTTCGTCCTTCAGTCTTACCTACTATGGTTTCTAGGTATAGATAGGCTGGCTCGCGTCTTGATGCTTGGCTGTCCTGGTTATTCATGCTTTGACCTTGTTTTCGAATTTGCCTCATAAGGCAATTCTGATTAGGCGCTCGTGGCTCATGATAATGTAATTCGATTGATGACCTCTATAGCTTTATGATTAATCTTTAAAATGAAAAGTTCGTAGGACGCGATGTTGATGCTTTTGGGGTTTGCCTGAGTTTAAGTATGGGTTGTGTGATTTCTCGGAACCTGGTGTGATGGATTGATTGGAAGATGTAACACATGTAAGATACTATGCGCCACTATATAAAGTTAGTGATCAGCATATGTAAATGTCGAAGTCACTATGTACTCATTGGCATTTGACTACTTTCACCTGGGGATCACTCATTAGGTTTCTCCGCCAAGCAACAACAATAACAGTCTAGAAATGTAGGAAACTTGAAGTTTCGTAGTAGTGAAAGGCAATTCGGCTCTTGCTCTTGCGGTTCATGCTTCTGCTGTCGATGCCCCATGGAGTCGAGGTGTTGCCGTACTGGCTCCCAGCCTTGGACCTGCTCAGGTGGGGAGGTTGACACCTCTACTAGCGACTGATCTGGATGCGGCCTTGACGTCGTCCTTGCCACAGGAGACTGTGACGATTCTCGATTCGACGGACAGTCAGCCCCACGACATGCCGGCTTAGACAAAATGCGGGCTCGAGTCCAACTGTCGTCTGCGCACACGATTTCAACCGGCCCGCCATTTTCAATGGCGTAGACGCTGGCGAAGCCGGAACCCCATCGCAGGGCCGAGATGTGCCCCTCGGCCGCCGCCTTGACGGACTTTCTAAACCAGTGCCATTTCCCACTATATCGTTTCTCAACAATTTGCTCTCCCGTGCCGACATAGACACGAATTTCTAGCTGGTCGTCCATCCAAGCGATAGCAGAGAGGGAGGCCCTCCCAGATGCTGTTATACTATAACCGCTCAGGAAATAGCTGGAATCTTCCCTGACCTCGTCACCAATTTGGTCCCAGCAGGCTTCTCTAAAAACCGACGTCTCGTCCTTGAAATAGAGCCTGACCCCACGTTTTCCGCAATGCTCGGAGTTGAATACCGTTAAGCGGGTATTGATGGCTGCCACTTGGAGCGTGGAACCTTGCTGCTACCGTCCTTCCTTGGCCTATCCGTGCAGAACACGAATAGTCTGATCGGCAGCTCGGTAACATAGCATAATATTGCCCTGGTTCCAGGACGTTACAGCAAGTTGACTTGTTGGTGCTGCTTTAAGACTACATCCGCCTAGGGCGCCGTCACTCTAACTAGACGATGGGTCCCATGTCCGCTCCTGGATGTGGTTGTCCTCATTAAGGTAGTAAACTCGAACCTGTAGAATAGGCAATTTCAATATAATAATCCATATACCATGCAGAATCTGTCCCTTGTCATTTGCTGATGGATATTGGATAATCAAGACTTCCGAAAGCCTCCGCTTGATATCGTGACGTTCATATAGAGCAACGAGCATCTCAAGGAAAACTGTGCCCAAGGAGAAGATGTCGGATGTGCGGCCACGTGTACTCCCATCACCAACCTCAGGGCCGGCGTACTTGGGGGTGTTACCTCGCTGCCAGCTGGAAAATGTGGCTGAGAGCGTCTTTTCAATACCCATCTTCGATGTAGCAAAGTCCGCAAGTAAGACTAACCCATCCTTTACCAAGATGTTGCCAGGCCTAATATTCCGGTGTCTGATGCCAATATCATGAATATGTTTTACAGCCTCTGCAAGGCATCCATACCAACCAGGGATGCATTGCTGCTTCTCTTCAAGGTTATGTTTGAACAAGAGGTAATTTTGAATGTCTCCATCCTTGAAGTCGCAATAATAAAGATCTTGGGGGAGAGAAACTGCCATCGCGAGTCTTTTTTGCCGGGTTAACAGTTTAATAGAGGAGATATACTGCTATTTCTAGGCTTATAACATCGGATTTACTTAGAGAGCTCAAACTTCTAGTGAATTGGGAAGTTAACAGCTTGAACGGGCTCCTGGGGTAATTTCCAAACTCGCTTATATTGCATATAAGAGCTCACAGTGGGAACGAGTTACCTAAATTGCCTATTTACTCTCCAAGTTAAATAATTGTATAGGCCAACGCCGAATGGCACATCTCTCAACACAGTACCAGTGAAGTAGTCATACCTGAATTACTTCTATTTGTTCGCTTCCTCGTACAGCCTCATTCTCGAATCAACGCCACAGGCAGAGGGCGAGCTCAGCCTCCTGGGCATCCATCACGGGCCACTATTACATATAATGTCACATTAAAATTTTGATTCAGTGAGAGCCTCCCTAGTGCCTAGCGCTCTGCCCAGCCATTCTCTCCTTTGTATTTCTGTTAAGTTATTTGGTACTTCGTCGTGACCTTGATCTTTCTAACCACGTCCCAACAAATAATGTGAAACGGGGGGATATGTTTGTTGGGATTGATTGGTATGAGTCTCTCTTTTCTGCAGTCATCCTGCAAGCCTCAGCGCTTCGGTTAGGCTGTCTACCGTATTAGTTCTGACGGCAGGAGGAGGGCAGCAGAGGTGGGATAGCCTAGAGATTGGCATACTGTTTACCAGTAAAGGAAACCGAATTTGCCTGTAGGTGTCTAATTATCGTACGTTCTGCAAGGGTCGTCCTGTCAGACCATCTATGTACACCAAAAGATAGTAATAAGGGTCCTGGGAGGTTAAACTTTCAAGCCACGTGATATACACATACTTAGTTAGGTTATAAGAATCCTATAGGAAACAATCAAAGTAAGAAGTTGAATGAGTTCTGGCTCTTGGCGGTTCCCGTGCTTCATGTTAGCTGTGCAATATAATGTGAGGCCCATGTATACGATTGATTACGTGATCTAGGTAGGTATTTCGTTGAATACCCCTTGGGTCCTTGGCTTGCCAGGCTAAATACAACTACCAAAAACGGCTTATTGAGAGGTACTTTGTCTCCCGCCTGCCGCGTAATTTACGGAAGTTGGATGTTTTGCTTAGAACAATCATTGTTAGCCATAATTACATTGTATAAGCTATAAAAAAGTTGGTATCTACCCGTTCGAACGATCTCGTTTCTGTTAGTGGGTGGGTTAAGGTGATGCATTCACCATTTCCCAAGTGGGCCCAATATTTCATGCATGAACTCCGTGATTTTAACAATTTGGCGACTGGTCGAGCCAAGGCACCACTCGACCAACCACTGGTTTCTTTCTCGCTTATCCTGGAGCAGCTTCGGCCGATTCTTTGGTCCCACCAGATGGGTTACCCCCGCCAAGGTTCGGGGCTACCTGTGAAAGCAGCTTCCAGAAGCCAACTTAAAAAGTACAACACCTAGGCTGTATACATCGTAAGTGTTTATGTATCTCGGGGTATTGCCTCCCTGAAGCCTATCTGGATGTTGAAAGACGTAGAATTCCTAGATCGAAGGCGGCTCCTGCTTATTTCGTTTATTTCCGCTTTCTACATAAATAAATGATTCACCATCTCGTATTATATCAAAGCTCGTGAGATAAGCCTCGTCGATTTATGTAGGCCTGGTGATAAGGTATTGCTCGGGAGGAATGTCACAGGCAAAAATGCTGATGATACATTTTAAATGATACCGAAAGCGCAGCTTCCTGCGCCACCCTAAAACAGGATATGTAGCCGATGGCTCGCGGCCCTCGTCGACCTGCACCTGAATTATTTCGTATAATCAAGTAGCGTCCATGCCTTGAAGTTTAGAGGATTTCGTAGTCCTTAGCTTGCATTTTCCCAGCTGTCAGGAAGCGCCTCAGAAATATAATGGGCCTTAACAAAGATACAATCGTAAGAGCTCTCCTATTTATCAGATTCAGCTCTTTCCTTAAGATTAAGAGCGTTCTTCTTCATCTTGATCTCACATTATCTAACCATATATTTAGATTGGTGCCTTGGTTGGCGGAGCTTTGCTCGGGGCCCTTACTTTACCGTCACCAAGACGAAGAATTGAATGTCATGTTTCCGGGTCTTCTAGTAATGCGCGTCTACAAAGCCTCCCCAGAACTAGGCGGCACAGTGCTGCCATTTGTCCGAGGCATGAGTTCCAGTATCATCCGTTGCCAAACCCCACTGATCAGATCCGGCTTGTACGAATCGCTCGTAATATTGGACCGGGAAACCTGATACAGTGCGAGTTGAAAGTGATTCGTATCGCGGATCTGTCCCATAAGTACTCTGCTCTATCCTATACCTGGGGAAACACCCGCAGAAGGAAGACCATACTCTTAGACGGTGAGCGATTCCAAGTCACGGAGAATCTTCACGGGTTTCTAGAACACGCCATCGAACGGATGAACGCGACTGTATCATCCGGGGGGAACGGCAAATGGATGGGGTGGTGGTGGATCGACGCCCTCTGCATCAACCAGAGCGACGTCTACGGGGAGAAGAGCGTGCAAGTGGCGCTGATGGGGAGCATATTCACGCGAGCAAGAGAAGTGATCGCCTGGATCGGCGAAGCGGGTGCCAACACAAAAACCACATTCGAACGCCTGCGGGCCTTACGTGCGCCAGATTCAGGGACGCGCCGAAGACGACCGAGCCCGGCCGAGCGGCGCCTCCTCCAAGAGCTGCATCAAGACTCCCGGCTCTCGAGCGGGATCGGACACATGTTCAAGAAGGACTACTGGGACCGAATGTGGATCCTGCAGGAACTGGCTCTCTCAAATCGCACTATTTTGGTCTGCGGCATATACGAGCTAAAATGGAATATTATGGTCGACTTCGCAATGAAGATGCAATTGTCGATGAAGGGAACCCCGCGCGGTCCGTGACGATCTTGGGGAACGCCCAGCGAGCTGTCGAGAATGCGCGCAATGTATGGCTAATCTCGCAAATCTATGACCACGGGCAGGAGCCCCTTGATTTCAGTCTGATTCTGTACCTCTCGCGGTATCAGCAGGCGCAGGAGGCTAGGGATCGGATATATGCGCTCTTGAGTCTAGTATCTCAGAAATATAGGGATATGATAGGACCGCCGCGACAAGATCGGTCTTCGTGTCAGCTTTTTGGCCTTGTGGCTAAGATTGTGTTCGAAGATATGCAACAGTACCGATTTGTGGAAATCCTTGAACAAGTGCCTGACGACTATCCTCATCGCGACAAACTGAATTACAGTGCGGATTCGCGGGATGAGACATTGCAAGTATTACGGCATACCATGGAGCGAGCCTCATGTCACAATCCTTTTGCCGAACCATCTCATCACTGTCCCGGAATCGACTGCGCAGCATTTCGCTGTACAGTGTCCCGTTGCTCAGGAAAGGATTGTCTGGACGCCTTGTACAGGTTCCTTGAGAAGATCTACGATAAAGCTACAGTGTACACTCGGTATTCAGGGAACCAGCAGATAGAGTTGGGCGGGCATGAAGCTTCAATATCTCGCAGCAGGTCGAGGTCGCGTAGCTGTAACAGAGGGATCTCTGGGTCGACACGAAGGCCAAGGTCAAAGACAAGGATTGTGCCAAGGATAGTATATTCGTTAGTAAGAAGGGGTGAAAGTCCAATGAGGTATATCTCGCCTAGCAGGGGTAGATCATATACAGGTGGATGGAGTCCTCAGAGAGATATTTAGCCAAGATCAGCCTCATATCGCGTCAGAGTCACTTTTCAGAAACTCTCCGACTATCGCAGCGAGGATATTTAATATAAGTATTCATATAAAAGCATATGTGAAGGTCGTGCCTTAGCCTTAAATAGGATCGGCGTCAATAACCCGAAAGTCGTTAGATTGTCACGAGCTCACTTGACTGGGGGCCTTGTAGAGACATAAGTGCTGCCCAGAAGATAGGATGAAAGATGAATAGGAGCTTCTGCGTCCCACAATGTCGCCATACACGACCGCTGCCTACCCCTATCTACGTGTAGTAGATAGTGTACAGATCTCAATTCATTTGATTTCTTGCTCTCAACGTGCGTTAATCAAAGATGGTATATATAGTTAAAATACTGGCCATAAAGCGGGCGATCTGCCCATTTTGACACTTGTTAAAATAATCCCTACCTTCCGCCCCTTTTTAGTAATTACTAGTACAATACTTATATACGGACAGCCCCAAGGGCTAGCCGCACTCTCGAAGTAAGTCATAGAGCTAGAGACATGAGGGCTATTGGCCAATGCGCAAGTGCGAAGTAAGTTACTAAATGGTTTTTTAGATAAATAAGCTCTCACAAAAGCGATAGAGGAGTCGGTTGTGGTGTTTGGAGAGAGGAGCCACGGGTAAAAGTGTAGAGTAGATTGAGGTTGCTGTACGCTTAGTCGCATAGGAGCTAAAGCATAGATATCCTAAGTATGATGTCTTCGTGGTAAAATATAAGTAGGGCGATGTATGGGAGCTTGGCATTCCGAGAATCTGATCTCTGTATGAGCTCTACATGACTTGATTCTGAAAGAGGTGCTAAGAAGGGTGTGCCTAATAGTAACTAGATGTATGCGTGTAGTCGGGTCCAGAGATAAAACTTTCGATATTTCACACTCGAGGATATGTTAAAGCTATGATCGAAAGAGCGCTTTAAGTAATGGAGGCTTTTCTTCAAGAGGATATTCAGATTTCAATAATCGTCTTGGGGGAGTTAACACAGCCACAGCCCTTCTGCTCCCTCGGAGCAGGATATATCCAGTTCATATGCATTAATGGCTTCGCTCCTAGCTGCCTCTTTGCTTTTATATGCTTGTGTAGTAGCTAAGGCATTGTAATCAGGGTGTCATTCTTGTAATAATATACATGATGCATAGCTTCCTAGTCTTAGACTCGCACTATTTCCTCGGTACATGTGATAAGATACACAAGATCTTGAGGACGAGAACGTTGGCTAATACCGTTTTCACGACACTCTTGCGGGCCGTGTTAGTGTCACACGGACCCTGGCCAGTGCGCAATACAGTGCCACACAGGGTCACATACGGAGCTCGCGAAATACTACCCTACGAGGCTGAGGCAGTCGTACGAAGTTATCGTGAGTCTCAGAAGCAGATACCGAGCTGAACTCGAACCCGAAACACTCGCCTCACCGGCTACAGAGGTCTTACCTTTCGGTCCCGTGAAGAAGGGAAAGGAAAGGAAAGGAAGGGGAATTCTGAGCATAAAAGGCGGCGAATCCTCCCCTCAAACGGAGGAAGGAATTAGATCTATATGGCCCCTTTGGCACCATAGTCGTTTATTACTCAAATTGAACCTATTCCAAGCCCTCAATCAGAGCCCTTGTGACAGTTAGGCTTTGCTAAAGTATTCGCTGTAGTGGAATGGCCGATACAGCAAGAGAGGTACGGAGGAGGGAAAAAGGGGAAGAAAAGAAAAGAAAGGGGGACAAAGGGGGAAATAAAAGAATAAATAGCCTTCAAGGGAATTGAACCTCCCGGCGCCTAATGATACATTAATCCACTACTATATAAGGCTCGTAGTCGTCGCAGTTGAAATATTTATATAGTACGTACTCAGTAGGTAGGGAAAGGGGTTAAGCTGGCTCTGTGATATACCGTTCGCTTGAGGTTTAAATAAGGTTTGGGATATATCCGTAGTCCCGGGGAGAACGCTTTGTAAACATCAAATCGAGCTATGTCAGTCACTTTGTATTGAAACTAAGCCTTAATGTCTTTTCTTATTTTGAGACGAGTAAACCCAGGCCTACCTGGGTCCCGGTGCACTGTATATATACCTTGGGTAGGTAGTGAATTGGCCCAGGATGACTGGGACCACTAGAGTGGAGGTAATCTGCGAATTACTCATCCAATTCGAGTATCAGTCACATAGAAATAAGGGTAATCCTTTGATCGAAGGGAACGCAATATATTAATGAAAATCCAAAAAATCCAAAACTTCGCGCTGTGTGTCTTAAGTACAAAAGTAAGATACCGAGGGATATTTGGCGTTTTTATAAGTCCCATCCCTTAGTCATTTTGCCCACTTGTTTGCCCCTTAGGCCTAATTTGCCCAGGTATTTCACTCGCCCTACTTCAGTACTTAAGTAGAAGATAGTGTATTAGCCTAGGGTGACTAGGGCCCTGGAAATAGAAGTACTCATCCACAATAAGACTTAGGCTTGTAAATACTTGGGGAATCTATTGACCAAACAGAATACAGTATATTGATAACAAAAAATTCTTTGCGGTAAGTAGCTAAGTGTAAAAGCGAAATACAATAAAGAAATCCGGTGTTTTTACATAGCCGTACCCCTATCAAAGCTAGGGATAACTACACGTCCCCAATCTAAGCTCCGGGCAATTGGCAACAGTGTGATGCCGTTTATTTAAAAAGATGATTAAAGTAACTCGTGGCCGTATATATCGTGGCAGGGGTGAGTAGTTGGAGACATGTGTGCTACTCGACGATTTAATGTAAATGCAATTTGGCTTAATCTTTTTTACCGTCTCTGAAAGTCTAACTTCTATGTGAGCTTCATTTCCTCTTCATGAACAATGACTATTCCGAACTAATTCCGCTTTCGTTTTCTCTGCCATGAAGCCTTCAATCTTCGTCTAGTAACCCAGCCAAAATACTCATTCATTCTCACTTAATGCAGCTAGAGCCTCTCCGAAAGACTGAAACCGTGTATTAGCTAGCAGTCGGCCTGAAAGGTCTCTGCTTGCAACGAGAGCCATTATAAACGTAATAGATGTAGGACTTCGCCGCAGTATGTTGGTGGACCAACTAGTTACCCAGGCTAGCATCAAAGTAACGTGATGTCTCACAGCACCACTGATATACCTCAACACTGTCTTCTATACGATACGGCGCCGACCTTTCGCAGAGGTTACGGCGGCGTCATTATGAGAGAATGATCATTGTTTGCGGGTCAGCCATGGTTATGTCGGACTGTATGGATATATTTCGGGCAATGAAGGATTTAGCACAACTGCAGAAGCGAGTGGAGCCGACTAGGCTTGCTTTTCTGATGTTTTATTGATTCCAAAGCCTAAGCCCTCATCACTTATGCCAATCTACCCCCGTATGCTCCTCCTAGGACTCTCCTACATGCATTGATATCGCGGCCTTGCCTGGCTTCGCCTCTTCTCCGCGATCTAGACGGGCCCCGAAGCATCGCCCTTGAGCTCGGACCTGCGGTCCGATTAATCAGCATGAATGTTTCCCTACCTTGTTCCCTAGCTACAGTTGGGGTTCACTCACCGCAACACCACGTTCGACGAGATTTCGAACAATCGCGTCTTATTATGCCCCCTAGATGGACTTTCATATGCTTCTTGTCAGGCTTTCTGCAATATTTAGTGCAGACCTTTCTGCAGCGTCTCTGCACGAGGTCACGCTCCTCTAGGTTCCCGCTATCCGGAGGCTCGATAGAGGGGAACTCCCACCCGGCTTGGATCATATCCTCCGGGTCAAAGTTCTGATCGTCATCGGCAATTGGAAATGTTACATTGGCACTTCCCTCGGTGACCTCGAGTGTCTTTTGCCCAGGTCGTCGAATTACGCCAAGTCTAATTAGATCAAGAAGTCCAGCAGCTTCAAGGATGGAGGAGAATTCTTGAACGAAAGCTGCATCGAAAGCTGCGGGTTGATCCTGTTCGTTGTTGTAATCAAAATAGAATTCATAGGGCACCAGCTCCCCATTCACGATCATCCATGAGCTAGGTCTGATCGGCTTTCCATACTTTTCGAATCGGAGTACACCAGGCCGGTCGCTGCTTTCTAGCGCCCATGCAGTGGAGGTGCCATTCACATCCACAACAACCTCGTTCTGATCGACGGGCCAATGGCGATGAATCAGCACTGGCCCATATTTATCGGTTAACTTGTATTTGTAGAAGAGGTCCCAAACGGATGAGAGGATAATCTCTGGGCCGTTGCGCTCAATGAATAACTCGTGGGCATCACCAAGGCCCCTGATGGTATTGAAAACATCCACCTTGTATTCCTGTTGAATTGCCGCCATGAGGGATTTGTTGCGGGGGCCTAATTTCTTGGGTTGTAAGTCGAATATGACTGTTCTTTAAATCGGAAAAGCTTCTCGCTTCCTGCTTTTATAAGAAAGTTTCAAAGCGTAAGTTTATGGATGGAATTTCTTACCTGTCACAAGGGCTTGTAGGAGTAGAAATGCAATGATCATGTATGGCATCAAAGGGACCATGGAGATCCAAGTTCTCTGCCCCAGATTCGGCGGCAAAGTCTGCCCTTTATAGACGCCTGAATACCCTCAGTTTAGTTTCACCGAATTCACCGATTTCGCCGATCTCGCAAACTACTGCCTTGCACGAGAATGCACATATAGATACACTTATGATATAATTATTGCTTCACGAGAACCATGCAGTTACATACCCGTGTCTCCATCACGTATGACTTTGTGACATTTTGACATCATGCGATGTGACCGTATTAGTAGATAATAGTCACCCTGTACTCAGGTTCGTCTAATGTTACAAGGGCTTAGATAGAGGGCTTGGAATCGGTTTAGATTAAGTAATAAGCAATTATAGTGCCAAAGGGGCCATATAGATCTACGTTCTTTATTCTCTAGGAAGGAGGATTCCATACCCTTTTCATGCCTAGAATTTTCCTCTCCTTCGCGGACCTCTGCTAACCTAAAGAAAAACCTGTGTTGTTAGAGAACCGACTGTCTTGGTGTTCGAGTTTAGCTTCGGTGTTTGCTTAGAACTCACGATAACTTCGTATGACTGCCTTAGCCTCGTAGGGTAATACTTAACGAACTCCTGGAAGGATCCGCATAGCACTATATTGCGTACTCAACCAGGTCCGTGTGACATGTAATACGTAGTTCACCATCGCCGGCTTCACCAGTTTCCTAAATACTGGTTCACACAAGAATACAGTGTACATTGAAGCGGTACAACTGGTCGGAGTACAGGAATTAGCCAATAGTAAGGGGTATATTGTAAGTATAGTTCGGTGGACGTGTGAGGGGTTCAGTTTTTTTGGCATCCTCCAGCACGGGCGGCGAACTCAGTTACCTAGATACCTACCACTGTTCTACCCACTACCTAGTCACTTTGTGTAAACTTCTACAATCGAATTTATCGTTGATCTACTTGAATTATCTGCTTGCAACCTACCTGATCAATTGGTTCCCCGGCGTTTTAGGCGTCTACAGCCAGCTTCGGGTGCATATTGGTAGAATATATCCATAGTTGGGGCACCAGGTCCAGACAAGCCGACCTCAGCAGATTCGATATAGATACGTTTCTAATATGATTATTGCTACACAAGACCTTTGATATGGAGATACGTATCCGTCTCCCCATTAGGTTCGTGAAACACTCAATTTGCTATCGACGGCTTCACCCCTTCGGAAACACTCGCTCGCACGGAAATGCAATACATATAGATACATTTATAATACGACTATTGCTGTACAGGACGCTTGAGATGCAGATACGTATTCGTCTTTCTATCAGGTTTGTGTGACGTTATGACACCATGCGATATCACCGTAGTAGATAATACATGTCATCGAACCTAGTAAACGACAGGATGTAGATCCGGGACTGAACAGAAATAATGCCTGTCTATTGAAGTCTGACTCTTCTATCAGCAGTCGCCTGAGACCCTTAATCTATCAGGAGGCATCTTTGCATTCAGTTTCCCTGTTCGATCGGTCTCTATTCTAACCGGAAATAACTAACTTCAAGCTGCATGAGTATTGCCCTTCGGATGTTGTCTAGCTGTCATCTCTGATCGTTGTCCAATTTTTACGTCAAGCCGCATAAACATTGACTTCCAGCTGTCATCTAACTTGAAGGTTCCACCTCTATTATATCAGCTCCAAGTTATAAGCTGTCCAGGACGTCTTTCAATTGATCCCAATACCATGGCTTGCAGCATAAGCACTTCGCGAGACGGTATACCTATATCTTGGAATAACCATTGGATCTATCGGAATATAGATAACTGGTTGAGATTTTTTGGCGGTGTATAGTTTCTCCATGACCAATGTTACAAAATTATGATGATACGTTGTTCTTCGGCTAGGTCAGTCTATGGTCAGCCAAGTTAATGCATAAATAATAATCAATCTTGTGATAGAAGTTGGACTAGACCTAGGCATAATATTATAAAAGGCTAGGTAACACCCTCGCCAAGTTAAATGTTAATAACGAGCTGTCACACAGACCTGGCTAAGTGCGCAATACAATGCCACACAAATCCTGCAGAGTTCGCTAGATACTACCTTACTAGACGAAGGCAGTCGTACGAAGTTATCGTAAATCTTAAGCAGACACCGAAGCTAAACTCGAACACCGAAACACTTGGTTCTCTAACTATACAGGTCTCCCTTTAGAAAAAGAAGAGAATTCTGGGCATAAAAGGGCACGGAATCTTCCCTCCTCGAGAATAAGAATTTTAGATCTATATGGCCCTTTGGCACCATAGTTGCTTATCACTTAATTTGAACCAATTCCAGGCCTTCTATCTGAGCCCTTGTGACACGAGCAAGCTCTTCGCTCTTGCAAGTCTCACGTGTCTAGTCAATTCCCACTATATTACTTTGAATCAGTCAGCTCTTTTTCTTTAACCACTGGGCCAATGTCTTTGCAGCTCGCCAGTGATGCTGGTGTCCCGCACACCGAGGTCGTTGAAGAGGCCGAAGTAACCACGGAAGAGATCAAAGCAACGGGAGAGCAAAATGACTATCGCGTCTACAAGCCCATTGGAACTGCGCGCGTCTGGGCTGGTAGGCAAACCATCTATTATAGCTATAGCGACGAAGCTATGTACGCTGTTGTCAATCGCTACTTCCGTGGCATCAACTGGATACAGCTCATCAGCTGGACCAACGAAACCGCATCCGAACAGGAATGGCAGTACTCATACACCTCGGGACTAAGCATTACCCAAGGCTCCGAGGTCAACAACGGCTTTAACCTTGGACTCTCATACAAGGGCATGTCTATCGGCATTGAGCATAGCACTCGCACTTTCAAAACTACTGAGACATCTTCGACGGCAACATTTACCAAGACAATCAGAGTGGCCCCAAACTCGACGATTATTTTCTACCAGAAGCGCTACGACTTTGAGGACAATATCACGTTTGTTAACGATGCTTGGGGCCGGGATTGGAACATTGGTCCCTGGGGGGTTACAATCCGCTTACGACCAAGGTCATCCGTCATGGCAGAGGAGTATTATACCAAGAGCAAGAAGTTCCCCGAGGGGCCAGTCAGTCACTACGCGCGTTTGCACCGACCGCTGATATTACTCGTAAGCGGGTTTACCGCGCGGGCTAAAGACATGCTTGTCAAAATGGGTCTTTATTAAACTCTTTAAACAGACCCCTGGTAAAGAGGGCCCTTATATAAGGGCCTTCTTCGCGAGGGTTTTCTCTTCATCACCACACTTTTTCCCCTCCTACGAAGGGGTTGGCTTTTAGTGATGGTTGGAGATTTTCTATCTCACCCACCGTCCCCAGGCGGTAGCCAAGGCCTGGAAGGAAGGAAGGATTGTTTTGGTGGTTTGATTTATTTGAATTTTAGGATAGATAGTCGGGAGGAGGGGGCTGACTAAAGACCTTGGTTCGAGGTGGCTGACTTAATAGCATACAACACGCGATATAGCGCACTGTTAGGCCCTGGGTTAGCTCGCCACTCTCCCTTAATACATGCGTTTAAACTATTGCTGTCCTGTTGAGTGAATAGAAGGATATAGTGAATACAACCGATCTCTGTCGATGTCCCAATTAGAAGGACCGCTCATCTTATGATTTGCTAATATCGAGAGGGGGGAGGAAGGCTCGATGTACTTACACTAGGACTAATTGTAGATATTATATAAGTACTTGATACGCACCTATTTTTTATGAGCAGGCTGCTCTAGGAACGTAGAGCTTAACAACCCCAGCCCGGCCCTACTAAGATACAGCGAGTGATGCAGTGCACTCGTGATAAGTAACCGATTGACGGCCGTTCCATTCCTAGGTAGTAACGTGATCACTTCAATAGACGCAATATGTAATGCGGCAGTTCTTTCATTATTCACTGTCGCGATATCGGCCCCTTTCTCAAGCCGAAACCTTATCACTTCGACACAGCCTGCAGGACGCAGTGCAGCTACTCCTCTATCACTCGTAGCACTAACATCAGCCCCGTTGTCAAGCAGAAGCTTGATCGTTTCTATGGGATTTTTCGGGCACGTCTCGTATGATAGGTGACTACAAAGTCAGCTGGTCAGCTAGTTTCACAAATTGGTCCTTACTACTTCACAGTTTCTTTCGCAATTAGTTAACCCGTTTTCCCCAAAACGTTGCAAACCTCTAGTTATGAAAGTAGTTGATGAATTTGGGTTCGTTAGGCGAAAGCTGGTCGCTTGGATTTCGACAAGGTCGCCAAAATGTAGCAACACTGCGTTGAACCATCGCTGTTGCTTGAGTAGCGAATCAGAATACATATGCCTGTGTTGGAACTGCGGTACACGTTGACTCTGTCACGGAACAGAACTGCAGCACTATACTGCGACACTGCCAAAAGATAGAAGGTTCGACTCAGAAACTTGACCGTCTGGGGACACTTATATAGTTAGAGCCGTGACAGACACCGCCTAGTCTCGGCGGAGAAAGCTGGACTTAGCCACACATCTACATATAACTATACATATGCGTCTAGTGAAATGGCCAGGGTGACTGGGACCTAGGGAGAGGAAGTAATCTGAGAATTAATTATCCAATTCAAGTCGTAGTCACGTAGAAATAAGGGGAACCTATCGATTGAAAAGAACGCGATATAATCATAAAATAAAAGAAATTAAATTTTCTGAGGTGTGTTGCCTGCTAAGTACTCCGTATAAAAGTAAGATACAGCAAGGAATTCTAGTATTTTTACGTATTTTCACCCCTGGTTAATTTACAAATCACTCGTCCTACTTCACATCACTTTAGAAGACTCATTTTGAAGCACATATGCAAGTATTATTTTTATATTAATTTTAGGGTATTTGAACAAGCTATGATGGCAATAGATTAATTGACATGGCAATAGGATGTGATCAAACGCGCTTGATTGTCCCGGTGGCTGACAAGCGAACGTCAAAGCGCAATAAATTGTGATCTAGTACAATCTTTGTTAACTGTCCGAAGCGCTTGAGCTATCCTTTTGTTAGGACGATTAGAGACGATTATAGGATGATAATCCTTCAAATTTTCGGATGCACTAGCTCTGTAGAAATGTCAGATTATCTCCATTCTCAATGCAACGTTTGCAAAACAATTACGTTATTGAGATGAGGCTAACTACATGAAATATACACAATATGTGGCCAGCACATATGACGTCATTGCCCAATGTGCATCCTTAGCTATCACTTTCTATGCGGTCTCCTCCGTCTATCAACGTAAGCATGTGTTAACAAAACATGACAATGTCTTCTAATACCCAAGCAGTAGATAAGAAAGACGCTGTCAAGAAGAAGACCAAGGGGAGTTTTGCGTTGGGACTTGTTAGTCAAGCTGGCGTTGGCGGCGAAGAAAGCGTGGGAGGAAGGTACTATAACTCGCACGCCTAAGGAATTATTTGCGCAGTACAATGTAAGCCGGTACAATTTCCAAATAATCTCCTCCTCTGGGAAAGAGATAAGATCAAACTAACGTTTTATTTCTGTAGCCGCTCGACAAAACCGAGTTGTATTCTTACTCGGCGCTGCCGACGCCCACGAGTGTACGACTGTTAGAAGTCGGCGCTGGCAACCCAGGTGATTTGATACAGTGCAAACTACACGCTGTAGACCTAAGGGACAGTCCTAAGTACATCGCTTTATCGTATTCGTGGGAAAAGGATGGATCCTGGACAAAGTTTGCGGCTGGTATTGCCGGAGGACTTCTGGGCGACGCATTACGACATGTCGGAATCAACTCATCCAATTCCAAGTCTAAGGACATCGACACTGATAACTCGAGCAAAAGGGTGATGATGTGCGATGGCAAGAAGATGATCATAAAGCCGAACCTATACGATGCGCTCCTACAGATTAGACAAGTAAAGCCGGGCTATTATTGGATTGACGCAGTCTGTATGAATCAGACTGACGATGTCGAGAAGACGCAGCAACTTCAGATGAGTACGTCTGTATGAACAAGAACAAAGGAACTGCTAATGATATTAATACCTCACAGTGAGTGACATCTATCACGCAGCCGAATCGGTTACCGTATGGCTGGGGAAATGCCCGCAGTTGCTCTCTTCAGGTGTCGCTCGGTTTGAAGCAGCGCAAGGCGATCTCGGGCCTATGAAACTAGAAGATGAGAAAGCAGGCAAAAAGGAAATGCTAGGGGATGATTCAGAGCAGTATACATTCATCGGAGCCGCATATTTATTATCTCGTCGCTGGTTCGGGAGACTATGGGTTTTGCAAGAATTTTGTCTCGCCAGGCGTATCGACATTTGGTTCGGAGAGCACCATATTCGCCCTGAAACTGTGGTTGGTTTGATCCAATCGTTCAAAAAAGTGCTCGAGGGGAAGGACGATGATAGCAAAGGAAAAAGCGATATCGGACTTACAAATTGTGAGCTTCAACCATGTTGCATTCGTCAAGGTTAGTTCCTATGATCACGGCTACTGACGTTGAACACTCAGTCTTCCGCCCTTTTTGGGGTCTTCACATCAAGTTTGTTCCTCCTTTGTTGGAATCTCGTGATCTGTTCCAACAAGGCATGAAGTGGTCTGTGGAAGAGTGGCTTCGTCTAACTCGTGGGCGATCGGCCTCAGACAATCGCGATTTCGTCAACGCGGGGCTTGCTCTGATCCAACAAGCATCACTGACGATCGACCAAAGCATGCAACTTGAAGACGCAGTGTCGTCTCCACAATCCGGGCCGAGGTTATGGTCTTGTCTACGTGCGACAGCTGGAGTAGACAAATTTGAAGTAATGTTGAATCTCGCTGCATGTCTGCTCACGCAATCTCAATCTGTCTTTCTTTTATCTATGGGGTCATGGGGAAATAATTCATTTCTCCCCACTTGGGTACCCGACCCGGGATCACAAGACGACCGCGTCGTTGAACCGTTCGCTTTCTTGAAGGGTACCAACTTCGCCGCTTGCGTGACATCGCGTGCCTCGCCCAAGATCTCTCCCGACGGACGAACTCTATATCTCCAAGCCGCTCGGCTTGGAGGATTGAAGCACGTGCTGAAGAGAAAAATGCGTGTAGCCTTCGACTTAATCGACGTGGAAAGCGACATGGTCTCATTTCTGGAGTTCGCTGCGAAGATTCCGACCAAGTATGGTTCTATGGGGGAGAGCGGGCTCGATGCATTGGCCAAGACACTAATAGTAGACTCTCCCATGGAGGGTGATGTGGTCATTGGGCTGATTGAGTACTTGAACATTCACGTTTCCAGATTCCTTCGCAAGCTAGATAGGTTGAGCAACCCGAAACAGTACCCAAGCGGGGTAGAGGGTTATGTCTCGCGCAAAATGGACTCTCGAATGGATGAACCGAGCCCAGACGAAGCGAAGACACTAGCGGTACGACTGGGCGAGGCGTGGACTAAGCTACAAGCATTGTACCCGAATAAGCCGTGGCCCTCGTCAGAAGCGAAGTCAAAGCAGAAGCTGGGTAGCGAGCATCAAGACTTCGTCTCCCTCGCCGTAAAGATCAATGGCTGGAGGGCATTGTTTCTTACGGATCAAGGACTGTTGGGTCTGGGGGGTTGCTGGGTGGAGGAAGGTGAAGTTGTGATGTTGGTGGAGAGCGGTTACGTGCCGTATATATTCGGCTCCGCGGACGTACAGGCGATGCAGCACGTGAAGAAGGTGGAGGAACAGCTGGAGAAACTCGGCAATGAAACCCAGTCGCTACCGCAAAAGAAGAAAGAGACACAGGCTCAATTAAAGAAGCATCTGAACTCTTTGCAGAGTAGCATGGGTAAGCAAGCTGGTGCGTGGGCTCTCGATGGCGAGGCATATATACACGGCCTCATGCACGGGGAAGCGATGGATAGGTCCTGTGCTTTTGAGCCAATTGCTATCAACTAGGTTAGGTAAGTTTACGATTTCTTAATTGACAAGTGGGTTTGTATATTTCTGACCTGCCGTGTAGCGCTATGACTTCGGTTGACTTCCGAGAAGGTTGTGAGGTTTAGGGTCTTGGCATAGCGACTTAATAGTGCTCGAATAGTAGGGATAATGACCAGACAAAAACTTGATGAAACCATATTAAGGGTGTGGTAGCTTAGGGATATAAGATTATAAGGATTCACATTAGTGTATGTACCACGAAATGAACTACTATAGAAACAGAAAGCTTCGTACCTAGGACAGTGTAGACACCTTCATCAAATCTTGCTCGCAAAGGGCAGAATAAGGGTTTGTCTTGGCGCTGTGGTTGGGCCATTTGTCTGTGATGTGGGGTCGGCTCCGGTTAAAACGGCACCATCATGTACATAGTACAGGTGCCCACCCCTGTAAATATGATCTATAACGCCCCAAACATGGCTAGCTCGCCGTCTACTGACCAGACTACTAAGTACGCGCACCTGGTCGATAGCAAAGACGCGGCGGCTGGCTTCCCAGCTTTGACCACTGATCCCGGTCACATCCAGGTCACATCCAGGTACTGATCCAGGTACCAATTGCCAATTGCTAATTCGTTCCCCTTTTTTCAGCTGGTGCCTGGGACGACTGATACGATCGTCATTTACGCTTCCAACTATCCATGTCCCGATCGGGCTATCCCACAAGCACACTGCCCACTGCCGCCCGTATTCCGTCGTCCGTCTCCCCACCGCCAAATTTCTGAAAACTACCCTCATTACCTCGTCGCTCCTTGGGTTAGTGTATCTTCGATTTTGGTCCGAGACGATGTTGGCCGACACATAGCTTGCTTGTCCTGCTGCTGTTCTGCTGTTCATCCGCCAGCTGCCATCCCAGACGGGAAGATATAACAAGACAAGAAAGACTTGCGAGCATAATTCGACAACCCGATGATCTCCCTGGTCGGCGCTCCTCGGGGACTGCGCCTCCTGCTCCCGTTGAGCTTCTTCGCCCTCGTGCTTGTGCTTGGTGGTCTTTTTCACAAAACAGGGCAGACCAGCCAGCTTTTGAAGAGCATCCAGAGCATCAACGGTGGCGACCAGCAGCAAGCAGACGATGAGAGGCCCCATGTCCGCCCAACCAACACCCATCCTCCCCCCAAGTACAAGCCGACGTCAACCCTTGCCGTGCCCTCAGTAACCGACCCATTCCCTCTTCTGGCCTCGTCGACCGCCACGCCGCCACCAATTCCCGAATACAACATTCCAAAGCCCGGCCTCCACCGCGACTATGGCCTCTCCTACATGCCGCCTCTCTTCATCGGCTTTACCCGTCAATGGCCCATGCTCCTGCAGTGTGTCGTGGGCTATCTCACCGCTGGGTGGCCACCCGAGTCCATCTATGTTGTCGAGAACACTGGTGTGCAGAATTCGAATGCCGATGGGAAGCTGACGCTCCAGAATCCCTTCTATCTGAACCATACCACCCTGACCCGTCTCGGTATCAATGTACTGCAGACACCTGTGCTCTTGACCTTTTCGCAAATGCAAAACTTCTTCATTTCCACAGCCACTTCCCGCCAATGGCCATATTACTTCTATTCACATCAAGATGTCTTGGTCATGTCGTTCGAGGATGGGCCGACACTATAAAACGCCCCGGCGATCGAGATTGGTTCTTTTATGACGACCAAGAAAAGGCAGATATCTTGCGCCCGGCAGCAGCGGGGCACAAGGGATATAGGACCATCTACGAGAATTGTCTACGAGAGCTGAACCACACACTGGAAAATGAGAAGCGGTGGGCCTTTCGCTGGTTCCAATACGATCATTTAACACTAGTGAACCGCGGCGCACTCGATGCTGTTGGCGGTTGGGATAGTCTAATGCCATATTATGGAAGCGATTGCGATATGAATGCCAGACTCGAGATGGACGGGTGGACCATGCGACATCGCCGCGTTGGGATAATCAATGATGTGTCGACCGTCTTGGAGGATCTTGCCGCATTATACCGCGATCCGAAGGTTGTGCCTACATTTGTTGATCCTAATCCGATTCCCGAAGAGGAGTTAGAGAAAGTGGAGCAGCCACATAAAGATGAGAAAACCGGCGATGATGAGTCATCCCAGGATGATGGAACCGCGAGCGAAGAGACGAAGCCGGCAGAGCAACCCTCGGAGAAAGCCGCGAACAACCCCGCAGAAAAGACCGAGGAAAATTCCACGGAGAAACGGGAGGCAGAGAGCTTTAAAGGGGCTGTTGGGTCGGGAATTTCCCAGGCCATGGATTATTTTCGCGCCCTTCTCCAAGTTGCCGACGACATGGGGCAGTATAAATATCGGAGCGAGAATACTGCGCGCAATTCCTGGCAGGGTAGCCAGCACGGAGGTGTTGGCGAGCCATACTATTACAACGCAGATGGTTTCGGTAAATCCTTCTGGATATTAGCTGAAGCTGGTCGCGAGGTTTTCCGTCAGAAATGGGGTCACCGCGACTGCGATCTGGTAGAGGAGACGGCTTTGCAATTAGACGATCAGTGGCGCGTTGAGAAGGACTGGGAAGATGCTCCGTCCGACTCATAGGAAATGTATAATTCTAACGTAATCATGGTAGCATTTGGTTTATAACGGACGGCGTTGGCATATGGTAGAGGGGTTGGTTGGTCGGTTGGGGTTTCACTGCTCCGACGTATTGTACTAGGAGACCTGTCTAGCGCCATGCATTTACTTGATCAATCATGAACTTGGGGTAGGTGATAGTTAAATAATAATAATAAAACTTACACATTTGCAAGACGATTGCCAAAAAGGATGGTCTTATTAATGGCGAAAGGGTAGACATTACGGTTTCAGTCTCTACTACAATTGGCCTGGACGACGGACACGATAATTTCATTACAGAACTCCACCTCGTATTTTGCCATGGCATTACGTCGTGAGTGGGACGGAGAACGTCCTAAAACACCTAATGTCGCTATCTTGCCATCACGCCATCGCCTATACTTGTTAGTATTTACCTAGGTAAGATTATTTGTGCATTGTGAATAGCCCTAAAGCGGTGGGTAATGATCAATCCAAAAAGTGAGGTGAAGAATGTCATTGATTAAGCTAAGTTCTTCTGATCCAGGACCAGCCCGATTTAATCTATTTGGGTGGAGGTCAAGCCCCCACCATCACACCTGCCATTAGTACCGAGGTACGGCTCATACTATATAAGCTCTCTTGCGTGCAAGTTCCGGAGTGGTCGGAGCAATCGGAGCGATCGGAGCGGTGAATCCCGCCCAAGCTAAATCGTCAAAGTCAGTCAAGGACCTGATGCTTTCCCACCTTCCGGGTTTGTCATGACCGAGAGACGTCCGGACTAAACAATACGCACTACACCGCCGCTCGCCGTTTGATTAATCGCTGACTAATCGGTCATTGTTGATTTGATGCTGGAGCCCGTGACCAACCCGCGATACCCTCAGAGCCCTATGGCAAAAAAGGGACGGAACAATATCTACCTAGAATTGACAAACGATTTGAATCTCTTTGCCACACATCTCACTAGTCGAGCTCCGAGCCTCGAGTGTAAACCACCGGCATCGATCAGGCTCGAGCAAGGGTTGAGATATGCAATCCAACGACGAATCCGACTTAACCAGGTCGGACAAAACCAATGAGGCTTCCAAGACCCGTAGCAGGCCCAAACCACAGGTCTCATGTACTCTATGTAGAGCTAAGAAGTATGATGCTATAACCGATTGATAATCTGCTTTACTCACGGGGCCTATAGGTTGAAATGCGATCGTAGCCTGCCCTGCAAGAACTGTCGAAGGCGGCCGCCCGGCAGTTGCGTCTATGTATCAAATACGACTCGAAGAGGTTCGCCTGGATCGGCATTCCAAGACCGTCTCGGCCACATATCCAGTCGCATACAAAGGCTGGAGACTTACGTTGTGTCCGCCGCTCAAGGGGCAGCTGAGAGCACCCAAGAGGGGTCAGAAGGGGGATCAACCCCAGACTCAACTCCTATGACCGCAAGCCACTTCTTCAGACGAGCGACGGCGGTATCAAAAAGTCTAATCTTGCCGTAGTTCCAACATTGGCCGATCATCATGAGACAGAAACGCGAGTTATTGACACGACAAACTGGGAGGCTGTTATCCGAGAGGTAGGTACCATGAGGCGCAAGCTGCAACTTGGAAAACCACTTTACTAACCATGGCAAGATTGATCTTATTAAGTCTAATATGAACGACATAAGAGGCCCCGAGTCGTCAACCACCAATGAGCCTTTGCGCCCAGCATTGTTCTTTGGTCTCACAGATGACGCTTCTTTCGAAAATCTTGCCAACGCCTTGCCAAATAGGCGGGTCGCTGATCGCCTCATAAACATATTTACTACTGCCTCACATTTCCCTGACGTTCCTATTCATTTACCGTCGTTCCTAAAAGAGTACAAAGAATTTTGGGATAATCCTAGGGGAGTAAATCTTGCAGTAAGTAATTCTTAGAATAATTATCTACTCGTGTTGGCAACCTTTATAGCGCGAAATTTCCTTTCTTGAACAAAATAGAGTGCAGAAGCTTCCGAAGCGCTCCCAAATTATGCGGTACATGAAGATAACTGACTCCTGGTTTTGCAGTGGCTTTCTATTCTATTTTCTATGATCTCAATCGCTTTACAGTTCGTGTTCGAGTCCGGGACGGATATGGAGGAAATCCCTTTCGTGGAATCTGCCTCGAAGCAATACGCTTCGAAAGCAGCTGAATGCCTTAGGATATCTGATTATGCTAAGCCACAATTTAAAACTGTCGAAGCCATGGTACGCAGTTCCCACCCTGAGATGGCATGAATGAGCTCCCCTAATAAACGCAGCTCATGTGTCTTCATTGTGAGCATACTTGGCTAGAAGAATACCATTTTCGATCTTCTCTTATCTTAAGCTTCGCCATACGCGTCGCCATGCGATCAGGTTATCACCGCGACCCGTCTCACTTCCCTGAGATATCTGTGTTCGAAGGTGAGAAACGGCGGAGAACATGGTCATGCCTAGTTCAACTTGACCTTATCTATGCCTCATATCTCGGTCTACCCCCACAGATTACTCATTACCAGAATGATACAAGATTACCGGCAGATATTCCAGACGAAGACTTATTTGCAGAGATGACAGAATTGCCCCCATCTCGACCCCCTACTGAGCCGTCCATAGTAGGATTTTTAAATTATAGGGCCCAAACTGCTGCAATACTTGACCAGATCACGGAGTATACAGCATCATTCCAAGAGCTTAGTTATGAGAAGATTCTTGATCTCGATCGTGCTCTAAATGATCAAATCAACACGTGTCCCGCTTGGCTCAAGGCAACCACCTCTGACCAGTCAGAACGCGAGCCTATCAACGTGAACCGAGCGATAGAAATAGATATCCTCCAACAACGCGCACGCATCACTCTGCATCGAAATTTTCTGGCTCCCGCTCGAACTGATGCCAAATATTCCTACTCCCGTGATGCCTGTCTAGCAGCCGCAACCCGAGTCCTCCAACATCAACAAACATTGTCCAAACTTTCGTTTGAGGTCGATGGCATGGTTATAGAGAACTGGCGGGCTTTATCTCTCATGTCTCATGATTTTCTTCTTTCTGCCATGGTTCTTTGCGTCAGCATAGATCATACTCTACGGGACGGATTAGCGTTCGAAGTGCCGCCTAATTCAACATACAGGATCGAAGACGTCACGGAGCAGTTAGAGCTACTCGACTCATGCCAAAGACTTCTCGCCAGTAGAAAGCACCTAGGCCCTTCCACTCAAAAAGCGATACAAGTTATTAATGCTGTCGTTTCTCAGGCGTATACGGCTTTGGGGCTAAGTGAGGATGTTACAGAACCTGTCGAGACCGCTCCGAATGGGCAGTGGTTTTCTTCGACGCCTGAGGCTCTGCAGACAGCGTTTGAAGCATCCTTCCATCCTGAGATATCTCAAGCGCCAACCACCTTCCGAGGCATGTCGAATGCTTTTTTCCCTCCCGTTGGCGCCTATCCTCAGCCTCCACTGAACCTGGGTACACGCCCCGTTGTAGCCGGTAGCATGGCGACAGTCTTCGACTGGAATACATGGGAGTCTTGAAATATGTGATTCAATGCATATCTCAGTAAGTAGTGAAAAGCTCGTAACATCTACTCCTGCAGGTTCTAATGAGATAGCAGCCTAAACACGACACACCACTGGATCTTCATGGGCAGTAATCAAAATTTTAGGGGCTCTGTACTTGAGTTGAGTAATAGACACAGGTTGTTGCGCGAAGGTCTGTAAATCACCTTCGTATATTAATCTAACAGGTACATACAGAAGCCTTATTTTTGTGCAACCCCAGGTGTGCCTCGAGGTGCGAAGGCCGAGTTAAACGTCTCATGGATTTCTGGGCAGTGGATTGTTCCAACACCAAAGCTATTCCAATAGAGACCCGGACGTCAACGCCAAACTTAAGCTACTTTTCATCTACTCGTACCGATAACATAATCGTCCACCCAGAGGGTTGACTATATCGGCCATGACCACTCGTCCGCCAATATATCCAAAATCCAAAATATCTGAGATGGTTGCATTGGGAGACGGAGGACCTGTGCACTACGTTAATATCTTCGCAAAATAAAATCAAGATAATCTAGAGACTTACTGTTAGCCCATGTTTGCGTGTCCGATGTGACATATAGGCGATCCTTAAGCGATTGTCCTTGCCAGATAGCCCACAAACGATCCAACTGGCCATGGTGGAAGTAGAAGCCAGGGTCATTCGGTGAAGTAAAGATATCGGACAAGTCGCCACCGACAAAGCTGTGAGCCGCGAAGTGGACGCTCGTGTCCATCCGATTTCGAAAATCCCCCACAGTTGGCTGAGAAAGTAACGTGATCACGTTATCCTTGGTCAAGAAGTTTTGGGCAAGCACCTGCAAAAAGTCGCGCGACAGACAACGCGGGTTGTACTCCAGTCCTGTTCGGTTTGAAACCCCTTCGACAGGGAAAACACGTCCGAGGGTCAGGGTAATATTGGCAAAGGGCCCGTCGACGACGCAGCCTCCGCCAGTTCCCGGGGGCGAGTGATCACTACCGGCGTAGGCACTCCAGGGACGGTGCCATTGAGAGTGCCGTGTGGGACGGGGACGCCGTTTCCTCCCATGGAGTATTCGGAACCATCCCACATGGGGTCCTTGGTGTAGTCGTCGTTGTGAATCGACCAGTCCCAGTACGGCTGAGCGCCCTTGTAACCGCATTCATCACGAAGTGCGGTTTCATACTGCCAGACCATGTACCTATGCCATGGCAGCAGCCATCCCTAGAACGGCAAACTTAGTCGGTTTCCATGAGCCCTCGTCAATTCTATTGATCACCTACCGTGAAGTGGATGAAAAGGGTCTGATTAACATGGGACGCGGTGAAATCATCCATCCGGTTTCTCACTCCCGGTGCAAATGACCGCGAAGTTTTCGCAGGCTTTCGGCGCATGCATTTCACTGCGTCGATGTACTCCTTGCGCTCGTGCAAGGTCAGATTGTACCTGTGTAAAGTTGTCAATATACAGACCCGGCTGCTGATGACGACACTTACCAAGACTTTCTCACTCGTACGTTTTTTTCGTTGCAGTGACCGCCGTGTGCCCTTAGTTGGAGTTCGGATGACTGGCGATAAGCGTCAACGAATGAAGCAAGTTGGGAATCTGCTTCGCATGCACTATAGGCTGCCCCAGCAGCAGACTAGCCACGGAAATAACGGAGGAGAATCGCATGGTGAAAGGTATTCAGAAATAGCGATGCAAGAGACAAGTGTGCTGTTGAGCAATATAGCAATTTTTTGGTCGCAGGAACTTGGTTTTTATATAACAAAATAGTGTCTCTTACACATTATTTTATTCAATGTCACAACCTCGTATCTCTCAAATGCCCAGTCTCGGTGCCGTTCTTGTTTCCCGGTATGAGGCCGTCACCGCCAATTTCGGTCTCTCGGAAGCAAACAGTTCAACGAAGATCGTTATAGTAATGATCACTAAGCTTACGTCTACTCGAACGAACTGGAGCTGATTAAGGTGTGAAAATTTATCATTACTTAGGAATGCTGAAGCCGACCGTCCGTCGTCAATACGGCAATGACGAATATTGGGGAACTCCTTTGAAATCTGACCATCCGTGGTGGGTTCGGAAGGTTGGGGGGCTGCGGATTCCACGGCTCGGCCAAGATATATACGAACGGCGAAGCAATGGCCGGAATTGCCGATTATATCTAGATATAAATACGAGGACGAGGAAGTAGAATACCGAACTATCTGCGTAACAACAGACTTAACCTACGTGTGGCACAGTCTTGTAATTCCTTAACCTACGACTTTTTTCAGTCTTTCAATAGGAGTCATCTTGGCATCATGCATATCCACCACGCCTTTGTCCCACTCGTAGCATCGGCTTCTATCGGTGCCTACCAAGTTGCCGCCGAAAACCGATCGTTGGAGCAAATCCACCAGGCTGCTTTGAAGGAAGGCGGAGTCGTGACCCTTTGGCATGGCGGGAGCGAACCACACCAACAGGATGCTCTCAAGAGTGCCTTTGAAGAGAGATTCCCAGGAATGACCCTGAACGTCAGCGTGAGGAGTTCTAGCTTCATGGGACCCGACATTGATCGACAAATCGCCGCGAAGAACGTCATCGTCGACAACGTCTATCTGCAAACTTTACAAGATTACCCACGATGGAAACACCAGGGAGTCTTGCTCAACTACAAGCCAGCCGGCTTTGACCAAGTCTACGACGTGTTTAAAGACCCCCAGGGAGCATGGGTCTCATCCACCGTCAACGCATGGAGCATCATCTACAACAAGGACAAACTGAACGGCATCGAGCCCCCTACATCGTTTACGGATTTCCTCAAGCCGGAATTCAAGGATAAGCTGATCTTCACAACCCCGATCGACGACGACGCCGTCCTCAATACTTTCGATCACATGTCAGTAACCCCTAATTCTCCCTCACAGCACCTTTACTAACGTGAATGGCCACGACAGCCTCAACACGTACGGCGTCGACTACTTCTGGGCGCTCCAGGCGCAGAATCCCAAATGGGCCCCCACCACGAGTCGATCGCAGGCCAGCTCGCGCAGCCCAACACGACCTACGCGGCCACCTTCGGCACGACGATCGGCCTGGTCTCGCAAGACCCTCTCGAGGTACACTTCCCGACCGACGGCGCGCCCTTCACCTCGTGGGCCCAGGGCGCCGCGATCCTGAAGGACGCACCCCATCCCGAGGGCGCCAAGCTGCTCCACAACTACGTGATCAGCCAAGAGTATCAGAACAAGACGGGCTCGTGGAGCATCCGCCGGGATTCCCCGGCTCCGAAGGGCTACGTGAACATCTTCGACACGCCGAACACGAACCCCGTCGACTTCGGCCACTGGATGTCTGACCGTGTCTATGTGGAGAGGCTGCGGTTCTGGTTCCAGGACAAGATTGGATATCCCGTCTAAATCCGCCGGTTAAAGTTCGCAGCGAGCGTAGATGAGGTTGTGTTACTTGCATTAGCCACCACTTTTGATAGACTTGGGTTTCAGTCAACTCGCCTGAGTTTGGTTGATTCATTTATTGTGTAACTAATAGGTGTATTTATATTGTGTAATATACTTCTTGTATTCATATCATTTTGGCAAATTGTGTTCCCACCCCCCTGAGTCCTCAATTCCCTACCATTGTAGGAAGACGCGGACCCTAAGTTCACTCTTTTGATTATCCCCCATGTACTATTCTGTACCCCTATGCTCAGCCCAGCGTCCCCCAGCCTCTTCTTCGGCACTACCTACGCGTCTAGACTTTGTCCAAACTCAAAGTGAGGGTCCGATCTCCCCTTGGCCCACCCAGTGAGTACTTTATAACCCATTTGAACATCAATGGCTAATGGCCTTGTTGGTAATGGTCTAACGATGTAGCGTTTGTATCTTTACTCCGCATCATTAGGTCAGGGGGTTCCATTCCCTCACTGGCTATTATCTATTATTATTTTCCTACCCCTTTTTCTCCCCCCCCCACCAACTAACCCCCTTTCCGTCGCTTGCGCTTTGTATTTATCTTCTAAACAAGCTTTTACTTATACCCCTTTACCATTTTACCATGTGTAAACTCGTACGCAGTAACTATATGATCAATTGGTTTTGATGATTTAAGAAGGTTGCAAGTTATATATCATTTCGTAAAGAATATTTAAAACTATATTTCTATGCTTATAAACAAGCTCACGACTTTGGGCTTGCTATGATTCCTATAAAACAAAGCATACGTGTCAACATAACTAAGAGACTTAGGTAGTTTAGTGACTAGCTTACAGCATAGAGCCACTCGGATGCTCTGCGCAGCAACAAAAATAAGCGTACCTCTCCTAAGAGATCCTGGGGGTATTAACTAGCATTGCTATATTTCTCAACATTCAACTCCTAATAATATCGCGGTGTTTCTCAGGTTAGGTTGACGTGGCAATACTCATGCTATGCGATATAGGTCAACTACAGGGCCACGAACCACCCGAATTCTCAAAAGGTTGAATAGTTTCCGATCCAATTTCGATATTGAATTGGTATACAGATAACACAAATCGTGTTTGGCACATTGTTTAATATTTCCGATACAGGTTTAACAGAATGACATATCGTGAGTCTTTATCAAAACAATCTTCTGTAGCTAGTGTATCTCTCACTTCACTTAGTAACACACATACCAATTTACTTAGCTAACAAAGGCTACGCCTCGCTCGCATCACTGCGTTGCCATTACCAATTCATCCTTAATTTGTAATATAGACAGAATATTTTGCTACAAGTAGACACTGTATTTAATCATGGGCATTTTATTGTTTTTATTCTCGGTAAACTACTTTAGCAGTTGCGTTGTTCAATTCACATTCGCAAATAACTAAAGTTAATTGCTATGAATGTGGTGTCTTAGTGTTACACGGATCTGGCATAAGTGCATTGGCTAAAGCAGTCGTACGAAGTTATCGTAAGTTTCAAGCAAACACCAAAGCTAAAACAAAATATTAAAACATTTAGTTTCTGGCTATACAGGTTTGTAGAAGTCCGCAAAAAATAGACGAAAAGAATTTTAGCATAAAATAACACGAATCCTTCCTCCTAGAAAATAGGAACTTAAATTTTTATGGCACTATTGGCACTATAGTTGTTTATTATTCAATTTGAACCAATTCCAAGCTCTCTATCTGGACCCTTGTGACACCTAGCTAGAACTTGTAAAAGATTACTCGTTGGTCTTCATATATGATTAAGACTAGAAGGTGTCATTGATTCAGCCAATATACAGCACCATTCGGACAAAGGTCATAATAGCTCAGAAAGCGTAGCGCCACTCGATATCTAGGTATGTCTGAGCGCGTCATCTAGAAGTGGCTACCCAGCTACATTCCAACTCGGCCTAGCAACCGTGATCACCAATGAGACAAACCGTTTCGGGTAGGTTTCTAGATAAACCTGAAGTTGGCCCTTTGTCTCAGATCTAGACCCAGAAAGCTGCAAGCGATTCTAAGCTGAACCAACCTCCACCCTGGTTACTGTTTTCAGTCAGAAGAGCGATATTTTGCGACTCCAGACAAAGAACTTGAGCCGCACCTTTGTCGTAGCTCTCGTTATTTACACCTTGGTGAGACGAGCTACACTTAGCTTCTAGTATGATCTTGGTCCCCCGAGTCTGTTCTCCTCCTCATCCTCTCTTATGCATTCATGGTGCCTAGAACATAGGTATCCAAATTATAGCAAAACTGTTATATTTAACCTGCGCCCTTCCTCATCCTCCCTACCATCGCTTTTTATTGATCATCTTTGCATCTTTGAGCCAGTTTTACATCGCCTGTAGATATTACGGCCAGAGAATAAGACTGGGACTTGACTTTAATTACGGCAACCCTATCTGCTGACTCCGGCCGTGCCGGCTGCAGCGCCCAAGATGGCATCCGACAACAATGATCTCAAATTCGTGGAGTATCTCGGGAATGTGGGCGTTGTAGAGAAAGAGAAAGCTTTGAATGAGTTCCTCGAGAAGCACGAGGAAATAGCCGTAACGGAGGACCCTATATCACCAAAGGTATACCAGGCGTTGATCGACCAGTACTTCGAACCGGCCAACGAAGAACGTACGTACATAATACAAGAGTTGAAGTCCGTAAGCGATTCAGACGTCGCGGCAAGAGAAAAGTACGATAGTTTTATCAAGACGCTCATCGACAACATTATCTTTCTCCATACTTCGCGTGAACTGGAAGAAGACGAAGAAGCACCACAACAAGGGACCGTGAAGTGGCTGGATAAAAAATATGTCTATTTCACCAGCCTCATCAACGACGAGAACAACGATTTCATCGTAGACCACCTGACGACTATCCGGGCCTCGTTCGTTGCGGCCAAGGATGAAGTTCTGGATGGGCCAGATTCACTTGTTAAAGCCAAAAAAGGTACAGCGACGACCGGCACTGGGAAGAGACCACCAAGTGAGGATGGCACTGCTGGTAATGGGCCAGTCGCGAAGAAGGCCAAACAGCAAATACCCTTCGGTAAATGGTGGGGAACCTACAAGGAGAAACTCAGCTGTCCCGACTCGTTTTTCGAGACCATCAACCAGTCTAAGGAGTACCTCGCCAATCCCACGGACCTGCCGGGCACCAGAGAAAACAGGCTGCGGATGGTCGGGTTCCTCAGGAGGGCTCTCGACGACGTCGGCCTGCGCGTCAAGTTGAACGAACTGCTCCTCATGACAGAGTTCGTGTTCCGTAGCCGGAGCTATACAATCAAGCGTGGGCCGATGTTCATTATACCCGGCATCATGGAGAGTAGTTCACGTCTTGGCGCAGCTGGGTGGTATGGCCTAAACGACCTCAAGAAAATGTTGGGCGGCGGCTTCAGTCCGGACGAGATATCGACGAAGAACTTGACACCCCCACCCGCAATCGCACAGGGCATGGTGGCATTAGCGAGATCGCAGGAGATGAGTGGATTACGTCTGCGTGGCGGCGGCAGCAGTAAGGTGGCAGACAAATACATCCACAAACATCCTTTCTCCAAGGACCCCAAACGAGTGACAAAAAGGATAGAAATCAGGGAGGGGATGGCACACCGTCTCCGCGAACCAGCTGAGCTTTGGGACCAACTGCTAGAAGATGCTACATTTCCCAAGGGTGTGTGGATGCATCGCATTCACGAAAACCGCCCTCCTATGGTGGACCCAGGTCGCATGGGGCCACGAACCGCCGCTCGTTTTAAGAAAGCAGTAGAAAAGATACCTCGTGCTTCGGAGTGGGATCGTATCTCCAAGGAGGACGACGAAGGAACTCTTAGGTCATGGGCCGATACGTTCGCGGTTATTATAGAGACTGCGCGAGGTAGGGTGTATGACTTCCTGTATGGAAATCATGAGATCTTTCCCGACGAGCCAAGCCTACTTCAGCCAAGTGGCAGGGACAGCCAAAGACTCGGTACGGGAAGACAATTACCGATAAGAGCTTCGCCAAGTTTATAGGGTATGCCTTCCGGGCCAGAGTATACCAGGCCCTCCGCTTTCACATAGTCTGGATCGATTATCTGCTGGGCAATCGCAAACTTGCGGAGCTACTGAAGGAGGAGAGGATACTTTATGAAGTGTGGAGCGAGCACGAAGACTTGTATCTGAACTGGGAGAATAACAAGTGGTTTGAGCTCTCGAACCCGTGGGAGATTGCCAGTCTGGAGAGTCGTTACCAGTCTCGAGAAATCCTGCGCCTGCAATGGAAGCGGGAGATAGCCAAGATTGATGAGGCTATTGAGAATCTCAATAAAGACTCTCAATATTACAATGACCCTGCTAAGAACAAAGCGGAGGGCAAAGTAATTCCATCGCAGGAAGCCTCGTCTTATGTTCCACCGCCTGGTTACGCTGAGATCTTGGCCGCACTCGACGACCAACTAACAGGAAAGCAAAGCAAGCAGGGCAAAAAGCCACCCAAGAAGGGTCCGCCAAAGAGTCCGACTCCCGAGATAATTGACCCAATGGATGTGGATGAGGATGAGGAAATGAGTGAGGGAGGCAACGACGATAACAACGACGGCAATTCCAAAGATGGCATGGATGTCGACAATGAGTCAGAGGTCGATCCTTGGACGAATCCCGGGGCAAGACGGCCGTCGACAAGAGTGCAAAGAGCGCCACCAAGGATACTAGCGGATGCCTTGAATACCTCTTGAAGACGCGCGATACGTACGACAAGAAGCTCAACGAATTAATCAAGATTAACAATACCCTAGACCCCCTCGATGTCGGAAATAGAGCCGCCATCAACAGAAACAACCTTGACATCATGGCCAAGAACCAGGTCATTTGGTCCCTAGACACTGAGATCCACAACCTGAAGCGTGCCGTTGATCCCCTGGCCGATGGGAGCCATGGCAAAGGAGCGGATCACAGCTGGGAACTACCACCAGAGGATTATTACTACAAGTGGATCAAGCAGATTCCGAAGCAGCCAGAAGTACCCCTCGGACATACCTCTCTTGGCCGCGGGCCTCTGCCCGGCGCACATCCCAAGACTGGCCATCCTCGGGTCTTCGTGGGCGGCTGTGCAGAATTCGGCACAGCGCCGGACCCCGATGAAGAAGCAGGTGAACCAGTTTCTAAAGACGGGGGTCTTTTCGGCCCAAATAATGATAACAATAACAAGAACAAGAACAATACCTGGGGAAATAACGACAACGGATGGGATAATGATGGGAACAACGTCAACGGGACGACCGTGATGGCCACACCGGGTCAAGAAATCCTCGACAAAATCCGAGAATATCTTCGGAGAAGCAACACAGCCGAGGTGACGATCCGACAGTTGTCTAGGGCCACGAGCAGCGGCAAAACGCTCAACGAGCTGCAGAAGAAGGCGCTCGAGAAAGCCCAGCAGACGAGGAAAGACAGCATAGCACTGGTCAAGAGCTTGAAAGACAGCACGGACGCGTACACACGGGCGAGGGCGGAGCTCGTAGAGCAGGAGGAGCGAGAGAAGTTGCTCGCGCAGATCAAGCTGGCGGACGAGAGTGCAGACAAGGCCGAGAAGAACTACGAGCAGACCACTGACTTTGCGGCCAGCATCCAGAAAGAGATGAAGCTCCTGGCCGAGAAGAATAAGAAGGAGGCGGAAGCGGCGGAAGCGGCTAAGAAGGCCAAGTTAGCAGAGGAGGCTGCGAAGAAGAAGAAGGAGAGGAGGAGGAAGCGGCGGAAGCGGCTAAGAAGGCCAAGTTGGCAGAGGAGGCCGCGAAGAAGAAGGAGGAGCAAGCCACCCAGCCGAAATCCACGATTGGACTAATTCCGAAGCCCGAGATCGACACCGAGACCTCAAATGAAAAACTGCTGCTGCATGCAATACAAGTGGAAGAGAATTCTCGGAAGGCGCGCAACGACGCCCGGGCTGACTACGAGGACGCTGTAGATAAAGCGGATCTGGCGCAGAGCGCGGTCAAGGCCAACAGTAGCGACCCAGAGCTAAAAGACAAACTAGTCGCGGCAGAGGACGAGGAAACCGATGCGGCAATACATTACAGTGAGTGGATAAACTACCACCGGATAGCCCACGAGGCCGTGGAGTCGCAGATGCGGTGGTACGAACCGGCCGAGATGTTGGATCAGCTAGAGAACCGGTTCAAAGAGCTGAAGATGGAGTTTCAGCACTGGATCAACGGGCGCGAATGGGGTGACTACAGCGGTGATAATGGACATATGATGGAAGAATGGATCCTGAACTGCTCGAGCCTCATCTTCCAGTCTCTGAAGGCCGTAAACATCAACCCAGGAGTGGACTGGTGGTGGGAGATGCATGAAGGCTTTTGGAATGTGCCTGCAGCGACCATAGATAGGAAGCGCAAGATTTGGCTCTTCACCACTATCCGACAACTGAACCACCGTCTCTCGCAAATGGAACCTCCGATCCCGCCCTTCCTCGAGCTACCGCCACAACCTCCGGCGGATTGGGAGGAGCCCACACCAAATCCGTACGACCTCATCGAAGCCGAGCATATTCAGCTGGGTTTGCCGGGGCCAGAGTCAGAGGATGAGGAAGCATCGGTTCCATCACCGGTTCCAAAAACGGTTCAACACCCGCTGACCCCGAAGCCGACCCCTGATCCAGTTCCTGTGACGGGGCCTCAAATAACGGTACAAGGACCATCACCGAAGACTGCAGTGACGAAGTTGCCAGTAATACTGGAGGGAAAAACGGTATCAACAACACCGAAGGTCACAACACCGAAACCCGAAACGACGACGACCCTGAAGCCGCCACCGGTTTTGGTCCTGAAAAAGGAAACGACGTCGCCGAAGCCTCAACCGGTTTTGGTCCTGAAAAAGGAGGAAACGACGTCGCCGAAGCCTCAACCGTTTTTGGTCCTGAAAAAGGAGGAAACGACGTCGCCGAAGCCTCAACCGTTTTTGACCCCGAAGCTACAATCGACGACAACCAAAGTCTCGCCGAAAGTAAGCCCGCCAAAACCGCCGCCGACCACCACCAAGACAACAGCGACGACGACGGACACCTACCAAAGAACCGCTGAAGACAACCACGGGCTATCGGTGCCGACGGTAATGACGAAGTGGCCATCGCCGCCGAAGAAGACGGAGACGTGGAAGTCGGTGACCACGACCATGACCAAGACCACGACTAAGAAACCCAAGGTCAGCACACCTAACATGCCAGCGACGACAAAACAAGAACCAACGCCGCCGACCACCACCGCCGAGCTCACGGGGTTGGGTGAGGGCGGCGGGCAGAACGACGCGTGGCCCGAGCTCTCGGAGCTCGTCGTGGCGACGTGGACGAGCCTCATGGCGCACGATGCCCTGAGGCAGAAGGAGGGCGATACCTCCAACGTCCCGGGACCTGACCGGTCCCTGTGGCCGAAGCCCGTGTACAACGCACAGTCGGACACGTACTGCCTATAATAGACCGAGTTCGCGACTGTGATTGTTGCTCTGACCAGGGGGCGGTGGTATTAGGACCGGGGAGGATTTCTTTCTGCGAGTACACTAGGAAAGAGAGGTCATGTAGATGATATGAGGCTGGTATTGTGTTGAGCAGATCCCGAGAGCTTGCGGGGAGGGAGAGGAGACATAGAGGGAAGGAAAGAGAGAGGAGGACGATGCAGTGTACGTAAGACCCTGACTTGACAACATGTCAGAGAGGTGGGAGTGTAAGGCAGTTTTCTTTCCGTCCATTTGAGCAATGGAGTCACAGTCAGGTAGATTTCCACGCATTGTGTGATCACGGCCTGCTAAGATAGCATCGTTTCCTTTGTTTTTAATACACAAAATATTCAGCAATTGCTGCTAGTTCGTACCATCCATCCTTACGAACGTCGTGAAAATAAATAGCAAAATCCTAGAGCAGGATATTGGTAGTAAATCCTTGCCTTCGGATTTGGGATAGTGATACATACTACTGTAATAGACCCTATTTGAGTCGTTGCCTCCTGAACTCAATAGCTCGAGTCCTAATCCTGTAGAACCACCATGAGAGCTCATGCCGATATCAACTTCAACCTCCAGCAGTCTTTCGGTCGTCATGTAGCTCCTAACAGGCAGGTGGCTGATTTACCTTGAACTTGACGATATACCATGTCTATCACCACATAAACTCGCGTGATTCCCTCTCCCTTTAAAGGAAGTAGTCGGCAACAGGTTTTTTGGCAGGCATCCCCCTAGAATCCTGCGGTGCGGCCTGAAAGACACGATACCTGCGTGCCGGCCCCCTCTTGAAGTTCTCATCGCTATCCAGAAGAACGCCCCTGGCAACTCCTCCGTCACTTCGCCCAACGTCACCATTACTGCGCGCAAAAAAGCTCTGGCCACTAGAGTCCTCGGACAACTCGAGCACAGCAGCTACGTTACCACAACGGTAGCAATAGTTAGGTGCTGACCATACGGTTACGATACTGGCATCGAACATTTCTTTGAACCCTTCCATGACAAGCTGATGTGCTCGCGCGATTAGTGACAGGTCATTCCTGTGATTAAAGACTTTGACGATATCAGCTCCAAATAGGAAGCCAGCGCCGCGCGGCGACAATCCCCAGCCATCGATCTCATCCGGATCTGACCACAGTAAATCGCACATGGCACCCTCGTGCGGGACCTCCTGCTTACGATCGAGAAGGCGGATCTTGTCTACGGTGTCGATCAAGGGCGAGAGACCTCCATGGACGCAGAGCACGGCGCCTGTTGGGTTGCCAACTGTACCTCCGCTTGAGCCAGATGCGGCGGAGCCGGGCGGGCCTGTCCGCTCGGTCTTACCGTTGGGACTTCCCTGCTCGCTGCTATCGGCCTTCCGACGCCGGGGAAACTGGCTTATGATAGCTCTATCGGCGTTACAGACTTCGATCTCGATGTCGTCGCGTGTTGTTGCTTCGTTCGCCGGCTCAAGTTGATGAGACGCGCCTAGAACTATGGCACCAAGCGCGAGATAATCGAATACGTCACAACAATACCGCCAAACGTTGGCGCTTCCATATTTGCGTAGGCATTCGTCGTAGAAGCCATAGACTGTAGTTATTTGTCGCGATTCATGATTGCCGCGGATCAAGGTCATACGATCAGGATACCGAACTTTGAGGCAAAGTAGGAGAAGGAATGATTCTAGGGAATAGAAACCCCGGTCAACGAAATCACCTATGCGCAACCATCTGGTCAGCTATTTTCAGAGTATCACACCAGATCGACGGCATACCCATGAACAGATAGTTGGTGTCGGGGGGGTCGCCGCCAACGCGGAAGAGCTCCATCAAGTCGTGGAACTGGCCGTGAATATCGCCGCATATCTACAAAAGCATCAACATCCAATCGCGTGGAATAACGGTTGTGCGTGTCGAGGTACAAGAGGAGACGCACTGTCACAGGCGCAGTAACTGTCACCACGTTTCCTTCCTCGATCAGCAGCTCGCGGGCTTTGTGGCAGACTTCTCGGACTTGGGCTTCGGGAATGGGTCGGCAAGCCCTCAGCTGGGCGATGGCTCTGACGAAAAGCAATGTAAGAGTAGTCTCTAGGTCAAGAACATGGTGGGCGCATACTTATCGAGGTCGCTCATCTTCGCGATGATAGAGAGAGATAGAGCTTGGTAGGTTTAGAGGGCGCGTCGGCGCACCGCGCACGAGGAGGAGGGACAGGCGCAAAACCTCGAAATCCCTTGACCTTGATAGCAGGAGTTGAGTTTACAAGGCTATACCATCCTTTTGGATCTGCTTTATGGTACCTACAGCGTAGCGACGAGGTCATGCAGCCAATAAACCCGGATCGAATTAGCGAGTTGCCTTCTAGCGATAGTTGTGTGGTCGTCGCGGAGTTGTCTGTCACATACGGTAGAGTAAGAAAGTAGGTGTGTGTAGGTAGTGGGATGTTTTGGTGCTGCTATCACCTCAGTACGTAGGACGGATATCCTAGTTCATACTAGGTCCCTGCCAAGAACACATTTAGTGCTACCTATACTGGACTAGTTGATGGTCTAGCGCGTGCGGCTCATTGGCGTCGACCTCCCAGCAAGGTCGGATATTCCTCGGACCAATACGAATATGAGGTTACCAAATCGAAGCTGGAGCCATACCATCTCAACTTACAGGACCTACATACATGGCCTCTCGAATGTCCGTCAACAGGCGTCTCTGGACCTCAATTGGCATGACACGGGCACAGTGCGGTCCGCCTTAAAGTATGAAACGCTTCCCCATCTGGCCCATTGGAAAACCAGCTAGCTAACATCGCCATGCATAGCCTCCTCCTCCTCCTACACTTCTCTCCAGTCAGTCTCTAGTCCGGCGCGCGCGTTTGCGCCGGGGCGAGACGAAGAGACCGCACGATGCCACCCCATCTACACCCTCGCTCACGCATGACCTCATCGCTGTTCGCAACCACCGTCGTAGCAAGCTTCCTCGTCGTCGGCCTACCCCACATCCTCCCATGTCCCGCACCCCGCGTGGCATACGCAGACGACGGCTCCCCGGACGGCAGCCGGCGGCGCGCTCGGCGGAGATCTCCACAGCAGATCACTGAGGTGACAGACGGGATTGCCCAGTTTGAGGGCGTAAGCGACAGCAGCAGTAGTGGTATGAGCGAGGGCACGGCAGGGATGTTGAGAATGACGAGCACGGCGCCGAGGGGGAAGAGGGAGTGTCCGGTCCCTAAACCGGGGGGTGATCGGCGAGCTCATAGGCTTCAAGAAAGAAGAACGCAATGACGCGACCAGGTCGACGACCGAAAATACTGTCGAAAAAATACAAGCAGCGAATAAACGGTAGCATTGGGTACATCTAACTCCGCACATTGCCAATGTTGAAAAATGTAGATCACCGTACAAATAACACGATCGTAGAACGGCACTACCGAGAGAGGGCAAGAAGATGTCATCGTATTAATCTTGGCTAACCCAAGAGCGAGCATCACAAGATATATATCGAAAATCTCTTCCGGCCCATCACTTCGTTACAGCCTGCATTAACAACTATGGTTTGATGCCATTCAGACTCGCAATTCCATGGAATGGATGAGGTGGCTACTCAGTAAATTCACAGCTTTTTTCTGTCCCCTACTCCTTATACTATAAGTGCAATTCCTGCACATAGCGATCCCACCAACTCCCGTTCATTTTCCGTTATCGCTCCCTGCCACCACTGTGGCATATAAGATCATCCGGGCTCATCCGGGCATCATCGTCCAGAGAGAACACCCTCCTTGTAAGTCTAGCCATACCTGATAAATATTAGATATCTGGTTTGGCGCTGGCAGACCTACATCACTCTTTATCGTTTTATTATTAAGAAACTAATCATGGTCATGGTAGTGACCCATATCCGCCAGGTCTAGCTGCCTACTAAAGACAGGAAAGAGGATCAACGTGGAAAGTCGTAAGCGTGGTAATGGTACAAAAGTAATCGCTGGTCGCTGGAGAGTCTGGCTATGCCAAGTTGAAGCCGAGGGCAAACTCGGAGGAAACGCACAGAATTAGAATTCCAACTCGTGCAACCAGTTCCGCAGAGTCATCATGATTCAGCCTGTAAGGCAGCGACGAGCTGCTCTGCTTCATCATGGATGTGCTCTTCAAGCTTCGGCTTTTTATGTGTAGGCTCGTCGGCCTCCATCTCTTTCATTTGATTCTTGAGCTCCTGGAGCTCCTGCTCCATCTCATCTAGTCGCCGCTTGAGGCTATTCTCCCGTCTATGACTATCGTCAAGCTGCCGTTGGATCTCTTCACGATGCGCGCGTTCCGTCGCAGCTTCCTTGGCTGACATCTCAGCTGAATGGCGATAGTTATCCGCGGTCTGATTATCCTGCTCTAGCTGCTGTAGTCGTCCACGGTATAGCTCGTTTATAAGATCTAACTCGCTAACGCGGGTCTTGAGACTGGAGTTTGCGGCAATGAGCTGTTCGTGAGTTTGGGGGGCGTCAAGGGGTTGATGGTCGCCATTGCTTGGGAGGGAGCACGACCGGGAGAGGCGCCAGGGAGAGGATAATGGAGGCTGTCATGCTGAAAATGGTCCATGGTTTGAAAGGCTGTGAGGTTGGGGTCGTAGACATTCGGGTTGTAGTTCGCGAAACTGGCGAGTCGTTGGGGACGTGGCCATTGACGACTTTCTGCTGGGTTGCCCGAACGGCGGCGAGGGCTGCGGCTGTGGCGGCTGCATTGGCAGCATCGTGACTCTGGTAATTGTTTCCATTCGAACTTGCGGCAGCAGGCAGACTTTGCTGGACGGAGGTTAACAACAACGAAAACTAGGTGAGCAACACGGTAGGGCGGGGACAACAAACCTTCTTCTTTTGCATATCTGGCCGCATCGTCTTCACCCGATTGCGACTCTTGATGACATCCGTCTTTAGTGATATCGGTCGCGGGCGGCCGTGCAGCTTGAGAAACAGACCGCAGGCATTGCAGAGAACAGAGCCCATCTCGTCGCGGCGCCAGAGAGGCGTAGTGGAGGTGCTGCAATTCTGGCATGTTGGCTGTGTTGGAGGCACATCGCCGTTAGCATTGGCGGAATGCGCAGCAGAAGCAGTGGGATGTGAGGCCATCATCTTGACGGCGGGCAGCTGATGGGCTGCTAACCTGGTGACGCGATAGGATAAGGGAGATACGTCGATTATCAGTCGAGCGATGAGAGATTGATAGGGACGATTAGATATGATAAAAAATTTGGGTGATTTGGGAGGTGGGAACCCGAGGAAGAAAAGAGGACCAGCCCACTAAGGCACGAGTGGGACCTACTGATAAGAACCAGCGGCGAACTAGGAACTGAACTGCGCGGCCTGTCATTGGCCAAGCTCCAGTCCCGCCTTAGGTGCACGCTAAGGGTGGGCGCCAAGAACCTTAACAGGCCCGCACCGACGTGGTATGACGGCTACTGCAAGATAACTATACATATGTAGATAGGCATGGGAAGATAGAGATATGCCTCAGCTTAACGTATCAAGCAGGCACTTGCCTGGTTCCCAATGCGACGGGATCATATAGATCGCACATATATCACATTTAAGCTAGTGGCGGGGATAGATAGGAATTAGGTGAACTGGACAAATCAAGGATTTTTGTTTACGAGTCATAACATAAGGAATTTGCTGGGGTCTGGATAAGACATAGTGAATATCAGGAGCCAAGTGAATGAATACGTACCAGATTACCAGAGGCCGTTGGCGCATGGGCTGCTGGCGACGAAGCGATATGGTTGTTCATCGTCGCTGGGACAGGTGCAGCAATCGGCATTTGCATTTGCATCTGCATCGGCGCTGGCATTGACATTGGGGCCGGGCCCGGGGCAGGGGCTGAGGTTGCAGTCGTCATCCCCGCGGGAATCGAAGGAATTGCAGTGGTTGTAGTCTGTGCATAGGTGGGAAACTGTGCTGGCGTCAGCGTCGGCGTGGGCATCGGCGTCGATGTTGGCGTCAAGGTTGGCGCAGGCGCAGGCGCTGTGGCTGTAGTTGTAGTTGCAGGTGGTGGCGGTGGTGGTGGTTCTGCTTGAGCCTGTGGCTCTTGTACCAATGTCTGTGCGGTCGGGGATGTTGGCGCGCTCACGGGCATTGGAAGGCCTTCAGTCCTGTTTGGAAGATATATTTAGTTTCTGATGCGGACCAGTGAATACCCGCGTCGTGTTAGATTGTATAGAGAAGACAGGGTATTGGTTGTCATTGGCTTGGACATGGGCCGAGAGTTAATGCTCCAAGCCGAACACTACACAATGCCAAAAGGAGGTAGCAGCATTAACGGCCGAGACACAATCGATGGACGGGTGAGTGTTGTTTGTCGCAGCTGTCCTCATATTACCTACGTCCATCTTCTGTAGCAGCCCAACCCGCCGCCCTGCACCTGACTCATCTCGCATGAACCCATGGTAATGGAACAAGGACCACCAAGCACCATCATAGTGCGCATTGACCTTGCTATACCAACCTCCGTGCACAAGTTTTGTTGATGATATCCCAGTTCGAAAAGGTTGCTTGTACTCACTTTAATTGTGGTGAACCCGTAGCACTGTCGACCATTGGGGTGATGTCAGGAAGTTGATGGACAGCAGCAGAAGCTGTAGTAGACGTCGAGCTCGGTCGCGATATAGCCTCGTGAGAAGCTGGCATAGCCTCACCGGTCTCGCCGGTCTCGCCAGTCTCATTGACCTCATGAGCGGCCGGTATGGGCGTCGCGGGCCTCTCTTCCTCCATGATGATCGGACGAATAGCGATCGCGGTGTCTCTCGTTGCTCGTGGCGGGAAAAGTGTAGGTAGGGTGTTGACTTGTATGAACTCGGGCTTCGGCGCGTCAATTCTCGAGAGTTGCCCAAATAGGATGGACAAAGGCAAGCAAAGCTGTCAAGCACGTCGCGACAAGGTACCCAGGTACCAAAAACCGCGACCAAAACCTAGCCTAGAATCGATCGGCCTTCCCGGAAAAGAACAATTGATTATAAAGGCCAGGCCAGGCCAGGGGTAGATGATGTGTTTGTGGAAGCCTTCAACACAAGAATAAAACCGGTTACCAATTCGAAGGGTCAGTCCTCTTGACTGTGGGTATCTCTCGCGCAAAAGTCACGGGCCGATCGCATTTAATGAGGCAGAAAAGATAGAGGTAGTCAAAGGCTCGTGATCAGACGGAATAGGCAGTCCTAGGAAACTCAAAGTTTGGATTACCTAAGGAAGAAGCTCCAAACAAGGCTTATAAGGGTGTTAGGGGAATAGTAGATGATAAGAGAGAATGGCACCTAGGATGGTGATAGGAGTTTTTTTTTCTACCTCCTACTAGGTACTGCAAGTACAGTTCTTTGCGCTGTCGAATTGAGGATACATTGTCCATCAACCAATCAGCACTTAAGTACCCTCAATTTTTTATCTCTTCTCTGAGAGGCCTATTAACCAGCTTGGCAGTCGGCCAGTCACATCGCCCGATTAGCTCACATCCAGTCGTATTAGTTCATGTTGATTACATGTACTGTAAAATCATCCATTACTTATCTGGCCTTCCACTTTTACGTATTTACACCATTTCCTTTGCCACCGTCCTCTTCACCTTGATGTCCTGAGTGTTGTGCTAGATTTGCCTTCCTACAGGCAACTACCTAAAGAGCTTAAATGATGTGAAAATGCACGGTGCCTTAAGTACCTTATTTACTACGGGTGGAGGAGTACATATATGTAGCCAATCAGGATCAGATTAAGGGTACAAGATCGGGGTGGTGAGTTGAGTCTACAGCTGCTCACAGCTGGTGTTATTCCAGCTCCACAAAAATTAAAACACGCGCTAGAGTCTACCTAGCGTTACTCTGATTATTTGTACTTTGGGCCTTGGAAATTTCAATGTTGCGATCGTAGTCAACCTCACCTAGCGCTTCTTGAGGGCCAGAGAGAACTTTTCCCTAGATCTCATACTTTTCAGCTGAAACAATCCACTTGGTATTATTCCACAAATTTGCGCATCATTTATCGATTGCCCAAGGCACGATGCCTTCAACGAATAATGCTCCTAAGCCAGTGAGTCCTCATAACATTCATGGCACCATCAAGTATATAGTGCTAACCGTCTCATAGTGGGATGTGAGTGTTGTCGCGCCTAGCATCATAGGAGCTCAAAGCTAACATAACCAAGACCGACGACATCGACAAGTGGAAGTATGTGATCTACATTTTCCGATCCGCTAAGACCGACTTCTCTCTATATCACCGAGTCTCTTCGGGAAAGTCTAATTCTTTATGGCAACTGACTTTTAAACTTTGCAGGATCGATCCTTTCCTACCGGCGTAAGTGAAATCAGCTATATCTGCCTTCGTTCCGCTATTTCTGCCGAGAATAGTTGCCTGGTCCGTCTGGATCACTATTCGCGAGACTCCATTTACCCCAAACCCCTTGGGAACACGGTCCAGAATGGCATTACTAACTATCTAATACCGAAGTGACAACGTCGGTGGCAATCTCACTGAGGAAAGCTCCTTTATCGTCCTATTCCCAAAATACCGCGAAGTACGACTTCCCATCTTCTATCTGCTACCGCTCTAATTAAATGTTCAGGTCTACCTACGAGAGGCTTGGTCAGGCGTAACGAAAGGGCTTAAGAACCTCGGCATGTAGGTCGCATTAACAATTTCACAATTTTCACCATCGAACTTAATCTAGGGGAGAAAATACTAACTAGATATCACAGTGCTTGCACACTCGATTTAGTGAATGGTAGCAGTACGCAATGATCAGTCTCCTTTCTTATTGTATCGATGACTAACTCTTCGTGTATAGTGGAGGTCAAGACCGGTACGTACGGAATACGCCATGCCACAAACCCATATCCCCTTGTATGAGCAATTTTATTGATAGCTAGCTAACATTATGTGTAGTGAGTTGTTTCCAATATGACAGGGCAACCTATCTAAGGAACCCGAAAGAATCTATTACATCTTTCAGTACGGAATCTAACTAAACTAGACGAAGAAAACATGGGATCCGGCGGCGATATGTGAGGACTCGCTTATATCTTGGCATATAGCGTACTGACTCGTTTTTAGTGAAGGCGCGTGATCTTATAAAGCTATTGGCACGAAGTGTTCCAGCACCGGAAGCTTTGCGCGTACTTCAGGATGATGTTGCCAGCGATGTTATCAAAATCCGGAATTTGTGAGTCATCTAACCTCATTCAGCTCCTCAAGGGAGGTCACTAACTTCAGCAGAGTAAACAAGTGCGTATTTCTCGGGGCCATTTTCTTCCTGTTTTAGCCACTTCAAGAGCACGATATTTCTTTTTTAGGACGTGGTGATGTCTCGAAGCTTCTGTCGCCCTTATAATTTACCCAGCAGTAACTAACTCCGCGTGTTGTAGTAAGGAGAAATTCGTGAAACGTCGACAGAGATTACTGGTAAGCTGTCCTAGGCCGTCACCATAGGAACTCCTCATGCTTCATATAATTACGATTACTAACCTAGTCACCGTAGGGCCCCAACGCGGCTACACTAAAGGCCCTTCAGCTTCTGACAACTACGTACATCCAGGTTAGCCATCCCAGCCTCGACGTTTCCGCCTTTTCTTGCTCATGTGCGCCAAAAACATCATGTCTCTAAGAGAGCGATAGCTCTAACAGGGTCCTTCCGGGTGTCCCCACTTCCTCTATCATCTAGATTCGGTTGTAATCTATTCAATGTTACTGACAATGCGCTCGTAGGTTCAAGGTAATACTGTGAGCGCCATAGGCGGGTACAAGGTACACTACGCTGCCCTGCCAACAATATTAGTATCTGGACATTGTTAACCTCCAACAGGGGCTGAAGGAAGTCCGCCGGATCGTAGAAGACACGATGAAAAATATACGGCATGTACAAAATGCTAAAATATATAACACTTGATGTATTTGTTGCTAACTGTCTTCCAGTGAGTTTATCGCAATTTATTCGTTTGCACCCGCGATGAATATCGTACAATAGGCATGAAAAATTAACATACAATAGATCCGATTTATCAAATTAAGGGTCAGTTGATCACAGCAACATTATTGTCAACATAAATACTAATACATCTTACTAGAGCTGATGGTAAAACGGGAGCTTGCCAAGTAAGTTGCTGTGTTCTGATCTTACGCATCTTTTCCCAACATGGACAGCCCAGAAAATCTATTCATCAAGATGAATTAGATGCATATTTAACGAATAAGGTTTGTAATTCTCGACAATCTGAGAAGCGAGATGCAAAGAGGAGTCGATCATTCTCGCGGCTACGAAACAGCTAGGTACTGACTCCTTTCCTTTTCTCTCAGAGATCCACTCTTGAAAACCGAATCATGGGACCGGTTTCTCCCGAATTTTCGAAAGCGCAGCCTCAGCAAACGTCTAAAACCGCACAAGGTTAGCGAAAAGAAACCGTACACGCCTTTCCCTCCTGCCGCGGAGCCCAGCAAGGTGGATCTACAACTCGAGGCCGGTGAGTACCACATCGGCCGCGACGCCAAGAAGCGCATGGCCAAGAGGATCGCCTCGAGAAACAGAAGACCAAGAAGGAGGAGAAGAAGCGCGAGCGCGAGAAAGACTTCATCGCACCTGACGAGCCCACCGTCGAAGGCGGCGAGGAGCGCAAGAAGAAGAAGCGTAAGACCAAGGCACAGGACGATGAGTAATGGATCTTTTTCGACGCTTAATCCTTCGGCATATACGGATAGCGCTTGCCTACGGTCTATTGTCTTCATCAAGATGAGTGTGCCTGTCAACTCTGGCCCGAAACCGCCGATAGCATGACCATTTGTGTTAGCTCACGGCTACGTTCACATATAGACAGGTATGGATGAAGGGTGAGCGAAAAGGGGAAGGGCGGACGGCTGCCCTTTTATGTTTGGCTCCAGAAGACCACACCTACAAATTTAATTAGAAAGGTCGCTCAGCATAGTGTGGTATAGAAAGTACTTGAGTGAGCGTAGGCGTTTCGAAAAGTGTAGTTTTAACTCTTATAAGGTCAATGAATTAAATGCGACAACTTAAATCTAACAGTTCTGGTTGTAAACGACATATTTTGAGGTTCGAGGCATAATGCTCATTTTGCTATCCTATCAGTCTCGATGCAATAAGAGATACCCCAACGCCCAGTGACCCCGTTTCGTTTAGTCTACCCTTGAAATTCATTACACGTTGGTATCAGAGTCCTTTCCATTTCTCGATGATTTCTTCCGCTCTCCTCTTGTTGGTTGGGCGCATAAGAGACATGATAAGCCCACCTTGCTATTACCCACTCTATTCAGTCAATCATCATGGTGTCATCCCCATCCAGTGCCGGGCCTTCGGGTTCGGCGACCACGCCTCTTCCACGACCGGCTAACAATTCCCTTCTGATCTCTGGTCCGATCTTATGATGACCATGTGACAAGAGTAAATCGAGGAGAAGTTCACGCTAGTCGAGGTTCACAAATCAGTATTTGCCATTGCTGAACAGTCTACATGGACTGCCTGTGGGGATGTGCAAGAGTCGCAAGAAAATTTGGTTCGAAATTAAACTAACCTGGTCCTCGGTTATCTCATTCTTGTACCGTACTGCGAATGACAACACTACGAAACGTCAGCTCTCACTCAGTATACAAGAGAAGCAAGGCCATCAAGACTAGTTAGGATGGAAACCTACGCGTTTGATGCCATATTACTGGTAATTTCGCCTGTATTGCAGCACGCTCTCCATTTTCATTGCCTCGGCCTCTGTAACAGAGGCAGGGTCGGTGTTGCGAAACCGCAGAAAGTGGAATACCAGCGAGTCAACTACCTGCCACCTAGTCGTTTTATTGTTGTCAGTGATATATTGTACGAAAGTTAAAATTTAACATCATGAGATGGAGGATACTTACGGCAAGGCATATCGCTTGTCTAATAATGTTTTGATGAAGACATTTGTGGCGCCGCCTCCTTCTGTTCCGGCTGACGCTTCACGCGCAGCAATCTACAGACAAGTCAGCCCTATTTCCATGACATTTGAGGCATTTCTTACATCACACAAGCCTTTTAAGGCAGCACCGCTGTGCAGTACTATAGTAACACCGCATTAATGCCCAGTCTTATCGTTCTATCATTCCACATATGTTGCTCACCTGGTATAGACACACGACTTGAAATGGCCAGCAAAAATTAGCATTTATTTTTCGGTCAAGTCCGAATGATTTTAGGGGCACGTCCAAAACGACTCAAGGCGAAACCAAAGGTTTCGAGGTTTGTTTTCAAATAAATCGGCAGGGAACAGCATGTTTTCAAGTTACTCACCTCAGAACAGCGCTTATGATGTGCGCTTCCCGTAAAGTCGCACCACTTTCCACGAGGCTGCAATATCAAAAGTCAGTTAAATTCACTAGAAATAAATGTGTAAAGAACCAGGAATACGCCAAGCAGCAAGCGAGGGACAAGAAAAGGAACAGATTTCGGTAGAATGGAAGGAGACGTGGCTTCGGTGTTACTTACGGGAAGAGTATGCCTTTGAAAAATGCAGCAGGCTTATAGAGTGCCTTTCGAAGGGCATCGAATAAATGAACGTTTAATTTTTTAGTCTAGAAAAAGATGATTCCAGTCAGTATAGTCAACGCCAATAGGAAATAAAGGACTAACCTCTGCTATATTGTCGCGCACGTGTTCCAATAATACCATGTTTAAAAACTCCCTTACGACGGCAGGCTTCGCTGCTACGAACAGCCTTGTGGCCGCCATGACGGCGTTAGGGTCCAGCTATACCGTCACATATCAGCTACCGTACGAGGTCGGGTGTAGAGGCTTGGGAGAGTTGTGCTTTCCACGTGGAAAGTTACTTCTCAGGAAGAGCACACGGGGAACGTGTCGCATCTTCTTACTTTTCGGGTTTTGTCAGTTGTATAATGTCCTCACTATCAGATAGTTGGTTAGTCAAGATATCAAGGGACTAGATCAAGTGTCTTGAAGGGGCTGATCTCAGCTAGTCCAAGCCAGCCTTCTACCTGATAGCCGCCGCCGAAGCACCAGAAGGGAAACCGGCCGGAAATACGTCGCAGAGAAGTACAGCTTCTACTATACATTATCCGAATGCCGGGATGACATTCCGAATGCGCCGTCTCCTCGCTGCACAAGAAAAACAAAGCACAGAACTTACGTGTGGGACCGTCGGTAAAATCTTAAATGCTTTAGGCAATTTTCCCGACTTGTACCGGGACAGGAAGAGCCCCTAGAACGTGAAAAGATGTCAGTTGGTGTTCTTGATTCCCACTTCACCCTGTACGCATGGGCTGATCCGTCTCATCGCCCCGCGAATCCAACCAGAGTGTCTAAACTCACTATATTAGGATTAGCATTGGAATTTTGGGATTGTCTAAAAAAGAAGATCGAGAGGCCATGCGTATGTGGGCTTCAAACATACCAATTTTACTATACCTCGACCACCTTTGGCGATAATTCGAAGCCTTCATCAGGAATTGCTTCTGGTCTGTCTTCTCCGGCTTCATGGGCTGCAATACGAGCCAGCTGTAAGAAGTCAGCGCCCAGAAATTGTCTTTTATAGCAGATGTTTGAGCAGGACAGAAAGAATCTATCGGCAGCACGCAGGCGTATATTCCATGTGAAATACAAATTAGTAGAGCAGGAGATAACCACTTCCAATACGTACAATCTACGAATATCGTCAGTTATGCAAAATATACGAAGATTGGTAGTCGGGTTGGCTCACAAGATCCGCTAGGTTGGTACCTGTCCCCGTTCCTCTCTCAAAGGTTCTTGTGTCGCCGTCGCCCACGGCCCTTCGTGAGCAGCGGGTCGTCAAAACTAGGGGGGAGAAACTGTTGGAAGGTTTGGAGATCGTCGGGGTCGACGTCTATGTTCGATTATCTCGTCGTCATCGTCCGCCCATATCTCATCTTCCTCGTATGATTCGCCTTGCGCTTCGTTTTCGTATCTCGACTCGAACCCGAAGGCAGTAGCGGCGGCGGTAGGTTCGGTTCGGCGTGACGGAGCGTCCTCCTCTGCCAGTTGACGGCCGATGTCTAAGATCTTTCTACTAGCGCGAGCATCGACAAAGTTGTTCTCCCGCTCTTCCTCTTCGTCCCGCTGTGACTTTGATTTCGATTTCCCAGGCCGATTCTTCAGTATTCCGGACCCAACTAAGTACTCCTCTTCCAAACCGTCGACGCGCCTGAGTGGGCGTGGTTGCTTTCGGCATCGTGGAGTTAATCGTTGTGTTTCTAGTAGTGTTGTGAAAAGATCACTGTCGCAGTTGTCTTGAATCGTCGGCGGACTCAAATTGGTGTTACATTGCGAACTTGAATAATTACAAATTAAAAAATCTAGGTGGGGCCCCGCGCCCCAACCAACTAGCCTGCCCAATAGGCAGCCAACCTGAGCTCCCCACCCACCTACCCCTCCATTATCAGTCTTATCGGCCATTAAAAAAGTCATGTTAGGTAGTTGAGCCCTCCATTTATCTACATCACCAGCATAACGGAGGAGTCTCAATCACAACGGATCACCAGACAACTAGATAAAACATATTCTAGACTTCGGGGTCGCATTCTAAACCTCGACAGTATGCCTACCGAATTAGAAGAGGTAATTCATGATAAATAAAGATTTACGTGGACCACGGGCTGAATCTTAATGTCTGACAGTTAGTCGGCCTGGTGGTCGATCCTAACCCCAGGTCCGAGTTATCGCGGCAGAGCATCTCGTGCCATATTCGATATCACAACCCAATATTTTTAAGGTCGAAAACCTCAAACCCATTCACAATTTAAAACTTTTAATTAAGGATCTCCAGTATGTTTATAACAATTGCATCCTATCCCCAACCCAGGCAATTCAAGGTGAGCTAACCACATGCCTCTTGGTAGAACACTGCTGAGCACATCATTACAATTCTCATTAATCTCTCTGCCGATCATGAGATACTAGAGAATTTAGCCTCAGATGACAAATTTATATCTGAGGTTTTAAGACAAATCATCGTAAGTACATGAACATGCATGACTAAATCACAATCCTGATTTTGATCAACCAACTACGGACTTGCTAACGCTTACAAAATAGGTCCCAACTGACCTAACGCGAACCTCCTTCTATGTTACTTGCAAATCTTGCTAAATCGGATTCTCTCAAGACTATTTTGCATAAAAAGCAGACGCCACCAGACGAACTCAAGTCTGATGAGATGGTGATAAACCAGCTAGTCGATCTCTTTGTCAAAGAAGCGGCATACAACAAGCACGCCGATTTCGATCATCTATCTTACCTATTTGCCGATCTCACCAAACACGCCGAGGTACGGCATCACTTTGTCCGCAGGCAGGACTACGACGGCGTCATCCCCATCACGAAGCTCAAAGTCTTCACAGAAACAAGTCAAATATACGGCGAAAGGGGGTCGCATCAACTATAAAAAATGTAGCCTTTGACGTGCCATCACACCCGCTTTTCATATCTGAAGACGATATCGATATTCTACCTTACATTTTACTGCCCATCACAGGGAGTGAGGAGTATGACTTGGAAGAGACAATGGCGATGCTGCCGGATCTACAGCTCCTGCCCCCGGATAAGCAGCGAGATTCAGATCCCAACATTATCCAGACCCACGTCGAAACTTTATTATTACTATCAACAACACGACAGGCGAGAGAGCGCATGCGCGAGGTCAAGGTGTACCCAATCATCAGGGAGACGCACGCGCGGGTTCATAACGAGGACGTCCAGGACGCTTGCGACCGGCTAGTGCAAGTCCTTATGCGGGATGAGGAAGACGAGAAGACGACATCACGTGTGGAAGAGATAGGGGAAGTCAAAGAAGGCGAAAAAGAGGATGAGGATGACGATGATCAGATAGTCGAGGTGTAAAGCCCACCCCTATCCTATTTATCCCTCGTGGCGCGCATCTCATTAGGTAGTGATTCGGTAGCTTATCAGGGTCCTCGGACCGCGAGCTATAATTAGGCTGTGTAAAAGAAATTCAAAGAAAATCTCCTCAACGAACATTATTATTGGACGTGATAGCAAAAATGTTAGGATATTTCTGTACGAACCGCCAGCCGATAGCCAGCGCTTATCAGGTTGAGATATACAAAAGGACTTAGAAAGAAGTCAAGCGAGGTAGGGTGGTAATCAACAGCAATCACGAGCCAGATAGATACTAAGGTATATGCTACAATTTTATATGGCCTCCGTAATGAAATGTATGCAATATTACGAGGCTTGAAGCTTGAAATTTCGCAAAGGGCGCCCTATGGAGCAACCGAGGCCTCAAAATTATCTTGAATAGTAGGTATTTTAAGCATCCCATGGGCTTATCGCGATACAGGTTTTCTGATAAAATTAGTTCGTAACATGGAAGATATTACCCTCTTTGGGAATATCTAGGATCTAGAAGTACACTCCAGAAGGGAGGTAAGTATACAATTCGCCACCAATACACCACTTCACTAGAACTGGGCCACTCACTACAACGTGTGTGTTGCATATAATTCTAAAATTCATCAGTAGTTAGATGTATACAAGACGGTTACTGACAGGGCTACACAACAAACCGCCTCATGTATCTAAATCAGATTAACTCGCAACAATATTTTAGAGTTCAAGGACGTCTCATGTCCACTATTAGGGGGGCCAACTTTAGTTAACAACCGGAAATCTTATGTACCCAGGTTAGCTCTCCCACGCCACAAACATTCCAGGCGCGTCGAGGCGGTCTCTCTAGCATATGTTCCCTGTACCTAGTTATAAACCCGATAGTTTGGTTAGGTAGTGGAAACAGGCGGCTAAGGCGGCTAAGACACTTATAGCTGGAAATAGATTTTTCGCCACAACTTTCATCTCTTCCACGTCAGATTGGTGCAAGTTGTCCTGAGTCACGCATCAAATAGTCTTATCAAGCCATACCGCGTTGGTTCTTGAATATATCGGACAAGGCGTCTCGGAATCTAAAGGGCATCAATAAATCTCACCCTCGCACGTGGAAATATATGTGTCGATGATTTATTCGGCGTCGTATCAAGAAACCGGTGGGCAGATGTAACATGAGACAAGAATCATCGTAAAGTACGATACGTAGTGCCAAGAAGACCGTGTCAGGATCTCTGTACACGGGGGTACACTAAAATGATACTTGTTGTCCCGAAGGGCCTAAAATCCCTTATTCCGCAGGCTGGTCTTCTATAAACACTCCTTCTTTGTCCTAGGGAGTAGCAGCACCGTGATAGACCGAAAATTATACAAGAAACATAAGACAGAGGCTTCTATCCATGGCCTGGCCTGGCCCGCGACGGATTTTACATGTTCAAGATATGCCTCGGGTTCGAATTACTACTAAATAGATATTATGACGCCCAGCCAAGTGTGGGGGGATGTAATCTCGAGACATGTCGTGTTTTCCTAGCTATATATAGCTACATGTGGCTATGTGGGCGCGGTAGGTAGCACTGTGTTCCCGTCGCTATGCTTCATATGTACACCAAACTTGTTGATTTCGTAGGAACCGCAACTGAGCTTGGAATTTAGTCATAATTTAACATTTAGCTCATAGAAACGAGTAAAGATAAAAAGATAAATAAAAAACTTAAATCTCCGTTCATCTTTCGATCCCACTAAACCAAGTTGAACAGCTTCTTTCTAGCCTTAGCCCTCAAAATCTCCTTTTTTTTTCTCGAGGCTTCAGTTCGAGGTAGCTTATGCTTCAAAAGAATCACATTTTTTCTTCTCTCGCCTTCCTATAACGCCACAGCATAAGCATATAAGCGGGACCTGTTTCGCTTGGCTCATCTCACATAACTATTACAATCGATATTATGAGAGAGATTGGTCATTGGATCAAGAATTCCCGCCACTGGCTCCTGATATCACGAGCATTCGGCCCAAAAACGTAATTTAGTGCTCGGTGACTAACTTAGTCAAGACCAAGGCGTTATTGCTTGATGAAGAAGCTTTCAGCTCTGGTTGTCATGTATCGAGCTATGGGAAATATCGTCTCCATCAGTTAAAGAGAGAGAGACAGACGTGTGGCTGAATGCGTGAATCTGATTGGTTCCAAGCTATCTCGGGTTCTTCAGCGACAAGTTTGCCCTTTTGCCAAGCTTAACCGTCGTCTGAAGTAGTCTGATCTTCGTGGGGCTGTCGTATCGTATCTTTTAGAGCCATCGCCACACGTGTGTTTCCCACAACTGAGCATCCCTCGGTTCTTTACACATGCCTACGGCTACCTACTTGCTGTATAGCAGCTGGGCAGATGTGAGATACGGCAGTCATCGGAAATTTAGAGTTCTTGGCTCATTCTGTGCCGCTGTACTACTCGATAGGTAGCATTGGCAGTACCGTCATCGTCGTACCCGGCTTGGCCAACTCTTGTTTCGACACTTCGGTATCGCAGTGGCATTCAGGGCATACCTCATGATTCGATGAGATGGCGCTTTTAAAGTTATTAGCCAAGCATGTTGTTGTCGAAGACTGCTTTGAGCCAATGAGGGGGCTGGATTTCAGAAACGTGCTTCTTCCGGTAGCTCTCATTCGCCTGGTCCGTCGGTCGTCTAATGGCGACTTATCCTTATTAGGAAAGGCGTGTCCGCGGCGCTACCGGGATATCATGCGAATTACTTCAGCCTCGAAGCGTTACCAACATCTCGTCAAACGAGACTACCTACCTTCGGCCCCGATGTTAGCGAGCTCGATGCATCGATCGACCTTCCATTTAGCTTCCATTGCAGATCCTGTGTGCATACATACAGTAGTACAGGCATGCAGCTAAACAGCCTACCCAACCGATGTCTCAACGCCAAAGCGGGCTAACCTGCATTGAACGACTGCGCCGATAGTCTGTGTCTTGTGCGGTAGTGCCCGTACTTGTAGAAAAGCCCATCGCCCAGTCTCATTGGGTTGACCCTTAGTTGACCCTTGTACGCACCTTTTTTTTTTTTTTTTCGTAAAGGAGCATTCTGGAGGCATCCTTGCTCAACATTAGATGAGGCGATGAGGCGTGGGTTGACACTCGGTGTAATATTCGGCTCCCCTGCGGTAGAGACATATGACTGTTTTAAGACCGTCGTGGTGATTCTACAACAGGACGCGAACAAACGTTACAACTAGGTAAGGCAGAAGACTTTACAGCCACGGCTTCCTGAATCGTCAGGCATATTTGCAATATGTCTATGCATTACATAGGCATGTCCTGACCTTCAAGTTAGTCTATACCATGCAGTGTGGTAACGCATTGGAGAGGTACGTATAACCTTCCAATTAAGGATGTGCTGTATTGTTTTGACAGCTCCAAATGATTTTCAGCCCATCTGGGTGTGCCTTACCAACAGCAGCACATGAAGGCCATCTATTTGTAACATAGTACCTAGGCCGGAAGCACCGCGACTGGGGACAGCCCATTATGTCGCCCTCCATTACAGCCCCTGCCGCCCACGCTTCATCATCGTACCAGTAGATCTATCTGTATCGAGAGAGGCAGTCGAATCGCCGAATAATGACATCCTCAAGTCTACCATGTACAATACCCAGTGCTGCGGTCTCGCCGGTCGATCTTGCTAACGTGATATACCTCGGAGACCTTACGTTATGGGAAAGACGACTGGGGGATCATAGGGTCAGGAAGAGCTAGATATTCGATTATACCCATATCGCATACACTAGACCCGTCGTTCCCGTCTCGTGCGCCGACACTAACAAGTTAGCTCCCTATTCCTAGCTCTCCATCTGAATATTGACCATGCGCATTGGTAGGCAGCTGCACGTGTATATGTCTTTTTAAAGTGTCTGGACACATACCAACTCAAGGGATCCTAGTTCCTGGACTCCAGTATTCTCCATAGTAAGGCTTTGCTGAAAACCTTCTTAGACATCCCACTCATATAGAACTGGCCGCGCCCCTCCCTCCCTGCTCGCGCCCATTTTACCGTTTGACTTTGCGCGCGAGTCAGGGAGACAATTACTTCAACCTTAACTTTCGATCTTCTATATAAATATACCATTCTATTCTTCTTAATTTTTCGGGAACTTTTCTTGAATCGTGGCACCATATAATCGTGCTCCTCGACAGAGTCATGTCTGAGGACACCGCTCACAACACATCCACGCCACCGCCGGCCATTGCCCACAAAACGGCGGCGGTAACAACGCGTACCATAACTTTCACAATGATTTTCTACACATCCAAGATCCAATGAGCGTCGACGCCTCGCGCTCGCGGAGATCGACAAGGCCCCTTTGGCTGGTACCATGTGAGGTACGCGTTACCGAAAACCCCTGATATCCTTTTCCGGTCTCGAGGACTAATCTAATGAATCATAGAGCCTGCGTCGTCGCTGGTGTTGGCTTCTTTACCGACTCCTACGATATCTTCGTCGTCAGTTTGCTCAATGTCATGTTGGGAATCGTATACTTTCAAGAGTCGAAGGGCAAGCTTCCACAGGCCTCCGACAACGCGATTAAGCTAGCTACCTCTGCCGGAACTGTTGTCGGCCAGCTCGGCTTTGGTTACCTCGCCGATCGTGTTGGCCGAAAGAAGATGTACGGTCTGGAGTTAATCGTGATTATCTTCGCAACTATCGGTCAAGCCCTCTCCTCCGGCTCCCCCTCAGTCGACATTGTCGGCCTCATTATCTTCTGGCGTGTGCTGCTCGGCGTGGGTATAGGAGGAGATTATCCACTTTCTAGTATTATCACTTCTGAATTCGCTACTACTAAATGGCGTGGTGCTATGGTAAGCTCTTCAGCGTCGTCAGTCTTTTGTTTTGGGGTGTATGAGGAGAACAGTTTAACTCAGTTAAAGCTTAACACTCCCGAAAACCCTACATACCATGACAAAATTTTGAATTGGCTGACTCTAAATCCTTTACTAGATGGTGCCGTTTTCGCTCAGCAGGGTATTGGTCAGCTTACTGCTGCTTTTGTCATGTTGTTCCTTACGCTCGGGTTCAAGGAGGCCTTATCCGCATCTCCCTCTATCTCCCACTGCGACGGGTGGTGTGCCGTTGCCGTCGACAAGATGTGGAGAGCTCTAGTAGGATTCGGCGCCGTCCCAGCAGCTATTGCTCTATACTACCGGCTAACGATCCCGAGACTCCTGTAAGTCCCCGCTGACAGAAATCTTAAGAATAAAAGCTAAGACAGCAAAGCGATACACTTTCGATGTTGGCCGTGACGTGGAGAAAGCCGCAGAGGACGTCAAGGCATATATGTCTGGCAAGCGCGAAGGCCAGCCCGAGACGTTGCCCGTGTTCAGACTCGGATCGCCGCCCAAGAGAAGATGGAAATTCCCAAGGCTAGTTGGAGTGATTTCATCCGACATTATTCAATTCGCAAGAACGCCTTGCTGCTATTAGGCACGGCAGGCTCATGGTTCGTCCTGGATGTAGCATGTGAGTACCAAGTATAAAATTTAAAGCATCAAACATTGACTAAACAATGTTAGTTTACGGAGTCTCCCTTAACAACGCAGCCATCTTGGAGACCATCGGCTATTCAACTACCGGCGCCCATTCTACCTACGATTACCTCTACAAGACCGCAATCGGTAATCTCATCATCGTTCTTGCCGGAGCGGTACCGGGCTACTGGGTCTCGGTCGCCACTCTTGATACGATCGGCCGAAAGCCGATTCAGATGGGCGGCTTCATCATCCTAACCATTCTGTTCATCGTCTGGGGATTTGCCTACAACCACATATCCGGTCATGCTAAGTTAGCAATCTTCGTCCTAGCCCAATTCTTTTTCCAATTTGGCCCCAACATGACTACATTTATCATTCCCGGCGAGGTGTTCCCTACTCGGTACGATCGACTTCGCACGGTATCTCGGCCGCCTCGGGCAAGATCGGCTCTATCATCGGTCAGGGCGCCATTGCACCTTGCGTTATAGGGGTGGCGGCACCTGGCTCGACCACGTGCTCAGATCTACGCTCTCTTCATGTTCTCGTATTTCACGACCTATTAGTGCCGGAGACCAAGAGGAAGACGCTGGAAGAGCTTTTGCGGCGAAGACCAGCCCATGCCTGCCACCATTACCGAGGATAGAAGCGGCGGCGGTAGCCAGGACAGAGACCGGATTCTCTATAAGTTATGACGGGAAAGACTAGAGTTACAGACATTCAAGGTTAAGGCGTGTTGTGTTCGCCTCAACATATTCCCATTTTGTGAGGAGGGTTGGTGTTGGTGAGGACTTAATGTTAGAGGGCGGTTGAAACAGTTTCTCGAATAGTATTTGCACAATTCTTATACCCTAATTCTTTCTAGAGAATGTACAGTTAAAATTTAACATCTAATCGGGCCCTCTATCACACAACATCGTGGGCCGGTAGAACGTCTCCTCTGTAGAGAGCAACGTAATCTCATCCTAGGGTAACACAGGCGTCACGTGGTTTCGTGAGGGCATTAAGTAATGGCAAGGATAGGCGCGAAGCCGATACTCGCGCTCGAGGTACTAATAAATAGTGAATTATAGATAGTGAATTCCTCGGCACATCTCCGAGGGTAGACAACGGCTTCGAAAGACTAGATACGTCGCCATATCGTAGTTGACTGAAATACCTCAAGGGCGGAGTGACTGCTCGTGATGGCGGCAAGTGCCGCTAATAAGTTGCTTTTATCAAGATTCATAAGGAAAGTTTCTACTAGAGGTATTCAGAACGAAGAATGATCGCTATCCATTTGTCCGAAACCCGAAGATGCGGTAAACATAGTACGTCCAGGTCGTCTCCCAGAGCTAAGGGTCTGCTAAGGGGCTCCAGTTCGGTTCACCGGGATTCTGCTTTGGGTTAGCTCTATTGTTAGCGCGAACGGGCCAGCCACCGGTAACTTTCTCCAGCTTCTCCAATTGCCACGAGCTGATTGAAAAGCTTCATAAATTAATTCAAGAGATTACCTGGCTATGCTCTCCTGAGTAAAGATCGCCTTGGCATCGCGTTGCATTATATCTGTGATTGATTGTTCCTTATATTTACGCCAGGAGAACCTTATCATTATCTCCTTCCAGAGGTGCTGGAATTCCGTTCGTCCTTTGAATTGAGTTCCCATTGGTTTAGCGCTGTGGCGTGACATCATTCATTCAGCATCTCCGGATCTTATCGTCAGCGATTCACCTCGTTGACCGACCGTACAATTATCACAAGACTTGGTCGTAGTCCGCGCCTCGCTACTTTCTACACCATGCCGCCACTCTCAGGACCCGAGGTCGCGAAACATAATGGCAAAGAGTCATGCTGGGTCGTAATACACGTATGAGACTTCTATCGGGGTGTATGTGTTTGGGTTAGAAGCTTATATGAGATGATCTGATAGGGAAAAGTATACGATGTTACAGAATTCCTACCAGGTGAGCTTCGACCCTTTGTCCTATTGATGCAAGCAAAATATTCTAGTGTTGCTTACATAGAGATGCAGAACATCCCGGTGGGATGAAGATCATACTAAAATATGCTGTGAGTATGAGTACCCTCGGACTCAGATTCCCGTATGTTGACAGACACATGCAAAGGGTAAAGATGCAACTGAGGAGTTCGACCCAATTCACCCCCCAGACACCCTAGACAAGTATCTAGACAAGTCCAAACACCTGGGTCCCGTCGATATGAACACTGTCGCCAAGGTAGAGGAGGTCGAGGACCCGGATGAGGCCGCGCGGCAGCAGCGTATTCAAGAAAAGCCTCTGCTTTCGCAATGCTACAATTTGATGGACTTCGAGTCTGTCGCTAAGAACGTGATGAAGAAGACAGCTTGGGGATACTACTCCAGCGCGGCGGACGACGAAATAGTATGTGCCTCATTCTTACCCCTTTTCTCTGATGCAACGTCATATACCAAAGGGGGGGTCAAACCAGCTCCTAGCTACTTTAAAACGAGTCGATATTGACACGAGAACAATCTAGACACTACGAGAGAACCATGAGGCCTTCCACCGTATATGGTTCCGGCCTAAGGTCCTCGTCGATGTGAAGAAAGTCGATTTCAGCACGACTATGCTCGGCACTAAGGTGGATATGCCATTCTATGTTACAGCGACAGCTCTTGGTAAACTCGGCCACCCCGAAGGTGAAGTGGTCCTAACACGGGCGGCACACAAGCACAACGTGGTGCAGATGATCCCGACGCTGGCGTCGTGTTCATTCGATGAGATCGTCGACGCGCGGCAGGGCGACCAGGTTCAATGGCTGCAGCTGTACGTGAACGCGGACCGGGCCATCACGGAGCGTATCGTGCGGCACGCCGAGGCGCGCGGGTGCAAAGGGCTCTTCATCACCGTCGACGCGCCTCAGCTCGGCCGCCGCGAGAAGGACATGCGCTCCAAGTTCGTCGACCAGGGTCCAACGTGCAGGGTGGTCAGGAGACGGACACGTCGCAGGGCGCCGCACGCGCTATCTCCTCTTTTATTGACCCCTCGCTCTCGTGGGCCGATATCCCCTGGTTTCGATCCATAACCAAGATGCCCATCGTACTCAAGGGCGTGCAGCGCGTCGAAGACGTCGTCAAGGCCGTCGAGTGCGGCGTCCAGGGTGTCGTGCTCTCCAACCACGGCGGCCGCCAGCTCGAGTTCGCGCGCTCCGGCGTCGAGATCCTCGCCGAGACGATGCCCGTGTTGCGGTCCATGGCCTCGAGAATAAAATCGAGGTCTTCGTCGATGGCGGCGTCCGCCGCGCCACAGATATCCTCAAGGCCCTCTGCCTTGGTGCGAAGGGTGTCGGAATCGGCAGGCCGTTCCTATACGCTATGTCTGCGTATGGCCTCGATGGCGTTGATCGCGCCATGCAGCTCCTGAGGGATGAATTAGAAATGGGCATGCGCCTCATTGGGTGCACAAGCGTTGATCAGCTTAACCCGTCACTTATTGATACTCGGAACTTGGGCAGCCATATCACTGGTGTGCCGGTCGATAGTCTTGGACGTAAGGTGTATGACGCTCTTGCGACGCCGGCGTGGAAGACGCCGAAATCATCTAAACTATAATGAATCTCAGGAATATGATTTATGTATTAAACTCTACACGAGTCAGATTAGGTCTCTAATATCTCAAACCCTCCCCAGCATAACTTTGTCTTTCATAATTCGAGTAAGAACTATTAATCGTATATTTATCTCAGCCTAAAACCTCTTACCTCAGATCGGATTGATGTTGCTGTATAAATACTATAGACATTATGTAAGTGGTATACTGATCTGGAGCATTTAGCCTGTTATTAAGTTTGGAACCTTATACATCAATTCATTCCGCTACCTGTGAACATCGTGAAGTTATGTTGCACTACACCAATTGGGCGGCTATAAGGGATTAACTATACGAACCGTAGACGTTCGAGAGGCGTCTGTAACCCGAAAGAAGATACAGGATGGATTGGCAACGAGTGATGTAGAAGAGATGAAAATGATTGACTTGGCAAAAGGAGGTGGTAAGAATGGCAAATAGTGAAGTCCAGAACACATGGGAGCAAAGAAGTTCACGATAATAGAAGAACACAAGATGGTGTTGCGCGCGAGAATTACCAGGTTAGAAGAAGCAAGAAATAGAAGCCAATTTGCAGCAGCCATTTTAGATAATTCGCCCCAGGAACGTTATGTTACTGCCCAGCGGCGCCCGCGCGAATCAATGCTCCCCTTGCCGCAAGCCCTCTGAAACTACGTAAACACAAGGCTAGCACTCGACTAATTCCCCTTTGACTTCTCCAGCCAGATCGTGGACTCGATACCCGCTGAGCCCAACGGACGCTTCATCTCGCACCTGGACCGTCGGACTTGACGGCTATGACGAGATCGGAGAAGCCAACCCCCCTCTCTCGCATGCGCTTGACGTCGTGTTCGGTCTTGGCAGCACGCACCACCACCTTCGAACGGGCAGATCCCGGGGCACGCCGATGTCGATATGCGCGTTCTGCGCGGCGGCAGCGGCAGCAGCAGGCTCGAGCCGGGAGCCTAGAATCTCGGAATAGACGCGCGCATACTCGGCCTCCAGGTGCTCGGGCACGAGGATCTCGCAGGCCGCGATGCGACGGCGCCGCAAGGATGCGTCGTCTTCTCCTCGTCTCGATACGGGACCCTGTCGGTTCGCGGAGTGACGTCGTGGCAGAAGAACGGGACGTCGATCCTGCCGTTGGCGAAAAGCTCCGGGCCGGGCGTCTTGTCACCTCTGGAGAACTCTGGCCGCGTAACCTTCCACTTGATCTCCACCCCATCGGCTTTCTTGCGTGACCCCGCAATCGGGTCGCCGAACTTGACACCGAGACCGGCATCTTTCTCGGGCCCCTCGGACAATCGTCTGTTAACGGCCCCGACCGATTCCTCGGCGGAGCGGGTCGTGTCGGTGATGGCAAAGTCGATCAGTCCGGGGCTTTCGGCCCCCAGAATCTCATCGGCAGGTGCTCGTCGTGGAGAGACGGTGGCGTGTCGTACCAGTTGAAGAACTCCAGGTAACTGCCATCCGCGAAGATGACCAGTTTGTTGCGAGACGGCTGGCCATCGTGGTAGCCTCCGGGTGACGGTGAAGTTATCGGTAACCCAAGCAGGCAGGTTTTGAAAGAACGGGGTATCGACAAGAAGAACGATGTGATCTTGCTGTGTGGAAGTCATGGCGCAGGCTTTTTTATTGTGGTTGATTACGATGGATTTGTCATTGATGTGGTTGATTGTGGCTACTTAAATTATGATGGATTTGCGATTGGTGTAATTGATTGTGGAGTGAAGTGAGCTCATGCAAGGGCAACCTGATGAAATCTTGGGAAGTAAGAAGCCTATTAAATAGAACATGAACAGAGACGGTCTTGTCGATACTCCCCATGAGCAATTCCGCCTGCTTCAAGAAGCTAGTTATGGTTTGGCTCGAGCATGAATGAAAGACCGAGCCACACCCTGCCAAAAATCTATGCCGCCAGTATGCATAGAAGACCTTTGTTGCGAGATGAATTGGTGGATGGAATGAGAAATGTATTCGGAACTTTCATCTAAATCGTAAATATCATCAACACACTTGATAATTCGAAAACCAAACCGATCAAGCTGGAAAGGGGATGAATTAGAAACCAAGGTCACAAATCCAGACAGAGAGGTATCTCATTCATTAGGTAATTCATTCATGTCGGTAACAAGCAAGTAGGCAACACGCTGTTGCCTGCCAGCAATATATAGGTATATACATACATATTAATGTATACTATATTATGCCTACGCAAGTACCACGCAATGTTTTTGCTATGATTTTCGCTTCACAACCACAACAAATTAACAACCATTCCCCACACACGACGACGCCATGCCATGTAAATGCCCACAGAGAAAAGAACAGGACAGGTATAATAAGTAGCGGTAGCAGTGAAAACGTCGCGAAATCATGAATCGCAAGACAGCGCCCCCGCCCAAGAAGGAATGATCTTTTCTAATTTGACCCATGCGCGCTGACATCTGTAAGCCTAGCGAGGTGGTTTCCAGCCACGTCGATCGTTGTCTAGCCAGCTCAGTGGTCCATAAGTCCAATACCATCGAATCCGACGCCTTGGGCTCTGCTACTCCTCCCTCTCGTAGCTGTCGCCCTGCCCGTGAAGCCGCCTGACCGCTCGTAGACCTCTTGGAGGTAGCACCTTTCTTCTTGACCCCTGGAAATTTGCCGCCCGAGGATCGCCGAGATGCGTATTGTCCCTTACCGCCGCGACCCCCCCTTCCTTTTCCGGCACCGGCACCGGTACCGGCGCCTGAGTTACGACCGCGAGACTTGGAGGACGAGGCTTCCTGTTGGTTGGCGCGATGAAAACTCTCCATGAAGGCCTTCTCTGTAACCGAAGGTTCGAAATAGCCCGAGGTTTCGCCGCCTTCTTCGTCATCATCGTCATCGTCGTCGTCATCTTCTATGGCTTCCATATCCTGGTCTCCGTCGTCTTCGTCATCATCATCTGTCGTCACCAAGTCTACAATTTCTCCCAGGAGAGGTAGAGCGCGCGGTTCTGGTGACAGGCCCATGATTTCCTGATATTGCTGGCGGTATCGTTGAATTAACGGGAGCAGTTTATTGCCGTGTCGGGTTACCATATCTTCGTCAATGCCCGGGATCCGCCGCATTTGGTCCAAAGTAGAAGTCCACCGTAAACCCATCTCACGTAGTTGAAGTTGGGAGAAGAGAGGTTTTCGATAACCGTGTGAAGCCCTGACCTTCTCTTCCATTTTTTTAGCGTCCTCGAAGAAGCTCTCAAGGATATCCTTTTGTACCTCCGTGAGACTTTCCTCGCTTAGACGAGCATCACGAGATATGGGTGGCCCAACCGGGTTTGGGTTCATCCGCCGACGTCTAGCTACAGGAGCCGGCATGGTTTCAAAATCGTCGTCCGAGAATCCGTCATCCACGACAAACCCATTGCTGCGGGAGCCGAAATCATCATCACTCTCTTCGTCGTAATTCGCCACAGCCTTTCCTTTCTTCTTGGCGGACGATTTTCGCGCTGGCGAGGACACTAGCGTCGAAGTGAACTGCGCCGTACGTCCCTTTCTAGTTGCCGGGGCTGCCGGTGTGTCTAGCCGCTGCTGGGTCTTGGGGGGCCAACCAAACTACCGTCGCTCTTGACTCGAGTAGTCAACCAGAGTTGGCGTCCCCCGGCTAAGAAGGAGTGCGCCGTCCGTCCAATCTAAAGCATGGTGTCAACTCAAAAAGCGATCATCGGTCCTGGAAGCATGCTTACTCTGAAGTACTGGAATGCCATCTTCACTGTCGCTTTGAATACATTTTCCTCTTTCAGTGCTTCTTCTGCAAGCAGTCGGTCGACAATACGATGCACTTCGTGCTTAGGCATATGCTTGGCTATGCCATAGAATTCTGGTACTGTGTAATCGGCTTTCTTCTTCTTGCCCATGAGATAGTCGGTGCACTGTGCAAGCGTCACCCTCCCGCCGACCTCACAATCTCCAGTACAGCAAGCGCATACTTGGTGCGGTCTTTCTGTTGAAATTTGTCTTTCGACTTGCAGTTATCGCAGTTGGCGTTGCATTGAGCTTTGTTAAACGTTTCTCCAAAGTAACGAAGTATCTCAACCCGACGACAGTCACTTTGGTTATCACAGAAAGCCGCTACCACGTTAAGCATATTCTCTGGCGCTCTCTTTTTCTTCGCTACCATCGCCGTCGTTGATCAGCTTCCGAAGTTGGGTGAGATCCCCATATCCAAAGTACAGATAACATTCAGATGCCTCGCCATCACGGCCCGCACGTCCAGTTTCCTGATAGTACCCCAAGGCTCTTGGAACAGATTGGTGGATAACAAAACGCACATCGGGCTTGTCAATGCCCATTCCGAAAGCAATTGTAGCAACGACGACTTTGATTTTTCCCTGTTGCCAGTCTCGCTGTATTCGCGCCTTTTCCTGCGATTCCACGCTAGCGTGATAGTGATGAGAGGAAATCCCATAGTCTCTCAATTTTTTCGCGATGGTCTCCGCGGATTTTCTAGAGAGAGTATAAACAATACCAGTTTCCCCAGGGTATTTTGAATTGATTAAATCAGCGATGGTTGCAGTGTTATCCTTCTCTTTTCGCCGGACTTCGTAGTACAGGTTGGGTCGGTTGAAACTTTGCGTAAATTGCTCACACTTATCAATGCCTAGATTGTGCTTGACATCCATGATGACGTTCTGGGTTGCAGTCGCCGTTAGTGCCATGATTGGGACTTCTGGGAATCGTTCCCGAAAGCTGCCCAGCTGCTTGTAGTCCGGTCGAAAGTCATGACCCCATTGACTAACACAATGCGCCTCGTCGATGACGAGACGAGCAAGTTTCTTGTTACGGTAGAGACAACCCAAGCCAATCAGGAAAGCTTGGCTCTTATTTATCATCTCGGGTGTAACATAAAGGAGCTGAAAGTAGTGTTCTGGGAATGGTTGCTTTAAGGCATCCATGATCTCCTTCTTCGCCGCAGGCGTAGTATCTCCATTGAAAGTCGCCGCGGCAATATTAAGCGCCTTGAGGTGCTCAACTTGATCTTGCATTAAACTGAGAAGGGGGGACACAACGACGGTGATTCCGTTGGTTTTGCCGCTAGTTACCACAGCAGGCAGCTGGTAACAAAGAGACTTGCCGCCACCAGTAGGCATTAAGATGAAGGCGTCCTTCCCAGCAAGTGTGGCATTAATCGCTTCAAGTTGATTGTGTCGAAAACCAGTCATCCTAAATCGATCTTTGAGCGCTCGCTTAACATCCTTGTACCACGGGAATCTTCTTTGACGAGCTAAAACTGGAGTAGCCATTGCGTTTTGTCTTTTCCTGACAGCAGATTTTTCCTTACGTGCCCCTAGATTACCCGATGTCTCGGAGAGCACAGGTCGCGTGGACGGGGAGGCCTAGCCTCCGAAGACGACTGCTGAAGTTCTATCTCCTGAGCTAACTCTGAAATGTCGATGTCATCACTATAGTCACTTTCATATCCCTTTCTCTGGAGGGCTGCTTCCTTTCTTGGGCTCCTGCGGTTCTTTGAAGCGCTCGACTGATGTATGCTTCGTGTTGCTCTAGGTGGATCAAGTCTTGGTGGAAGGTCATGGACGTCAAAGAGATCTTCTTCATAGTCCATGGGATCAGAGGGTTGATGTGGGGCTGGTGGTGCCGTTCTAATGTCTCTTGGAGCCATAGGCCAATGTTCTTCACCCCGGGCTGCACGCCGAGGCGACAGCGAAGCAAAGTGCTGGCTACCATTCCCTTGTGAGTTAAAAGTCTCGCTCGGACGGGGTCAAAGCTCGGTCGATGAGAACCAAGTCGTGATGGAACTTGCGTCTGCATTATAACCTGGGTGCTTCCCATCCCCGTAACCTGGCTAGATTCCCGAGACAAAGTCAAAGGTACTGTGAGTTGGGCAGCTTGTGTAGCTTGCACGACTGACTCGGACCGTTTGGTATGGGGACCATGAGCTGATTGAGTTTCATATTCGTTAGGATCTTTGATATCAGCGTTGGATAAGTACGTCTTTAAGGAATCTTGACGGGTTTTGAGTTGGCCGTCCAGTTCTTGCAAATGAGCCTCATCATCATCCGTGTTTAGGTCGTGCTCGTATGCGTCAGCAATACGTGCGATGAGTGCATCCCTCTTCGCCACCAAATCTTCATAAGACCGGTACTCCTTGGCGAGAAGATCTAAAGATAACTGCTGCTTTATCAACTTCTCCTTATCGCGTCTAAGTTGTTCTCTAGGCTCAAGAGAGCCCTCCTGAAGTGACATTTTGAAGCGTTCCCTATTCTGCCGCAAGCCCTCTTCCAACGATACTCGCTTCATCTCGAGAATTGACGGTTGATGGAGAAACAACTGGACCATTGCCGACAACTTCTCGTCGTCGTTGTGAACACTTATTTGGCTACTATGGGGGGCGTTCACGGGTTTATCAACTTCGATCGCCCGTGGAATTCAACAGGTTTGATTTGAGATTGTTGTTGTCGGTGGGCTTTCTGAGGCGAGCGTGCTACAGTTACGGTTTGGCTAGAAATTAGCGGTTGGGTCCTTGTTCTTGAAGGCGTGTCTTGAACGGCAGTGTAGTGATCACGTTGAGAGCCAGGAAGTCGCTTCGTGGGGCTGTCGGTTCGCAGAACTAGGCTTTCAGTCTCGTGGTGAGCAGGTGGAGTCATGGGTTCGTCATCCGAGTCCTGTATAATCCGTTCATCATTCTTCACACGTCGCGATGCTTTCGCCTGTTGCTTCGAAACATGCTTCACTTCACTTCCAAATAAGGAATCCGAGTCTGAAAGCATTAGGTCTAACTTCGCCTCGAAGACTTCTAGTTTGTCCAAGACGGTGTTTTTCTTGGGAGTTTTCGACGGGGACTTTTTGATATGCTGAGTTTGGATAAGGGATGCATCATAAGTCAGGTTTGTTCTCTGCTTCGAAGGAGTATTTGGGACGGCTGTTAATTTAGAGGGCGATTTACTAGGGCTGGTCTTGATCTTGCTCCGAACCGGTGACTTTGTCGGAGACCGCTTCGGCGAAACATGCAGACTTTCGTCGTCAGATAGAATGTCCATGATGTCTTGAAAATCATCAATAGACGCAATAGGGGGTGGCTGGCTGATCTGGTCGCTCTTCCGCTTCTTCCCACGCTTGCTAGCTTGAGGCTCCGGACGCCAGGCAGCTTCCTCCTCCCACACCATGACATCGTTCCCAAACGCGACAGATTCTTCATCTGGGGAAACAGGGCCAGATCGGCTAGCGTAATCCTCACGCCAAATCATCTTAGTGCTCCCGAACGCGACCGAGTTCTCACTGGGGGTTATAGGCTCGGGTCGAGAGGCGAAATCCTCCCGCCACAACTGGGTTTCATTCCCGAAAGCAGCGGAAATCGAAGACGTCCGCCTGCTATCGGCAGTCAAGTCAATGATGTCGGCGATAGCCCCTGGCGGTGGGATTATGCTCCCGGCCCGCGATTCGGACAAGGCAGACTGGGCATTTTGGGTAGCCGTCCGATTCTTGGCCGCATTCCTAGCTATGGAGGCAGAATATTCGCTCTCAAGCGAAATGGGCGCGGTCGCCGTTGTCGAGGCTGGCGAGAGAAGCTGTTCCTGTCGGAGGAGTAGGTTTGGCCTCGTTGTGTTTGGCTTGGATGCGAGGCGGCCCATGTTCTCAACTACCGTGCCCCCTTCTCCTCCTCCTCCTCCTCCTCCTCCTGCTCCTGCTCCTTGTTGGTTCTCCTGCAATCTGCCGTTCGACACGGTAGCCCCATGTGACGAGGCAGAGGGACGACTCGGTTCCCTGGGCAGGACGGGATACAGCTCAGCAGTGGTGGATTCATTCGGACGCGGGGCGGGCGACAGTCCTGCAGTGGGCGTAAAGAACACAGTCTCGTCGGTAGGTGAGGATTGCGTATCGCTGGGCTCGCGTGCGGGTGGCAATGCGGGCACAGTTGCGTTGGGTGTGAGCGAGTTGATATGAGCCAAGAGCCACGACAGTTGATCGTTGAGGTTGTTTCGAGTCATGAAGATGTGTCGGAACTACGGTCCCAGTCAACCTCCGTGTGCATTGAATAGGATCCAAGACCGCATGGGGGGTCGCGCGAGAGGTATGAAGAATTGGATGTCGGTAGGCAGGTATTCGGAAGCGGCGTGCGAAACTTGGTTGCTGTTGATGGGGTTCCATTAGGTACCTGGCTTAGTGCCGCGTTTGGGTGGGCTGGCGCGTAACTTGGCCCCCGTTGCCGTGTGGACCCGCCGAATAGAGCGGGTGGGGTACCTGCAAGACAGATTGGAACGCGACACCACGACACCACACCACCTGACTTTTCAATTAAACAAACTATTCGGGTTAGACAGCACTCTATCTGTATTATCACCTCCCCCACTACCTAGGTAGGTTAGGTACCTACCTACTTAGCAACCTATAAAACATTCAGATGAGAGCCACAGATGCCAGCCTCGTTATCTTAAATTATTAATTAATTGTCACTATTATATCTATGCTACTCTTCTATTCCTCTTATTTTTTGTGGCTCGTAAGTGACTTCTGTATCTAACAGTTGCCATCAGCACTTGTCTCCTTCGGCTTCTCCGCGCTATTGAAGAGATACATAATCGCGACAATAAACTTCCCAGCAGCCGATATCAAGATGGCGGCGGCAGACCCAGCAGTGCGGTAGACGCCAGCTCCCACGAGCGAGCCGCCACCCAGGGCCAGCAGAAACATGATGCGTCTTGTGCGGGGCCGATTGCCGGCGTGGAGGAGCTTCGGGTCGATGATCAGGTCCACCCACGCCGCCGTCGCCATGGCCGTGCTGATCTCCGTCATCTTCATCGAGCGGGACTGGACTACTTGGCTTCCGGAGGCGAAAGCAAGTAAGCCTACTACCATCACCGCCAGCCCTCCCTGGGACACCACACCGTATTTGAATTGTAGCGCTGCAGCTACAAAGACAAGCGCGGATTGTAGCAAGTTGCAGCACCACAGCCACAACCTCATACGGGCTCCGACGATGTGGCTGACCTGGCCAGTCGCCCAGCCGCCGAGGAGGAAGAAACCGAGTGCCGCCCCGATGTTAGGCACATAGAACTGATCGCCGTCAAGCCAAGGTAGGACAAGGGCGACTAATAGGAAGACGGTGTTGCCTGTTTGGTTCGAAGCGAAGCAGTGATAGTCGGGAAATGAGATGGCGTCTTGAATGCCAGTGAAACTGTAAGCGTTTGATCATCAGCACATTGTCGACAACGAGAGGTGGCACACTACTTCAAAGCGTAAGGACCTGACAGTATAGCCTAACCATCACTAATCATAGCCTTGTTTGTGTTCGCTCGACTCGACGAGAATCTGCTTACAAGGTCAGAAGAACAAGCTCGAACTCGACAAAACCTGAGGGACGGACGTCTTCCAGCATGTGACCCCATATTCGTGAGGACATTGACTGATCTTTCGAGATGTCATGGATGGGTGACGGGGTGTCCGTTTCTAATTTTTGTTGACTAGCCTGTGCCAGTGGTTGTGTTATGGCAGAAGACTTTTCCGCCATTGAATTTGAGAAAATGATGAATCGTGACAGTCAGGTTTTTTAGCTGATTGCCACAAGAAAATGAGGTACTGTGTAAAAAAACAAAACACGATGTCAGTATCACGTAGGAGAAGTCTGGATGCCAGTGTAGAGACAAACTCTATTTATCAACGAGGATCTAAGAAAATATATTCCAGCAACATTGCCGCTTTGTCAAAAGGGTGCACGGTGTGACCCGACCAATTTCCGAGAACCGTTGTCATGTTGGTAGTGAAAAGTTTTCTGAAGCCAAAAGTCAACCCTTGTTTTGCCTTACTTCAACGGCCATGACGATGAAGCTCCACCAGCCAGCGGCAAGTGGGTGCCGGAGCCTAGCCTATCTGCTGACGGCCGGCACCGAAGACCCATACCGACAGCCTCGTGCCGCCCCTATATCGGTGACGCAGCCCGATCCCTCGATATAAAATGAATGGACAAGTCATATATCCTGCTGTTGAACCTTGGCCGCGGCTCTTGTTCTGCCGCTATTGGACAAATACAGAGCAGTATCAATAGGTATGATCGGCCCGGTCACACGCATCTCTGGGCGACTTCCACACAGCCACTCCCGTCATCTTTCTGTTGGTATTGAAGCGATAAACGATCCTCGAAATCGATCATTTGCTGTATGATCTTACCCATGTATCTTGAGGAGTTGATAAGTCGTCTGCGTTCTCTAGATTCTACATCCGAGACGATAACCTAAGTGGAGTGTTCCCGAGAGCCGCCTTCCACAACGCAGAACCCTATCCATCCAACAGTGGTACCAACTAACTACGTGTACCGAAACCGGAGCGCCAACGGAACGGTAAGGAGAGCTTTGCTATCAGCCGAGCGTGAGTGGTCTACGAGTGGTCTATACGACTACGACACAGAGTTTGTCAAATAGTATAAGAGGTCTTGGCACGACTCAATCGTATTGAATGCTCATACAGCGATGCGACTGTGACGACGGCAAGACAACAAATAAGCACGGGCGTATTTACGAGGACTTCTATCCTCCCACGCCAGCGTTGCCAATATGCCGAAGCGGAGTCTTCAAATGCCCTTGTACAAGTCTATTAGCGATCAAGACACCACGCCGGCTCGTCGAGCAGCGCCTTCTAATCCAATAGCCTGCTAAGTCGACCATGTCCGAAACAAGCAGAATGAAAAATGTAGACGTCTTTGTCCACACCACCGACCCAATATGAAACATTGTCAGCAAACCGTCAAGCAACACCAACGTGGCAGTGGACCTATACGAACAGCTAAGCGAGAGGCGAACCGTACATGCTGTAGGTGTTCAATAAGTATAGGGTCAATTATCCGGAGCGAGTGTCCGATCTCGAACATACCCTAATCTATATTCCCAAAAACTCGGCGTTTTGTTCCGGTACCGTTGCTGGTGGTGCGGCTCAAATGCGTAGTTTTGTGACAACATGAGTATATCAGTCGCCTGATATGAGCCGTAGTCACACGGGTATACTGGCAGTTAATCCCATTTTATAACCACGAGATGGAATCAAAGATTCCTGAAGTTTCCGATCACGAAAAGAAATCAATGCTACAGTAGACAGCACATCCTGCCAACAGTCCGCGTGTAGATCCCGTCCCGACCCGCCAAGCCCGCCATGTAGCCGCGATAGGGGGTTGACCGGCAGCCCGGTTCCTCGCCGGCGCTCTAGACGTAGGTGGCCGCTGCCAATTACGTAACTGACAGAAACCGGACATTTGCCTGGCGCGAAAATATTAATCAATGTCTCGGGCTAGATCGGACTGCTAAAGCAGTAGCGTTTCAGTAGCCCCGACTGCCGACCGACTGCCGGTGTTGAAGAAAATACCTGGTGACATAAACGCCTAGGCTGAAGTTCGACAGTTAGAGTATTTATGATGAGTCATGGTGAAAGTAGCTTATTACCTTGAATTTTACGTAGTATCTCAGTGCGAGACATCTCTTACCATCTGGACGGCCCAGCATACCGTATCCGCCAACCGGTTAGAATCACTACGTAAACAATATATGAATACAGATATCACTATTTTCATTACACTTGACACGATACCTGATGAGTTGGTTACGGATACAAATGGGCATCAACGTTACGAGGCTACCCCAGCTAAATAAGTTATATGATATGCATAGATATAAGGAGGTACTGGGTAATTGTGATGATAATTTACCTAGCGCCTAGGTTGGGGAGATTAGTATCCAGGTGAGGTACCTTACGAGCCCCAAAAGAAATCTTCAAAGAAAGATAATAATGATAGCAGATCTAATATAGCTACTACGTCACTTGGGTTTACGTTATCTTCATTTCAACGATTCACTACCAATGAGAGACGAGGCAAAAGCAATCAGCCAATGGGTGCGATCTAGGACTCTCTCTTATCAGCATGGGGAGAACATGTTCACCCGAGCGTCTGGGACGTGGGTCAGCAGCCAAGATCGCCAAGATTGCCTAGACTAGCACGACTCAGACTGGGGAACTTCACACAACCTCAAGATGAGTTTCATAAGTCTATTATTTACCCCACGCAGATGGCCTTAATCGCACTCCGACTGCCAAAGAAACGATTTAAATCGACTGTCTTTTCATCCCTATGGATATTGTTACTGATCATGCTGTTGGTCGTCGGATACCGCGAATTCTTGCTGAACTAATAGGTAGTTGCTAAATAGTCCACCAGTTACAAGAACAAGCAACCTACCCCCGAGATTCGCATAAAGAACAATTTATACCCTTCCTTCCCAGGCATCCCGTCATCTCGAACAGCCATCTATCTACCCGGTAGCTAACCGATCTAGGCCAAGCAACTCTTATCTCTGGCGCCGGTGGGTCGAGCCCGTCCCCTACGTAACTGAGATAAGAAGAGCCGGGGGTCGTTCAAGATTACAATCACAGCCTCTCCTCTTGGCACAGCGCACGGAGGCATAGGGCGCTGTGCGGATGGCATGGATGCTCATCATCCCGTGCGAAAAGAAAATGAAAACGGCCAGGCCTTCTCCTCACGTGCCCGTACGACCAGAGATAGCGAATGTGACCTCATCGTTTTGCTTATGCGTAAGATGTTAACCGCCCTGTCTACGCCTTACAAAACGAGTGGTATAAGTGGCGTCCAGCCAATTCACACTCTCTGTTTCTAGACAGAACCGTACCCTATTTTCGGGCCATCACTTCTTGACCTTACCTATCGGCGTTTCTTTAGGGCAAAGCATACTATAAGCATTAATAGGTCAGTTAGTGTTCCTGCAGACACATCGAAACGATCGAAAACGTTGACATAACCCAGTCTGGCATTCTCCAAGTCCTCACTACACCCTTTTCTCTATCCCGGATCAAACAGTCCATCAACTTTGCCAATTCTGAGCAGGATAGTAGGAGTTTGGAGCAACCTCCCACTCCCAGCTCTTGAGCCCACCAACTAGCTATTCAGGCCACGCCGTCTCTTATCTCGGGACTTGGAGTCGCGATCTACACATCGACCTCCGCGGAGACGATTTATGTGGGCTTGGCGTGCGCTGCTTGCAGCCCGATCCCACTCCAGACCTCTTATCCGGAGATGCACCGTAGATGCGCAGACCGCCTCGGAATAGTCGTCGTGGTATTCTGAATGCTCGTATGAGTATCATGAGCTGTTATAAAGCGACGAAGTGCTTTCAGACTGGTCCTAATGCTCCACTGAGCCGGAGCTTTTAAGAGATATCTAAAAGAGAATTTGATATTGTATATTTTGATTTGTTTCGAAAACCCAGTAATTTTCCCACTCGATTAGACTAAAAATCGCCATGATGAAGGCGTCGTATCTCTGGGCTTCCCCTGAGATCAATCCCGTCAACCGCAAGGCTCGATCAGTGCCTATATTCAATCCTTATGACGTATATGGCCGGGTGTTCTTCTTCTCATGGTTCGGCTTTATGGTTGCGTTCTGGGCTTGGTACACCTTTCCACCTCTTGTAAGTCGTCATGTCAGTCCTCGGTATATATGTCTTTTCTCACGGCTACCAGATAACCCACGTTATCAAAGTCAACCTTCATCTCACACCAGCACAAGTGGCCAACTCCAATATCGTATCACTTATTGCAACGTAAGTCACCGACTACTTAAAATGTAATCAGTACTATTTTCAAAACTCACAAGGTGGATTAGATTGTTCATTCGATACCTAGCTGGCCCCCTTTGTGATCAATTCGGTCCCCGCCAGGTGTTCGCGGGCATCCTCTTCATCGGCGCTATACCCCTCGGGCTCGCTCCTCTGGTCCATGATGCCACGAGCCTATACATCTCTCGTTTCTTCCTTGGTATCCTCGGCGGGTCATTCGTACCCTGTCTAGTCTGGTGTACTGGATTCTTCGACAAGAACATCGTGGGCTCCGCCAACGCGATTGCTGGCGGCTGGGGTAACGCCGGAGGTGGCATTACCTATTTTATGCCTGCAGTCTTCGATTCTCTCAAGGAACGTGGATACGACGATGGACCGCCTGGCGTCTGACATTTATCGTGCCCTTAATCGTGGTCATCGCAACCGGGATCTCCATGCTCCTCCTATGCCCCGATACACCGACAGGCAAATGGTCTGAACGGCTCCTCCGCACCGAACAAAACCTCGAGTCCCACGGTGTTGCCGGAAAAGACGATGTCATCGTCGACATACCCGGCGACATCACGGCAAAGAAAAGCTACACAGCCAGCAAGTGCTCTGACTCGGAGGCGGAAAAACATATCAAGGACCACGGCTACGATAAAGAAACCGCTCTATCCGAAGGAGAGATGTTGGAGATCGCCCAATTCGAAACAGTGCAAAAGCCCACACTCGTAGGGGCACTGGAAGTCCTCGCGTCGCCGCAGACCATTTTCCACCTCATCACATACCTATGTTCGTTCGGTGGCGAGCTGGCCATCAACTCCATCCTCAGCGCCTACTACGTGAAAAACTTCCCCCACATCAGCTACGCGTACGCGGCAAACGTGAGCGCTATCTTCGGCTTCCTCAACCTCGCGTCGCGGCCGCTCGGCGGCTTCGTCTCGGACTACCTGTACAAGATCACGGGCCGGAACCTCTGGGCCAAGAAGATCTGGATCGTGGTCTGCGGCGTGTTGACCGGCGCCCTCCTGATCGTCATCGGGCAGCTGGACCCTCACAGACTACCAGTCATGCTTGGCCTCGTTACGTTGATGGCCCTGTTCCTTGAGGCCGGCAACGGCAGCAACTTCGGCCTCATCCCGCACGTCCACCCGCAGGCCAACGGCGTCGTCTCCGGCACCACCGGAGCCGCCGGCAATTTCGGCGGGGTGATCTTCAGCATCATCTTCCGCTTCATGGATAACGGCACGAACTACGCCAAGGCGTTCTGGGTCATCGGTGTCATCACCATTGCCCTTAATCTCATCCTCTGCTGGGTGCCTCCTGTTCCACGGGGCCAGATCGGTGGCCGATGAGCTTTCCTTTCCCTTCATCTTTTCTCTATGCTTACTTTGTAGCCATTTATTACTATGCCATGTATCAAGAAGCAGCGTGTCCTGATTTCGGCCGGCGTTATGGGAGATTGTAGGTCTGGATGGAAAATTATTATTGTATGTTATATAAGAATATTCGTACTGAGTACATTAAAACTGGCCGACCTTTTTGAGTCATCTTGAAGAATAAGAGCTGTTTATTACATCGCCTCCGCTCTTTTCCGACTAAATCACCTGAAATTTTAAGAAATGCCCTGCTGCATACCCGTGTGTAAGGAGGTTTGCGATACTTACTGTTTTGATGCAGCGCTGGAGAATACAAGAGATTTACGAGAAGATACAGATAGAGCTATTTGACCAAGTATTTTAAGACACTCGCATATCAGCCATTGATCATACTCAACATTGGCTACTTGAGATCGAAGTACCAACACATCGTCCGAGGTATACTGGAACATTATATTGGGGGGGCCATCCTCGAGTTACACATGAGCTGCGACGCGAGATTCTCCACCGATTGTTCCCCGGAAGCGCAAGAAATCTCAATATCAGCAGCACTTTACGCAAGCTCCTCTCACAATCCAATTGCATATCTAGGTCCCATGCTCTTGTATTTATTTTCCATCCAACCACCTCCTCGTTACAGAAAAGCACGTATATGAATTGCGAGCTCAAGCATAGCGGAGCGATAACATTGGAAGTGCCCCCCTATCAAGTTATAGACCACAACTATTAAACTCTAATTAAAAAATAAAATAGAATCACCTCCTTAGATCCAACAAACGACCAGCGAAACCGACTATCGCGCTTATGCAGCACCAGGAACGGGCGGTCGTAGCCGCGACGATCCCTTCCCTTTCCGGGCGTCATTATATACAGTGTACAGTGTATCTAAGTAAGGGCGGACCTGACTCGCCTATCGATCGGAAACCGCAGGACAAAACCACGTGGTAAATCTACCTAGCCCCATCTATCTACTTATCTATCTATCTGTCGTACAACCGTTGATCATGACGATCTGGACGGAAATGCACTCGACACCTACCATGGGCAAGGATAGCATTCCGCGTTTCTGAAAGTGCCAGATCTCCTACTAACTAGGTACCTACCCCAACAACGATACGTATCTCCAGAAGAACCCGACGTCGTCCGGCCTGCTCGGAGAGAGCGATCTCGTGAAGGAGATGGCGCGAGCCTTGGCCCGGGAATAACCCAGGGCAAGACAAGACGGGGAGCAAATCTCTAGCAATTACGCATAATTATTTTGGACAAGTTCCCGCCATGCTGGTAACACGAGGTTTTCTCGGGATGACGAATACGAGAATAAGCGAGGCGAGAGAGAGAAAATCCGTCGCCGTACATGACAAGTATATATCTAACCTATATCCCAAGTTACGAAACAACTTACACTCCTCTCCAACCACAACCGAAAAATATAAAATGCATTCATTATCTTGCCCCACTCCGAGCCAATTCCAAGGGAGAGGAAGGAAAACCCAAAAGGGTGAACAAACTGACCCCTTATCTTACGTTTCTTGTACAACACACGGTCTGAACGGAAAATACTTCGGGATATAAATTTGGGAATAATTAATTCAACATTTTTCTATACAAGCTCTATAGAAGACAAGACGACAACCCGTCGAAATATCCCAACGGATTGGGCCAGGATATACAACGAATACACGCCCATACATCCTATGTATCACTTAAACTCCTCCAATCAACTCCGTCATTTTTCGAGCATCGACCTCCCCACGACCGATAGACACGGTGGTATAATGTCGGAATCTTAGTTTTGTGGTATCGCTATTAGGTTGTCGGCCGGCCATGAAGCCTTCTTCAAGTCCGAATTAA